>JACEFO010000638.1:0-600000 GCA_015342445.1 Digitaria exilis
AGAGTGGCCTCCGCTATGGATGGCAATTATGTCCGCGGACGCGGATATCCGTGGATACCCGACCCGACGGGTACGGGTATGGGCAAGAAACTTCACCTGCGGGCACGGATACGTGGAGCAACCCTCGCCCGCCGGCAGCACGCATGCAAAATATTTCACCCGCGGATAATATCCATTACCCGTTGACATATAAAGGCCCATCAAAATATTAGCTATATGAGGTCCATATTACAATTCGGCCCAAGCCCACCAAAAAACCTAGACATAACTGCAATAGGGATTTGGGATTCGGGCCGAATGGGCCGAATCTCACCGAAATTCGTCAAATTCGGTAGGGCCCGAGACAAAATAAAACTGGCCAAATTATTTCGACCCAGTTTGAATTTTCAACCCAGCCCAAAGTCTACCATGGCCCAAATATCCCTTCCCTTTGTATATAACAACGAGTCCAACCCTGAAAACCCTAAATTTCATTTTTTCCTCTCTCCTACTGCTGCATACCGGCGGCGGCGGCGGCTCTCCCGTCTCCCCTCTCCCGAAGGCACGAAGGTGCTGAGGCACGGCAACACCATCTCCTCCCAATTAGCTTCTTGTCTTGTTCTGGCACCGCCATCTCGTCCTTTTCCCCTCTGTTGTTTCATCTGCAATCCTTGGTATGCATCTGCTTATTTCTTTCTCCGATGAATTCTTTTAGATGCCGGCTATGTATTGTTCTGAATCTTGGCTGCTGCATGTTTTACAACAGCTGGTTGGGCTCACGGATGCCTGGAGGAGTGAGGTGCTCAGCAGTCGTGTACCCAGTTGGCTGGGTGGCAGCAGCAGTGCCGGCGGTCAAACCGACGACAATTTCAAAAATAATGATGAACTGTTGATGCGCCGATAAGTGATGCCGTGCCATTGCGCTTGATGCTTGTATTGTTTAGTTCTTGCTTAAATCGTAGGTTCTTATATGTTTGTCAAAATTTCGTTGAAAACTCCATATTTGGATAAAATTCGTTCCAAATACGAATTGTTTGACTGGTCCATTTCGGTCCCTTCGCCTGGCCATATCGCCCTGACTCCCTGCCCTTCTCTTATTCTCTCTCATTCTCTAATTCTCTCGGTCTTGCCTGTACTCCTCGCACAATGCAGCAGACAGCAGCACATAGACAGGCCCGGCGGTACCTCCAGCTCCGGCTCTCTCTCGCTCAGGTGGGTCGCAGCTCGCAGGGGCAGCGGCTCCAGCTGCCCACGATGCGCCCATCTCTGCCCGACGTCTGCAGCTATAGACGGCCACCGCCCGGCAGCATGGCCACCCAAGCAAGATGGCGGAAGGGCGAGGCTGCATCTTCGCGCGGCGACGCGGCGGAAGGCTGCGCAGGAGGGCGCGACGCCATGGAGGCAGGCGGCATGCGACGACGTGACGGATAGCGGGTTACATGATATCCGTAGATATCCATCGGGCGTGGACACTGATAAGAATTTTTACCCGTGGGCAAGCTGACGGGCGGGCAAAGGTTGGAGCCATGGGTAGGCTCGCGGGCGGGTAAATGTCTTACCCGCTCCTTACCCGACCAGATGCCATCCCTAGCGGCCGCCTTTGGTGATCATCATCGGCTACCTGCCTGATCTCCTCCCATCATCTGTTATCCGTCCGGCACGACCTCTGCTCTCGCCTTGTCGGCCGTATCTGTGATTTCTTCCTACGGAGCGACTGCTCCAGCGTCACCTTGTCGCCTATCTACAGTACATCATTTCTCACATTGCCTCCGGCTGAATGGGCGCTGGACACTCATGCTACGCCACCTGACTTTCTTCTGTGCATGCACCGGAACTGCCCTCCATCTGCTGCTCATCCGTCATCTTGCTCTCCTCTTCCCCTGCAGTTTTTTTTTTTACTTTTTCCGTGGAATCTCAATTTCATCGCAGTCGCAGTATGAGGTCATACGCGCTGGCGAATGCATTTGAGACTATATGACGATTTGGTAATGCTTGTATACTACTCCAAAGTTAGGTTCTCATCAGTCATCGATGTGCTCTCCCATCGGTATTCTGCCTTTCAAACATAATTTATTTCTTGCCTCAGCATACCATTTACCTATGAGGATGTAAGAGCTCAAATGAATCTTAGCCATTCAATTTCTAAGACTAAATCATTAAAGAAAATAACAACCCAATATTTATGCATAATATCTTGCATGGTTGCATGCAGATCCATAAATTATGCATCAATTGGCTACATGCAGATTCATTTAGGGAAGAATTGGCCGTGCATTAAAAAAACATGCACGTCACTTTGGAGTTTAGACTATTTTTCCATATTCACTCAAAATATATAGCACCTCTCACCAAAAAAAATTACCAGTAAGATGTGCATATGTATATATTTCTCTCATTAGAAAATAAACGCTTACATCTAAAGTACTTGACACGTTTTGTTTCAGCAAATCTGAATGTGCCATGGTATAGAGTTGCCTCACCTATCACATTCTCTTTTTTTAAAAAAATATGTCACATTCACGTGAAGGAAGAAAAGTGATCGGCTTTGTGTGTTGATTTTTTTTTCTTTTTTGGAACAAATTCATATAAATGCTCGTGGGAGAGAAAATAGGAATGTTAAATCTTTTGCAACCATGCATGGAAGTAACATCTAACAAGAAGACATTTTTCCTATTTTCAGAATTAAATATATAAAAAATAAGCATTTGAACATATTAGGTAATAGGTTCTTAGACTTTCTTTCTATAGTTATTTAGGAATAGTTTAGCAAAAGGAGCGTATCCTGTAAAAACTATGGAAACTTCATGACCACTGGATGTCTATCCAATGACTAGAAAAAGAAGTGAAATATTTTTACAAAGAACCCCACCTACCACCCCTTCAATCAGGTTCCGTTACCTCTGTTACGTCTCCGTCGCCCCTCCCCCGTTCCCTTCCGTCAGGGAAAAAAATGGAGTACGCCCCGGGCGCACGGCACGCTCCGTGCACCCTGGCCCTGATAGTGTGAGACATACCCTTTATTTTGCATGCATGCAGCCATGCAGGAGGGAGGGGACGACCAACAGAGGATTTAGAGGAAGTAATTATGGTTTGCCTCATTGAAACATGTGTGAGGGAGCCATACAGCCATGCACGGGAAAGAAGCGAGTAATGAATTTGCATGGGAAGGAGAGGGTGTGGTGAACCAATGAACTTGCATACGAGGGAACTTGGGACCTTTAATAAATCATGCAAATTTATTGTACCAAAAAACATGCAGCACCGTTAATTGCACCATTTCATGGGACTCCCAAGCAAAGGCTATTAACCTTATATTAACCTTGTAAGGTCAGTTTCAATGGAGGTTTCATGGACACTGTTGCCTAGAGCTACGCATAATGTAAGGGCACGTACAACGCACCGTAGTCATCCGTCGACATGCAAGTCTTTTTTACGAAACCACCTCCGCGAGCCCAGCGTCGACCGCACCGTCGTCTCGTTCATCGACGAGCGCGGCTCGTGCTCCCAGGAGGTGGCGACGGCTCGGAGAGCGTTGTAGGACGCCGCGGCGGGGAGACGACGGAGGCACGGATCGAGTGCGCGCGCGGGGAGGGTTTGCTTTCCCGCTCCAAGTTCGTGCCATCGTCCCAAGTCCTCTTCCTCCTCCTCCTGCTCGTTCCCAAATCCTGCTCTAAAAAGACCAAATCCACATCAAGAAGACCAAATCAAATTCCAAATCCTGCTCAAAAAGACCAAATCCACATCAAGAAGACCAAATCAAATTCCAAGAAGACTAAATCGAGCTCCAAGAAGAACAAATCAAACTCCAAATCACCAATCACCTGCAGGAGACACCTCGCGGGCGTGGTGGGCGCCGGCGTTGAGGTCCCGGAACCAGGCCTCCGCGGCGGGGAGAGAGAGGGGGGGGGGGGGCGTCTGCTCCTGCGCCCGCCGCTGCTGCTTCTGCGCCCGCGGCCTCTGCTCCGAACGACGTCTTGGCGGAGCGAGCGATGGGAGAAAGAATGAGAGGACGAGAAAGTTCGAGTCCACGAGAGATACGGCGGCCGGATGCAGCGCATGCGGCATGCGCCCAGAAAAGAAAAGGAAGTGAACAAAAGATTAAAGAAGAAAAAGAAAAAGAAAAAAGTAGTAGAATTTTTTTAAAAAAAATGATGGAAAAAAGAAAAGGAAAAAAGATAGCACCATGCATGCAACAAAATAGCTACAAAGATCAAGTATACACTAGATCCCCTATGATTTGTATGTCAATGGATGCATTAAACATCCTGCAGACAGCCAAACAAACAACCAATTGTACAAACTGTCTGTTTGTGCCGAAGAGACAGCTGCTGTCTAAACCGTTGTACTTGCCTAATAATATTTGAAACTAAGATGAAACACCCCTCTCTCAATGCATAGTTTCATCTATTGTTGTTCCGTAGGTGACATGCAGGACACAAGTTGTCTTGGTAACTGGGGAACAAGAGTGTCATGGTGATAACACTGTTTTCTTCTCTTTGTTCATAAATACAGTGCCAAGTCATCAAAATTGCCTACATAGCACCCTATTTATTGCCCATGACACCCCTTGAGACTGGCCTAAATAGCAGGGACGAGTGGACGAGCTTCTGCCCTTTGCATGCAGATTCATTGCGTGGTCAACCAAAGTCCCGAGGAGACTTGCGCATGCAGCGGCTTCGAAACAGAGGCATTTGGTGTATGAGCTCGGCGCCAAGATTGAAGGGATGGTGGAGGGGTTTTTGAAAAAAATATTTCACTTCTTTTTCTAATCATTGGAAAGGTATTCGGTGGTCTTGGATGGAATTTCCATAGTTTTTAAAACCTAATTATATTGAATGGGTCGTGCCATAATAAGTTCAGACTGAAACAGCCCGCCCGCTAAGAGACACTACATTGCCTACTGACCTGTACTAAGGCGATAGGCATTCAATTCGGCACAATAATTTCAGCATTTTACTCCTCAATGTCGACATGTTGATGGCTGTCTGCTGATATTTTAAGGCTAGGTTCATGTAGCATGAGTGCATGACTTGGCACACACTGTCTCTCTTATCTCTACCCCTAGGCCTAGCACATGACAAAACACAGACCACACAGATGGATCGCAGAGCGTAGTAGGAGCACCGAGATCAATGGAGGCGGTGAGCGCTGCTCATGGCGTGTTGGGTCCGCTGGTGGGGAAGCTCACCTCCCTGCTCGCCGACGAGTGTGTCCGCCTCAAAGGTGTCCGCCGGGAGATCCGGTTGCTCAGATCTGAGCTCATCAGCATGCATGGTGCTATCCAGAAGTACAGCATGCTACAAGATCCTGACGTCCAAGTGAAGACATGGATATCGCTGGTGAGGGAGCTGGCCTATGATACGGAGGATGTCATCGACAAGTTCGTCCACCACCTTGGCAACGGCAGCCACCACGGTGGCCTCAAGGAGTTCTTTCGGAAGACTGCTCGCCGACTCAAGACTCTTGGGTCTCGCCACGGAATAGCCAACCAAATTGACGACCTGAAGGCTCGTGTTAAGGAGGTGAAAGATCTCAAGGGCAGTTACAAGCTGGATGATGTTGCTTGTAGCGCCTTTGAGCATCCGGCGGTGGATCCTCGGCTGTCTGCTCTTTTTGTCGAGGAGGCACACCTTGTGGGCATTGATGGTCCAAGAGATGATCTTGTCAGTTGGATGGTGGAAGAAGAAAACTGCACGACCAAGCATCGCAAGGTGCTGTCTATTGTTGGGTTCGGAGGATTGGGAAAGACAACGCTGGCGAGGCAGGTCTATCGCAAGATCCAAGGTCATTTTCATTGTTCGGCTTTCGTCTCAATCTCTCAGAAGCCAAATGTGAAGGAGATCATGAAGGATGTGATCTTACAAGTGATTTGCAACAAGAAAGAAACTACAGAGCTCGCTCAAAAAAAGGAGAAAGAATTTACAGAAGGTATCGACACTTGGGATGAAAAGAAATTTATTGAGAAGCTAAGAGAACTGCTGCAAGATAAGAGGTACGTAATTTCATTAAAAAGAATTAGGATTGTACCTTAATATAGACTGGCTATACTATACTGCAGTTGAAAAAAAGAACAAAATGGTTAGAAAAACGTCTGTAAATTTTGAATTCTAGAATGGCTTTTCTTTTAGGGACGAAGAGAATAAAGGTTAAAGATTGCAGGAGCACTCAAACAACTCAGAATTTTCTCCCTAGCTTTTTAAAAGCATTAATAAATGTGTCTAGGTTCTTGAAAACATGAGTGCACATATCCACTTTTCTCACTGAAATAGACATGTAAATGAACCAGCCTGTATATGCGACTCCGTATGCTATGACCCACATTAGATATTGAAACATGCGCTCTCAGTTAAATTCTTGCTCAAACAATTGTGAAACGCTGGTCATGGGGCAAACATTATCAAGGTAGTGCTTTCTCTAGTTAACGCCTCAATTAAGTTGGCATGAGATGTATAGGTTGATTAAAGCTTGCATAGTTTGCACGGATAGGTTCGTTTGCACCTGATACGTCACACACACACATATATGAGGAGTTTTTCCTACACAAACGTGTAGCTACACAAGTGTGTATATATATATAAAGAATACACACGCGCGCGCAAGCAATAAGTATATGGTACGTTTTAATTAATTTGTATTTTAGCTTATATATGATGTTACATTTTTTGCTTATTTATTTCCTATTTACTCCCTCTATCCACAAATGAATGCAACTCTCGCTTCCCGAGAAGTCAAACAATTTCAAGTTTGAATAAATTTATGCAAAGTAATACTAACATTTATGATACAAAATAATTACATTAAGAATTTATTTTCATACTAGATCTTTTTAAAGGCATAAATTTTAATATTATTTCGTATAAATTTGGTCAAACTTGAAATTGTTTGTCTCCTCATTATTTTATGGACGGAGGGAGTAATTTTCTTGGAGTTCTAGCATTTTGTATGCCTGTTATGGTACCAGTTCCAAGGGGGAGGGTATCCTTATTAAATTTGCTTACATGTCCCTAGAATTATGGAGAGACATACGAGAGGTGTTTCATCTTGATGAAACTAGGTGCATGCTATTCTCAAAACCTGAAGACTATTTCATATTGGTATTTGAGGCAAACGTTTGTTCCATTTTACGATCCATTCTATGATCATTCTATGAAACAAAAAAAATGGTACACATTGAAGGGGGTTGTTTCATTCATCAACTCAAACCACTCTAGATAATTTGGCACTACTGGAAACAACAACATAAAAGTCCCCATTAATGATTAGAATTAGCACGATGTTGAGTCATTATGTTTTCTACTCACCGTTACCACTCTATATGTTATTATGTTCCCTACTTGAACTCTTTCCATAGCTGGTTAACAATATTTACCTGTATTGCTTAGGTACCTCATTGTTATTGATGATATATGGTCTATGTCAGCATGGAACACTATTAAATATGCTTTCCCGGAGAATGATGTTCCTAGTAGAATTATAGCTACTACAAGAATCGTTGATGTAGCAAAATCATGTTGCCTTCATGGTAATGATCGCATATATGAAATGGAAGCCCTAAGTGATTTTCATTCCAAAAGTTTGTTTTTCAAAAGAATATTTGGTTCTGAGGACAATTGCCCTGATGTGCTAGAAGAAGTTTCGAATAAAATACTGAAGAAATGTGGAGGCTTACCACTGGCAATTATCAGTATATCAGGTTTATTGGCAAGCCGACCAGCAGTCAAGTATGAGTGGGAGAGGGTCACAAGGTCTATTGGTTCTGCATTGGACAAAAACCGAAGCTTAGAGGGAATGAATAGCATACTATCCCTTAGCTACAATGATCTTCCACCTAATCTTAAGACATGTTTGTTATATTTAAGTATATTCCCGGAGGATTATGTCATTGACAGAGAGGAATTAGTGAGGCGATGGATAGCAGAAGGCTTTATCACGGAAGAGCGTGGACATAGCAAACGAGAGGTTGCCGAGAACCAATTCTATGAGCTAATAAACAGAAGCATGGTCCAACCAGTGGCAATTGGCTATGATGGTAAGGCTCGTGCATGTCGAGTACACGACATGATGCTTGAGCTTATTATTTCTAAATCAGTTGAAGATAACTTCATTGCTTTCTTGGGCAACGGGCAGAATGGTCTGGTACGCAATGGTCTTATTCGGCGACTGTCAGTTCACTATATTGACCAAGAGCATGCATCTGTATTGGCAAATGAAGATTTAATTCATGTTCGATCTCTAACAGTAATAACGTCAGCCAATATCAAACATTTGCCTAGTCTTGTCGAGTTTGAAGCTTTGCGTGTACTAGATTTTCAATGCTATCGAAGTTTGCAAGAGTATGATATGAATGGCATAGATAAACTTTTCCAGCTAAAGTACTTGAGCCTTTGGGGCACTGAAATGTCGAAGCTACCAGCAGGAATTGAGAGGTTATATGGTCTAGAGACGCTAGATCTTACCGGTACATTTATCGAAGAGTTACCATCTGATATTGTTCAGCTCACTAAGCTACAACATCTACTCACTACATCAGGTACACAAGGGAGTAATGTAGTAGGTAGAACGAAGATACCAAATGGGATCGGAAATATGAGGAACTTACGGGTGATGTCAGGCTTTGATGTTATCAAGAGTTCATTAAGTGCAGTCGAGCAATTGGGGAATCTGATAGCTTTGGAAGAACTTCATGTACAATTGGACGGCCAAGGATCTCAGGAATACAAGAGGCATCAAGAGATGTTAGTTTCCTCTCTATGCAAGCTTGGCAGATGTAAACTCCAGTCTTTATGTATATTCTCTGGCGACTCAACACCACTCCAATTCTTAGATTCCTGGTCCCCTCTACCATCTTATCTCCAAAGATTTCGGATGAAAACTGAGTATTATTTGCCGAAGATGCCAAAGTGGATAGAGCCACTCACCAGTCTTGCATACCTAGACATTAATTTAAGTGAAGTAACGGAGGAGGATCTGCGCATACTTGGAGAGATGCATGCCTTACTTTCTCTGGAGCTGTGGTTCTTGCGTGCACAAAATGAGAGGCTTATTTTCAGAGTCCATGTACTGCCATGTTTGAAGGAATTGCGCCTTGTTGTTTATGGCACAAGGGCGATATATTTGAAGTTCGAAGAAGGGGCGTTGCCAAAGCTCGAGAAGCTTCAGGTGCCGTTCTTTGTATCAGTGGCAAAAGCCTATGGGTTTGACTTAGGTATTAACAATCTTACATATTTGAAGCATGCCGAGATTATACTTGACAATACAGATGCGACATCTTCTGAAAGCAAGGCCGCGGCAACTACCATAAGGAATGAAGCAAACGCGCACCCTAGTCATCCCAGGGTATTTATCTACAGAGAAATGGAAGATGACGCCGAAGAGAATGACATCGATGAGGAAGAGGGCTAGATACCTTTGAAATGTTATCATCACTATATCTCATCACTAATGGAAGAGGTACGCTCTTGATCTTAATTACCCATTTCAATATCTGCTATTGCTTTCTTTGTACTCAATATAAGTACTTCCTTTGTATCCACAAGATACTTTGTCACGCACACATGTCCTTACACTTTTTTCCGTCCAGGTGAAAATTTACTCGTGCAAACGCGAGAAGGTGCGCCGCATGCCTTGAATTCGAAAGAATGCTGTAGTGAAGCTTTAAGCTGCCATTCGTTTTGCCTTTCAGATAGGGATACATACGTGAGAAGCTCAAGTAAAGATGTTCCAGAAGACATGGTGCCATTCGATTTCACTGAAACCTTGTATCAGTCCCCCCCCCCCCCCCTCGATTGCTATTGCTAAGAAATAAGTTCACCTCCAGGTCAAGTTTAGCCGTTGGTGTATTTAAGTACTTGTGCGTAATTTTAAGTCGAAACAGTTTGATCGATAGAATGCAACAACTTTGATGTAAAGTTTCACAGTTGTAAAGGTTGGATCACTGCTATACTTTGAACTGCTGTAGAGTTAACTGATATAAACTCACCTGTTGACCTAAGGTCCTCTAGTCTAGTGGTTAGGGCCGGTGGTATAGTTGCACCAACCCAGATTCAATTCCTCTCGGTGGTTTTTCTAGACTAGGAGAAAGTCTCTCTTGAGAAGGTCTCTCTCGAGAAGATCTCCCTTCTTAATGAAAACCCCGAAGCTCTTATCCCCGCCAGGTTTAGTTTTTTTTATAAACTCACCTGCTGCCTCCTGTAGAACTTGTAATTTCTTTAGCAATGAAAGTGCAGCCGAGAGCTGTAGGGATGGAGAATTCAGTTGCAGCGTGGCGACCTCGCCGAATCAGTTGCGGATTCGAGGAAAGCAGAGGGGGCGCTGCTGGAATAGACCTTGATGCCGCCGCGAATGGATTGCAGCCACCGATGGGATCGTCGTCTCTTCGCCTTCGTCGGTCGTCGCCGTATGGTCAGCATTGCCTTTTTTTTTTCAAAGACTAGCAAAGACGCACGTGCGATACGTACGTGATATAAATGTTATAATCAGTCGGTAAGAAACTGAAACGATGAGATATTTAATATCTAGTAGAAACGCTCTACAACCGTAATTTTGATAGATTTGCACCCCCTCCGACCACACTTGACCCTTACAGTCGGGTTTAGTATGAGGAGTATAGTGATCCGATTTATCCAATCATGTACAACACACACAAGATATATTGATATGGAGATATACAAGATATATTGATACGTAAATATGAGTAACCACACATTGGAAAGACATGTTGATATACCATGTATGCGTATATGTATGTTTGGGTAACAGTCCTAATACTAATTTGCTGTTGCCTTGGATGTTTACTCATTCACTTGCAAGGAGACATATTTCTTTGGGTAGGACTCCTGTTTGAAGCGAGAGCGTATTTCTAAGTAATTAAAGAGTAGTGATGTCCAGGTTAATTTGTATTTAGATAGATATATAATGTGATGATAAGCCTCATACGCAGCCCACACGCTGAATCAAATTCAGCTATCAAGCCCACCTAGTTAGCCTTTTTTTAAGAAAGCCTACCTAGTTAGCTAGCCTACGGCTTATCACTTGTGCTTGAGATTTATTTGTGCCTCGGCCCGCTGAGAATTTGATTGGATGGGCTTGGCCTCTGCTTCACGCCACACGCACAACAAACACACGCAACGCGTCGGACAACAGGTTTGCTGGTTGGGCTTTGCCACGCGATCCGTCGCGGAATAACATTGGGATGTCGGCGCAATAGACGCGTGGCGTGATTAGCGTGGGTACTCGTAATTAGGTAAGCAGTAATCACGGTAACAAAAATAATTTTATTTTGGTAGAAACATTCTCTAAACATCAGTTTTGTGGGTTTGAGCCCCCTTCCCACCCCCGTTGACCCTTACAGGTGGGTCCAGCGTGAGAGGTAAGGTAGACCGGAATTGGGTGAGAAACATTTTTAATTCTATTAGTTGTTTTATAGATAGATTACCAATTTGGGGCATCATCAGTCCCGGCCCATGAGGGGTGTCGGCCTATTGGGCCGGCCAGCTGAAAAATGGATTGATGGGCTGAAGAATGTTAAATTCATCATCTCTCATTCTTCCCATTTGCTAATTTTGCCATTGTGCTCAAAATTCATGAATCGCGATTACTGTTTCCAAACGAATGGTTACTGCAGTTGCTTTTGCCACTGTAGATATTTTCAAAGTATGATAAATTATATAACTAGCAGAACGCTCCATGACCAGTCTTCGGTTGGTTGTACTGTGATTCGGGGAAAAAAAATTGCCCCAAAGCCAGACATGGAATGGGCGATTCAGGGTGCTGTCAAACCCTTGTAGTTTTGAGACGATCTGGCCTGGCATGCAGCCGGTCTCCCCACCGGTTGTTACCCAACTGTTGACGCGGCACAGTCGTCTCCCGGCAGGAGGCGCGGCGCGACGCACATGCCGCGCGGACACATTTTTCCTCGTCGTCGCCGCGTGGGGTGGGGGGCTCCGTCTCGTGTCCCCGTCCCCGTCACTGCCGGGCGTGATTGCTGCATGTTAGCCTCCTCCCATGCATCTTCCCGTCACCTACGCACACCTAAAACCCAGGCGCCGTTCCTGACTGATCACGAAAAGCTCAGGCCTTTCCCTCCCCGGCCGGCCTATCATCGCCATGCCGAGCTAACTCCCGGGCCAATCGAGCGCGCCGCTGATGCGCGACGAGTTGGTGGCCGTACGTAACCCCAGGTACCGGCCGGCCGGTCTCCTAGGACCTAACCCACGTCCCCTCTGCCATCACTCATTGAGTCATGTGTGAGCGATGGATCGATGATCGTGTCCTGGCCCGCCGCCGGCCTGCCGGCCTAGCCTTCAAGAACCATTGTCGCGACTTGGGGTGGTAGTGGTAGGGATCCATCATGAATCCATGGGTGCGGCGCGGACAAGAAGACGAAACCAACGAACGCTTCCTCCTCACGCTTGCTGATGAGCAGCGGCGCACAGTGCCTTGCTGGCCGGACCATGCATGGCATGCATGGGCGCCGCCCTACGCCGGATGGGGCCTCTCTCTCTCTCGACCCCGCCGCGCAGGCGTGGCCATGCCAATATGCCATGGCGAGCTGGCTCATCACCGCGCGCCCCGTGTCCACCGGATCCACGCATGAGTGCGTTGCACGCAGACGCAGCGACCGATCGATCATCCCCCGGGGTCCTGCATGCATATGGTGGCCACTCGATCGATCACCTCACGTGAGCTACAGAGCTACCGAGCATGCCCACCATCAGTTCGGCAGCTTCAGGCTTGAGCATACTACAAGATTGATTGCGTTTCAAAGAAATGTTTGTCGACACACTCAGCAATAATGCAGGAGCATCGAGGCAGTCCCGCATGGAGGGAGCGAGTTTCCTTGTGCCCGACGTCAGGCTCGGGCATGCGTCAGGCATTTACGCCCCAGATCTCGCTCGATGGCGAGTAGCGCTGCATGCCGCCGCCGGTGCCGGGTCCCCTTCTTCATTCTCCGGGAGCCAGCCCGGCAGCTAACGACACCTCTGTTGTGCTGTTTGCGCTGATTCAGCGAGGAGTACGTAATGGTAAAAAAAAAAATAGATCGGCGAGCTGGCACAACAAGGCTCCTATACCTACGACTACGAGAACGAGACTAGTAGAGCATGGCTAATAAGCCAGCCGACTGCCGGCTGTGTGCCAATGCCACGTCACATAAAGTCTTCACCGAGAAAGAGCCATATAATAGGCGGGCTGTTTGATGAGCTCTATCAATTTTAAAGTATGCGTACGGGATCAGGAGGATGAAGGGAATCGGCAGCTTCTGCGCTCATGTCGGGCTGGGAGCAGGCGTTTCACCTCGGGAGCGATGATCAGCCGGGCGACGAGCGGAACGCCCGCTCCATTCTCTCTCCATACTTCTCTCCCCTCCACCTAGAATTATGATGACATGGAAGATGTTGCAGCCTGCTGACTAGGACTTATAATACTTGCTCGTAGTGTGAAGCAGCAGCAGCAACTAGCTACCAGCTGATTCAAACATGATGGTGGCCAGTGACAACAACCACGGTGCACTGCACCCACACCAGAACCCCTGTACGCAGCGTAACAAGCATCGTCTTGCTACGTCGCATGACACAAGCACACACGTACTGACATACACATACAAGACGCTAGCTGCTGCTGAGAGCCGATCAATGTGACACTGTGGAAATATAATGTAGCAGACAAGAAGATGCTTATATGGGATGGCAGGCAGCTGTTGTGTGTGTGTGTGTGTTCCTGCCCCCGATCAAATCCAGCAAACAGTGATTTCCCCTTGTGAAGTTGTGATCAGGGCAAACAGCTGCTCTCCATATCATCCATCTGTCCTGGCCCCCAGGCAATAGTGTTGTAAAGTGTGGATCTAGCAGCCACAAATGACAGTTGCAGTGCATGTGAGGCACCATAATTTCCATGAGATGTGAAGGAAGCTCTCCTCCTCATCTCCTTCCAACCATCCATCAGAGGCACTGCAATGCAACTGCAAGCATATGCATGTGAGACCACACACGCACTGATCAAGTGGTGACCACTGCTTTTGGACGGCCATGCACGATCAATTCCCTGTGTGTAAGCAACAAGCAGCAGTTAGCAGGGAGGGCATGCTGGTGGCCCGGGCAGCAACATCTCATGTGGCTCCCCTGCTTTCCTTCACCTGTGCTCTTCTTTTCCCAGCCCCTGATGTTGCCGGCTGCTGCATCATGCTTTGGCTGCGATACCAAGGAAGCTGGTTAATTGGACAGCAACGGGTACATGCCCTTGACTTGAGTGTTCCGGTTGGGGGGCCCTTTGAACCTAAAACCTTGCTGCCCTACGACTCAAGTCAATCTCTAACTTACGAGTCAATCTCTAACTTACGATTCGGGGCCAATTCGAGGGCCAGGGAGAGTGGCCACGTCGCGGGGTTGACTCGGCCGTCCGATCGGCCGGGTGGACGGCTCAGATTCCTCAGACATTTTGCAAAAAAGCTCCTGGATTTCATTGAAATAGAACCCGCCGTCCACTCCCCTCTCTCAGAAAATTTTGCATAATAACCCTCAGATTTTCACTAAATCAACCCGTAGTCCAGCCCATCTGGTGTTGAATTGTTTTTCCAGAAACCCCCCTGAGATTTCTTATAATCAACCCGCCATTCTTTCCTATCTCAGGAATTTATATGGAAAGCCCTCGTATTTTAGTTAAATCACATAATAACTCATTATATTTATTAACTCCATACTTGTACCTACAATAAGACTATCAAAACGCGTTCGAACCAAAAGATATCCAACATAAATGTTGTTTAAATTTTTAAAACATACAACTTTATTATAGAGCATATTTTTAAACTCAAATACTTTCGCTATTAATTTATGCAAATATTTACATACAATCCATCATACCTACGATTTGAATACCAAAATATCCTCAAACTAGAAGTTTCTAATAAAAAAATAAAAATTTAAAAAAATCTATGTATTTGGTATGCGATAAATTTTGTAATTATAAGCGTTTTCGTAATCCGTTCGCACAAATGATTATATGACATCTGTTACACCTACAATTTGGACACCAAAATATCTTAAAATTATAAAATCAACAAACATACTATATAGAACAAACTTAAAAAAATCAAACTCGCATTTTCATTTCCCCTATTATAGCTAACATCCAACCACTAAAATGCTTTTAAATTAACCCCAAAACACTTTTAAATTAACAATGTTTCAACATAAAAGTTACGACAGTATACTTCAAAATAAAAGATCAAACTAAAAGAATATCACGGGTTACATCCACTGATCATCCACGACAACGCCGCGAGCGACCTTATCTAGTAGATCACTAAACTTGCTAGGTGGTACAAAACCCAACCAACCCTCGGCGCGACTTTTGGACTTGATGCTTGTCCTCCTGGAGTCCTGCCTCACATGCATGCGCCATGTAGGGATAGATCAGCGACCCTTTTGCATCTTTTGGTTTTTTGTACGTGCTGGCTCTGCCAAGAAAACACTAATGTCTGGAAACTTTTGCTTTTTCGGGTACGTAGTACTTGCATATACATGCTTGATGATTGAATTGTATGATAAAAAGGGGGTGTCTTAAACAATGTAGTTAGTGTTTGATTAGTGGTTCTGATGTGAGCTTTTTGTTTGCTGGCTGGTCTTGTAGGCCTTGTTTGGAAATGGTTGCATTTCAAGTTGAAGGCAGCTCAAGTCTAGAAAACGTCAAATCAGGTTGACTGCTTGCGCCTTTTCATTTCATACCCAAGAAAGAGTCGTCGAAAAGTCATCAAGAACACACACACCACCCACCTGTGAACTGTTTGAGTGTTTTTCCCTTTCAGAAAACATACATGCAGATTCTTCAATTCTTCCTTAAAAAATAATACTTTGGAATTTCCACGCTCTGAATATATGATTATAGGAGTTTCCAAAGCCACTGCTGTGCGTTTCCTCTCTATCCTCCACCATTGGAGATGGAGCACAGACAGAGCAGTTCCATAACACCCAACCGAATCACGGCCACTGAAACCATACAGAAAACGTCAGAAATGGGTAGCTAGTGAATCCGCCGCTCCGATTTCGTGCGCTCTAATCCACCCTGGGGTTCGAGACGATCGATCATGCCGTGCTATGTCCCCGACCCCGAGCGAGAGACCCCACGCATTCATGCAGTGTGGTGGCCGGGCCAGACCAGATCAGATCGCCACTCACAGAGACACACAGCACAGGGATGATATGGCCGGCCGCCTGCCTGAACCTGAAGCAACCAAACCGACGAACGAACGCCGTGGCCGGTGAGGTAGGAGCAGCGGATGCTTGCTAGGTCGTAGTGCTCATGTGGTGCGGTTAAAGGCGCTGCAGCCTTTTTGGCCTTGGGCGCCAACTGCTAATAACTGAGCACAGGCAATTGATGTGTGTTGGGTTGGGTAGGCAGCCCAGCAGCAGCAGATGCAGAGTTGAGGCGGTAGATTAGTGGAGTACTCACCTATCCTGATAAAAGAGTAGTACAGTCAGAGACTAGGGCCCTAGTACTTAGTACTAGCACTGGACTGCATGAATTAGGTGTTTAGGTGGGTGTTTGTTGCTGATTGCGCGCCTGATTTTCAGAGTTAGGTTTAGCTCCCTGTCTCATTTATTTTTCCTCTGAAGAAACAATGGCATTGCACATTTGCACTGCAGATGATTACATGATCTACATGGCACTAGCACCCATCAAGTATTCTAGTATCAAATGCTGACGCTATAGCTAAAATGGCGATTCCTTTGTGAGTTTTCAACCCAGTTTTTTTTTTAAAAAAAAAGAAAAGCTTGTATGTTTTCATCGAGTATATTGTACTCATGTTCTGAAAATGTTTCCCTTTGATACATAAATGTGTCAGGGGCTCATGGTGTGTCCTCCTGCACTGTGCACCCAAACGTGGTACACTCTCCTCTCCGGCTCTCCGTATAGCCTCTGCTCTGCCGCTCTATAAAGCCATGTACCCATACACTCCAATGTTGCCATAAACAAAAGCAGCACAAAGCACGGATCCGTGCCTGATTAAAGACCCCCGAGATTTGCATTAAAAACACCATCTGCATGCATGTCCTCGTTGCTTTCCTTTCATCAAGGCAAGGCACAGGCTGATGGCAATCAATCTCCTCTCAAATCTTGCTACTACATTTCAATGCAGGCTGTACGTGGTGTCCCGTTTGGATTACATGCATGACCTAGTTCGAATGCATCTTGGCTCTTGCCTCCCTGTTGCGATACTTATCACTATTAGGTACGTAAGTCTAGCAAAGCAAAGCATCAGCTGCCAATGCAACAGGTGATCAGTAGTGGTCCAAGTCGTCCTGTGACTTGAGGTCTCGATGATCCAAGCTCCAAACAGAGTAAACGCCCGCTTTCACCTCCTTTTCAAGAGTCCTTTGACAACACGCTTGCTCTGCGTGTAGGGCGCTCGTGCATCTCCCTTTCATGAGATGGATCCATCTGCACTGCAGCCATGTTCACCGGTGGACGATCTGCTCCCTCATGAGCTATCAGAGCGTTCCAATTAAAATTGGGTGGGGGTTGTCTTTGACCACGTTACTTCATTCCCATTTTTCTCATCCTTCAGAGTTGGGACCTTGGTCACCTTGAATGAATGAGTTTTATGTGGACCCAGCAGTGACCCAAAGAAAGAAACTTGTTGTCTGTTCTGTAGATTTAGAAAGCATTGTCTTCTTATTTGATGATTAGTCCTCGATCACTCCATGTCATATACACTATAGAATCTTTATTTAAAAAACGAAAAAGAAACTACTATATGTCTTTGTTGATCTAGTCCCGCGTCTACAATTTGGTCATGCGCTCGTCACAGCACACGGCTGCCATGGATCTGTCCTCCAACAATTCACACTGGGGAGAAGTTGGTTCGTGAATGACGAGCCAGTGGTCCTCCTTTTGCTTAAGAATGTGGCCGATGAATGACCACTCGTGGGAGTGAGAGAGTGGCTTATGACTTGTGAAAGCAGCTTAAGCTTAGCTTAGCGGCTTGATCCACACGCCTGCACGTGCGACGACCCAAGCAGCCACACCACCACCGCTAGTGCTACGCAGCCGTCACGACTCCACTCCGGCCGCAGAGAAAGAGTGTCCGAGGCCGTAGTTGCAGTGGGCTAGAAATCCGGATAAAGAATAAGAGCGGATGGTGCAATGGCTTTGCTCGCCTTATCTCTCAATCCAAAGAATATTTTCCTTTGTGACGCTACACTGCTTGGTAGCTTTTCTTACTGCTTTTTTTTTTTAAAAAAAAAGGCTTTTGTGCTCGCCTTTTGTTCTGCTTCTACCCATTGTGAGATGATGCTGGAATCGAATATGAAAGTGACTCTTTTTTTTTGAAAGAGGGAAGGAGGGAAAAACATTTGATTCTTTCACCTCTTTGACAAGCTTCTCCTCCTTTTTACCCGTATTTTTTTTGCCTTTTGACAAAAGCTTTTTCGGTTTTGTTTGGACCAAATGGAGGAGTGGTGGGAAAGAGGGAATGTGGGCAGATAGCGTGGATCCGATGGTGGGCATGTGTGCGCGCGCTTTCCTGGCCTTGGATTCCTTGTACTGCTCCCACTACCATCTGTCCCTTTACCTATACCCCCTTCTCCTTTTATATTACTTTTTTCTCCCTGCCTTTTTCTTGTACAGTAATTAATATCACAGCAGCAGATTGTAAGAAATGTTTACAAATGGTCTTCAAAGGAAATGAGAGGATACGAACTAGGACCGTATATATTGTCTGATCCATTCCTCATACCAAGGAAATGATAATCATGTGTCTTAGGGTGGTCCTTTTTTCAGGCAATGCTCCTATAGTGCACAAGCACGCTGAGACTCCTAGACCTCTAGCAAAAAACTTATCATCTGCTGATGCCCCATTTGGAACGTGGGAACCCTACCAGGGGTTATGACTCATATAGAGCAGTAGCATAGCTCTTGCCGTGGGATGATCATTACCGTGTGTCCGTGTCCTTTTTGACCGGGGTTGGGCAAGTCAAGCGCTCGACTTAACCGCGACGCAAAGGCGATTATGAAGGGCGGGCGATTGCACTTGCCAAAAGGCAAAGCCAGGCCCGGGTTTCATTCATTCACAGTGAAAAAAAAAGTAGGCAAAGGCCATGATGATCAAAGTCACCAACGCGTCTCACGCCTCTCGTGCAGCTTCTTCGCTTGGACTTTGAGAGTGTGTAAAAAACAGCCCCCACACATGTGTATGTGCTTGCACGCCTCCTCTTCCAGTAGTTGTCCCGCCTACTGCTTTCTTGTGAGCCCCTGATGTCCCCTCCAAGCGCACGAGTAAACCTTCTTTTTTTCTTTAGGGTTAGTGCACGAGGACTACTAGACTAGACGGGTGTGTGCATCTTTCTCGTGCGTAACCGTGTTGTTTTCGTGTACTTTTCGTTAACCCGGCGCGCCAGGGCACCCGTCCAATCTCGGCGACGGACTCGATCGGCTCGGTGGCCCGCCAGCGCCCACTCTTCGATCCACATCCACCATCAGACGTCGATCGAGCAGAAACCTGCAGCACTAACGTTGTAATCTTTATGGCTGGCGTCTTCAGGTTTTTCGTGATGATTTTGCCGCGCGCGTGATGTGGCTCGAGTCGTCGTGGAAAGGAAAGACGAAGACGACGAGATGGGCCATGGGCCATGGCGATGGAGGAGAAGGCTAGCTGCTTGCTGTTGGTGCTGGGGGGCTCGCCAACATGTCTGTTGATGTGACTCGGTTAGATCCGGGAAATCTAGAAATGAAAACCACCTGGCTTTTTTTAGTAAGACAGATTCTAAAAGTATTTTTTATTTCTTATTCATCTCCGTATTCATCCCTCTTACAAAACATGCATCCCTACTCTATTCATCCCCTCACAGAACACGCATCCCTAGAAATTATCTTTTCTATTCATCTCCCTCACATAACACGTATCCCAGCAAAAAAAATTACTTTTCCCCCACTTCATCACACGGTGCTGCCTCGGACACGCCTTGTAGATTTTGACGGGTCGCTATTCAATGCCTTGCTGAATGCAGCTACTGGTAAATGGTAACCCATGACAAGGAAAACTGATTCTCGCATCGCTCTCACTGTCACTCCACCGCTTCACTGCCTTCTGAATTATAGGGGTTGTTCGGCTGGCTGCGCTGGCTGCAGCAGCCAGCAACAGCCGTGGAGACTCAGAGGGTGTTCAGCTATGGCAAAAGCTAGCTGGTAGCCGCAACAGCCGTAATGGCTACCAGCAGCAGCCCAGCGAACAGCCCCTATCATCTACGGAGCTCAAATACTACCTCATCGGACGCGTCACAACGTGAGGCGTTGTTTAGCTCCGAGGTCAGCGGATCGCTCTAGGAAACCTTTTACGAGCTCGATCTGGATTCGTCGATGGACCGTCGAGATTTTGATCCAAACACTACAATACCCAAACATCGCTGGTATGAAATAATGCACTAAGATAATAAAAGAGAAGTACATGTTCAAAGGAACGAGTGCATTTCGGGCCGCTTCTTCCTCATCCAGCTCCGCCGATCCATCAGTGACCAGTCCACTGATGACAGATCTTCCGCTCGGAGAGCACAGGAACTGCCCAAACTCCACAGAGCCACGGCACGACACGGCAATAATGCGATCGGCATGTCGACGGGGCGAGGGCTGTGTTCAGCAGATGGTGGGAATAAAGGGTGCGTTTAGTCTTACCTACTTCCGTCCAAAAAATACTATTCATCCAACTTTATACTATTTATTTCACTTCTCCTGCTCACAAAACACTATTCATCTACAGTGTATTTTTGGTCTATAGTGTTTTTTTGAAAATCTTTCCCAATCTAAACACCTCATAACTATTTTTTTTTCTAGAATACGTGTTATACGAGGAAGATGAATAGTAGAGGTGGAATTTTTTTTTTAAGGATGCGTGTTCAAGTACTTATGGCACCTGAATGGCATCCGCTCTCCTGCACACATCATCCATGCTATATGTATGCTATTCTACTGCTGCTGCCTACTGTACGACCGTATTGCACAGCTGCCGACACCGCACCGTACGCATTGGATTCCCTTCGGTCCGATCCAAAGCTCAGCAGATCGATCCAAACCTCAGCAGTAGTCAGAGTTCGACCAGGGCCCAAACGAGCGAACGCTCAGCTCCAGCAGGGCATCTTCCTCCTCAGGCAGAGAGAAAGAGAGGATTGAAAAAAAGGGAGAAAGCAAGGGGGATAAAAATATAGAGCAGCGGCATTTTCGCAAGGTGCGCAGCTTCTTTTCGGCTTTATTCCTGTGCATGCATGGCTCTTTGCATGTGTACTGCGTGCTGCTGCTGCTGCTACTTTGTTCTTGGCCAGCCGGAGCCCCTCTTTCCGGCTTTGTCAACGTTGCAAGTTGCATTGCAGAACAAGACGACGTGCTCATCAAACTACGGATTAATGGTAGTTGTTTGCTCACTGTTTGAAATTAAAAAAGGAAAAGAATACTAGTACGAACTGGCATTTTGCTTCAGTTTTGCGGTTGAGGTTAGGCACAAACCTGTCCTGGCCCCACTACAGTACCACCTGTTCCAACCTTGCAAGTGGCCGCGACCCTACACGAAAGAAAGCCCTTGGTCAAACGCCTCAGCACGCTGCCCCCTTCAGAGTTCCGATTGCTTGCTGCCCAGCATATGGCACATGATGGCGCCGGTATTGCGACAACAAAACCATTGACACGATGACATGGGTGATGGAAAGAATAATGGTATGCACCGGCCGTGATCTCATTTGCATTGCTTACAAGGAATAGGAACTATCAGCAATTTAATACGTCTCTTAGTCTTCGAAAATGATATTCTTACACTTCGTTTTTTTGTTAAAAGAAGTAGCAACATATGTTTCTTTTTAGAATGGAACAGTTGCAACAAGCACGGTACGTGCGCATAAACAAGTCTTCCGTGCACTTCGTTTACAAGATTCCCTCTGTTCGTGTACAGCTCGATCGATCTAGGTCTTCCAAAGACCAAAGGGGAACACAAGAAAAAACACTATTGGAAGTTCATGTGACAAAGAGCTAAAGCTAACCCCCAAGGTCAATCACGGCAAAGCTACATGGCGCTCGGCACACACGCCTCTCAAGAGATGCTGTCCCTTGGTAGGCATTGACCACCGGAGCAAGAAGATCATGGAGCATCATCACCTCGTCAGGTGCTAATTTTAATTCAGGGGCTCATGACTCGAAGCCGCATCTTTCATCATTTGACTTTAAAAAACACACACATAACAGCGTCGATTTGTGCCCGGGGGTATCGGCTATCACCGCCTTTAGTTTGAGTGCTTGACCAAGGGAGCGAAATATTGTATTTTCCCCGTGCATGGGCACAATTTTATTTTAGGAAAAGGAAATGGCGTGGGCATATAAAAAATAAATTTATTAAAGTTGCGTCCTCCTCCGCTGCAAACAAGCTTCCTTTCGGCCCAATCGGGTGCCATACTACAACTCCATAGTCCATTCTACTACGCCAAACATACGCGAGCAAGCTTCTATATAAACATAGACATGTTACATGTTACTGAATTATGGAAGCATGTGCGCATAAGTACCCAACTCCCTATAAAACCGGGTCATTTCTTTTCTTCGAAAATACTCACCGACTAGTACATTTCTTGCTACTTTTGCAATCCAATTTGCAGAAAAAAAAAAGAGTAGATAGATGTTGAAGGTTGGCAAGTAAGTAGAGGAAGTAAATAAAATTCATTCATGCGAACTGAGCTGTAGCTTAGCTGGCAAGATTTCTTGTGGTGGAACCAGTCCACCAGGGTTCGAGTCCTCGACTCGGCACTGGTGCTCGCATTTTCCTGATTTATTCTAGGATTTAACCGGCGCAATTCTTTCAGTGGTAGGCGACGTGCCCGTCGATAGCGAGGCGTCTGTGGTGACTTCGTCAATTTGGAGGATTTACCGGCCCAGTCTTTCGGAGGTGCTCATAGGGGTAGGGTTGCGTGCGTATGTTTGTAGGGGCAAGTGTGCGTGCGTGTATGTGAGCGTCTGCGTCTGTACTGTGTGATTCGAAAAAAAAATCATTCATACATACAAAAGACGACGCCGTGTTTGCCACATGGTGGCGACTGGAACGAGAGCATGATTCACACACTTCCGCTACAACTGTCTCGCGGCTAGGCCCCACGAAAAGAACCATGGCATCAATATTCGCCATTCGCTGCAACCATCGCCATATTCCGATCCCCATTCGCGGCGCACGATCCGGGAGGGGCTCGATCTTTTGTTCCTCCACGCCTCTACGGCAAATGCTTCCAGCTCCCCTCCCGACAAACCAAAGTCCACGACACCCCGTACCAGATCCCCCCGTTGGGCACCCAACGAAACCGTCTCTTGGAGCCATCCGATCCGATCCGATCCTCGAGAGAAATCGAGAGGGCATGCAGAGTGACTGTGCGCGCCGGGAGGCGGCGGCAAGGCACAGCGACGGCGGTGGCTTGCTGTGCCGCTGTCGCTGGCATCAGATCAGCCGCCTACTTTGTCGATCTGCCTGGCGTGTTGGATCGACCGCAAATCGCATGGAGTCATGGACGGACGAATGAAACGACGAAACCCCGGGACACGACACGGCTGGGGCGAGATGGGATCTGCTAGGTTTGGATCCCGTCAGATCATGCCGGTTGCCAACGACAAGGTTTAGTCTACGGTTACGACGACAACATACGCACGCACCGCCTCCTGATTGGCGCGACGCCGCCTCAGTCTCCGGCGAGTGACGCCTCCGTCCGACTGCCGAGTCTGCGACAGGGACCACCATGGCCGCCCGGCCGTCTTGCTCGGCGGGTGGCGGCGCCGCGTCGCGTCGCATGGCATGGTCTTGGCGTTTCAGACGGGGCAAGGCGTGCGTGCGTGCGTGCGTGCGTCCTTCTCCTCGCCAACTCTGCAACCCGCTGCTGGATCACGCGTGATGCGGGGGTATGCAGAGGGATCCATGCAGAGCCTCCAAGTTTTCTACTACTACCTCTACCGCAGCTGTCGTTGTTTGGCCTCAATTTTATTTTTCCTTTTGGTGGATGTCAATGCAAATCACTGTTCTCGGACAGTGGGACAATTGTTGGATATACAGTACAGCGCCGGTAGGTTTCACATGAGTTCCCATTGGAATCCAATTTTCAACTCTTCAACAAATCATGCTTGGATATGCCATTTGCGTGATGTAAAAGTAATTGTTAACCATTTATCTTTTATGTATAGACATGAGAGAATTGTGTTGTATCGGGCTGCCACGTACGAGTATGAGTCAGTACAGCCAGTAGGACGTATCTTTCCTACATGTCGTGCCGCAGGTATAGCGTACTGGGAGCGGTGCGTCTTTTCCGTAGGTATAGCGTATTGGCAGGCACTCCACTCCCCACAGCGGCGCCGCTTTTCCATAGTCCCTAGGGGATAGCACAAACAAAAAAACACGCGCAGCCCCTAGGTGAGTGTACTCCTACACGGCCACCACCACCTCCCAACGACATGAGCAGCCAGAGAGAAAGCTCCAAAGCTCCCAGCCCCCGAGACCAAGAAGATGCGACACAGCAGCACACACTCCCAACCGATGGCCGATGGCCGCCGGCCGCTGCTGCTAATCACCCTGTGGTTAAACTCGAAGCAGCCGAGCTGCCTCTCTTGTCCGTACCTCCACAGCGTCCTTCCAAAACTCCAACACACAAGCCGACAAAACTCCATGGAGACCTCAGCTCCAAAACTCCATTTTAGAGGAGAGGGGAGATTAAAAAAGGGATTGGGATGGAATTCTAGCTGCAACTTTTAAAAAGCTGAGACAAAAACGAAACGGCCGCGGGTATCCCTCGGCAGGCTCTCCTCTTCTCTTCCCTAGTAGAATACGTACATCCGACAAGACGACACCCGAATAGCTAGTAGAGGGAAATCTCAACGGGTGAAAAAGAGGACCCACAAAAAAAGAGAGCCGAAACGCAGGCTAGTTCCATCTCATCTGCTGCGCCTTTCTTCCTTCGCTAGGCCGGGTCTACGGTGGACCGGGGCCACAGCTACGGCGTCGGAGCCGTGCGCCGGTAGAGGACTACTCCGTCCTGGTACGTCATGTCAGCCGTTGGGGAGGGACGAAGTGAGGCGCCTTCACTGCGGCGGGGCCTCGGCGTCGCCGGCGTTGACAGCGGCGGCGAGGAGCCACCGGTCCATGGGCACGCACTGGGCCTTGTGAGCGCGCTTCCAGTCGAGCGCCTGGCACGCGCGCGAGCAGTAGTTCGCGGCGCCGCACACGGAGCACCGCCGGAACTCGTGCCTCCGGGTCTCCCGCCGACCGCACCGGACGTGGGAGCACAGCCGGAGCTCCGCGGCGTCGCCGTCGGTGTCGCCCGTTCCGGCGCCGGTCTTCTTCGCCGCTGCAGCCTGGGTGCCGCGGGATGCCCACCAGTCGACCATGAACTGGTTCGCCGCGTGGGGCTCCGCCTCGGGGAGGCTCCACCCGAACTCCGAGAGGAGCGGGCAGCAACCGCCGGCGACTCCCGCAGCGCTGAGCGGGAGCGAGGCGAAGGCGTGGCGCGAGGCGGCGGCCGCGGCGAGCGCGAGGGAGAGCTCGCGGGCGTTGGCAGCCACCAAGAGGCGGCGTCCCTCGGCCGGGTCGCGGCGCACGCCGTAGCCGTCCTGGAGGCAGTGCCCGAGCTCGCGGAGCGCGTCGACGTGGCCCAGCGCCGCCGCGCGCGCGCACAGCGCCGCGCCGGCGCGGAGGTCGCGATCCGACTTGGCGCCGCCGCTGCCGTTGAACTGGATCACCGCCAGCGAGTAGAGCGCCGCCGCGTGCCCGCCCACCGCCGCCCTCGCCAGCAGCGCCGCGCCGCTGCTCCGGCTCCCGAGGCAGTAGAATCGAATCTGTAGACAGAAGCAAACACGCTCATCATCAGCAAACATGCTCGCGCTCTGAAGAGAAGAAATCGACTCGATCGAGTATGGTAGTATTAGCATCTTTATTAGGGTTGGTGGCGTAGAGTACCATGCCGAGAATGTAGCAGGCCTCGAGGTTGCCGGCGTCGGCGCAGCGCTTGAGGAACCTCTGCGCCGGCTCCGACCACGACGTCGCCCTAACGGCCAGAGACGCCGGCGAGGCCTTGGCGAACACCATGTCATGGCCGCCAAGCTCATTCAACCTCTTGCACCTGCAAACGCCAGAGACATCAGTGCCCAATCCTTTTGGCCTCCGCCTTTTTATCCCCATGAAGACGAGCCCCCGCCTCAAATGTTTCCGTAAACTGCAAGACAATCCCACTCCCCCACGCATTTCAAAAACTGAAACGCGCGAGGGGAGGGAGCGCTTGCAATCCGAAGAACACACGAGGAGGAGTTGGTTCATCGCTCACGGGGATAAGCGGATCGATGATGGAGAAGCCAAGGGCGCGGGGACGTACGTGAGGTGAACGGAGAGCAGGTCGGAGGGCGCCGAGGCGGAGGCAGCGAGCTTGGAGAGGATGGAGAGGACGAGGTCGTCTGGGAGGACGTCCAGGTAGTCAGGACCTCCCGCGAGACGCTTCCTGCGCCCGCCGGCGGCGCACTCGCCGGCGGCGACTGCCGACTGCCCGAACGCCGGCGACGTCGCCCTCTTCCTCTTCTGCCCAACGACGGCGACCTCGCCTCCGTTGTTGCAATAAAGAGACCCGCTCCTAGTCCTCATCTCTGTTACTCCCTCCGCGCGAGTCGTCGTCGCCGCTGAGACGGGGAGAGCGTTTCGGTGGAACGGCCGTGCGGGCGAGAGCTCGACGACGGACAGACAAGGGGGAGCGCGGTGCGGTGCTTGTGGGAAAGGGGCGAGCAAGAGCCTGGCTTTTATATAGGAGGTGGGGGCGTTTCGGCCGTACTGTGGGCCGTGTTGGGCCCGGGATGTCAGGAGTGGGGGCTTTGGGTCGCTTCAGTTTTTACTGCTTTATTTATTCTGGCGTGCCAGTATTCGTAGGGCAGGCGTGGGCCCAAATTGTCAGTAGCAAACCATACCGTATGTCCGTGATGCCATAAAAAGAAACTCGTATGCGCAGCTCTTGAAAGAAATGAAAACAAAGCAGATGTGCTCTCTCTTTTTACCACCAGCTTTTCTGAAAGAAAGCCTGGGAGAACAAGGACGGTGCAATGGGAGTTTCCTCTTCTTTATTGACAAAGCTAGCAGTAGCGCCTGCTTTTACTTGCTGTACGTTACCACGGCAGTTAACAGTCTCTTTTTTTTTTTCCTTTTTCCTATTTTTTTTTCAGGCACAATCAGTAGATCGTAGAGTACAATCAGAGCAGCGTAAATATTGCCCATATAGGATAGGAGTACGTTCTAGGCTGTGTTCAGGTTCCTTTAGTACTTTTTACTTCCTATTCATCCCCTCTCACAGAATAAGCATTCCTAAAACTCATTTTTCACCTTTCCTATTTATCCCCCTCACATAATACGCATCCCAGGAAAAAAAAAGTACTTTTACCCACCCTCACCTGAACACAGCCCTATTATGACACTCGTATAGAGTACCACCACAGTACTGCATATGGAATACGCTCATACTTTTCAGACGAAGAGTATAGCTTGCTTTCTTGCCGGCTTCGGATGTGTATCCTTATCCTTCGTGTATATTTTTTTAGGCTCTGTAACGCATACAAGCAAGCGCCATAGCCGCGAAAGCATTGTTCAATTTGAAAAGCAAATGGATAGCTAGAGTACGGCCGTGCGTATGCGATTTCTTTTTTCTTTTGAACGAAAAAAGAAAAGGCTTTCCGTCCGTCGTTGGTGCAGTGTTTACACGCGGAAGGAAAATGTTTCCCGCAGAGGCAAAGGGTGCCGCACGGTAGGATAGGGGAGTGGGCACGTGAGGAGGAGCGGCGGGTCGTGGCTGGGTGCCCGGCGGGCGAGGAGGCACATGCGCGTGGAACAGGCCTCCTTTTCTCCGCATCCATCGGTGAGGACGTGAGGTGAGGGGGCAGGTGGGCGTTGGCGGGAGCCCTGGCTGGAAGCGATGGGGAGTGAGCTCACCTCGCCTCCCCGGCCGGCCGGCGGTGGGTTGGGTCCGGGTGGTTGGGTTTGGGTTGGGTCATTGATGGGTTCTCCTCGCCTGGTGGTCTCGGGTGGGTGGGTCGACCAGAACGGAACCACAACCTCTCAAGAGGAAGAGGGTGGTGGCGCGATGCTGAAAACAATCGAAGCTAGGGGGGGTCTGCATCGGCTCGCCACGGGCGTCTTTGGCCAAATCTACGGAGTGCAAGGAAAATCTTGCGCTGTGTCCCCGAAATTGATGTCTGGCTGGGGACGTGGACGTCGGCCCAATTCATGGAAGACCGACCGTGTATATGCAATAATGCAAACTAGTAATTCATTCATGGTATAACTTTGCACGATATACAACTCTTTACTTTTGGGTTTTCAGCCACGCTGGCTCGATAGAACCCACAGCTTGACCAATAACTACCCATTGCTATCCGGGGGCAACGGATGTTCTCCACCAGATCACACCACAATTGGCATCGAACCAAACGAACCAGCCACGAACAAGCGGCGCCACCCAAAACGCACGATATTTCCCAGGTCGCCGCCGCCGTGCTCCCGTTTCATTTCACCACGGGCACACGAAAAAACCCAGACGACCCAAACCCAACCCCAAGTGGTCAAAAACGCCTAGCGCGTGCGCGGCCCTGGTGGGCGAACGTGGAGGGCTACCAGTAGTAAACCTGGGTGAGGCCGATATCATCGTGCTCGTGTGGCTGGTGTACGTCGCGATGAGCTCCGGAGACCGCGCCGCGCGGCGGCACAGGAGGCCCCGGCGGATAAGGCGCGGCCGCGGTGCGCCACTGGCTCGTCGGACCCAATCCCCGCGCGTCCATACGCTCGATTCCCCCCTCCGATCCCCCGCGCCGTACCGTGCGCGCGCACGGGACTCGCCCTCGCACCGCGCCTGATCGATCGATCGATCGATCGATCGATCGATCCATCTCCTCCACCCGTACCCCCCCTGGGTCACGGGGCATGGTTTACGTTTCCATCCTCGGCATGTGCCAGATCGACAGCCAGAGACCTCCATCTGTCGCTGCCACCAGTCAAGGCCTATCTATCTCTCTACGTGTGGTGTGGATCCAGATCGCGCCCGGGAGGGCTCGCTGTAGCTGCAACGTCCACGATCGTGGGGGAGGATCGGAGACGACGGGCACGTAACGCTTCTGCGTGCGCCGTAGCCCAGCACTAGCCACTTGGTTACCGCACGTTCGTTCGTTTTGCTCCCTGCTCTAGTGGCCCTTGCGGCGCGCGCCCGACTCCGACCTGTACCCCACTGACACACAATCAAAGAGCGGGGTCCGGCTCGTGCGCGGTATGCATGCGCCTACATCATATCACGATAGATGCCAACGGAAAGGCTCTCGCCGAGGAAAAAGGAGACGTCGGTCTGGGTGTCGATCGATCGGGGTGCCGAACGACACTGCATTGCGTTGCAGGAGGCAGTTGTTCGGTTCTCTAGCTGCCCTTTTTCTGTCAGGCTTACATCAAACAGAGCGGGGCAAAAAAAAAAAAGGCACCGCACCGGCAACGCTTCTAGATCGAGCGCACAATACATGACACGAGGAGCCGGAGCGACCGAGCTAGGTTTTCCGACGACGTAAGAAGACACTGGCCGGAAAGCACCGTGCAATCATGCACTGATTGTCGTTCGTCCATTTTTTTACACAAATATACAACGAGACGGCTGAAAAGAGCTAGTAGCGTGCTAGTGTCATAAAGGGAAAAGGGCTAGCTAGGTCCGTACTCAGCATACAGGAGATCGAGGTTTAATTCTATATCATGTCATCTTCACTGTTCACGTACGTAAATATGAAGGTCGCCGAGCGCGAGAGCTTGCATTGCATTGCTCGCGGCAAAAGGCCTACAAAACACCTTTGATCGTCGACTAGTAGCTTGCTGGCAAAGAAAAGGGGCAAAAGGATACACACGTTTAATTGCCCCGTAGCATGATGCCAGATGATCCAACACACACACACACACACTACGGCGCGGCGCGGCGCGGGCGGCGTCGGTGCAGTGCATGGCCGGGATTGATTGGTTGCACCTACTTGGTACTCCAGATCCTCCTGCTCCTCCTGCCCAAACCCAAAAAAAGTTAAATTCACAGTACACCTTCCAAAAAGAAACAGCAGTTACCATCAGATCTCTCGTTTTATTATTAGCAAAAAAAATAAAAACCAGAAATGAAGAACACTTTCCTGTGTATTAGACGTACGTTGCGGATTTCGTAGCCACAAATTTGGGGATGATACCCGTGTTATCGTCATGAGCACACCGGGGCCCATCTGTTATCCGTCTCTGGTTAAGCTACCTTATGCAATGTGTGGTGTCCAGAGGGTCGATCGGCTGTCTAGCCGGGGCCGACGAAAAAAGTTCACTGTCATTAGGTGTGCCCCAACAAATGAGAGGCATCGAGTATTCAACTCGAGGATAATGGGAGCAAGCAAAACTGTTCGTGTGTGATTAGATGGGATGACACACAGCTAGCTAGCCGCCTCTGCGGTTCCTAAAAAGAATGCCGTCCAGACAACTACCATGCCATGCGTCTAGAAAATCAGTTGCATTGCCGTTGGTTTTATCCAGTGGCAGGTTAAAAATTGTATTATGATTATCTCTCTCTCTTTTTCTTAAAACAAGGTTACTCTCTGTTTGACCGGTAATAGCTAGCTAGTCCATCACTCATCGATCATGTCGACATCGTGCCCGTTCCAATCGTTTCGCATTACGGCCAAGTTTGAAATGAATTCCGCGGTGACTTGAGCTCGATTGAAGCCGACATCAGAATTGTATTGAAGATATTGAACCTTGTCGTCGTCCCCTGGTTTTCACTGAAAACTGGTGAGGTTTCAACCGTTAGTTAAGTGGAAGAATTGGCATGAGCTCTCAATGCAAGTAGGCATGAACACGCATGCGTTAGACATGGTCTTAAAGCATAATTATGTTTACTTTAGTGTTTGTTTGTGTGTGGGAGCAAAAGAGTTGGCATCAACTCCCAAGTTGGAGTTTCATATGGGGAGGGGATCAGCTCAGTTTGGCAGACTTGAAAGGATCTGAAAGTAACCTAACCGCTGGTATCTATATATCTACTGAACAGCAGTGAACTGTATAAACTTTGCTTCCATAATGTCGTTGGAGTAGATGTGACGGATTACGACCTGGGACAAGATCATTCTTCTTCTGCTCTTCCGTCTTCAGGAAGCACACTCGTGCGACGAAGCAAATGGAAGATGGACGGAAAGCCGAGACGTTTCTTTACCAGAACAGTTCATAGTTGCAGCTGCAGAGAAGTATCTGTCCGAGTTCTGAGTAATGTCTTTTTGCCACAGTTGACAGTTGCGTAGGAGATTTCAAGGTTTGGTTGCGTAAGGTGTTACTGTTGATTAGATATTAGGTCAGGCGGTGTACATTCACATCGCCCCTCTCCATGTCAAGATTCCAGCTGTAGTGCTCTGCACATTTTCTCCATGGAATCAGAGCTTGACAAGAAAAGAACCTTTTTCCTCTCTTCCTTTCATGCTCTTAGATCTGTCATTCTCACCGAAAACTGGCAGTTGGAACACTAAAAACTCCCTGTAAAAGGCAGTTAGTAGACAAACTAACTGTCCTCGACATTAATATCTTTTCCTTTTTGCAATACAAGATTAATAACATATATAGGTCAACCTGCTAGTTGGAAGCAGTCTTTTGTCTGAAAATTTGCCGTTTTATCAGTAATAACTGATAACGGACCGAGCCATATAATAAGGTCTGTCATTCATGCTACTAATCAATTGTTGCACATCATTGCATTAGGCCGTTTGCAAATAATCAATTGTGGTACTAAACAAACATGACGGATCCTCTAGGTAACTTGCAGGAGTTGAGATCGTCGACATGTCCAAGAATGTTCCTTTCATGTCCTGCCGAAAAAGCCCTGAAAACCGTGTCAACCTGTGCTATCATGGGGGCCAGCCACACACAAAAAGCAGGAGGATGCTACATGGGGGCAACCTACCACAATCTGCAAAGACCCAACTCTTCAAACCTCAACCTAATTACGATCTAAATTAGGTTTTGGGCGGTCATTATAGCCAGCCAAGGTTACCTAAAAGAGGTGTTAAATAGGGATCGGGAGTGCAATTTATCTAGTAGCATGACTGGTCCATGGAAAATGCAAGAAACAAGAAGATAGATACATATAATCAGTCCCCAAAACTTAGGAGACAAGTCTTTTTTGTTAAATGATGGTCGTCAGATGACTGAGGAAAAGAGACCAGACCAGGGCAGAAATAAAGGATACTTGCAAAAGTGGTGAATGTGGGGTTATGTTACATTGCCTCTGAGAGCGAGTGCTCATGGCAGCCAGCGCTCTGGAGGCGCCGGCATAGTGTCACTGTGCTTTGAATAAGCGGATTGACACGGCTGGGCGAGCGATTAGGGCACGCATCTCATCTGATTAGACATGACGTCCATGGCTTGAAAAGGAGACCTTGGAGGTATAATTATTGGGCTATAACATGAACATGTCTATGACTATATATGAGCTTAACATGATGATCTAGGTTTTCACATGTAGCCAATAGGAAGGTGACATGTGTTCTTGCAAGTATGATTAATTCTGTGTTAGTAGAGCCCTAGGTTTGCGATTGTTGTTTGAGAGAGCCATCAAAGGTTCCAAAAGGGCATCTTTAATATTAGTAGTTTGGAAGAAATTTAAGGATCTTTGTGTGGCTGAGTGGCTCTGGCATCAACCAGCAAGGATCGGACTAGAGCTTTAGTTTAGTAGTTACACGAGTTAGCTGTAGCTGCTGTGCAAGTGTCCATAGATTAATCAGATCGCTCTGGCTCTTTAGCTCGATGCTGATTCAGTCACATGTAGATACAAATGAAATATTATAACAGATGCAGGCGCAGTGGTGCGTTGTTGTTGAAGGAAGAGAGAGAATCTAAAAGAGGAGGAGAAGAAGGCCAGTCTGATCTCTGCTTTTGCTTTGCTGACCTAATTCCTCATGCTCGAATGCTTCTTCAGAAACTGCGGGAAAGGCCAACAGAAATGCGTTCTTGCATCTGCTCCACCACGCACGCCTGTGCTTATCTCCCTGCAGTGACATGAATTAACTATTGATCAGTGCGAACCACTGCATTAACAATGCAGGCTTCAGTTTCTCTGACGAACAAGCTCGGGACTCATCATAACTCTTGCGTGCGAAAGCAAAAAAAATCACGAGAATTAATTTGACGGGATTAATGGATCAATCGATGATGCGAAAAGGCGACTATGTACTTGCTTAGATTGGACGATGCGAGATTAACAAGTCAGGATGAGAAGAAGTTTCACAATTAATATCGGACGAAGACAACGATATGCAGCGAAAAAGAAATGGTTGATGGCGGATTTCGGCAACTGAAAAAATAAAACAGCTGATGATCGTTGTTGCTGTCAGGATCATAACTGACTGATGGAGGATAGTACAAAGTTGCCGTTCCAGTACAAATCCGATCGATGATGCTAAAAAGTGTTGAACACAAACTACTAATTAATCTATTGTTCCAGGTATTCGATACGCATCAAGCCCAATCATGATAAGGACTAGCTTACAGACACAAGTAACTAATCTCAAGACTCTACAATTTTGTAGCATATACAACCTGAAGCTAAGGTTATGACTTCTGACCAATCCTTTACGATGTGCTGACAACACAACTCCTTGATAGGTTCAGAGATGGATGTTGAATGGACCGCTTCGGTTCCAACTTCCAACTCGATCATGTAAAGCCATATGTCCACAGCTGCATGCGATCTCCAAACTAGAGTACAATTCACTTAAAAACACGGCTCCAATTCCATATGGTGAACATGCTGGATCTACTTTAATCTTTTTCCTTGCATACCATTTGATAGATTCAAAGCATCAGGCCCCCATATCTGTAACAGAACAGCTAATGACGATGTCAGTCTGAACATCGAACTGAACCTATTCCGTATACTTTGGAGCTGTAAATTCTGACAGCAACATATACACCACCAGCTATATGCAGTTGTACGTATGTAGCTCTAGTCCTGTAGGCTTATGTCATGGCTACTCACTCGATCAAGGTTAACAATACAAGAGCGACACTTAAACACCAATTAGATGGCTAAAACACCACACCAAACTTGATCTGCAACACCTACTGCATGGAAGAAATTAACCCCCTTTTTCCCAATTCCTTTGGCTGCACCCTTAGTGACAGACACTGTGTCCGACATGTCAGTGACGTGGAATGGATGCGCCTCTGACGGTGAGAGCACGAAGCCACGCACGCGCGCACACCCAGCCGGGGGCGCACCGCCACCGCCATGGTGTCACGTCCTCGTAAAATAATACAGAGGACGCATCAGGAAGATCGTGACCCCCATGATTAGACGAGGAAGATTTGTAGATCAGTAGAGGGGGATGCTGGCGGTGAGCTGCGATGTCCACTTGTTTACGCTGTTCACGCACTGAAAGTCTGAAGAAGAAGAACAAGCTTTGTTTCGTGAAGAAAAGGGCAGAGATTGTTGAGGGCACCGATCGGTCTGACGAGGATTATTGGCGAGCACGAACAGGACGATGTCTGATGAAACGAATGAGCAACCTACCTCCATGGTTAGGTCAATGCGCAGCTGTCTGTCGAGGGAAACGAAACACTCTCGATATCTCTCACGGAGAAAATGGATGGCTCAGGATCAGGGACTGACTTTGCTGATGACAAAAAGGAGCTATGGAACTATTGGCATACAGTATATGTACCAGCTTCCTTCAGGTAGGCGCCAGTAGAATTGCATTCTCCGGTTGGGAATTTTTTATTTTTTTTGGGTCCAAAAAGATGCATGATACACCCACGAAATCCAGTCCATGTGCATGATTTCATTCTCCTGGACGGAAAGGAAAGATGGGAACTATGATTACAAATGCTTTCAGATGCAGGCTTTTCTCTGTAAAGAAAAAAAAACCCTAGGAGAGAGATAAAGGAACATCCCATGATAATGGCATTTCAGTCACACAGCACTGCTCCAAATTTCAGAAAAAGCAAGGGAAGTTCAAGTTACTAATAGTACAGAGATGAATGGTTTCACAGCTTTGTTTCCCGGAAATTTGTACGCACTGGCATGGTCATGTCGAACAAATCTTCAGACCCAAGCAATGGAAACATCAGCTCAGCATGTGAGCTCAAAAGATAGCATACAAAACGCCTGGAGCTGTTAAACTTGGAGTTGGCAACAGACATGGAGCAGGCAAATGGACGCCTGATACATGCAGATGCAGCAGTACACACCGAACAAGAGCCCTGATAAGTTAAAGAACAAGGGAGCAGATGCTGATGAACAGCAACCGCTGTACGTAGGACCTAGCAATCTACTACAGTTCGAGCCATTTGTCCTCTGTCAACTAATCTCGATTTGGATCGGTGACGCCAAAAAGCGTATTGTTAATCCAGAAATGACTAGACGCTTTTTGTACGAAACTGGATTAGGTTCCAGACAATGTTGCAAAGATTAAGGCTTTACAAATCACGGTTTCAGTAGCAACAAACGGGAGAAGCCAACTGTGTTTGCGCCAATGCTGTGACTGGCGTTTGACAAAGCCCTGACATCAGGTGAGCTGTTTAAATTTGACCGCATAACCAGAAACATCACCAGTCCTCTGCTGAAAGCAACCCTGCAGGTAAAGTGTACACAGTCCAATTGGTGCTGCATCCAGCATCCTGTCCATGTCGACCGTAGCATAATTGATGAATATAGAAGGCCATGTTCAGTCACAAAACGCTAAAATCTCTCGGTTTGTTCATCAGGACCATGTGTCAGCTGTCTGCTTGCGGCAAATGTGCTTTCCATGCTGAATAAGCATGGAAAACACCAAGGGCAGCTACCCATACTTAGAGTATAGACCCCAGACCTAACACAACACCTACTTCTTACATCCCAATTCCTACCACTGTACCACAAATATATAATGTTTGGCACACATATATCTTGTGCCTCAGAATGTCTTATCACTGCAATCTGAATTGGCATTATTGAATCAGAGATAGACCTATATAGGTTGCACGCGTTGAAATCCTTGCCCAGAACATGCCATTTTTTGAAGTCACAGAATAGGATGCCAGTACCTTCTACTCTTGCTTCCATCTCTAGAACTAGTGCAGGTATAAATTCTGAAAGCAACCACAAGGTCGATTATTAGGTGCTGATTGATCCAGGCACAGATGCTCTCTACTGATGAAGAACAGATCCATACTCTCTCTCCATACCTATGGAAAATTCCCAACACCCAACTAGCATAAGAACAAAGAAGACTTACAAGAGGTTCCCCTTTTTGTTCCCTGCAAAAAAAAAAGAACATTTACAGGAAGAAAAATTCCCAACACCCAACTTGCACAAGAAAAAAACATTTTACAGGAAGATATTCATTCACCTTCCGTTCTCTGGAAAAAAACATTTACTCCCTCCGCCCAAAATTAAAGTATTTCTCACTTTCCGAGAAAATACTACAGCCAATTATATATAAAAATATACTAAATTTTATGGTACACTATAGATATCACTAGATAGATATTAAGGTCTAGTTTTTATAAAAAAAATATTTGAAGATCTAATTGTTGCACGTATTTTCTACAAATCTAGTCAAACTCGTGGCACGAACACCTAAAACGATTATAATTCTGGTATGGAGGGAGTACACACCCAAAACGATTATAATTCTGGTATGGAGGGAGTACACATGAGTAGACTGGAAGGTCCGATATTAACAGTGCAAAAAAATATGCGCAATACGTCCAAGACAGGAGACGATAGAAAAGACGTCGTTCCGACAATGATGACTGTACACAGGGCACTTTGCTGTCCCCTGATAGCTACCCTATTGGTATTTTTAGCCGGACGAGCCGGCCGGTTGAGTGCCCGGCGAGTCTACCGCTAGTCAACGGCAGCTGCCGCGACGAGCTCTCTCTCCCGGCAGGCAGGCACCGCCATGGTGTCACGTCGGCGTAAAATATTGCTGATCGGCGTGGGCTGCATGATTAGGGCGCGGGGTCAACACTGTTGCCGTTGCCTGATGGGTTAGCGTGAGGGGGAGGGAAAGCATGGCGCTTACAAATTCAGATTGGCCTGGCGCTAATCTGGCCATTAGCGGACGACGAGCTAGCTTCATCGGCTTGTCTTTCTTTCTCTGTGCATTACAGTAGATTGGATGGATGAATAATGAACATGCTGTTGTATATTTTTAAGAGACTTGTCATGATATGCAGTGGTGCGGTGCATGCAGCTCGCTTGTTCTTCCGGTGGCGTATAGCTTGCAGGGTGTGTCAGTCGTGGACAGTTGTGTGCAATATGCCTTGCTTGTGGATTTGGAAAGTGTGTACTAAGAAATCATTGAGGCGCTCAATTGGTTTTTAAAACTTTTGAGAGGCGGCAAGGATGATTGGAGAAAATATCTTTTGTGTAGCTTGCTTGATATTTGGAACGGCGTACATTGGATTAGAAAGAGTATAGTAGTAGTTTGGAAACTGAAGGTCCACTGAATATAAAATTTGGCTCTTAGTTTATGGAGAGACTCTTTTCAGGTCAAAGCTATGATGAAACTCAAACCTTTTAAAACCAGAAGGATTGCAGGAACTAACACTTTGGTCTTTGAGCACCTTGGCCTTGTGAAGGTTTATGCGTGCCGTGCCGCAATGGTCCATACTGGAGGCATGCCGCATGCGTAAGTTTACAGGAAAAGGGATTTTGGGAGAAAATTACAATCCACTTGAAAAATTTTCTGAATGGATAAAGAGAAGTGGGGGAAAAAGGAGACTGCTATGACATTAGGATCCACTCAATGTTGTGTGTTGCTTAAAAAATGTACACATATTTTATTGAGTTCAAAAACTACATACAACGACGATACCGTTGTCTGACCGCTGTAAGATAAGCTACTGGAATCTCGCATCTAGAAGTCGCCCTCACAAGCCAATCAGCCTCGTCGTGCAGATCGAAGACCTGTGCAGAGGAATGTTTAACTAAAATCAAACCGTGAAGAAAAATGTAAAGCACCTGTGAATTATAGAATTATATAATACCATGTGGTGTGTATCTTATTTCCATCATTATTTTCTTATTTTTTTCTTGAGAGGCCATGCTCGCGACTGTTTTCTTTTTCTTTTTCTTTTTTTTGAGAAAGTGATTCTTTTTTTTTTATGTCGCCTTGAAATGAACGAGCGGAGATTGGACCCACCCCATTATCAGGCCCATCCTCGTTGGGCTTTCCAGTCCACGCCGCAAGACAGATCTCACTCATGTGGGCGGGCCCATCCTCGTTGGGCTTTCCAGTGGACGGACCCAGGCGGAGCCGCGGAGGGAGCGCCGCATCGTACGGCTACACGATCCTCTCCCCCATCTCCGGTGGAACGGAGCGCCGCCGCCGAAGAGCGCTGGTACGGCGACGAGCCTCGGCGGCGATGGAGAAGCGCAGGGTGTACTTTTTGCGTAAGGTCCCTCTCATACCTTCTATTTACGCAGTTGCGCCGCAGCGTTGTTGAGGAACGAGAACCGCGGCCTGTTTCGCCCCTCGGATCGAGCTCTGGCGGCCATGCATGATGGAGGAGAGGAGACACGGGCGGGACGGGATCCCAGGGTAGTTTTGTAGATCGGCTATACTCTCACCCGCCGCAGCAGCAGGCCCATCCTGCCTCCGCCTCCAATGTGCTTGCAGCGGCGCGCGATTGCCAACGCCGCGCTGATGAGTTCATCAGATACCCATCTTGAGGAAACCCCATTTTCTTCTCTTCTACTGTATTAGGGATAGGCGTTGCCATTACTTTGTAGAATTGTATCGATATAGCTGTAGGTGGCTCGCAGCTGTTCTTATTTTACTTACAGGAGATGTTTTTTAAAAAAACTTCTAGTGCTTCATCTGGAACTTTGGCAGAAGTAGCATGCACAATAAATTCTATGAAAAAAATATACAAATTCTCTGATAGTCTGTCTTCATACAAATACCACGAGAACAAATGCTTAAGGAATGTCGATAATAGTGCAGACGAGTGCCATTCACATTTCAGCATTTCGTTTACCCAATACAGAGCTAGCAATTATTTAACCTTCAAACAGTTCACCAATTTTGCTCCTCAGGTTCGGCTCCAGGTCCTCAAGATCGCCTCTTACAGACTCTTCTAGGCTGTCGCAGTATGACCTGTATGCTTGGAGAACATACTCAAGGACTCTTGAGCGAAGTTGAAATCGAAGGACTGGGCTACACACCTTCCAGTGCATCTGGGATTTGCAAGCTTTGTTGACAGCAGATTCAAAACTCTGCAGGGGACTGGAAGTGGGGTAGAAGATTTTGAGGAAGTTGTTCCTGGGCCTCTTTTGAGGAGGACTGGCAGTTGCGGTCTCCAGAGGATGTATAACCTGTTTCCATGATGATGATAGGTAATGCCTCAAGTACTGGTTCATGCTGTAGTGACGCTTTTGTATCCACTTGGGTCCTACCATCAGGCGCACATCTGATTCTTCTACTTGTCTCAGTACAAAATATGTGTTGTTCATCAGAAATAAAAATTTCAGTCGTTCAGGTACATATGAACTAGATTCCTGAACCACCGAGTCCAGATCTCTGATAATCCCAGATACTAGGCGACCTGTCAGATTCAAACCCTCGATGTCCAGCAGATCATCAGCCTGACCTTGGCAGAGAATCAGATCGAGGTTTTCAATGTGATTTACCAGAACCTTGATGTATTTCATGAGGAATTGAGTTATTGTTAGAACGCTGCCTTGCGTTAATTCATGCTGTGGCCTGTATGTCTGAACCGAGACTTTCAGCTCAAGAAGCATTCCCCTTGCAGAGTCCTTCAATGCTGCAACCACTCCCACAACCTCTGTCTTCACAAATTCTGCACTAAACAGTCTTGTGAGGATAGGGATTTTGTCGAACAGTGCTCTGTGCATGTTCAATATGCAAAAGAGCTTCTCAGTTGATTTCTTCACAATAGCAACTTTGGAGGCAAGATTTAGGAGGAGACGAATGGGTTCCTTGATTGCTTCTGAAATATGTTTCTGGTTGGATTCCATAAGTATTGCATCAAGAACCCTGATAGTAAACCACAGCACCTGAGGCCATCTATAGATGGGCATCCATTGCTTCTTTTGAAAATTCTTGCAATCTGATCTGAGAACTGATTCGATACCCATCTCGACACATTTGGCGTGAAATGCCTGGTGCAATTCTTGTGATTCGTCAGCCACATTCGGGTGGCTAACCGTTTTCCCCTTGAAAGCACTGAGTGACTTATGATCAAAGACAGAAATGGAACTAGCTTCATGCAATACGGAGGCGGTGTTTTCCAGAGAAAGATTATCTAGCCGGGCAACGTCAAATCCGCTGCCGGTGCTACATGAATCCCTGAAGACTGAAGACAGGGTATCTCTGGTGTTGTTACTGCTACCCGAGAGGCACTGGGAGCTTCCAAAAGAAGGTAAGTCATATGTTCCAATCGCATACACATTGTCATGCTCCTGCCTGTTTGTACACACAAAAGTATGTGTTTGAGATATTGCGATGACATGGAATTTGAGATTCTCCAAACATAGACATAACATTAAGGTCAAAGAAATGCCAGTTAGAATAATATTGTTTTGCTTTTAGTAAACATGTAGTAAAATGTATTAGCCCAACCTTTTTTATGTTTTTTAAACAAATAGCACAGCCAAATTAAGAAATACCTGCTGCAGTTGTTGTCACTGGATAAAACCAAGATGGAAGTATGCTCAGGTGGGGCATGGTTCACTTATGGTACAGGAATCTAGCAAGTTGGTTTATTTGGATTGGAGGTAGTGAAAGGGGTTAACATTAACACAAAACCTCACCTTGCACAACATGTTATCAGCATATGGAAAAGGGAAAAGTAATTTAACTACTATATAGGAACTGTCACCATGTCGTTCAATTCTTACAGAGTTGCAGGTGGCGTATATCAGGTCCCTATATTAAGGAAGATAATTTTAATTTTAGTGAAAATTACAATCACTCGAAAAGGGATAGGCCATGTCAAGACATATTTTGGAAAGTGACCTTGTCTCATGAGAGAATGTTCCAGTTTCATGCTTGGATCACATTCTTATAGCACCGCACTTTGACTTGTGGTATTTCTACACATGTCAATTTTTATAATACTATAACCATAGAAATGCAGAGCAAGCCCATAACAAACTCAAACTGGTACAGTTCTTAAAGAGATTAGCTTTCTGTTCATGTATCAGAGTTAGCATTGGAGTTCTCGTTTATGTAAGCACTGCTACGAATGTGTTCGAGAAAAAAAAAAGGTAAGCACTGCTATGAATGAACGTGCAAGTCAACAGGAGAAAGTTGTTAATTACCTGCTAGAAATCCGATTTCGATTGTTCTGATATACGATGCTGCATGATGGATCTGCTTGTTTCTTCAACCTTTCTAGTATTTCGCACTCTGAACCGTATATTCTGTCTCAATACATTCCAATTCATATAACACAGTCAAATAAAGGGTTAACATCTACATACAAGAAGAGGAAAAATTCAAGTAAAGTAGTTGGCAATCTACCTATCTATTACTGAACTCAAGATGAGTGTTGTAATCTGATGTTGTACAATGAGGTCCAAAAGCGCAGCTACAACATCATCATTCTCAACTATGAGCTTCTCTGCTCGAACCTAGAGGAAATCTGGAATGTGAATATCTGCCCTTGAAAACACCATGAAGGCCCCATCAATCTGGATTAGTGCAATAGGTATACCTTTTTACGTGCACAGATCCTCACATATAGCTCAAATGACGTCAAAATATTCTCCCGCGCACTAACATGAAAATCATTGCTGGGCAGCTCTGCACACGCTGAGAGAAACAATGAAAGAAGTTTTTCAGGCCAGGTTTTTGAGTTTTGATCAAGAAAAAAGATGCAAGGAAAAATGACAGGGCATTCTTGATGGTTGTATTTACAGTTCTAACCCAGACGCAGAGAGAAGACAAGAAGACAATCCTTACACGGCCGGAAGACGTGGACGAGAACCAAGGTCTTGTGCAGTGGGACATTGCGCAGAGCCCAGCCGAGAGATATGTAACAATGGATTTCACTACCTCCCATCACCAGGTAAATCTTGTCATCTGCTGCTGCCGCTTGCATTAGGGGATGCTGGATTTTGGCGGTGCCCACTTGCGTTTCTGACTTTCTGTCCGTGCCCTCCTCTGAGTGCAAGCAGCCGCAGTTGATCTGTTTATCGGACTAGCTGTCATTTCCCTTGGAATTTAACGGCTCTGATGCTGGCCGAGGCGAAGTTTTTTTTCTCTCTAGACGATCCGTATGGCACGTTAGAAAGCTCCATGTGAGTCTCTAGACGATCCGTATGGCACGTTAGAAAGCTCCATGTGAGTTTTGCTGAAGTTTGTAAGTTCCAAAGAGTGAGCTTGGCACTGACTAGTAAAGGCATTCAGTTCAGAACCTTTGCTCAAAGAGTGAAGCCTACATTTTGTTCAAGAAGAGGGCGAACATTTTGTAAAACCTTTATCTCAAATATCACGGATTGTTAGTGAAATTCTGTCTCGGGAGCAGGAGCAGCACGCTGCCACGGCCCACGGACTCACACCATTCGGATATGGATGCTGTAGCAGCACGCTGCCACGGCCACCTAATTATGAATGCCATTTGGGCCAATGACTGGAACCATTCAGTCAGTGGAATATGGGACCAGTATCAAACTAGCGTCGCCTTTCTGAGGAGTGGTAAATTGGTTATGGTAAATTACGATTTACTTCTAAGGCCAGTCTCAGTGGGAGGGTTATCGATGAGTGTCATGACATTAAATATCATGCCACGTCAGCAAATTTGCTTACATGGCAGGATTATTTATGAGGAGAGAGAAGGGAGAGGGTCATGAAATGAGAGGGGAGGGTCATCACCATGACCCTTGGCTGTCACGGGTCTCCAAGTTTGGAGTTTTGGTAACTGTGGGATGACCCTCCCACTGAGACTAGCCTAATGTACACGACACCCCCTATGGCCTAAAGAAACTTGGGCATTTATTACCCGGACCATATCTATGATATATTTACATAGTAGAACAAATCCAAGTTGGAAGGGTACGAATTTCACACTTGTAGTAGCTTCGATAGGATTTCTTATAATTTGAATGTGCTGTCTCATTTTTAAATTTTACAAATGAGATGGGGAAAAAGTGAAAACAAATAAACTCCGTATAACGTTTCCACCAAACAAATGCTTATCTCCAGCTGCAGCAAAATGTATATTGCGGCATCTTGTGATGCATGTGTCAGTCGGAGCTTCTAACTTAAAACAAAGATAGAACTTCTTACTCCCTCCATGCTGAAAATAATACAGCTCTTGCTTACCAAGGAATAAAACAATCTCAAATATATTTCATATTAAATATATTTAAAGACATAAATGTTCATAATTTATTTTATAAATTTAGTCAAACTTGAAATTGTTTGTCTCATTGGTAAGCCAGAGTTGCATTTTTTTTAGACGAGTGGACGAGGTAGTACATCCTACTAAATAAAAGGAGTACTCTCTTATGAATATGCTGCAAAGAGATGCGACTAGGCGTGTGAGAGCATTGTAGTATACGCCGAGAATTGCAATTGATTGGCTATCTGAGTTCTTTATGAAGCACACTGGGGTTTAACTTTGCCATCGCTCAAGGAGCCCAACGAGAAGCCATGTGGAGACAACATGGCATTTTAGATCGAGCCAATGCAACGTCATGGCCAAACATGTTTGTTAAACTTTGGCCATTTGGATCGAACCTATGCAAGCCATGTTTTTCTGCTAACAAAACAATCAGCTGCCTGCAAAAACTATGCGAAGTCCTTGGTATTTTGTTGCTTGCAGTAGCGGGGGAAGCCAGGAAAAGAGGATCCCACGCTGCTCCTTTGGGATTGCCGAGCAGCAGGCGCTGGATACTTGGATTTGGATGCTACTCCAGGGTCTTTTATAGGAGATACCGATGTCCTTTATGCATGCAATGGTGCAAACAGCTAGCTGAATACTATTCCAGCCTTGTCTCTTTTAGAAATGCATATCACGAACCTGAAAACTAATATGTATATTCATCTGATGGGGGAGGGTGCTTTGTTCTACAAGTTTCGATGGAGCATGATCTGTGTAAATACTTGAATTATCACGCTAATAACACATACTTTTAAGAAAACAGATTGTGTCCATTGTCCAACATCCACAGGAACGAATAGATGTATGCAGTTTCGCACGGTGGCCTACAGCCGTTTAGCTTCTTATTCACACGACGGTCGGGATTTTTTTTTCATCATTTGAATATTCTTCCAATACGAACACTTACAGAGTGGGTAAGCACACAGTTACACTTCTGAAGTCTAGCTCACTTTAGTGAGAACTATCATAGAAATGGCAGGGTAGCGACGAAAGGAGGTTAGGGCTTCCATTCTTCATCTCCAATCTTGTTGAAACCAAGAATGTGATATCTGTTCATCATTCAAACAGTTCACTAATTTTGCTCTCCAAATCCCTAGACATGCCTGTCGAAGACAGTTTCTGCATTTTCAAATACGCCTTGTAGGCTTGAGTAACATGCTCCAAGATTTTACCACGGAGCTTGGACCGAAGACTTGGACATGGTACCTTCCAGTTCATCTGAGAGTTGCAGATTTCCTTGATAGCAGAAACGAAAGGGTGTGCGGCGTTTGTGTGGAACATATGCCGAAGTATTTTACGTGGGGGACTTGCTGCCATCAGAGAAGACGTGACTTGTTCCCATGTTGAGGACATGTAATCCCTCATGTACATATTAAAGTCATCCCTGAGCTGCTTAAGCCACTCAGCTCCGACGATTAGCTGTATATCTGAATGCTCAACCTCCTGGATTATGAAATCGGTATTGTTAATCAAGAATAAACACCGGAGTCCTTCATAAGCATGTAGCCTAGATTTTTGTTCAATAACATTATTCAGGTCACCAATAATACCACATACCAGATGACCTGTCAAGTTTATTCCCTCAAACAACAACAGATTGTTGTTTCCATTAGAGAAAAACAGATCGCTGTTTTGACCACAGTCCAAAATGGTATCAAGTGAGTCAGCATGATTTATCAGCAATCTGATGTATTTCATGACGTATCCGGTTATCAGTAAGATGCCCCCGTCCTGTGCTACTTTCTGTGAGCTATAGTTCTGGATCAACACTTTAAATTCTCGAAGTATTCCCTTCGCAAAATCATTCAGGCTTGCTTGGACACTGTTGACTCTACTTACAAAATCTGCTGAGAACACTTTGTTGAGAAAGGGCATTGAATCAACTATTGCTTTGCGCATGTATAATGTACAGAATAGTTTCTCTGGTGATTTCCTCACCTCAGTAACAGCTGATGCAACATTGAGAAATCGCTCTATAAGTTGCTCTGCAGCTATTAAAATCTTGTCGGGCGTGAGTCCATTGTATCTGAAGCTGTTCTGCTTAAGGAGTTGCAGAACGCTGATAATGTGCTCAAAAGCTGCAGGCCAGGCCTTGATGGTCTTCCAGTATTCCTCTCCGCAATTCTCGGAGTCTGCTCCAAGTGCCGAATCAATGCCACCAACAAACTGACACCTACTTGCTATCTCTGAGTATTTGGACTGAAACGCCTGATGCAGTTGATGTGAGCATTCCACAAAATTCGGTTGTCCGGTAAGCTCCCTGAAAATATTAGTTGCCTCATGGCCGAGAATATCAATGAGCCTGCTATCAACAAATATGGAGCCAGTAATCTCAAGAGAAGGGTCATCCAGCTGTGAAGGGTCCAAACTATCAGGTGGGCTCCGTGAATCCCATAGGATGGAAGATGGTGCGCTACGTGAATCCCATATGCGAGGTGATGGACTGCCATTGCTGCTGCACGAGAGGGAGATGCGGCGACTGCTTATGGAATAAGGTGTCCATCTTGATTCAAAAGCAAAGCCACTGCCATCCTGTTCACTGCACAAAATAGAAGGCGTCGTGTGAGAAATATCAACTTGACTGCTCATCACACTAACTTGCAGCTATTCTGAGGCCTATTGAAATGATATACTGGAAATCTACCCATCGTTACCTGACAGAAATAAGCCTGTCTTTATGCATAAACATAATGTTGCAGGATGGGTCAACCCCTTTCTGCAAATCTGCTGCTAGGTTTCTCCTTGATCTGTTTACCCTGTGACAAAGATGCAGGTTTCTCACTAAATGACAACACAAGTGTAGAAATCTTGGTAGCTAGGAAAGTACGCACCAACTTTTGCCGATACCAACGATGACCAGTGTGGTGATCTTATGGCTTACAATGAGTTCCAGAAGCCCAGCTGCCACATTTTCGTTCTCAATCGACAGTTTATCTGCTTGAACCTAGAAGAAATTTATCCACTATTAAATTATCGCCCACCAGAGCATATGCCATCCGAAAGAAATTATTATTGATTCATCACTCACCTCTGCTCTGGTACAGATTTCCATGTAGCCATCTAAGGCTTGTTGAGCCTGCCCCCTCTGTTCTTCCCTGTAATCCTTGACAATATTATCTTTCAAAATGGTTGCGTGTACTGTGCCACCCACTGAAAATAATTGTGACAAATGGTACCATAAGAGTAAATCATATCATGTAATCCAAAAAAAAAACCCAACATCTATATGTTCCAACAAGGAGCATTTCTTACTGGTTGGGATTGGGATCATCATTGCTGGCCGGTGGATATGGACAAGGACTACTTTTCTGTGCCGCGGAAGGAGCTGCAGAGCCTGCTGCAGTCTCTGACCATCATCCATCGACAGCACCAGGTGTACCTTCTCTTCTTGCACACTTTCTTCTGTTGCTAAAACTGCCTCAATTGCCCTGTGCTCCATAGCCATATCTCCAGACCAGATTCTGTTTTTCAGCATCTAGAGGAGCTGATGACGATGTGTTTATACAAGAGGGCATGAGGCCAACCTTTTCTCATTGTTATCCTTCGTTATTTCCTATGCTGCATTCTTGTTTAGTAGGGAATGATTCCACAACGATGAAAGGAGATGAAGTCTCTTTCAGGGTAGTAAGAAACATAAGGTATCATTTCTCAAAAAAGAAAAAAGAAAAAAAAGAAACATAAGGTATCTCCGATTCCAAACATGACAACCAACAAAACAAACAAGGCAACAAAGACGTGAAGACAACATTCCTCGATGCATTAACAATGGGAGTTTTTGAGTTTTTACCGTCTGTACTTGGAAACGGAACACACATTACTATTGCTATTTTCACTCCCAGGTCCCTCCTATCATTCACTCTTGCCGCTCTACAGTCCAGGCCTCCAGGGTTCCAGGTTTTCTGAACAACATGATCCAACCATCTGAACTGAGACATCAGACAAGGCCTGAAACGTATAATCTTATTCATCCAAAAAAGGGATTAATCTCTAAGTTGCCCATCTGTTCATATATGATCCCTGAATTTGGTCAGTAACTTCTAAAGCTATGCTATTGGGGAAACAACACCAAAAACGAAGCATCTAGTCCCAATCAAGTTGGGGTAAGCTAGAGATGAAACCCAACAAGAGCTACAGAAACCAAGAAAAGGATAGTAATAATATCAGTACCAGCAATAATACAAGTAACACAGAAGTAAAAGAAATTCGATTTGTAGTTCATGGTTCTTGTACGTGAATCTGAGCTGTACAGTGCTACAACTCTGAGCATTAGTTTCTCTGCCATATTGTTAGTGAAAATATAAAACTTATAAACTGGATGTATTCCACCACAGCTCTAATGGTACTATTTTCCTTGATAGTACGTAAGTCTGACCACCCAAATTCTAAAATGGCACATGAAGGGGGGAGGAGCGTGTATTTCTATTTTTCACTTCTACTTATAAACCCTTTACATATAAAAATATCTCCTTTAGCAAATTTCTTTGTTCATGCAGAAGCAGGTACAGCTGATCATTTCATGGCAACAACAAAAGTACAATATCTCAAGTCTCTAGTAGCACTGTATAGTACAGCAGAAATAAAGATGTCATTTCATCCCTCAAATAGCTCGCTGATTTTGCTCTTCAACTCCAGTTCATAATCTTTAGCACCTCCTCTTACAGGATCTTTCAGACTTTCCAAGTGTGCATAATAGGCAGGCGTAACAAACTCTAGGATCTTTGCACGAAGCTCGTTGCGAAGAACCGGACTGGGTACCTTCCAGCACATTTGAGCTCTATAAGTTTCATTAAACGACCAAGCAAAACTCTCCATGGGCGTTCGACTGGCATACAGGAAGCTGAGGACGTTTGTTCTAAGCCTTTTACTGGGAGATGTGCTATTTGAAGTCTCCAAAATGGATCTAACTGGTCCCCAGGACGTAGAGAGGTAACAAGTCATATATTCCTTAATACAGGACTGGCATTTTCTAATCCATGGGCCTGTTCGGCTGCGCTAGCAGCCGCTGCAGCTGCAGCTGCTAGAGCTCAAATCTACAGTAGATTTGAGCGCTAGCAGCTGCAGCTGCAGCGGCTGCTAGCGCAGCCGAACACTGCCCATCTTGATCCGACAATTAACCATACATCTGTATGCTCGACTTCCTGGAGAATGAAATGTATGTTGTTCATCAGGAATATGCATTGGTGTTCTTTGGAAGAAAATAACTTGGATTGTTTCTCAAGCACTGATTCCAGATTGGCAATGAGCCCATATACTAGGTGGCCTGTTGTTGAGTTCATTCCCTCAGCTTGCAACAGACCATTGATGTGCCCATCTCCTAGAACGGTATCTAGTGAACTCTTATGTTTAACCAGCAACCTGATGTACTTCATGAGGTACTCAGTGAGTGAAGTGATACCTTCATCCTGCACTGCTATGTGTATTTGTGAGCTGTAAGTTCGAATCAAACCTTCAAGTTCTTGATATATGCCCTTTGCAGAGTCCTTCAGTTTAGCAAGAAGCCCCACAGCGTCTCTACTGATAGATTCTGTATAGAATACCTTTCTGATAATAGAGGTGGCCTCAGTGAGTGATGTGTACATGTTCAGTACACAAAAGAGCTTCTCCGGTGACTTCCTGACCCCATGGGTGCAGACAACTGAAGCAACAGTGAATAGATGACGTAAAGGTTTTTTTGCTGCTTCTAAAAGGTCGTCATGTGTAAATCCATCACACACAACGTCAGTCTGCTTGAGTTGCGTGTGCAATATGCTAAGAATACTGACAATATACTCTAATACTGCAGGCCAGCTCCTCATAGATTTCCAGTGGACTTTCCCCAAATTTTGGCCTTCCACACCAAGAACGGTGTCAAAGCCATCAATGAACTTACACCTTGTGAATATGTCACAGTATTTGGAATGAAATGCCTGGTACAGGTCCCTCGAGTCCTCACCAGAAATTTGCTGGCTAATTAGTTCCTTGAAAGTGCCTAGTGACTCGAGACCGATTATGGCATGAACCTTCCATCACTAAATATGTATGTAGGATTGATATCCAGAGAAGGATCATCCAATTGTTCTGCGTCAAAAGTGTTGGCTGTGCTGCAAGAGTTGAAAAATGAAGAGGATTTACTGGTGGTGTTATTGCTGCTGCCTGAAAAGCGGTAACCACCCAAAGAAGAAATCTCATTTTTCCTGGCTGTGGAGACATTAGCACGCTGATGCCTGTTAAACAACGACAATGTAAGAAAAACAGTGACACTTCTTTACAGAAAAGCACAACATTTTTTGTTCAGTTAGATGACAAAACAAGCTGCCAAGATTGTCCTGTGAGAAAACAATTACATAAAAACTAATTTCTTGGTTGATTATACGGTATCAAAACAAAATATTTTGTCTTGCTAAAAGAAGAAACAATCGATCTTGTGCCTCTGCACATCGAGAAATATGGACTATATGTAACTTCATTCATGAGATTTCTAGACATCATGCTTTCAGGTCCTTATCAATATGAGTCTTTCATCATATATATGTCAGAACTAAGTATAGGGTGAAAAGAAGCTATGTTATAATTTATAAATGAACAGGAAACTTGTTGTTTTTTAAATAAACTGCCTTTGTATTATGAAGTTATGATTGAACATTCGAATTTTTTACTATAAAATCAAACTACAATAAGCTTAAATGCCATTGAACTGGAATCGGAGTGACTGCATTTAACAATTTCCACATTTGTCTACCATTCAATAGCGCTCCAACTTCCCAAGGGGAACCCAAAGTAAATAGACAAAGCAGCAATTTGCTACCTGCTTGAAACGAGACTCCTGCCATGGAGGTACAAAATGTTGCATGAAGGATCAGCTTGTTTCTCCAAAGTGACTGCCGTCTTGCTCTTCCAGTCATGTCTTTTTGTATCAAGGTCCAAAGGTCGCATAAGATAGATCAAAGAATCAAACAACTGGGATGAAATTTCATGTAACTCACAAGTTGCAGATGTTTCTCGTAGTACTAACTAGTAACATACCTGTTTTTAGCTCCCAATACGAGTGTGGTAATCTTACGCTCTTTGATTTGCTCCAGAAGTGCAGGAGCAACGTCATGTTTGTCAATTATCCGTAACTTTGCTTGAACCTAAAACGACATACATGATATGAGGTTATGAATTATGATCAGCACAAGAAAATAATCAATGACATCCAGATTCAGCTTTCACCTTGCAATTTTGCAAGCACTCATCTAGGGAATTCTTAATCTTCTTCCTCTCATTTTCCCAGTACTCTTGAACAAGATCTTCCCTTAACATACTTGCAACCATTGGAGCTCCCAATCCCACTGAAAATTTAAGAGGTACAGAATATCCAGTAAATTTTAAATGTTAGGCTCCAGCCAGGTGACAGTCCCATCCACGAACATGGCTGCACGTGATTCATGAAAGAATCAGCATACATCTGTGCCATCTGACAAACTAGATTTAATAAACAAACAGTGAAGTTCTTACCAAGCGGGATTGTTGTGGCTGGCCTGTAAATGTGAAGAAAAACTAATGGCACCTGTGGTGGGATGAAGCGCAAAGCCCATTGCAGAGAATATTTACACTGCTTAACATCTGCCACTGCCAGGTACACCTTACCATTTGTAGGTTGGGATACGGTTGCCTCATGCATCAGGCCAGATTTCCTTTGTTTCCTCTAATACATTAAGTAATTTATATGGCATTTTTGCAGTAACCAGCTTCACCTGTTTGGCTGTGATGCCTCCCCTCCATAAATAGCATGACCTCTCTCGTTCATATTCCCCATTGCCTATCTCGATGAAAGATTCTTGTGACAAAGGAATGATTCTGTGAGGAAAGAGTGCAGACGAAGTTTCTGTCAGTTTGCTGAGAAATAAAGGATAGTTTTTTTTAGCATCAGATATAAAGGATAGGTAATGGGACAAGAACTTACAAAGCTCCAAAGAGTACGAAATAAAAGCCATCATTTTGTTGCTCAGAGAATTATATCAGTATGTTAATAGTACAATATAGTTCATCCTTGTCAGCGTGGACTAAATATCATCCGAATGAGTGTATCAAACCCTCATTGGCTATGGGTTGTAACTGAGGTTGTGAAAAGGACAGGCACTATGCACGCGTTATGAAAAATGTAAACTTGGCAGTGATTTCCACAAAACGACAAGTAATTGGAGACAGATAATAATAGGTAAAAGAGTAAACAAACTGCAGTGTTATGCCCCTAGCACTGAGGCAGCGACAGATTCTTGCTACCACTACCTATGCAGCGCTGTTAACAAAGCTGGTTGTCCTCTCGTGTCATGCACCTAGGCCCTAGCAACCAACGTGTGAAGATACCTGTAGTCCAGAGTGCTGAGTATCCAAGGAACCATGACCTAGCATATGCTGCTGTCCTATCTTCCTCTTCCATACGTGTCACCTGAGCTTCAGGTTCCAGACCTCTTAATAAAGCCTAGAGTTCATGCAACACAGATTTCATTCTCAAACTCCATGTTTCATGTCATCCGGATCCACAGCCGGCTCTTACGTATGGGAACACCGTTGCCACAGGCTAGGTCTCTGAACCCATATTTTTGGGGAACACATAGCGAGAGGGGCACCTTTTTGTGAGAACCAGGGTTTATGCCTCACAGCTGGAGAATTTAACTGATGAAAATAACTCATATAAATGATAAATAATAATAATAAATTTTAAAAGTTTGCATACATGGGGTTCAGATTCATTCTGGGAGAACCTGTACAGCATAGAGGGAGTACATATCATGTACCCCTATTAAAGTCGCTGCTAATTTGGCAACGTATACAGTTATCAGTCCACATCTCCCGTGAAGACTGGTCTGCTCATTCTTAAAACAACTCAATTAGAAGTTACTTCAGCTGCCGTCAGTATAGCATTGCAAACTCCTGCAGTCCTGCATGTTCTGGATTAACTGTAGCGCTTGAATATGAATACACAAATATTCTGGTTTTCCTCATTCCCTCACTTGAATGCTGTAGTGGATATCACATTCTCTTTGTGCTAGAAGATGATCGTTGAAGCGACGTGGGGTGAATATGTCAACAGAGCTGGCAGCTGGCCATGTCCTACTAAAAGGGACGCAACTTTAACAGCAAGTATCTTCATCACTGTTTCCTCATGAAGTTTTGAAGATAAGCCAATAGTCAAAAGCAACTATGTTTGCTCCATGCTCCTATTGCAAACTTGTAGGGAATCCTAAGCACCAGCTTAGGGTACAAAATTCAAATTCCCATTTCACCATCTTACTTCCATTCAGCGAGATAAGTACCTAAAAAAGGTTGACAATACACTGAAGCTCAATATCAAGAAATGTCAAGGTTCTGAAACTATTATCTTAACGATACTAGTTAATGATGGGCATACAAGTAAAACCGTTACTTTAGTCTGAAGCATTGTGGTAGCATTACCTATAACGGGAGAGAACTATGACTAAAGGACCAAAAGCTTCTGAACTCTGGGTGCCGATAAAACCCCCATCTAACCACCCTGAGTTCCAAGCTGAGGTATTCTTCTTTAAGCCAAAAGTTTAAGGGATGTCTCTTCCTATGGCCGAGTATTATTTTTTTAACTGCTATGGCTAAAATGACCCACCTTGGTGCAGCCACATCACAACCACGGTCAAACTATTCTAATACTAACTTTTCCATGAATCTATAGAAAATTGATTTTTTTTCGAAATAAAAAGATGGGACCAAGAGGGTTTCTACAGAAGCAACTACCTTTTGTCCTTTTATCCAATGAACCATACCGTGGTCTCCATACCAGCAATGGACACTAAGGAATTGGCAAGCTGGGAGAGCACACCTCGTAGTGCTGCCTAACTTTTAGCTAAGCAGTATTCCAGATGGCAATGTGAAAAAGATAATATTGGGCACAACTTCAATGTGGAAAGTCATTTAGTTCCAATGCATGGGAATGGGATGCCCAGAAGATAATGGAACCTTGCCGTTAGCTGAATTCTTCGGTCATTTCATGAGACAATATTCTTTCCCAAACATGCACAATAAGCCTGTCTACTCTATGATGCAATTTTCTGAAATTGGTAGTGTACACAGTAAGCTAATGTGCCGATATTCTATCTATTGTCCATTTATACTAAAAAGTGATGCTATCGGTAGGTATATTCACTCTCAGTGAAAGAAAACGATGGTGGAATACTCAGAGAAATATCCATCCATCAATCTAGTTTAGTGTAACCACAATTAGACCACAACAATCAAGTTTCAAATATTCAGAATCTATTTAACTACAGAAGATAATAAAAGCGGCGTTTGTTTAGATTAGTTAGGTTCGAGCTGAGAATGATTGGGGGCCTTTATTGTAGCAGACATTGTCAAGCAATTGAATAAGCCAATTGACCAACTCCCTCTGTCCTAAAATACAATTAGTTTTAGGTTTTCTAGATACATAACTTTTGATATACACCTAGATATATACATATGTCTAGATACATAGTAAAAGTTATGTATCTAGAAATCCCAAAACGAGTAGTATTTTGGGACAGAGGGAGTATTATTCTAATCATCTAATGCAGCAAACCAAGCAAGAACTACTGTACAGCTGCCGCACCATGCCCTCAAGCTAATAATAAGATGAACTCATGTTAAAAATTGTGCTATAATATTAAAAACATCCACACTATAACAAAAAGAAAAGATAATCCAACATTATAGTGTAAGAGAATACCATGTGACAGTGGAGGTGTCAGTTTAGTATGTTGTGATTTGAGATAAAGGCAAACTCTTCCACTCTGGACCTTGCTTCTTAAGGAGCCACTGAGTCAACACTGGATGGCACCCAATCAGGTGAAGAAATTCCAGGGACAATGGCATAATTTTAGGTAGTGCTTGAAATCTTGGGCAGTGGGAGATGCTCAGTTTATTAAGAGAAATCATTCCCTTCAAGTCAGACGGCAAGGACTCTGTTGTAACTCTTAAGCACCTCTCAATGATCAAACTTTTTAGGGAAACAAAGCTTTCCAGGTTAGCCAAGGAGGAAAGCATTTGGCAATCCTGAAAGCATAAATGCACTAGTTTTAAATAATGCCTTGAATCTGCTGCCAAGACAAAAGATGTGATATTCTGGCAGTCAACTATGTCCAATGAGGCAAGACCAGTTAAGTGCTCCAAACACAAACTCAGCTGTTCACCGTCCATGTTGCATTGGGATAGTCGTAGTTTTCTTACTGATGGTAGTAACCCAAATCCTTCAGCAAGCTCCAAACCTTGACAACCCCTAATGTTTAGGACCTCAATAGCTTCAATGTGTTTCTGATGTAAAAACCTTTCTTTCAATATGCTGGAAGAAAAAATTTCCAAAACAAATTTACCTGATTTAGATGAACAGTAAGGGGTCAATTTGAGATTAAATTTTTTTTCAGATCCTTCTACTGTCACACTTTTTGTTGCAGGAGAAAGCAAGGGGACTTTGTTCAATTTTGGACAGTTTAAAATTTTTAATTTACGCAGGCGAGGAAAATTTAAGTCGCCATTTCCTCCACTCCAACTGACTAAGTTTGGCATGTCATCTAAGTAAAGATCCTTCAGTGATGCAAATGACCCAATGCCACCACCATAGAATTCAGTGCCAATTTCAGTAACAGAGGACATCTCCTTAAGGTGCAACACCCTCAGACTTGGAAGCTGCCCAAGTGGAGGAAGTAGCTTCCACATTCTGCAGTTTGTCAGATACAAGTATTTAAGCTGGGACAGAGTTTCAACCGCCAATTTTTTCTTCTCTAACCAGCTTGGTGATGATTCCCCCTTGTATCTTTTGATATGAAGCTCTTCAAGTTTTTTGTTAGGTAGCAAGCCTTCTAATACGTCAGCATCACTGGTGCCACCAAAAACTGAACCTGCAGAGGTCCATTCAAGTTTCAGAATTTTAAGATGTTGCTTATTGGACAGTTGTGCACTGCGAGCTTCCTCTATGCAGCGAACTTCTTCCAGATTCTTGATGTGAAGTAGACCATGGAGGTCTTCCATATCCTTCAACTCCTCTAAGCTATGTCCGTTTCCAGTTTGAACATGGAATTCAATAGACCCTTGAAGCTTAGCAAGACTGCCAATACCTTGTATCATCGAAATGTACTTCAAATCTAAGCCAAGATGCCGCAAGCTGACCAATTGGTGCATACCCTTTGGAAATCTATCTAGTTGACACTTCTTGGGAATATCAAGAGTCTGGAGATGCAGTAACATGCACGCAGATTCCGGTAGTATCTTGATAGTACCGGGAAGTGCGATGTAACGCAGATGAATCAGACAACCAATTGTTTCAGGTAGCTCAGATATAGAACATCCGGTGAGATCTAATGTGCGGACATTCTTTAGCTCAGCAAGAAAATCATATGGGATAGTACTTGAAGTCACCGATGAATCTTGGTATACGAGTAATGTCCGTAATCTTCTCAAGTCACAATGCTTCTTGAGGTGTGGTAGGAAGTTGCTTGAAACAGATACATGTCTAACGGTTTTTGGTATGCTTTTGCACATGTTGCCTTCAACCCTTGCACAGTCACAGCGCGAGACCATTTGTGCCAAATCATGAATCAGGTCATGCATGACATAGTGCATTCTGTTTCCTTGCCTAAGAGTATGAAAGAATGACCTTTCCAACAGTTCTTTGAAATATTCTACGCCCAAATCCTCCAAGCTCACATTTTCCTTCTGAATGATGAAACCCTGTGCTATCCACATTCTGACCAATTTCTTGTGCTCAAACTTCCAGTTCTTTGGAAATATGCTGCAATACGCGAAGCAATACTGCAAGTGCTGAGGGAGATGATAATAACTCCACGAAAGCGTTGAGAAAATGTCACCATGAATATATGTCTCCGCAATTTTGTTCCACTCCCTTTCACTTCGAGTATTACGGAGCCTCCCACCGACAATTCTGGCAGCGAGAGGGGATCCTTTAAGATTCAGCACAATTTTCTCCCCAATCACCTGCAAATTCGGGTGTTCACGACTATCCTTACTACCCAGTGCAAACTTCTTGAGCAGCGACCAATTCTCTTCAGGTCCCAACCCACCCAACATTATAGGGATTATAGGGATTGTCACGGCTAGCATGTCCGCAACCACCTTCATCCGTGTCGTCACGACAATCCTGCTCCCTTGCTTCCCATGCTGCAGAGGAGCTAGTAGCTTCGTCCACCTGTCCTCATTATCCGACTTGTTCATCTCCTTGTCATCCCAAACATCATCTAGGATAAGCAGGAACCGCCTCTCTTCAACAGCAGACTTCAGCTGATTTTGCAACCTATCGAAATTAAGTATCATATCATAGTCCACCTTCCAGTCTTGATTAGCAACCTGGAGTATCTCCCTAGTAAGCCTCACATCATCCACACTACTCGAGGCACACACCCACATCCGGAGATCGAAGTGCTCCTGAATGATTGGGTGACTAAACGCCATCTGGGCCAATTTTGTCTTGCCAATCCCAGCATCTCCAACAATGGCAACAGCCGGGACGCTCTGGTTCCCGAGTTGAGCAGAACCATCGCAGCCGACCAAAGTTTCGAGCAGAAAGTTAAGCTCGCGTTTGCGGCCGACGAATGGGTCGTCAGGCGGCATGACGGAGCTAGTGTTCCTCTCGAGCCGTCTCCGGCTCTGCGGAGAGTCTGCCCCTGCCCCATCAAGCCTGATGAGGGAGACGATCCCGGCGTAGTCCGCGCAGGCAGTGGCGAGCTTGTCGAGGACGGAGGGCAGCCGTTTGTAGGGGTGGTCGGAGCATACCGCCGCCACGTGGCTGCAGACCGCGCCGGCCGGGGTGTCGACGATGCTGCCTAGATCGGGGCGGAGCCCGGCGCCGGGGAGGGAATCCGCGAGGCGTCTGTAGTGGATCTCGTCGAGGATGTCGTCGGCCTCATCCGCGGCGTCGCGGAGGCGGTGGAGCCAGGCGAGGAGGGTGGAGTGGGGGCCCGCGCGCTCCACGGCTGAGGCGAACGCGGCGAGGCGGATGACGTAGTCCTCCAGGCGATCGATGTCGGCGGAGGCGGACCCCAGGGGGAGGTAGCGGAGGAAGTCGTCGGCGCAGGAGCGGATCCGGTCCTTGAGGCTGTCGAGAAACGGCGAAACCAGCCACAGCGCCAGTGCCGAGCCGCGGCTGGCGAGCTCCATGGGAGGCTCCGGCGGGGCTCGACGGGGAGCTCGAGGGTGGCGAGCCGGCACGGTCGTATGGCTGGTGGTTGGAGTGGAGTGGGCGGAGGACGGGAGGAAGAAGAGGAGCCATCGCCGCCGCGTCGGGACATGGAAATCCCTGTGCCGTCGCGTAGGAAACTCCGAACATTTTTGGCACGACGTTTTTGTCGCCTTGTTCGACGAAGGAGACGACGGTTTACAGTTGGTTGGGCTGATTTTTTTATGGGCCTTCTAGATTCTGATCTACAAGTGGGCTAGGCCGTCTAGGTGCATCATCATTGGAGGCCCAACGCGCCTGTGCCAATGCGTCCATCTCTTTCGATCCAGCGGCTGCAGCTTACGAGCTATACTCTCATTCAGAATCTTGTGATTTATGAGGCCTTCTGTCATGGGTTATTCGGTGTTTACTTTCGTTGCTGTAAAAAAGAAAAAAAAAATCCATGTGCTGAACCCACAAGGAGGAAAAAGCAAGAGCTGGACGGAAAATGTAAAGGCACATGTCACACGTAGAAATTGATACAGGATGAGAGGTTAGTAGGTAGGTAGGTAGGTACTTAGGTCGACAGTCCCACTGACCACTTAGTTGTTATCTTCATCCCTACTTTATTTGCTGCTGCTGCTACACCGCGCTGTTCTCGGCCTGTGCCTGGCTGCGGCTCACATCACGTACGGGTACGGTGCTGCTCGATGGATGGATCGATCTCCACAGTCACTCCGATCACAGAATCACAGGGTCGGCCCCGGGCGACTGCTGCCGCGCGGTCCTGACTGATCAATGATCATCAAAGCGAGAGACACAGCAGCCACAGCCAGCAAGCAAAACTCACAGTCGCATCATCAGGGAGGGGATTTGCTAGCGATCGAGAGGAGAGCTGCGCACGAGAACGGAACAGTCACGGCTCACGTGGGAGCAGCATCATCCATTAGCCCAGCCAGCAGGAGGAAACTGCATGCAGCAGCAATGACGCCGCCCGGCCGATGACGAGGACCTGCTCTGCTCTACTGCTGCGCGCCGCTGTATTGTTCCCGCATCCACCGGCACATTGCTACGCGCCGCACAGCTAGCGTGCGCACACGGCACACGCACTGCACTGCACTGCACTGCACAGGGATGGGTCGTCCGTCGTCGTCACCTGTGCGCGCACGCAGATCCAATGCCGTGAGCACCGTGGTCGTCGTGTTGGTGCGAGAACGCCGCGCCGCGCGTGTCTGCTGTGACGGTGGCCGGAGCGGAGCGCCCGTAGGCAAGCGTGAGGCGATGGACACGTGGTGCGTAGTACTGCGTAGCTCGCCGATCCTGTCGTCCATAAGGTCTTGGCGCTACGGTCTTAAGCCAGCGGGCGGTGCGCGCACCCGTCGCGTTCACGGCGAAGAACATATATGGGATGGTCGATCGATCTCGATCGAGTGGTGTACGTGCGTGCGTGCGGCAGGACCCCGGACCAGGACCTCGGTTGGCTCGTCCCCTCCTCCGTGTCTGCACTGCTCCACACGTAGTACGTCGCACCAGGGCGCAAGCATGTCTCTCGGTTGATCCGTCCTGGACCCCTGAGATCCTATCTCATCTCATCTACGGCGCCGCTCGATCCGTCGATCGGCGCTGGGCAGATACGCATACAGTATGCCCGTCGGTGTGCAGCTATGGAGATCGCTGATACGAGGAACGAGGAGTACACCGCTGTCACACCGCGCCGCGCCCTGTGCTAGGCTTTTGTCTTCAATGCCGCCAGAAAATCGTCGTCGCCTCTCGAGCCTCGTCTGTGTGAGCAAGGACGAAGTTGACAAATGACGCCGTCTTCGTTAGATCTGCAGCTGCAGCATGCTGCTACATCACCAGTAGTACCTCTGCTGCCCGGCCGATCCGACGATACGTCGTCTCCACTCACGCGGTGTTGCTATGTGTTCAGTTGAAAAAGTACTTTTTATTTTCTATTCATCTCTCTCACATACGTGCTGCGGCAACCATAGTATGTAAATGTTCTGAAGTTGAAGCAATAAGTGCTGCTGATGCTGGACGTCTCTCGTGCCAAGGAGATGCTTAACTTGCGTCATCAGGCACTCACCTGGCTAGAGATTACGGCGGTAGACCAGTGTAGATGCAAAGGAAAATGACTGTTACCGAGGACCACTTGCCATCCATCCCGTGAGACGGATACATCATCCATGTGCCGATGCCGATCGATCATGGATGCCCCCCTCGCGCGCTCACCGAGACGCAGGTATAGCAGTCGTGCACGTACGTTCACCGACAAATCGAACCCGCAGCTAGTGGGTATCACTTGTCGCTGTGCTGCTGCTACGGCTGTGCAGTTTATTGTGATTCAAAACCATTGCCCGTGGTGCCGAGGTACTAGTAGTTGCAAGCATCTACCAGAAGTCCCAAGCACTGCATGACGATATACGTACGTACATCTCCCTCTCTTGTGGATCGGCGGCAGGGCAGCTGGAATGAATGACGACGCCCTTGGTCCAACCAATAATCAGTCCGACTCCGAGGAAGGGAACACCATCCCCATCCCGTCCGTGCAACGCTGCAACGAACACGAACGCATGGCATGGATCCCCCGACACGGCATGTGCGCACACGACCCCGCCGCTGCCTCTGCCGTGCCCCGCCTGCAACGCAACCAGACCGGCCACCAAACTCCCCGCGGCGCCGCGTGCCTTCAATGCAATGCGACGCTGCCGCTCGCGATGGGGATCGATCGGCTGCTTGCGCTCAGGCTGCCCGATCTCGAGGATGACGATGACACGTCAAAGGCTCAAAGCTGCTGGTTTGTGATGGATTCGATTCACTCCTCTTCCGGCCCCGGGCCGTACTGTTTGTGTCGAAAGAAAAAGGAAGCTCAACTCAAAGGGGAGGGAGGGAGGTGGTGCCGTCGTGCTTCTCTGTTCCGGCCGTCGTGAGCAACCTCGAAGGCTGCATAAATCAAGTCCCCCCTCCAGGCTCTGGGGTCAGCCGCTGCCGGCCCACCTGCATACTGTACGGAGCAGATTTGCGCGTCTTGCTGCGTCCCAATCCAACGGCTTGGCGTGCCTGCCTGCTTCGGAGATTAGCGTTGGATTAGATTACTCGCTGCCCTCAAGTCGTATCGCCCTCGCCCGGGTCAGTCTTAAACTTAAATTCGAATGGTCCTCCCGGTAACGAATCGGTGGTCGTGCCGCACCAACCCACCCACCTGCGTGAGTGATTCGGCACCGGTGATCCGGCCCGGCTGGTTGCGAGCCGAGCCAACTTGTGCCCTGTCCTCGCCCTCGCCGCACCGGCACCGGTGGCACGACGCTCGTACCGTACCGATAGCTGCAAGTGTGTCATCCACCCGCGTAGTTAAGAGGAGACACCGAGACAGCGATCCTTAACTCTCTCTCTTTCTACGGCCACGGTAGTACCATCTCCTTCGTCTTTCGACCACGGCATACTGTAGTAAGTAGTACGTACCAGCGCGGCCATTACTGCTGCTCCGCCAAGGGAGCAGGGAGGGTGGTCATCATCTTCATCTCCGGCTATGGCGGCGTTTATCCTTTCCTTCCCCCACCACCGCTGGCGACTGAGCAGATAGTTGCAAATCTGGCAGCAGGCGCCGGGTCGGGGGCAGGCACGGGCGCATGGTCCAGCCCCTAGACGTAGACGGGATCCATGATCTATCTCTAGTGACCGGCCTGCCTGGTTGCCTGCCGCGGCGCGGCGAGCGAATGCCGCCGCTGACGCTGGCGGCCGGCTTGTGCCGCCCACGAAACGAGCACGGGCCACCGGCGTCAGCATCCTCATCTATCGCAGCAGTAGCATGGGCACGGGAGAAGAGGATGCCATACAATAATGCCAGATCCCATCCCCAACAGGATCGAGCGCGCGCATGTGCGCCTGGGCGTGCGCCGCCCGGCCCGTGTCGCGCTCTCGCTCTCGCCATGCGACGCGCCTATGCCCATGGCGACGCGCGCGCATCCGCCCGCCCCGCTTGTTCCGTGGCGAATGGCTGCTTGCTTGGTTACCCCTTGTCTGTCCCTCCCTCCCAGTGCGTGCCCTGCCCGACCGATCCATCCCCGGCGAACGGAGGGTGGGCACCCAACGATGGCCTGCCCCGCCGCACTGGCCTCTACCCTTTTTCCCAGCCTTTTGGTTGCCCCCGAATTGAAATCATTCGGCGTCTCGTCACGTCTCGTCGCGCCCCGGCACCGGCCATGGCCACTGGGGCACTGGGCAAAAGTAGTCACCGACCCATCAAGAGGAAGGAAGGATGTTTCACCATTTCACACTGTTACCGTTTGCATCGATGCTTTTTTGCTGCTTGAGAGGTGAGCAAACTAGCAGAGAAGTTGCTGATCAGTACAGTAAACGAGAATGAGCTCAAGAGGAAGCTACTACTACTTGAATTTAGAGCAGAGGAAGGAGAAAAAAGGAAAAGGAAAAGGAAGGAGCAGGTGAAGGATGTGGAAGAACGAGCCTAAGAGCTCGAATCTGTATGTACAATGCCGTGGATCAGTGCACCTTCTTGCTGATCACAGTTCGGTGTTCTGCTGGTGGATCAGTACACCTTCTTGGAGAAGAAGGTTCGGAGGCCGAAGAGCCCCTGCGGCGGGTTCCCTTCCTCCACGGCGCCCTCCGAGCATCCCGCGTTGTTCATCCGGCACCCGGCCGCAGGCGCCGCGGCCACCACGCTCGGCGCCGCCTTGTCCTCGCTGGCTTTGTCGTCACTGGCAGTGGCTGCTTCAATGGCGGCGGGGGTGGAGGTGTTCTTCTTCTTCGCGCTGGCCTGCTTCTGCTCGGCGGCGGTCTGCTGCAGCTTGTTGCGCCGCAGCTGCCACACCGGGCTCGGCCGCCCGACGCGAATGCCGGTGCCGCCGGAGCCTGTGTTATTATTGTTGTTGTTACGGCCCTGTCCTGGCACCAACCTCCTCAACATGGACGAGGCGCTGCTGCTGCTGCTCGAGGTAGTGGTGGTTGTGGTCGGCAATGGCACTGCATCCTGTGCTGCAGTTGCAGTTGCAGCAGCATCTTCTTCAACCGCGGTGGCAACTGCCGGTGCTGTTGCTGTTACTGATGCTGCGGCGGAGGCGGCGGTTGCAACTGCGGTGGCGGTGGGAATGCTGGCCGGCGCAGGTGTGGAGGACTCGCCACGGGAGTTGCTACGGGAGCACGGGGCGCTGCTCACCTTGCGCGGCGGTGGCGCCGGTGCGGTCGCCGTGCTGGCATTGGCATTGGAGTTGGTGTTGCCGCTGCTGTTGCTGCTGACACTGGAGCTGGAGGTGGCGTTTGGAGTTGCCTGCGGCTTGGCCTTGCTCAAGGAGACAGCAGCTGCGCCGCCGCCGGCGGAGTGGCCGGCGGAGCGGCTCCTGGAGAAGGGCCAGATGTTGATGTTGATGAGCTCGGCATTCCCACTGACGCTGCTGACGCGGCGCTCCATCTTCTTGCGCTCCTTGGCCTCGCCGCCGCCGCCGCCGCCGGCGGCCTTGAAGATGTCCTTCCACTTGAACGTGACCGCCGGGAGGTCCGGCGTCGGCACGATGGCCGACTCCGCGAGAGGCGCCTGCTGCTGCTGCTGTTCCCCTGCAGGAGCGGCGGCGGCGCCTTCCGCTCCCGCTTCCGCTCCGGGGAGCGCCGCCGTGGAGTCCGGGACGTCCTTGGCATCGTCGGCGCCCTCGGCGTTGCCTTCAGGTGGGGCAGCAGCAGCGGCGTCGGGGACGGCCGCCGCCTGGAGGGTGTGTAGCGGGAGCACGACGCCGCCGGAGAAGAGCTCGTCGGCGGTGAGGAGGTCCGGAGCAGGGAACGCGGACGGGTTCCGGCCCACCATCCAGAACTCGAACTCCGGCGACGCGGTGGGGGACGGCGACGACCGCCCGGACTCGCCGCCGGTCTCCGAAGGAGGAGGGAGCTCCTGCATGGCGTCCGTCATTGCCGCTGCAGACGCGACGACGCAACGGCACCGGCCCACACCAGCTTACCTGGGCGCGGCAAGTTGAGGCGGTGGCCTGGATCTGGGAGCCACTGGAGGCGGCGGCGGGGGTAGCTGGAAGCGGCAATGGGGGAATGAATTGGTTGGATTCAGAAGTTCAGACCCCAGGATGCCATCTCAGGGGGGCATATCGCGCAGGGAGCAGCAGGGCGAGGAAGCGAGAGTGGCACAGCAGCAGGGAGGGAAGAGAGAGGCGTGAGCTGCAGGCTGCGAGTATTTATCAATGGCATCGAGAGGAGAGGCGGCGAGGCGAGCGACGGACGATGGGTGGTGGTGTCTCGCGGCGCAGGATTTGCATATGCTTTCTGAAATCTTTGTCTGGTGACGCGCGCCCGCCGCCCGTTTCTGGGGTGGGGACCACCACCACGTCTGCTTGCCATGCCGCTCTCTCTCTCTCTCTCTCTCTCTTTCTCCCCACCAAGCAAGCAAAGCAAAGCAAAGCATGCCGGTGAGATGGTGTAAGTGTCGGGGGGCGAGTGACATCAGTGCCGTTAAGCAACTGTGCTGTTCACATCGGATCGGATCGGCACCCGTACGGGCACGCACTGTTGAGGGGCAATCCCAGTCGACTGCCGAGTCACTTCACTTGAACAGAAGTCTCCGTGAAAACGATCTCGCACGAACACAAAAAATCGTCGTACCGGCGTTGATGCCCGGTAGTAGCATAGTGTGTTTGTCCATGCCTTCGTTATCAGGGCAGCAGGGTGTCCATGGATCGATCTACGGTCGATGGTGACCGTGCCGGGTGAGTAGTAATCGCCCTCCGTTTGGTGCGGAACAGCGCCGAAGCCTTCACTGCCGCCGCTGCCAGCCACGGTAACAATGCCGCTACATTGAGCGGCCGGCCGCCACGGCACTAGATGCCTGCCTCCCCGGCCGACCGGCCGGCCGACGTCTCGAGCAGGAGGCAGGCAGGCAGGAAGTAACGCCATGTTGTGTCGTGGCCAGGAGTCCAACTGTCCAAGGACAGCGCATAGACACGCAGGCTCCACGCAAGCCGCGCCTAACCCCGGTGGTTACAGTTAACAAGCTGGCGCCCGGCCGGTCGATTAATCCTCTCTCTTCCTCTAGCCCGTCGATCGACGCCCCGTGTATGTTCGGGACCACGCCGGACGTTATTGGCTGCAGTTGCAGGGCTTGGAGCCAGTGCCCGAACCGAACCGATCCGAGCGGAATCTCTAGTCTAGTGGTTGATTGCGCTGCGGTGCCCGAACGGCGCGGGGAAGCAACAGGGAAGCGTCGTCGATCGATCGATAGCGCCATGAAGGGCCAGACAAGGCGATAGATGCGGAGAGGCAGGTCGAGACGCTGTAGCTTACGGCGATGATGCAGCCGGCCGGAACCTGTCGAATCGCAATCGGGGTGGGACGTTGCGCCGTGCACCGGAAAGCAAGGATGGCGCCGGACGGAGGAGCGCCCGGCCGTGTCACATGGTGGCGCCCATGCAGCAGTACGTGCAGCTTCATTGGCCGAGCCAGCACTCCGTCTGGTAAGCCAACCACCGATCAATCACTGCATGCTATGGACGAGGACGGCATAAAAGGTACTCGCTCGGGTGCCCAACTGATTGCGAGCTCAACTGAGAGCTCAGCTCGCGCCGGCAACGCCCAATGGCCTAAAAGGAACTGCTAAGTAAGTAACGGCCACTGCCGGATGCCGAATGTACACGCCCTTCCTTTTGCCCTTGGATCTCTGCCCCCTCCGTATCAAGCCCGCTGCAGTAGCCACTCGTCTCGTCACCACCGAGGCGTGCCAGTTCCAGTTGCTGTATGTAGTCGGGCGCTACTGCTACTACATACCCCTGAGGCCCTCCTTGCACAGCCGCAGCCACAGGATCCGCAAGGGAGGGGCAACGCACACGCACGCTTCATCTGATCTTCGTCGATCATCTTCAAGCTGTGAATGAACAGTGGATGGGAGAAAAGAAATGCCAGTCCAACGCACGGCGCATCCGGCTCCCAGACATCGATCATGCATGCCGTCCCATCCCAAGATCCTCGATCGACTGTGCGCGCATCATCGTATGCTACGAACCCGTCGGTCTCGGCTGGCAGTGGCCCATGCATGCCGTGCCGCTGCCGACGATGACGCTTTGCCATGGCTGTGCCGGCTCCTGCTCCCAGCTCTGGTTTTGGTTGCACCCTACGCGGCCAGCCGCCGATCGATGCGTAGAGCGTGAGGTTGCAATCCGATCTGATCTTGGCGCAGTCAGTCAGGCAGGGCAGGGACACCCAAAGCCAGCCAGCACGTCTCCCTGCCGGCCGGACGCACAAGTCGGGTCGCTTTCGCTCTCTCTGCTGCTGCTTATACGATGATTCCGTGTCAGCCAGTATCTTTTTTTTTTTTCCCTCTTTGGAGGGGGGATCGTGTCAGGTATCAATCTTCTGCCACCTCGCCATGGAATTCCGTGTCGAGTCGATGCTTTCTGCTTCCCCCCTGCTGGGTCCTACATGGGCCCTGCTTTGTACCCGTCCTTCCTTACCGTGACGACGACTTTTGCTTGCAGCCCGGTAGTTTTGTTAATGGGCTGATATAGTCGGCTTGGTCAGTTTTTCCGTGTTGGGAGGCATGTTACTTTTGTGGGCCTAATATTTGTGCTTTGTTCCAGTTGCTAGGCCCAGCCAGTTTACGTAACGTTCCGGGTTTTGGGCCAAATGACCCTTTGATTGACTTATTGGGCCTTTCTGTATAAATTGAACTCTTAATTTCGCCAACTGATGGCTCCTTCTTTTTCTTTTTTTTTTTAAAAAAAAGAGACTCCTGCGCTACTACAATACTACTACTGCCCATTGCAAATTTGCAACGCCTATGAGACTCAGCTGAAACCAGCGGCAGAAGCAGCCAGCAGTGGTTCACGTGTATCGCCATCCAAACAACCGATATGTTATCTTTATCAAATCCCATTTTCTAGCTAGCTCGTCAGATGAGCATCGCTTTCCTACTGTTTAAACATCACCTGCTACGGCTAGCTAGGCAGACAACCGGCCGGGAAATTCTTTTTCCAGCGATTGTTGTAGAGTAGGTTGTGTCGCGTTTTTTCCTATTTTTGGTAGCTTGTAGCACCTAGGAACTAGCCAGATTTTGCCTAGAAACCTTCTAACCACGTCCTGCCACGCCCTTGGCCGAGTGGTTTACCTGCACGTATTAGTAGCCCAGCAACGAGCTTCAATTCGTCGGCACCGCGTACTTAAAAGATTCAAGCAATATATCTTCATCAGCAAGTCCAAAAAAAATATAAGCAATATGTCCGAGTATTCGGAGCGGCCATTACGTCATTCAGCCTTGAATGGACTTCTGAAACGAGGAACTTGGCTGTCAAAAATGCTACCTCGCCATTCAGATCAGTTGTCGCCTCGTCAGAGACCACGACAGTACGCATTGCTTAGAGCTTAGGCAGCTGTAGTCGCATGCTAGGGCGAATTAAGATTCCTAAAAGAAGATTATCGGCTCCGTCTTTTGGCGAGAATCAATGTCGGAATATCCTAAGCAATTAGTGATGGGTGACGAATGAAAAAAGATGGGCGAAATAATTCAGCAGTGTTGTTCGAGCAAGCGAGGGAGTTTTGATTTGTTCCAACCACCACCACCTCAAGAAAGAGAAAAAAAGGCATGTGCGTGCAGTTGCCAGTCAGCAACCAAACCACGCCCTGAAATGAGCTAGGCGGGCAGGGTGGCGCCATCGGATCTCCGCTGCTCGGATCGGCGCACGTCGGCCGTTTTACAGCGACGTTCGTCGACGGCGACTGGAGCTGCTGCTCTTCATGCAGGCGAACTTTTCTTGGGACAACGACCAGTGTGTGGTAGCCATTGTTAGATCGAGCAGTTGATCTGGGGCCACACTTTGACGTTGTTACCACTGATAGTATTAGTTTAAGTCACTTGATTGATGCGTATGGTGCCGTCAATCCTCTGTGATTCTGAAAATGGCGCGGATTGTCTTGCGTTAGTTGTAATAACTTATGTTTTATTATTGCCATTATACACTATGTTACCTTCAGTCATCAGATATTCAGATTGGACCATGTATATCTCTCTGGTTCTGAAAACTGCTGATAGTACTAGTTTAAGTCACTTGATGCGTGCGGTGCCGTCAATCCTTTGATAATCTGAAAATGGCGCGGATTGTCTTGCGTTATGCACTATGTTACCATCATCATCAGATATTCAGATTGGGCCATGTATATATCTCTCTGGATCTGAAAGCTGCTAGACGAAACACGTGGGGTGGTTGTTGCTTTCAATCCGTGTCCATGCATGCCTGCCTCCATTTCCACTATAGCTACAGCCAAAGTCCTAACATATTCCAATCCTTTATTGGAGTAGTACAACTAGCTGCTAGTACCATATTGGTTTCAGGCCAGCCCTTCACCATTGACGGAGGTTGGATCGTCCAGTCGGAACAGACTGATGACTAGGAGCTGAGCTTGCCATCAGTAGCTCTGCATCGAGAGAGCCATTACAGGTTCAGGTTCCAAAGTGCGTGCAGGCTGATGCTTCACCGATGCACACCGACACCCCGGCATGTTCAGGCAGAGCGGCCCTCGATCTCGATCGCTAAACCTGTGTCAGATGTGTGCCGCCTCGAACCCATGCGTCCACGGCGCCACCACTGCCTTTATTTGGCAAGTACGAGATAGTAGCACACACACTGTACGTTACTGCATGCAACTTGCAGCTCGATCGTGAGATTTTTATAATTTCAAGGCCATCAACCATGCGAGGGGCGGTGAAAGCGATTGAAATGAGGAAAAGAGCGAGCCTGCTAGCTGCGTCATGCTCGTGCTCTCTGTCGTCGTCCACGCTCATGCATCGATTTCTGCAGTTTTGGTTCTTTGGCAATTTGGCTGGAGCTGGTTTCTGCAGTTCCAAAGTCCAAAGACGACGCCTGCCTGCTTGCAGTTGCAGCAGGCAGCAGCGTCGAGCCGTGGCCTCTGCATAAGTACGCGTGTGAGAAACATCAAATTAAACCCCCTTGTGACAGATCTGTTGGTAACTTGGTACCTGCGCATGTTTCATGTCCCTGCGCTGATCTGATGCTTTAGGACTATGCCATATATGATATATATACCCATTTTCGCAAGAAAGAAAGAAAGAAAGAAAGAAAGATATACTCAGCATCATATTCCAACGACTAGCAGTTCGATTTGCATGTTCAGTTGCATTTCTTTCGTTTAGTTTATATGACGCCAGCACGGCTTGTATCCCACGGCAGAAGTGCTGCAAATGCCCTAGTTGCCAATATATAAACTCAAATCTGATTCAGAAGACTTTTCTCAAGTTAATGTCAAGCGAAAGAGAGGAATCTGCCAAAGTTCTTCTAGCATTAGGTGATTCCTCGTTCTTTCCAATTTAATTTCTTGCTGTTCACTTAAAGTTCTGCTTGTATATCTCAATATGCTTCCCTTTTCTTTCTTGTTAGTTTCCCCCTATATTTTTTTATAAAGCTTTATATCGTTTGGCATCAAAGAGAAACTGCAGATAGTATAAATGCCTAATCAATCCATCAATACCACAGAAGAAAAGCAGCAATATATACCAATTACTACACCATAAGATTTCAAAAGGAGACATCACGGTTGCTTACAATGGTGTACTACCATATATGCCGCCGTTTCATGGTCCCTTAGCTTGATCCGCACTACTTTGTCTGAGACCACGTACGTCTGAACCAATGAGCATTATTCCCAATAACGATGACAAGCATGCATGCCGGCTAGTGCGTGTAACCTAGGACTGAGCAGCGACATGTGTGTGCGCGGACCCGTGACAGCCGTAGCAACAAATCAGGCGCGCGGCAGGTAGTAACAAAACGGACCACACTATACACACTACTGTATGTGCCTGTACGTACGGCCGACGCTACTGAATGAACAAAAAACATAACGCGCCTAGGAAATTTGGCGACAGATCTGCGTCGTCCATATGGCCTGCAGCATGAGGCATACAGTAGGTAGGTGATAACTTTTCATTTGAGAAGGACTGGCAGGCATGTAGTAGCCTCGTGCCTGCACACGGCTAGCAAAACTGCGTATCCTGCCAAAGCTAATACAGCAGATCTGCATGGGTGGTGGCATTTTTTTTTTTTTTTGGCGTTGATCAGTTCACTATCATCGACGCCTTTCGATCAGACAGCTCTAGTACTAGCTTTGCTGCAAGAAACAGTACGTTTCCTTTTCCGAACGAGAGTTTCAGACTTCAGAGAATAATCTTGCTCAGAGTCAGTCGACGCACGGTAAGTGGTAACACGTCAGGTAAGCAGGTTCTTCATCAGCTGCCCAGCTGGTAGAGTGAACATCAAAGCCGTGGGAGAAATATGTGTTCTGTGTGTTGATTGGTCGGAGGCGCACACATATCCGTGCTGCTTCTTGCTTTTAACCCTGCACATGTTGGTATCTGGGCTGGCCCGTGTGATGTTTGCACTGATGTCATCAATAGGAATATAGGATGATATATTGATATATGCACTGTATTTTCAACTTGGGATTAGTTTTTATGTACTGCCATTTCATTGGCGTTCTCAAATCTCAAGTACAGGATGCCAAGGCGACCACTTTGCATTTCCTACTATATATCAACTCGTGATGCAAAGCGACAGACCAAGATTCCACACAATAAAGTGCAACAAGTAGAGTATTTGCACATCTTCTCATAGATAAACAATATTAAGGAAAAAAATGAATCAGAAAACGTTCTGCTCTAGCTTTAGGTGATTCCTCGTTTTTTGCCAATTATTAGTTTCTTCATGTTCTCATACTATTCTCCTCATTTTCTTTGGTACGCTTGAATCCATGACCCAATACAAGATCATATATGGTATACAACTTCTTTCCAAACAACTTTAGATCAACATGATTATTTTGTACTAATTAACTGAGTAAGTAGGGCCTCAAGAGATACTTGAATTAATTTTCAAGTGAAAAACAAATCGTGTAGACTGCAAATATTGGAAGTATATTTTAGTTTTTTTTTTGTAACGACATGCATGTGTATATGTGAGCAATTTATATATTAAAAGCGTGTATTGGGGCATTGTAGACTAACTTTTTCATGGAAGGGTGGGGTGATTATTCGGAAGTTTGGGTTAGCTTTCTCATAAAATATGGGTAAATTATAAATAGATGGAAAAAGTCCATATTACTCCCCTCAACTATAAACAAGGTTTGCATAAACCCCTAAACTATCTTTTGGTTCATTTTACCCCCTAAACTATGCCGCTTGGTGTATTATACCCCCTAATATAATTTGTCTTTTTTATTTCTCCATGCACAAGCTGAATTTTAATTTCAAATTTTGTATGTTTGTAGTGAACATCACAATGTATGTCAAAAAAAATATGTAATGCATTTTTCATCATTAGTTTCTGTATAATGTTGTGTCCTAAGGATTAATTAAATATTAAATATCTTACCCCCATCAAAATAATTACAAAAAAATCATTTTATATTTTTCTATCATGCATTATGACGTCTACTATAATCTCCCAAAATTTGAATGTAATATGACACTTGTACATGAAAAAATAAAAAAAGACAAATTGCATTGGGGGTAAAATAAGCCAATTTACACGGTTTAGGGGTAAAATAAACCAAAAAATAGTTTAGGGGTTATGTGGACTTTGGTTATAGTTGAGGGGAGTAATTTGGACTTTTTCCTAAATAGATTGGCTACACTGGTTACGGTTGTTAATTAATGGTGACCGTACTCACCAATTTTCTGATCGGACGATTTGTTTTTGTAGAGGTGCGTCTCATGTTACGACTAACGTGGAAGCTCAAACTACTAACAGTAAATAAAGTACACAAAAGCTCAGATCAAACCAATAATAAAATGTAAACATAACAAAGTAAGTGAGCCTAAAAGACTAAGAGTAAAAGGAAAGCCTGCCATAGTACTGCGCCTTTTAACTTTACACTAGTATATATTGTGCTAGTGCTTGTACGAGACGTTAAGTGCAGCAGTATAGAAGTATATATACATACTACATTTTTATATACATTGTCGAATTTTTAGTGATGACTAAAGAAACACCGACCGTCCTATGGCTATCTAAAGTACGACCAAACCTGTACTGCTCCGGCCGGTGTTTCTACCGGAGTCCGGAGATACGTGTGCAAGACGCTGCCTCTCCGGCTGGTGTCACCGTTAATGGTCCCTTAACCGTCTACGCTTTTATCTATATAATCCGTGTGAGCCAATGAGGGTTCGCTGATCTCTCGTGGTAGTACGTACGAGGTCTCGCCAAGCGCGTGCACTGCACATATACAATATATGCGATGCGAGTGCGGACCACATAACATGAGAATGGAAAAAAGAAACCCGATTACTAATTAATCGGCAAGTAGCCAGCACAAATGGTCCACACAGGCCTGTATGTACTTGTACCTAGCAACTAAGCATAATTAATCGGCACACTAATTAACATGGTTCATGTACCTCAGGTGGTTCAACAACATGTCTGGATGAACAACGTCGAACAACGTCTTGTGTTATATATAACTCTAGTGTACGTAATATAGCGTTACAGAGATTCTTGGCGGGCGTCCAGCTGCCTGCCTGCCTCCTCCGGCTGTGTGATTGCCTGATTGGACTCTTTCTTCTTAATATAAAAAAGATTCACAGCGCTCTCCTTTGCATTCTAAAAAGAATAAAATGGCAGGATCATTAAACACACAAACAAAAGCCAGCAAAGAACTAGAAATGTACTAGTCACCAAAGAAGATGACAAGTAACTAGCTAGATCTGATTTGCTTTGATTAGATAATGTTGTACTTCTAGCTAGTGGCCAGACAGGACAGACACTCAGACTCTCAGAGATGCACGGGTGACTTTGAAAAGTCGCTAGCCACACAAACTACGTAATTAATTACGGCAAACAATCAATGCATCTTTTACAGGCGCGAGTTGATTAGTGCACGATGCTTAGGTCTTAATCAACAAATTTAACAAAGAGAAAAAAGATTACTATATGGACGGCCCTCGCACCAAAGACGACTACCACTGGTTATTCTATAGCTAGGGTGCTCTTTCTTTGAGGGCTATAGCGCTAAAAGCTTCAAGCAGTAGCCACTAACCACTAACATAAACAACTCTCTGAACCCCGTAGTTAACACACACTTGCCTTTACCCTTGTCCCGTGGATCATCATCACTGTCAAAGCTAGCTAGCGTTCTTAAGTGACCATATAGCTTGATTGTAGCCTGTGCAAGGTGAGGCTGGGGATGAACGAACGATTGCATGTAACTATATTTGATTATATATATACATATATAATATCCAGTTACTACTTTAGAGGACGAAATACCAATCCACTTTCTGCAAAGCAAGTAGCACACACTACACGCAGAGACATAAAGTGAGCTTGCACATAGTATATGCCATTAGTGGTAGTGGTGTACTTTCTCTGCATGCATGTATGTGTTGTAGAGATTGGGGCCGATCGAGTGACTTGTGTGAAATAATTATGCCGGAGAGATTATGACAACGAGCACATATACAAATGAGCCGAGATGAGCTAGTAATCCATTGGGAATTGTTATTATTGAACTGGAAGAGAGGGTACTTTCAACTCGTGCCCTATCTGTATTTTTATCGTTGCAAGTTGTGTATTATAGTATTTGTCTAGTTCAGAGAGCATGTTTATATTCTTCCCAAAAAGAAAAAGAGAGCATGCTTATATATATGCTTTTGAAAGCTAGCGCTAATCCGCGTGGTGTTAGCTGATGTGAATGTGACCGATCTAGGTGTTGTAAAGTGTGTAATATGGCTATATAGACAATGTTTGTGGTATGCAGTGTTTTCAAATCGCTCGATTAATCACGGTTAATCAATGATTAATCAAGAAATCATTTTATGGACATCGATTAGGTAAATCGATTCGATTTTATTGGCTAGTCGAGCGATCAGGAAACTAATCGGTGATTAATCACGACTAGTCGAGGTACTCTAGTCGAACGACTAGGTCTGGACCTTTCACTTATGGTTGGGTTTCAGCCGGTCAGGCCACCTAGACAATTGGCCCAGTTCACAATACGGTGTATAAGTAAGTATACTAGAGCCACACCTTTTTACCTAGACGTTTGCCCGATTCATGGCCACCTGTTGCTCAGTGGGAGAGAAAAGTTCTCCCGCCCGCTGCCTCTATTGCACCGTGCCACTAGCTCCCACGCGTCTTAAACCATGTTTGCTCAACTCCTCATCTTTGTGTTATTATCACCGTGCCACTAGGTCATATGTCCTCAATTCTATAGAAAAAAAATTACATGTTGGCCTTAACCAATGTATGCTCAACTCCTCGTCTTTGTGTTATTCTCTTCTATAGGTGGCCGACTAGGCTATAAAACTGCTCTAGATCGATTGGTCGACTAGGTCGACTAGCTCAAAACTAATCACGATTAATCAGTGCCTAGTCATGATTAATCACCTAGCCAGTACCCCAGCGACTAGGAGCGACATAACAATTTGAAAACATTGGTGGTATGGTGCACTTCAACTACTAAAGCATGCTGCCGCATACATTTCAAAACAAAAGGAGTAAGGGATAGATTTTTTTTAAAAAAAAAAGATATATATCAAACAGTTCTGGCCTTTTACATCTCAAATGCTCAATACCATCATGTCTTATGACGTCATTTGAGTAAAATGTCATAAGAATGAGGTGATAAAGGAATTCAAATCAAAATATGAAAAACTCTATATGCGTCATCAGCCACACATAGCACTATGAAGTATTCACCCATTCTTTGGCGAATAATTGAACAAAACCTATGGCCACTATAATAGCCGCTCTTTCTTCCTCGTTCTACAATAAACATCAAGTACCTCGACCAATATTTGGCATCAAGGTACCAAATAAAACATTGCATGTAAAAAAGCGTGTCGTTTACTATGAAAAACAATATCTTTTTTGACATAGGCATATGGCCAAAAACAAATTAAATAGAGCAGCCACCCAGCTCCCACGAGAACTTTTTATCCTTTGTTTAACTCCTGTGATGCTAAGCACATAATCCATTTTTATCTATATTCATATGTGTATCAAGGCCTACGAAGTTTTGACTATACAATAGATGTACTTATTATTATATCACAAAAGTGACACTAAAAAAAAGTGATGGTTGCTTCATTTTGGTTAGAAAAGTAAGTAGCAACGGAGGCTTCCACTCCAACCTCGTATCTATTTGTTCTAATTTTTGTCAATACAAATTTTATTCTTTTATTGGTCATCTATTGTAAGCCCCCTTATGTTTTCTCTATAATGCTGAACCCTCCATGTTGTAAGCTTTTGGTTTTGAATAAGCCCATTTGAATGAATCGGATGGGGACCTCCCCCCCCCCCCCCCCCTCGATTTTTTTATTGATCATTTAACTTTCATAGGCAATGTAGAGTGGAGCAAACAAATGCTATTCACAAGTAAAACCCACCTAGACAAGTTGTTCTCATTACACAAATGGAACATGAGACAACAGTGCCACTAGATGATTCCAAGTACTTGATCTGTATGTCAACTATTCACATTCCGATATGTGTATGGAGCCCATATATCTTCATATCCACGATAGTTGCACCTTTCCTACTACCTAGCAGATTAGGACTAAATGTGGTCATAATGGCTCCTTACCTAGATTAGGACTAAATGTTGGTTAGCTTTTCCCTTCCAAAAGTGAGTTTGAGCTTCCGTTAAATTGTTAACCTGGAAATGCCCAAATTATTAAAAAAAAACCTACTACATTTGACTTGAGTGAAGGATTTAATTACCACATAATACTAATCATTAAGTAACATAGAGACACCCAAGGGCGGCAAGACAGACACTTATTTGATGACAGATTGACAGTAGTAACTTGATTCGATTAAGGCCCCGTTTAGTTCCCAAAAGATTTTCCAAAAATACACTATTCATCCAACTTTTACTATTCATCCTACCTCTTCTACTCACAGAACACTATTCATCTACAGTGTTTTTTTGGTGAACAGTACATTTTTGGGGAATCTTTCCCCAATCTAATCACACTCAAACCGTGCCTCAATAATCGTGCCGTGGCACTGATCATTGGAGGGTGTTTTGCGTCACCATCGCTCAATGATACGTGGGAGTAAGATCCTATCCCATCGCTCAATATGTAGTGACGATCGATGCATGATCCACGAGTTAAGGTGTGCTGGCACTGATGATTTGGGCACGTACATACGTGACGCATCCGAACTCCTGCTCCGCAATAGATATGGCCTAGCTCTGCATGCGCTATCGCTGGGGCCGGCCGGCCGGTCGGGGTTTCAGTTAACTCTGATCGGTCGGTCGCCGGAAGGCTTATTGGCAGGTCATCGCTAGCTAGCTCTACACCGATCGAGGGTCTGGATCGATCTCCAGTCTCGTTTCTATCTGCAGTTCTGCACACATGTACACGTGCACGTGTGAACGTGAGACCTGGCTATTAGCTAGTCTTTGCTAATCCAAGGGGTCCAGGGCTGGTCGATGTCTGGAAGTAGTAAAGGATCGAAGAAGATTCGATCGAACTTGATGCATCTCTGATCGATCGATGAAAACCAGCCGGCCGGTGGTGGTAGTAGAGGCATGGAGAACAGCTGTAATTCGGTCTCATCCATCATATACACACTCAGCAAGCACGTACGACCCTGGGACGAATCGTAGTACTGGTCTTTCCTTTGACTTTTCAAAACATTATTAGGTAACACAAGAATCGCGTGCCAAACTAGTACGTACGTGCTTGCATGTACTATGATCGTCCTAAATCAAATCCATTATTGCAGGGGCGACGATAACGCATCAGAGGTTGGACGATCTTAATGTCGTATACATTCTGCACCGAATCATTCTATTCCAGAGGACTTTTATTTTGCATTGGCTGCGAGAAAGTACGTAACGTCATCGATGGGTTCAGTTAAGTTTCGCCGATGACGACGACTAGGACGACGCGTACCCTGCAGGCGGTATGGCATCGTCGGTTAGTTCACATTATATTAGGTCTTGGTCTCCGTCATCTAGATGCCCGGGCGACGGGTGTTTCGTTCCGTCCGCGAAGGCATATGCATCGATCGCTTTCTGCATGCTTGCATGCATGGTCTCCAGGCGCTGGCCCAAGTGGCTGCGGGCTGCGACGGCGACGGCGCGCGGCCTTTGAATCTACCGGCGGCGAAACGCCGGCCAAATTGTTCTAGATCGAGGCACACGCGTAGCCATCGTGCGCATGCATGTACATGCAGGTGCGTGCACCGCGTGTGTGTTGTCCCGGCCGCTTGTACATGGCCTTTCCGGATTTGCATCATATATCGATCGGCGGTTGATTGCCACGCACCAGGCAGAGACTCGCTCGCACGAGGAAATCACGCGTCCGGTTCTGGTCTCATCTAGTCTCAGCAGCCATAATTTAATTTGGTGTGTCGACGACATGGGTGGCCGCCGCCGGACCAGATGGGTGCAAGCAAAAGCATGCACACGCGACGGCGACGGCAACTGCATGCACTCGTGTGTGCTGACGACATAACGACGGAGGTGCACACACGCACGTACTCCGTACGTGGCCTTCCGTCCGATCCGTCCGCCGGGCACGTCGTCATGTGCTGCTGCCGCGCATGGCAATTGGCAAGCGATTCAACCAAGAGGTCCCTCGGCGTGGGCAGTCGCCACACGGCGGAGCCGGCAGCCGTGTACCATCCGCAACGGCCGGACCACCCTATCTAGGGCTTCCTTGTTGCATTGGCATCTCCCTCCACGTGTAGCCTACCTCCTAGGACTGTCGGCCGCAGCTCTGAGCCAGGAACAGGAGAAGAGAAATCCATCCAACAACTATTGCTGTGTGTTCAGATTAGGATGTGTTTAGATTGTAGGAAAAAACACTGTAGCATAAGAAAAACACTGTAGCATTCGCTGGGAAACGTGTTTTGTGAGGGAGGAATAGTGAAAAGTTGGAATGAATAGTGAAAAGTTAGAATGAATAGTGAATAGTTGGGAATCTGAACATGGCCTTAGAAGTAAAAAGTAGTTATTTTAGGAGTAGTTTAGATTCAAGGTATCTACTATTCCTCCCATCACATCCATCACATTCTTTTTTATCATTTCTTCACTATTCATTGCTACAGTACATATATGCTACAGTAAATCTTCCACAATCTCCACCAACTAAACGCCCCCTTAGATGAATAGTGCACTAAGAAGCGTGTTCTGTGAGTGGGATGAATAGAAAAAACTTATTGGAGAAGTACTTTTTTCTAAATCTGAACACAGCCGATGCTTTCGAGTTTGGACTGTATAGAGTCACTCTGGCCAATCGATGTCCGAGCACGAGATCTCTATCTCTATAGATCGGTGTCGTCCGAGCACGAAGTCTCTATCTTTGTAGATCGGTATGGATCCAAGGCTGTCGATCATTGCAACGTAGCTAATGACTTGTTGTTTCGTCAGGCTGCCTGTCCGTGGAAAGCCTTGTTACCTTTGCTCTCTTGCAGTCTTGCTCCTTGCAACGGAACAACACTGTTACAGGGAGCGACGCCGGCTGCTGTTCTTTCAATCTCCACTACTACATACAACTTGGCACACGCCGTGGCCTAGCTCGCTGCTGCCTGGTGGCAATGACAGTTGAGTCACACGCATGTGCTGATGAATCAGCTTGTCCACACATGCGTCCATTCCCAGACCATAGAGAGCAGCTAGCTCGGCAGAAAGCCAACGGAAAGCACATTCTTTTCTTTTCTTTTTTCTTTTTCACCCGTCTGGGTCCGACCACGAGACGGGACTTGGCTGACTTGACCAATCCAGCCGGCCGGGGTGGCAGCAGGCCTGTGCTGTGATTCGGAAAAAAATACTTCTCCAACAAGTTTTTTATATTCATCCCTATCACAGAATACGTTTTTTAATGCACTATTCATTGAGAAAAACTAATTCTTCCTTCTAATCTGAACACGCCCTGACTGCAACGCACCCTCCCCTCTCCCGTCACTGCCGTCAGTCAGTAACCCCACCGGCGTACACAACCCCATGATGGCAGCCAGGCCGGCGGGGAAACCCAAGCCGGCAGGCAGAGAAGCATCTCACGGGTCAATGCCATGCCATTGGCCATTTGTTGTTTTCGGAATGCGGTACGTGCTCACTCGCTCATCACTGTATAACGGTCAAAGCCACAAGCTTTTCAATCCATACAGAGGTCTCTTTGCTTGAGATAGTACGGCACAGTAGCAGTAGTATTTTACTCCAGAGAGCTGTGTACGAGTAGTACAGTAGAGTAGACTACAGAACCCATGCGGATGCGGCCATGCATGGGGTAGTTTCGCACATGTACACGAGTACATCTCTGACATGTCTCTTGCGGTCTGTTCGAACTGGATACAGCGCTACGTACTCCTCGTCTGCAGTAGCAGTACCAGCACAGTGCTTGCGCTACAACTGCATCCATCTGGTCTGGCCCGATAGACCTCACTCACTGCCTCACCTGTAGCACCCACAAATTCTTTCTTCCCACCAGACTGCAAATTTGAAATCTCGCCTTGCTAACATAACCTCTCAAGTTTTGTTGAAAAATAAACAAGGACCGAAATTAACGTACGTGTCTCCTTCGACCAAAGCTTTGACCAGGGCAGGGCCGGCTCTCGGATACCTAGACCTCTTATTTACCGTCCTACCCCTCAACGACACACTGGTACAAAATCTAGGTCTTGGTGGGGTAAAGGTAAACATAAACTCTCTTTCTTTCCACTGAAGATGATATCAGTAGCTGCTAAGAAGATACGACTCTTGACCATTGGTCAACGTGTGAAAACTAGGAAAAGAATAGCACATGATGAAGCTACGTACACAAGGTTAAGACTTGGAACTTGGACCTCACGTAGGTGCATCGGCAATGGAGATAAGTAATCTCCATTAGGGGGAACAAAACTATGCAAAAGAAGGCGCAAGCAAACTTTGCTTTGCTAGAGGGACCACAACATGACACACGAGGTGGCAGCTTAGTAGGGCACGCGGCATTATTCATGAGCCAGCCCACAGGCATGGAACTTCAGCCTCTTAGGTGCTTTAAGAATATGTTGCTTTCGAGTGTAGCCGTGAACAAAGCCGCGCATCGCTCACAACTAGGAATAAGTTATCAGTTCGTTTTGGTTCCATGAAAGCTTACTTGCTGGTCCATGTATTTTAAGGGTGGAACATGTACTTTACCGCTGAAAAGCTGAGAAATACGTGTACTATATGTCGCAGCGAATCTCGGAAATACTATCATATTACAACATGTCATAATTTTGTTTTCGACCTCGGTTCCCGACTAATTTCTTGTCAACTAGAGGGCGGTATTTTATGCATCGCGCATCAAAACCCCTGCTAAAAAAAACCACATGTCTAAATGTTTGAAATTCGATCTGGACAGTAGTACAAGCTTATGTTGGAGGGTTAGAAAAGAAAGCCTACTCCTCCTATGTGTCCATAGCCGGTGCATTTGAGAATGGATGTACACTTTTGGAAGTGCAGGAAGCAATACTCGGTCTCATGATGGTGCTGTGGCTGTGATTTGTGAACATGATCATGTCAGCTGAGATGAGGCAGCATAGCAGCTGCTGCAGCAGCAAGAAGAGAGAAAAAAAAACAAGGAAAGAAAGCTGTGGCTGCCTACCTCTCCCCTCCTTTTCTTTCCCCTCTTGCTCAGCTCCTCCATGCATCCAACCCTTTCCCAACTTTTTGTACTTTTTCCCTGCCTCCACCCTCTACAAAAGGTGAAGGGAGGAGCCCTGCCCTGCACATAAGTTTTAAGTTAGTCCTTCTCACCCCCCCCCCCCCTGCTAGCAGTATTTTAAGCGAAGTGAGTGGTGCAGGCAGCTGGTAGCTCATCTTGCCCATTTGTTGGTGCACAACAGAGAGAAAAGCCGCACTGGGCTAAGCTTCCTTCCACCCCTAAAAAGCAGAAAACCAATCCTCAAGGAGGCAAAGGCTGCTGCTGCTAGCCTGCTGGGGGAGCAAAGGAAGAAATCACTCAATCAGCAACCACCAAAGAGGGACAATCATCCCTGCTTATTGATTTCATCGGGCTCTTCTTCCTCCTCCGATCCCTTTGCTTTGCTTGCATATTAGACATCGACATGAAGTAGCTGCTGCTCTCTTTTTCTCTCTCTGATAGTCTGATAAACCTTTCTGCTTGCTGATTGAGTGATTTCCTCCTCCTCCCGTTCTCCTTCCCACCCACCTACTCTCCCCCAACCACACGCACTGGATGTTACTGGCATTGGTAAATAAAGCGAGTGAACAGTGGTGGTGAGGTGCCCTCGGCCCTCTGCAATTATTGCCACCTTTGGAGTTTGGAGTCCTCCAATAGGAGTCTCCTCCTGTGCTGTCTGTCTGCAACCACTGTCCCTAGCTCCTTCCACCTCCGACCTTCCTCCGAGCAGCCAAGCCAGCAGCAGCCATCCGTGACCTCACTCTCTTCCCCCTCCGCTCCCCTCCACTCCTCGCTCGCTTTTAAAGTTAAACCACCACCGCCACTGCAGCTGCCTCTCACTGCCTGATGCCTCACCTTCTTCCTCCGCTCTCCTTTGTGATCTTGGATTCTTAATTGCATGCTGCCGCCGCCGTCCTGTCCTCCTCCCTAGCTTTTCCTCGCAATCAATCTTTTCTTTTCGTCTCTCGTTGCGTACTCGCCGCTTCTTGCTCTACGGCTGAGCAGCAGCTGGCTGTCTCCGACGACCTGCTTGCTTCGGCTCGCTGCACGCAGACGACGCAGCAACCAAAAAAAAACCCTTCCATCTTTGTGAATCCTGATACAGGAGAAGAAGATCCCAAGATACGTGTACCTGGCCATGGACTGGGACACCAAGATGCTCCCGGAGTGGGACCTCGGCACGGTGGTCGGCCCCAGCAGCGGGGTAGTCACGGCCGCCGGCGCGGTAGGAGGAGGCGGCGCGCTGGACCTGAAGCTGGGCGGGCCGACGAGCTGGAGGGCGGTGTCCGCGGCCCCACCCGCGCCGCCGACGACGACGATGGCTCCGCTGCCCTCCGCGCCGGCGCCGGCGCGTCCGTCGTCTTCGTCCGCTCCGGCGAAGCGCCTCCGCCCCGGGCAGGCGCCGCCGGTGGTGCCGGCGTGCTCCGTCGACGGGTGCGCGGCGGACCTTTCCAAGGGCCGCGATTACCACCGCCGGCACAAGGTCTGCGAGGCCCACTCCAAGACCCCCGTCGTCACCATCGCCGGCCACGAGCAACGCTTCTGCCAGCAGTGCAGCAGGTCCGTCCGTCGTATCCGTCGCCCCCACTTTGGATTCCTTCCTCCTCCCCTCTCCAACTCATGATTCTCTTTTGGTTTCTTGCTCGAATAATTCATTCCGAGCTCTAGATACCAGCCGCCATGGCTCTCGTGTAGTACTCGCGTGCGTGCTTTTTTTCTTGGACGCATCCTAGTATCCGACATCCGTGTTTCTTTTCTTCCCGGGAGGGTGAATTCAATTCACTTTTCCCGAACTAGTAATTACCACAACGTAGAAATTAACCTACTGCTCTGCATTTTTAAAGCAAATTTTGTTTTGTTAGCTTTGAAGCAGCTGCAGAGACCCGCTTGCCTGGGCGACCAAGAACTCGCTGTCAGCTGCAGCTGCCTTTTAATTGCCATCGTGATGTTTGGCGCTTTCCAATTGATTGAACGACGTGCGACAGCCAAAACTCCCGGCGTCCATCTGTCTGTCTCTCGCCTCGCTCTCACGCCACGTTCAAACGAAAAAAAAAAAGGCTAAACCTAAACCTGCTAAACACTGCAAGCAAAGCCGACCAAAGATCCAATTTTTATGCAAAGAAATTCGGATCAGGAAACTGTGCTAGGGACTCGATTAGGACAACCAGACCTATCGCAGCAGTAGAATTGAGCGTGACGGCCGGGCTTATTGCAGTAGTAAGCGTGTGGATTTAACCTGGGCACTCACTCACAGGCAGCTCCTGGTCCTGAGTTTGTCATGGTCTGAACACATATTGTCCTGTAACACCACCGTCAAGCAAGCCGGCTACTGGCACCCGTGCTCTCATGGGTATCCCTACGACAATGCAGCTCGACGCACACTGCTGGCAGGCAGGTGCAATGGAACTGGACTTTGAAGAGCTGAGGGTCCATGCCTCCCGTCCTTGTCAGGGCTTCTTCACTGGGACACCCATTTTTTCCCTTCTGTTCTCCAATGTGTGTGTGTCCCTGTCGTCGTCGTCGTTGTCGTGCGTGGCTTGCCCATGCTTTCGGCTTTCCACATTCCATAGGTTTGTTTCCAAAGGCCTCAATCAGATATTCAGATGCATCTCGTGTTCTAGAAGAGAAAATGACCTGAATTCACAGGTAGGTTTGTCTTCGCCTCGTTCAGATTCATCATCGAGTTCCAAGTATTCGAGGGCGTGCCGTGGAGGTTACGTGGCCTGGTTTCGGGTCTTCCTGAGGTCAACTCAGTATGTTCCATGTGTGTGCTTTGTTCACTGTAGGAGTTGACCAGATCCGGGGCGAAGAACCCAACAGTGATTTTCTTTAGGAACCAACTTGCCATTTTAGAACTTGTGGAATCTGAGAACGTTTTCTTTTTGGGTGATTTTGTGCTGATGGTGAGTTTGCCAAGTTCTGAAGATTGGGTTTCTTCTTGCAGGTTTCATTCGCTTGGGGAGTTCGATGAGACGAAGAGGAGCTGCAGGAAGCGACTTGATGGACACAACCGGCGCCGCCGAAAGCCGCAGCCGGACCCTCTCAACCCCGGAGGCTTGTTTGCGAACCACCATGGTAAAAGCCATTCCTCCTCGCACCTTAACCACTTCCAGTTTTAGAGCGAGCACAAAGTTTAACGGGAGGAATTACCTGACTAGTGACTACTGAGTTGAGTGAAGGAAGGAAAGAAGAGATTCTGAACAAATAATCGTTTTTTAAGGGCGCGTTTGGATTAGGATCATTGTCTGGCACAACCGGAAGCACAACTTATGATTATATTATTCTGTGATCTGAGCTGAGGCCCAGCTTAATGATCATGTGCTGAACTGTCCTCACCTATCAGTACGATGCTACAAATCAGTATCCCCCGTTACAAGTGCTACAATACAATGTTTTTTTCTTTCCCAAAAGCAGGGGAAAAGGAACTTGGCTACCCTAAGTCCTTCACTGCCATGATGAATCATGAATGTAGGCTGCTGGTCGAAATTAGCCACAGTAGTTTAATTAGTCTATGGATGGCCATTTCCAAGAAATGCCTGGATCATTAGGAATCAATCCGGAATGACCATGAAATTTCTCTAAAGTTGCATATGAATTGCTGCAAGCATATAGTTTTATCTGAAACCAGCTATAGCCCAGTAACATGATCTGATTAAAATATGCTAGCATCTGCAGTTATGTACTGTACTACAAACGAATCGCTCATAGGTCAGAGCCTCCTTTCAATTGTAAAAGCATTATGTGAAATCAACTGACAGTATAAGGAAGCTGGGTTTTATTGCATTCTACTATTGTTCAAATTCTTCCATGGTTCACTCACAAACCAAGTTCCTCCGTGAATAAAGTTATAATGCTTCTTTGCACGTGCAATGTTATTATATGAACTCAGCTGCTGGTCTGGCCTTATAACATCATCTGCACTTGCAACACCAGAAGTCTAACTCCATTTCATTTGCTATATGTCCAGGAGTGACAAGATTCACCTCGTACCCACAGCTCTTCGCTTCATCCATGGCAGAACCCAAATGGCCGGTCGTCAAGACGGAGGCCGACGTGTTCCAAGACCAGTACTACCCGTCCGTCCATCTCAACGGCGCCAGCTCCCTCTTCCACGGCAAGGACCGGAAGCACTTCCCGTTCCTGACGAACCACCACCACCACGCCGGGGATTCGGCGGCGGCCTTCGGCAGCCAGCCCTTCACCATCACCACCGCTTCCTCAGAGAGCAGCAGCAAGCAGAGTAATGGCAACTGTGCTCTCTCTCTTCTGTCAGACAACCCGACACCGGCACAGACGACGACGATGATCCCCACCGCGCAGCCCCTCGGCGCGGCGGCGCTTCAGTATGGCGGCGCCGGCGACGTCTCGCTCACCGGGATGTCTTACGCGAGGGTGGGAGACAGCAAGCAGGCATCCACTCTGACCACAACGACCAGCCACTCTGCAGTTGTTTCTCTTGGCCCTGCTACTAGTTTGCAGTACCATGGCTACTACCATGTGATGGGTGGCGATCAGGGCAACAACCCAGACGGTGCCGCCATTCAGGCCCTTCCCTTCTCATCGTGGTAGACGAGTTCTGATCAGTCAGGTGCTAGGCAGTCGCTTTTGTTGTTTACCAAATATATCAGTTGTAATACTAGTAGTAGCCTTGATGATACTGAAAACTTTGACAAGAGATGTCCATTCTTTCAGCTTATCCTGATAGTTGTAGTTTATGGAAATCCCCTACTTATGAAGTTATGGATCAGAATAGTATAAATTTTAGAGGTACAGTAATTCTTTGACTTTGTAGCTTATGGCGGTTGAATTTGCGAAATTTTAGATGTAGAGTCTTTTTTAATTTGTTTGGAGTTTACGTTTGGCCGTCCACTTGCTTGGTGCTAAAACTAGTCTGAGCCAAAAGTCCGGTGATAGACAAACTGTACAGAAACGTCAAGAAATCGCCCCCGAAATTGGTGGTCCATGATTACTCTAATAACGCGGATCTGCTTGTTTTTCGCATGCTGCACATGTGTAGGTCACGCTGATTAACAGTGATTATATTAAGTGTTCTAGATGGGACCAAATCTGTAGCCTGAATTCTAGGGGCTGCAAAGTTAAAGATTCAGACAACTATCCTACGTAGTGCATATTTTTAATCTCTGTTCCTCGTGTCTGAAAAAAAAAAAGAATCTAGGACTGAAGAATACGTTACTTCAATAGATGGTTTGGCGCCAAATTTGGGCGTGGTCCTGCTGTGGGAAAAAGAAAAGAAAAGAAAACAAGAATTGGAGCAAAGCTCGGCCAAAGCAACAGATCAATTCCACATGTGCTAACAGATTATACTTAATACTGGGTCCAGGCCGCAAGAAGCTAGTGATGACCCAACACAAGTACTGTACAAATTGGAACACGGGTTCAGAAGATGAGACTGCTAATAGTCGCTCCTTCCATTCTTCTTGTAAAACTATTGTTTGAAACAGGATAAAAATAAAAACATGAGGCCATGGAAGTGCACAACAAAGAGCCACTGCCTTACTACCTAGATGGCTAGATCCATGGCAATCCAGAAGACGTTGTTGTAAATAGTAACCTCTTCTGGACTTTCTACTCAAACTTCACCTCCTACATATTATGTTCATTCTTGAAGCGCTCCCTGACAGCCAGAATGAAAGCCGATGCCCTCGCGTCGATGTCATCGACGTAGGAGGCACTTGCTGCTGCTACAGGAGAGGGCTTCAGCTGGTGAGTAATACTTACAGCAGAGTTGCTCTGGGGCTTAACATACTTGGAGTACACCATCGCCACCTTGCCCATGGCATCTCTAGCACTAGTCTTCGTCTTTGCCTCCATTTGTTGGCTTGGTTAGTTGGTTGTGGATGTGGTGGTTACTTGGCGATGCAGGAAGACCGAGCCCCTGTATATATATGCATGACAAAAGTCACATCTTTTCCTCTGGATGCCAGTGGATAACATGCATGCAACAAGAATGAATGAAAAATCTTCCATACATTTTCCAAGATGCAGAATATATGCTCGGTTGCTCACATCTTTATCACCCGCATATTCATGTTTTGCACGCAAGAAACTTTTGAACACTGACTGACATACGCGCCCCAAGATCATGAGGGGCTAAGGGGGCAGTGACGAGAGAGAGAGTAGAGTAGCCAGAAAAGCTCGGTAATACTTTTGTAACTGCAGGAGCTCACCATGACATTACAATGCTGTGTCCTCTTCATATGATCCAGGTCAAGGTTCTTATTTGTTCCTTGTTCCTTCTTCTTCCAGATCAGAAAAGATCTTCTTGGATGTACCTCTCGAGAATATGTTGCAACACATTATTGGAGCAGTTTTATCATATCCTCGATAAAAAGATTCCTCTCTATACTTTGTGGTACATCCGCGAAACATTACTTTGGTCACTAGTTTCGATCCTGCGTATCTGTTCTGATCCTCACACTGACTTTTACCCGTTACCCGTGCATGGACTGGCTTCCAGAGCAGACACCAGGAACAACTGAATTCATATGCTAATTGATACCCCGACAGTTATTTTTTTGTTGTTTGACTGAATACCCGAGGGGGCACAATAGACCCCTGTTGGATTTTGAGAATTTGAGGTCGTTGAGTTCCAGCCAACATGACCAAGGATAAGCAAAGATCAACAAGGAGAAACTGACCATCCTCAACAGAAACAGCAGTACTTCTGAAGTAACTGAAGCTCTTCTCAACAAGTGTGTAACTTTGGGATTATGACAGCTAATTTCCATATGCCGGAAACTATTTTTTTTCCTAGCAAACTTGCACAGCATGGCTACCAGTGCAAGTGGCAGAAGCACATCGATCAGTCCATGGAGAGAAACTGAAATATCTTTGTTGAAACTTGGACTTTGGAGGACAAAACAACAGGTTGAGAGAGAGATGACGTCCACGTCCAGTTGTGCCTAGATGATCGGCGGGCACCGGGACAAAACCTGAAGCTTTTTGGGCGGCAAAAAGATGGGGCGGCGCTTTACAGCGTGGTGCGTCGACCACTCGTCCACTCCAACGGGACAATCCGGTGCCGTCAAGAGTTTGGTCCAGCAGCGGCGGCGGCGGCGGCGGCGGCGATTCACACTCATACGCATCTGCCTCTCATGCCATTGGCGACAAGGCTGAGCAGTAGTAGGAATCCATGGGAAAGGTTGAACTAGGTGGACAGAATGACAGATCCATGGATGGAGTGGAGGGGAGGATAGAAAGCGTCGCCGACAATGCAGTGGAGCCTATCCGCACCAACGGAGTCTATGGAGAATATGGATGGAATCTCAAAACGCGACCGCCATGTGATGAGATATCCTTCCGCCCCTACCTACAGTCCTACCCGCGCTCCAACTCCACGGGGAACCCAGCTCGTGCTCGGCCGGCTAGCCGCTGCCACCGCCCACCGGATCATCTTCTTGACCTCCACCGACTCAGCTCCGCGTCATCTAATCTAATCTAGCTTAACCCCCGGGCAGATTCGTACGCATCCGATGCACATCAGAAGCAACAGAGAGAGAGAGAGAGAGAGAGAGAGAGAGAGAGAGAGAGGAGGGAGGATGACGCGACGGACCTTTCGGCTGCTTGGTCGCCGCGGGGAGGGCCGGACCGGGGACACGGCGGGCGACCCCTCGTCCGGCGGCGGCGGCGAGGTGAACCCTTTTCCGATGGGCCGGACGTCCACGCGCACCCCTGCATGCTGGGCTTTCAATACGGTAGCCATCTGGGCCTCTTTCAGGAGTGGCCCGTGGGCCTTGAGTGGTGACGAGAACACGACCACCGGCCTTCTTCTTTCCTTCCGGTTAAAAATTCGGAACCGCCGAGCGGGGAAAGAGGCCCGTGGGCTTTGGTTTACTGTTGTAGCCGCTGAAGGTCCGTTTCCGCGCTGCCTTTTTTTTTTTCTCTGCGGCGGGCGGGACACGTTGGCTTCATGCCTTTGCCCTAGAATATTTGGCGGTCCTTCCCGCCCAGGGTTTTTTTTACCGTGGTTCGACTGGTTTTTTTGAAACCGGTTAGCCGAGTGGTCTGGTTTTATAGTGTCGGTTTGGGAGCGGTAACCGGGAATTTTTGCAACCGGATCGGACCGGTTTATTTTTGGTCGGAACCGCCGGTTCGGACCGGTTTCCAAGTTTTGTAAACCCTGTTCCCGCCGCGCTTGTGGACAGTCGTTTTTCCAAGAAGTTTTCTTTTCTGGCTTTCCAAATATACCACCTAGCTCCTTCCTTGAGAATATTTTTGCAAAGGCACGGCTGTCCGCAAACATCTCAAATATCTGGAAAAGTCTTTACCCATAAAAAAATATCTGGAAAAACCTTTTGCCGCCATGGTCGTCCGGCCCGCAGGCAACACAAGTGTTTTGATTCTGTGGGTGCAGCATTTTTCATTTTCAAAGGAAGGCCGTCGTGTATTCGGCTTTGAACGCACATGGACGGCACGATGAACGAGAGCTACAGGAGTTGCATGTACCTTTTTTTTTAAAAAAAGAGGAGTTGCATGTATTTGTTTAGATAAAAAAGTTGGTGAAAGTTAGGTGGCAAGTTGACGTTTTTTATAAGAGGGGCGTGGTTGTCAGTGTGCTAAATTGATGAAAAGTTGAAAAAATAATCCATCTCATAAAATATATGCTCCTACATGGTTGAGCTTTCACAGTACTATAGTGTAACCTTCTTCTTTTAGGAGAGAGATGAAAAAGAAAAAGAACTGCCCACCGAATCCATGCATGTAAAGCAAGCATATGCATATGCTATACGGCCGTATCTTCAGAAACGACCACGATTGCTGTACGTACGCGCTAATGCTTTGCTGTCTGTATTTCTACTGTATCTCTCTACTCGATCATGTACTCATGTGATCCTTTCTTCACTAAGCTCAATGGTCTCCAACACAACACATACGGTGCAGCAGCAAGTCGTTGTTGATGCCTTGATGGTACTTACATTGGTACGCACGTCTTTCTGCGCCATGGAGCGCCATACCAACTCGTCCAAGGCGGTTGGTTCATTGAGATGCTGCAGCCTGCAGGGGTCGAGGCAGTCGCTGCTCGCTGATGCACGCAGTGCATCTCGCATCCGGCCGCATGGTGCATCATCGCCCGCCTTTCTCCCCTTGTTTTCCCACTCATTTTTTTGTTTGCCCAGACGAGAAAGACACGGCTGTGGCCGAGACTCAGGCCTTGGTGCAATGGTGGAAAGTTAGAAGTGTAAATAGTGCATTGGTAAACGTGTCTGTAGAGAAGATGTGACTCGATATGACTGAAAAGTTGATAAAAGTTGGTGAACTAAACAATGCCTCATTCTCTCACCACACACCTGACACCTGCCGTGCCGCAGTCCCTGCTGCTGCGAGAAGGCTCTTCCTTACTTTCCCAATCCGGACTCCCCGGCGCGGCGCGGCGCTGCGTCTGAGCCGGACTCGTCGTCTCCACGTCCAACCTTTGGCGGTCTGGCCAGCCTTGGGTGGTGTGTCCGTCCCCTCCGGGCCTGGTGCATTGCACACCTCGCATGGCCGCCGGCCGTGTGCGGCTGGTGGTCGTCAGGGGGTTCCAAAGCCCTGCTTTCCACGGCTGCGGGGCCCGCGGGAGGGCAGATGGGCACACGGGGAGGCGGTCCACGCGTCCCTCCGGATGTCCACGTGGCGCGCTGCCCGAGCGAGCCCTGCTTTCCAAATATGGAAATTAGCCATGTTTACCAATTACCAACAACTGCCCCTGGCTGCTGCTGCTTTACTGTATGAACATGCCAAAGCGTGTGGGGTGGTCGAAACAGTGACTACTCGGAGCAGACGGTCTGGTAAAAAACCAGGTTCACAAAACCGAACCGTGGGCCGAACCAAGGGCCGAACCGCGGCCGGCGGTAGCGACTAACCGGCCGGTTCCCACGAAAACCGGTTAAAATCATACAAATTTAAATTTTAAATTCAAATAAATATAAAATCCTAGTTCAATCGGTTTGAACCAGTAAGCCGCCCGGTTTGACCGGTAAACCGAGCGGTTTGGGCGGTAAGCCGGCTCAATACATAATTTGTCATGTTTTCAAATTTAACTAAAAATTTAAAAAAATAAAAGAAAAATTTCTAAAAATATTTCAAGGTGCGTAGTTAATGGTTTCAAAAATTTTCAAATATTAGTGTATTTAGTATTTTTTGTGTGCATTAGATGTTCCATGAGCCGATTTTTGTTCTTTTCCTCTTTTTTTGTTTAATGACTGCAAAAAATATCAAATGAGCAAATATTTGAAAACTTTTGGCACCAATAGATTAAATATACCTTGAAGTATTTTTAGGATTTCTTTTAATATTTTTCTATTTTAAATTTAAATTTGAATATTTTAAATTTAACCCGGTTTAAAACCGCTCTAAACCGCTACCAGTCCGGAGCGGTTTGACGTTCACGCGGAAACCGTGCCGGTTTTAAACGGGATTGCGAACCCTGACTCAAAAACCGACCTACTCGGAGCTGCTGGGGAGCCCAAGATGAGTACACACAGGAACGACGCCCTGAGGTGTACTACCACCACGCTTGGCGGTGGGGGCCCTCCCCTAGGCCGCCGTCGTTCTCATCCCCCCTCCCCCCACACCTCGCCGCGCTCACCTCCCCCCACTCCATTCCCATCACCGACGTGTCGAGACGCGACGCCCCGAGCCGAGGTTCCCCGCGGCGGCGACAACTGATGGCGCGGCGCGGGCGCGTGGAGCTGCGGCGGATCGAGGACAAGGCGAGCCGGCAGGTGCGCTTCTCCAAGCGCCGCGCGGGGCTGTTCAAAAAGGCCTTCGAGCTCGCCCTCCTCTGCGACGCCGAGGTCGCGCTGCTCTTCTTCTCCCCCGCCGGCAAGCTCTACGAGTACTCCTCCACCAGGTTCGCTTCCCCCGCCCCCCATTCCCGCATCCCTCCTCCTACTAGAATTGCTTTGCTCATCGATCGAAGTTAATCCGCAGGGGAATAGCCCCGCCCAATCTAGCGGGGTGATCTCCGATTCGCTCCGATCCCATTTGGAAATCTCGCCGTCGCTATTTGGGACACGCCATGTGCTCGAGGCAATCCCAAGACCAGGAGGCCTTGCTCGTGTGCCACCTTGCATGACCCTGCAAGAGATCTCTGTCCTGCCTGACGCTGCCACTCGGGGCGCCACCTGCTCCTTGAGCTTGGCCTGCTCTGGAGCGTCCTGTTGGCTGCTCCTCCGCCTCTCCAATGGCGTCAACTACGGCTGTTTTTTTTTTCTCACCTTTCCGCACGTGGTTCGCGGGCAGGGATGCAGGGGAGGAGAGGACGTCTCGGTAGTGCGCGACTGTCCCCAACACCGTCACTGACAAACAAAGAGCACACCCTGCGTCGTGCACGGTGCACCCCCGGTTTGGCGACTCGGATTTTTCTGCCTCTCTGTTCGTCCTGTTTGGAGTTATGGGAGCGGAGCCGCCCTGTTTTTGCGCGCTGGAAGAGTTGCTTTCAATCGATAAATTGTTTTGGTACTCGTCTCTCAGATTGTTTTACGATGTAGAATCTAGGTCATGCCATGACCTCTAGAATTACAGCTGTTGGATAGAGTAACCACACGAGATACTCCAAACCTTCTCTAATCAGTCACGCTCATGTACAAGTTGCTTGCAACTTTCAAATATTGTTGGGTATATGTTTTCCATTTCCTTTTATTGAACTAGAGCGATCGAACAACAACAACATAGCTTAGTCCCACGCAAGTTGGAATATGCTAGATATGAAATCCAAGAAACAGAGGTCAAAGGTTTAGACACATTGATTGTCATTCTCTAAGCGCTCCTATCAAAAAAGCTACTTCTTTGAAAATATTTCACTCGTTGAGATCTATTTTCACGATCTCTTTTCACGGACCCGGCCTAAGTCGGGTCAGGTCTACCTCTATCACTCTTTACATTATCGATATGCATTAGAACTCAACTACGCACAGACACCTTAGGAGGCCTTCATTTAACACCACACCCGGGTTTAGATGTAGCGCTAGAGTGACTGAATTTTTCTGCTGGTCCACCAAACCTAACGTGGCCCTCCTTCTTTACCTGGGCTTGGGACTGGCTGTGTTGACACGACTTAACGAAATCTTCCAGTCAACACAAGCGGAGTTCTGTATGACATGACCAAACCATCTTAGCCTTTGTTGGGTCAATTTCTCCTCAATTGGTGCCACCCGACCTTCTCTCGGATATCTTCGTTTCTTATTCCATACCTTCTTGTGTGCCCGTAAAACCACCACAACATCCGCATCTTTACTACACCGAGTTGTTGGACATGTCGTCTTTTAGTAGGCCAACAATCAACACATATAGAACTTACCTTTTAGTTGTTGTGGCACCCTCCTATCACATTACACACTAGAAGCTTGGCGGCATTTCAGCCAGCTAAGCTGAGATTCTATGCTTAACATTAGGCGAGAGTTAAAAAATACTAGAGAGGTTTGGAAAAACTAGAATTCATGCGGATATTCTTTAGTCAGTGCTCAAGTATTTCAAAGATTGATTTGGAGATAGCTGGCGAATTAAACTTTCTAAACATAGAAGTCCGGAAGGCTAGTTGGTCGAGATGGGTGCATTCTTAGGGTTAAGCGATGAGGTAATATGGGACAAGCTTGTCCATGTTCCGAGAAATAGTGGGTGACGATTTGGATGAGTGTGTAGGATTGGTTAGGGATGTCGCGCGGGAGAGATGCTACAAAGATGGGTGGAGGCTGGAAGAACTAGGGCAACCGAGAAGGAGGATGAAGGCCACGCAAGAAAGCGAACATCACAATTGAAGTTGGTATTTGAATAATTGGATTGTTAGATCACGATATCATGTTCATGAACATCTACTAATGCTTATTTTAAATCTAGCCACATGAAGAATAGCATCAATATAATACTATGACCTTAAGACCTCTCTGGAAGTCTATAATTTTTTTTGGAAATAATACTATAAAAAAAGTAAATTTCAAAACTAGGCACTAAATTCCTTAAATTACATTATAGACCATTGGTTTTATGTCAATTGACGGGCTCGTCGGTCCCTTTAAGTTGGCAATCCATTGTTTTACAAAGGCCCGCGTCAATCCTAATAACGATGTCAAACACTGATTGGTAATCTATTTTTACAATTGAGTGATACTAGTTATAAGACTAACGTTTGACCATATAGTTATAACCTATATAAATTTTAGAAAACATTATGTCAATGTTTGGTGAATTTTGGAGCACATTAACAATTTTTCTTGGAAGGTTAAATAAGGACATACATAAGAAATTAGCTGCACATCCTGGGAAAATATTTATCCATTTTTTAAACTTGAGTCACAATAACTATATAATTCAAACTAATGTCTGGATGCATGCGAAATGGAATACACAATTTTGGATTGCATGTTTTCAACATTTTATAAATTTAAAGTCACATTGTTTCTTTTGGAATTTTAAATAAGGCAATTATATTCGTACTTAGCTATGCATGTCAAGCTCTCATTAACTTTTTAGATTGAAAAAACATTACTTATATCACACTAAACAATAATAATGTATCAAATAAATTGTATATTAAATTCTTGCATAATGTGATGGACTTCACCAAATAAATTGTATATTAAATTTTTGCATAATGTGATGGACTTCACAACGCATTATATATTTTGTTCGGATGGATATGAGCTTGTTGGCTCAAAGGCAATAGTATCTAGAAAGTCCGAGCTTGTTGGCTCAAAGGCAATAGTATCTAGAAAGTCCAATCAACAATTGATGTTGACAAGGTTACTCAACTTCTTTATTGGCTTCATGCAATTCGCTATAAGAGTAGTTGTACTTCAGAAGTCGGCTGTTGGAAAATTTTAGACAAGTAAACCTTCAATTCTCAAAATTCATGGATTGTTAGTAATTCTTTTTATTAAATTAATAAAAACTGTGGACATGCGCTCTTTCGAAACTATGGTAGTCCATACAACTTTTTTTTGGAATCTATTATTTAGCTTAGCCTACAAATGTGGACATATGCTCTTTCGAATTTCACCATTCATTTTTTCTAAATATATTTTCTTATAATTCATGAATATTGGATTGCAGTTATAATATCTTAAATAATAAAACAAGGTTTTAAAATTAAGTCGCGTATACCTTTCATCTTTAATAAACACACTAAACAAAATAGGAAAATTCTTTATATCACCACGACCTACAGAACACAACAAGGTCTTGCACACACATCACACTCAAGCCTATACCTCGGTCACCATTTCTATTTATTCTTTTTACATCTAAATCGTATCTTACTTCTAATTTCATGTAGCGCAATTTATAAGTTTTAATGATCATTGTTGATCAAAATTTACTCCATGGTCAAAGTACCACACGAGAAGGATCCTACGTAATCAGAATATATCTCAAATATTCTTCCTAATACTTGGTAAAAAAATATAAAAAGTGCTCAAATGCAATTCACTTATGAAAGATAAACTAAAAAAGAAATATTGTGACTAGTCCATTCCACGTATTGTCAACTAAACTAAAACAAACATGTGACTAATCCACGCCACATATTGTCAACTAAACAAGAAATATTCCAAACAACATCTTACTAGTTGCAATCCTTATTTTGTTTGACAAGTTTAGGAGCATTTAATGAAATATTTCCAATACTTTATCTATATTAATGGTGATAAAACGATTTATTTTAGCTTTTGTGCGATGTTGTAGATTATGTTTAGTTTTATGCTTATATTCAAGATCACCAAAAGCCATAATACATTGCTATAGCATACAAAATGGTACAAAAATAGTATGGCTGTGCCATTTCACTAATTTTCTCATGATAAACAAAATATATTATTAATATATGTCACATGGGTATTTGAGGTAGATATTTATGACATAAGCTTATCTTATATAGCTAAAATGCCACTCGATGTACTATTTCGTTTTAACTACTTACGAGACAAATTAAAACCCTACATTACTTGCAACTTTTAGTTATAAGATGGCATTCCTTTTTTACAATTCAATTTAAAATGAAATATGTCTTCGCCAATAAAATTTTGACATATAACAAAACTTGATGCAAAACCTAAATCGTGTTTTTATGTTTCACATACCATTGAATATAGTTCAAATGTATCAAATATCCTCTATAAACTATCTTCAATATTTCTTAACGTGATTAAAAATATAATAAATCATTTTGATGTCAAATTATAAATTAAATCTAGGATACACATCTATATGTGCATTCCCTATGCACATCGCAACCCCATCCCCAATGCACATGATAGAATCCACGAGGTAATTTGCTGAAAAAATATCAATGTAGCTTAGCTTCTATATCTTATATAGATTTTCATACAATAGAGGAACTTGATGTCTTGGTAGACATGATCAATTTTCTTATACACCTTATTTTTTACATCCTAGTTAAATCTAGAATACACATGAATTGAGTTACTATTGACAATACTATTTTAAGCTATGGTAAACTTCCATTCTCTATTCCTTAGCATATGTTAAACATAGGAAAAATGAAATAATCCATTCTCCTTGAAAAAAATGAAAGTATTTGCTACGACATCACTTAAGACATATACACTACATAAAATAAAATAAGTACTACACTAATATTTATAAAATGCAAATATAGACATTCATTATAAATAAATACAATATTCATACATACAAAATGTTGCAGACACAAAACAACTATACATTTTAAGTGAGAGTTATTCATATACACATCCCATTGCCAGCAATGGAAATATCACTATGTTTTGTGCAAATAATTTTTGTATCGCATTGTTGCTATTTTCTAATGTTGTATGAACATTGCGAGCCTATTTTTTCCTAAAGTAGATCAATAGACTTGACTTCCTATATGCTCCTCTCCCGCCACATCCCGTCTAACAAACCCTTTTTGGGGGGGGGGGGTGGAGGGTTGCATTAATGGTTGTCAAAGTTGGCATGATACAACAAAATATAGCTTTGATCCACCTAATACCACTCTAAATCATAGAGGCCACATTTGTTTAGTGATGGTCGATTGGGACAATGATATTAATAGCAGTAAGTAGTGGCGAATCTAGGATCCAAATTTAGGAGGGGTTCTTCTTGCTCTTTTCTCCTTTTCCTCTATGCTTCTTTCTTCTTCCTTTGCCATTCTTCTTCGTTTAAAAATGTTAGCAGCTCAATTTTCACTCTCATTGAGCTGAGAGGATGACAAGGAACTTGGAAATTTTCGGGGTTTTTCTCATTACCAAACTCTAAGCCATACAAGCCCAAGAGGGGCTGGGTTACATATATATAGGCTGCTAGCCAGCCAGCCAAGCATATGCTAGTCTAAGATGCTTAGATGCTAAAGTAATAGATGCTGTCCTCTGGTCTAACTGCTGCTCAAACTGCTGTCCTTGAGCAGCAGCAAGCCACCACCAGGACAGTCCAAGATGCCCAGCCATGCCCACGCAGCAGTCCTACAAAGGACATGTATTGCTGCAGCCCCACAAGCCCCACAAAAGATCAAGTACAGAGACTTATCCATCATTCTCCCCCTAAGTCTTGTGTGTAGTCTTGTGGGAGCGTATAACCATCCCAATCATGGAGCAGAGCTCCAGGAACCTGATCCTCCCAAGAGGCTTGGTGAGCAGGTCTGCAAGCTGATCTTTGGTGTTGATGTAGCTTGCCTTGATGCTCCCGTCCTCCAAGCAGCCTCGGATGAAGTGGTACCTCACCCGGATGTGCTTGCTCCGTTCGTGGAAAACGGGGTTCTTTGCCAAAGCCAGAGCGGACTTGCTGTCCACTCTAAGGTCCACTGCTTCAATGTCTCTGCCGAGGAGATCACCGAGTAGTCGAGCGAGCCAGAGCGCCTGAGTCGAAGCGGTGGAAGCCGCTATGTACTCAGCCTCGCAGCTAGAGAGAGCCACCACCTGCTGCTTGATCGACTGCCAGCTCACGAGACACTCGCCGAGGAGGAAGAGGATCCCGCATGTGCTCTTGCTGGTGTCGATGTCGCCGGCATGGTCGCTGTCGCTGTACCCGACGAAGTGTGCCGTCCCAGGGCACCTCGGGTAGTGGAGACCGTGGTCGAGGGTCCCCGCAACATAGCGGATGATACTCTTCACAGCCTGCTGGTGCTCCGTCGTCGGTCGCTGCATGAACCGACTAACGTAGCCGACGGAGAACGCCAAGTCCGGCCGTGTGTGGGCGAGGTAGCGAAGGCTCCCCACAAGACGCCGGTACTGAGTAGCGTCCACCTCCTCCGCCGTGCTGTCACGGCTCAGCTTCAGCCTCTCCTCCATTGGAGTGAGGGCTGGGTTGCAGTCGGTGAGCCCAGCTAGCTCAATGACGCGCTTGGCGTAGGCGGTCTGTCGCAACGTGATCCCGGAGTCGTCCTGGTGCACCTCGATCCCCAGGTAGAAGGAGAGAGGCCCCAGATCGCTCATCTGGAAAGTGGCCTTCATCTCTTCCTTGAACGCCGCCACCTCCGCATCCTTGGTGCCGGTGATCACCAAGTCGTCGACGTAGACACCCACCAGCAGGGCATTTCCTCCATTGCCCCGCCGGTAGATGGCCGCCTCGTGCGGGCTTTGCTCGAAGCCCATCCCCTTGAGCGTGGAATCCAGCTTGGCGTTCCACGCCCTCGGGGCTTGCCGCAAGCCATAGAGGGCCTTGCGCAGACGTAGCACCTTGCCCTCCTTGCTGGGGGTTGCAAACCCCGGCGGCTGGTGCACGTAGACCTCCTCCTTCAAGTCGCCGTTAAGAAACGCCGACTTAACGTCCATGTGATGGACGCACCAGCCCTCCTGGGCGGCTAGTGCAAGGAGAAGCCGCACGGACTCCATCCGTGCAACGGGGGCAAAGGCGTCGTCGAAGTCAACCCCCTCCTGCTGCACAAAACCTCGTGCCACAAGACGAGCCTTGTGCTTGACGATGGCGCCGGCTTCGTCCCGCTTCAACTTGAACACCCACTTAAGGGTGATCGCACGGTGACCACGAGGAAGGTCAGCAAGCTCCCAGGTGCGGTTCTTCTCAACCGCGTCCATCTCCGCCCGCATCGCAGCACGCCATGCCGCCTGTCTCTCGGCCTCTGCGAAAGACCGAGGCTCGCCGTCGTCGCACGCGAGGTGCAACTGTGCCTCCAGGTCATGAGGCACCAGTCCTGGCACCGGCTGGTCGCCAAGAAGGTCCTCCATCGTACGATACCGCAACGGCTCGTCGTCGTGGTACGTCTCGACCCGCTCCTCGTCGTGAGTGAGCGGAGTAGCAAACTCCACCGGGCTGTGCTCAGTATGAAAAGGTGTCGGAGTAGACGTGCCAGGAGGAGGGGCTGTCGGTGCTGGAGAGCGTGGCGTCGCCGGCTGCGGTGGTGCCGGCGAGGGGCTCGTCGCAGCCAGAGTCGTGGCTGGAGAGCGTGGTGCTACCGGTGTGGCAGGCACCGGAGTCGGTGGAGGCTCGGGGACTGGGGTAGGCACGCTCGGCGAAGAAGAGCTGCCTGCTCCCCCAGCTCCCTCGAAGTGGATGTACTCGACGGTGAAGTCGTTGTACGTCGGAGCTGAGCCTCCGTCCGCCGTCTTGTGCCACGCCCATCCTCGCCCTTCGTCGAACACAATGTCACGCGCCGTGCGCACACGCTGTGTCTCCGGGTCGAGGATGCGATAGGCCTTCGAGCCCTCCGCGTAGTCGATGAACACTCCCGGAGTGCTCCTGTCGTCGAGCTTGCCGACGTGGCCGAGCTCCTTGGCAAACGCGAGGCAGCCGAAGACCCGTAGGTGGGAGACCGCCGGCTTGTGCCCATGCCAAGCCTCATACGGTGTCATACCGTCGAGAGCCTTGGTGGGCGAACGGTTGAGGATGTAGACGGCTGTCACCACCGCCTCTCCCCAGTACACTGCCGGCATCCCCCTCTGCTTGAGGAGGGCCCGAGCCATCCCCACAACCGTCTGGTTGCGTCGCTCGACGACGTCGTTCTGCTGCGGGCTGTACGGTGCGGAGAAGTGGCGCTGGATGCCCTCATCCGCGCAATACGCCGCGAACTCGGCGGACGTGAACTCGCCGCCGTTGTCGGTGCGCAGCACGCGCAACTTGCGGCCGCTCTCCGCCTCCGCAACAGCCTGAGCACGCCTGATAGCGTCTGCAGCTTCTCCCTTGCTGCCAAGGATCATCACCCACATATAGCGGGAGAGATCGTCGACGAGCAGCAGGAAGTAGCGTCGTCCTCCTGGTGTGGTCGGTGTCACCGGACCACACAAGTCCCCGTGGACGAGCTCGAGCCGCTCCTTGGCTCGAAAGCTCGCCTGCTGGGGGAAAGGGTGTCGCCTCTGCTTCGTCAGCACACAGATGTCGCAAAGCTGCTCCACATGGTCAAGGCATGGGAGGCCTCGGACCATTTCCTTGGCGCTGAGCCGCTTCAGGGCCTCAAAGTGGAGGTGCCCGAAGCGCTCGTGCCACTGCCATGCCTCGTCGTCCCTGCGAGCTGCAAGACACAGAGGCTGGGCCACCTCGACGTGGAGGATGTAGAGGCGGTTCTTCCCTCGAACCACCCGGGCGAGAAGCTTGCGACGGTGGTCCCAGATCCGGAGGACCCCGCCATCAATCACCACGCGTGAGCCGCTCTCATCGAGCTGCCCAAGGCTGATGATGGAGTTTCGTAGCGCCGGAATGTAGTAGACTCCGGTGAGCATCCGGTGCTCTCCGGACTTGGCGGTGAAGATCACGGAGCCCACACCCTTGATCTCCACAGCAGAGGAGTCCCCGAACCTGACAGAGCCACGTACGTTGGTGTCCAGGTCGGAGAAGAACTCTCGCCGCCCGGTCATGTGGTGTGTGGCCCCGGAGTCGAGGTACCAGCCGTCGATCTTGTCGTCGTCGGAGCCGTCACCGAGAAGGACTCGGGCACGCGGCTCGTCGAGGTGAAGTAGAGCAGTGGCGGGCGGTGCCTCCGGGTGTAGCTCCATAACCCCGTGGAGCAGGAACAGAGCCGGCTCGTCGTCCGGCTGGGCCTTCACGACGTGGGCTTGGCCCCCACGCCGCCGCTGTGGGCGGTCCTTGGCCCAGTGGCCAGCCTTGCCACAAGTGTGGCAAGCGTCGTCTCGTGCCTCCTTGGGCTTGGCGGCGGTGCCACCCTGAGTGCCTCCGCGGGCACCGCCATCAGCTCGCCCTCGTGCCCCCGCCTGGGCACCTCCGCGCCCCTTTCGGGGCTTGCCGCGCTTGCGGCCACTGGTCGAGGAGAAAGGCTCCCCCTTCTTCACGTCACCTCGTCGGGCCTCCACTGGTCCTGGGTGAGGTGAAGCTTCCCGTTGATGGTGATGCCTCCCGAGAGAGACTGTGGCTCGTCGCTGTCGACGACCTTGAGGCGACCAATCGCCTCCTCGATCGTCATGGTGGAGAGGTCCAGCAGAGACTCGATCGAGCGAGCGGTCTGCCTGTACTTCTCGGGGACGCACCGAAAGAGCTTCTCGACAGCTCTCTCCTCGTCGTAGGTGTCGTCACCGAACGTCACCATCTTCTGCAGCAGAGTGTTAAGGCGTAGAGCGAAGTCGTCGACATCTTCACCTAGCTTAAAAGCCAAGTTCTCCCACTCCTTGCGAAGTGCCTGCAACGTGGACTTGCGAGCCCAGTCGCTGCCGATGCGAGCCGCCGCGATGGCGTCCCAGGCCTCCTTGGCAGTCGCCTTCTGGGAAAGCGAGAACTGCATCGCGGGAGGAACTGCGGCGATGAGCGCATCCAGCGCCCGACGATCTTCATCCCACATGTGCCGCACCTGGAGCCTCACCCTCATCACCGCAGCCCACTCGACGTAGTTGGTCTTGGTGAGAGTCGGCCAACCGCCGCTGGGACCGGCATCCCTGACCATCGTCTGGATGCCGCGATAGCCAGGGGCACCGTCGCGCACTTGCCGGCCGGGGGCGCCACCGCCGCCGCCGGGCGCGCGCTGCTGCAGACCGCCGCCGGCCGCGTGCTGCCGCAGACCGCCGCCGGCCGCGTGCTGCCGCAGACCGCCGCCGGGCGCGTGCTGCCGCAGACCGCCGCCGGGCGCGCGCTGCTGTAGACCGTCGTCGCCGGGCGCGCGCTGCTGCAGACCACCGCCGTCGGGCGCGTGCTGCTGCAGGCCACCGCCGTGGGGTTGGGCCTCTGCCTACCGCGCAGTCCGCTCCTGTGCCCTCTCCCTCGCCAGCACCTCAAGATCCCCGTCGCCAGTGATGTTGCCGGCGATGGAGCCGCTGAGGCTGCCGCGCAGGGTCTCAACCTCTGCCTCTGCCGCACGTGCTGCATCTGCCGCCTCCTCTGCTTCCACCTCCGCCCGGGCTGCCGCCAGCTCCGCTGCTGCCAGTCTGGCTGCCCTCGCTGCTGCTGCAAGCAGCGGCTCGCGCCGTCGCTTGCCTGCGCTCTTCTGCCATGGCGAGCTCGGTGTCCTCCCGACGCCGTGCACTTGATGTGGCCGAGCGTCGAGACTGAGCGTCGGCCATGGCGAGCCACCAAGGGGCTGTTGCTGCGTGGGGAGGACGCAACCTCAGACGAGCTGCTGCTGGTCTGCTCGGGTGAGGAAGAAGAGGCCGGGGATGCTGCAGCTGCAGCTGGTGCTGGAAGTGGCTGGGTTACTTGGGGAGGGGAGGAGCAAGAGATGTCCAGGCTACAAGAAAGTACGGCCCTGATACCAGATGTTAGCAGCTCAATTTTCACTCTCATTGAGCTGAGAGGATGACAAGAAACTTAGGAATTTTCGGGGTTTTTCTCATTACCAAACTCTAAGCCATACAAGCCCAAGAGGGGCTGGGTTACATATATATATAGGCTGCTAGCCAGCCAGCCAAGCATATGCTAGTCTAAGATGCTTAGATGCTAATGTAATAGATGTTGTCCTCTAGTCTAACTGCTGCTCAAATTGCTGTCCTTAGCAGCAGCAAGCCACCACCAGGACAGTCCAAGATGCCCAGCCATGCCCACGCAGCAGTCCTACAAAGGACATGTACTGCTGCAGCCCTACAAGCCCCACAAAGACCAAGTACAGAGACTTATCCATCAAAAAATAGAAGGGGGCTCAAGGGAGTATCCATTATTTATGAGGGGGTAGGGAGTTTGACCCCCCCTACACCCTCAATAATCCCTCCTAACTCCAAGTAAGATTAAAACTAACTCGACAACTTAACACCCGCTTCGAATTTTGCCACGACGTAATATCTTTACCGCTTCACAATGCCTACAATGTATAGATATTGACATCAATGTGTGTGTGTATATATACATATATGTATATGTATATATATGCATACATATATACATATATATATATATATATACATATATATATAGGACGAATTTTTCCTACGCAAGCGTGTAGCTACACAAGTATGTATATCTCACAAATCATAAGGTATTTTTTGGTACTTGACATTTCTAAATAAAGTATGTACACATACATGATTTTCAAAAGTGGTATACAGGCATACTTTTTCTTTATTCATGAAGTATTTGGACATACTTCTTTTCCTATACAGGAAATGTAATATAACACAAAGTGCAAAAACATATGAGTTCCACTCAAATTTTTCCATGGTTAGCACTTTATATACATATACATACATACATATATATAGATACACACACACAAACACACACACACATATATATACATATATATATACATACATACATACATACACACACACATACATATACATACACACACATATACATACATATATATATACATATATATATATACATATATATATATAGGACGAGTTTTTCCTACGCAAGCGTGTAGCTACACAAGTATGTATGTCTCACAAATCATAAGGTATTTTTTGGTACTTGATATTTCTAAATAAAGTATGTACACATACATGATTTTCAAAAGTGGTATACGGGCATACTTTTTTTTTATTCATGAAGTATTTGAACATACTTCTTTTTCTATACAGGAAATGTAATATAACACAACATGCAAAAACATATGAGTTCCACTCAAATTTTTCTATGGTTAGCACTTTGATAAATCTTATTTTAGGTATATGTACATACCAAAATGATAAATGAGTATATACACATCCCTAAGGTGGTTTTTTGGACAGTGGTGTAGCGCGCAAGCGCGTAGAAAGGATTTTTCATATATATATATATATATAATTGGTCTGACGATTCTAGGAAGTAGGAACCACTGCTCCTTGGATACTACGTGAAGTGTGCATACCATTTAGATCTTAAAATGATTAAAATATGACAACCTATTTGGTTTTTTTCAATAAAGTTATAACAACTTCAAACCATGAACTCTCACAATACTCATAACAGTCACCCTCTACATAAGGAACCGATCGACACCAGTGTTACCTCTTGGCTAGCCCAAACCACAAGCTACCAATGTTACCTTTATTTAGTTATTTTCACTATAATACTTGCCATTGAGTTCTTTTCATTATAATACTAGCCATCGCGAACATTTCTTATGTTACTTTACACAATTTTTGTTGTTTCTATACACATATAAATTTATTTGTGTATGTATAAATTTATTTGTGTATTATCATCATTTTGAAAATACATAATATCTTCGTTATCCATATATCTAAAACTTAATATTAACCATGATTTAAATCATATATCTCCCAATATGATTATCAGTTGCCACCATCAACAACCTAATATTTAATTAGAAGAATACTTTAGACCTCAAGAACCAACTAGTATAGATAATGAGAATTCAGCTAATTTCTTAAAGACAATTGTGTTGATGAGAATCTAGTTCGATCCGTTTAACAAATTTGGAATATTTAAGTTTCATAAAGACAATTGTGCTGATAAGAATGTACTTTAATCCGTTTAACAAATTTGGAATATGTAAGTAACTAGTAGATAATAAGAATCCAGCTAGTTTCTTAAAGACAATTGTGTTGATGAGAATATACTTCAATCCGTTTGACAAATTTGGATTATGTAAGTAGCTTGCAAATTTTCAAATCTCATGGCGTCATATGACCGGTTTTGGTTTGATTGCTCTAGTGTTGTTTAATGGAGCGTGGGAAAATAATATATTTTTATATTGTGTTGACTTATCATCGTTAAGTCTATATCATTGATCATGACCTTTTTTATTTTCCTTAGCATATGCATATTTTCTTTTGTTTGTGATTATTTTGTCTAATTTGGTGTATATCATGTATGTTTTGATTAACATATTGACTTGAAAAGATATATCTGAGACATTTTTCTCGTGAATCTGCTTCATTCAATGGTCTAAATGAGAAACAAGTTATTTCTCCATTTAGCTTCTCGAAGAAACAAGAATTCGGTGCAGCGACAAGATTTGACAAGAAACGTGCTTCGTGTAATCATGGTGCATTGTTGATACAGATGCTACACATTTCATTTGTTATGAGTCTTCGAGTGAACTATAAATGACATTTTTGTATGTTATGCGCTAAAAACAATTTTCTTTTTACTTCCATAAATTTTGAATTACTATTCACAAATTATTGTAATGTGAACAAATAAATAAAAATGATTTTATACTAAAGAGGATCAAGGTATGCTATCTCCTTGCTTTGTTATTTTTCTCTTAAAATTATATGATATCATTTTGAGTTATGCAAAATAATGTAATATGGTCATAAAAGAAGATTTGGGTATAGAAAGAGAAAATATGAAAGAACAAGGAAAGGAAATTTTGTCCTTCATTGGTGATAAAAGAAAATAGAAGTATAAGACAACATGAGTCATGGACATTCCAAATGACATGTTACAATGTTCTTATTTAGTCTTATCTTATTGTCTTATAAGTAGGAACTTTGTAGAAGTTTTATTAGAACTAACAAAACTAAGAGTGCATCTAGTGCAACTAGAAGATATAAAACAAGGTTATCCATGCAAAGGAACTTAGATTACGCTAAATTGTAGAGTATATTTAACATAGAACAAAATTTTCGGTTAACATAGTACAAATTTTCTTCTTCAACATGAAAACATGCTTTGTAAAAATGTGGCAATTAAAATGCAAATAGGGGTTTGTTAGCTACCATGTCAAGTAGGAACAATACGCGAGCGCTATATATATGCATATTTATGCTTACACTTGGTTTGGATATGATATTTCCAAAAGCACCATGCATAATGCTCAATATCTCCTTCGATATTGTACTAAGGATTTATGATCAAAGATCTCAAATGTTGATAATGCTACCTCAAAATAAATGGGAATAAAATATCAAGGGATTATCTAACTAGGTCTTGGATAACCGTATTTCATAGATAAATATCTGCTTTGCAATAGTGTCGTTTGTCTTTGCTAATAAACATGATTGTTTTTAGCATGTTTTTTTTGTCTTCTAGCATTTTTTTTATTTCACGAGAATCTAAAGCAAGATGTTTGAATACTAGGGAGAGGCAAAGTCTAGAATTACAGTATAAATTTAAATTTATACATTAGACCATCAATATGTTTTTTTTCTTTTGAAGTTCAAATAGGTCTCCTTACCTGAAACCAACAAAGAAAATGTACTTGTGTAGGAAATTCTTGATCATGTTTGTGTTGAATGAGCCTACATTGTTCATGGTTAGCTAATTTGTATGTCCAATAGAATTTGGTCGCTTTTTTGTATTTATTGTCAACCTTTGGCTCTCTAAGCTACCTTCTAAAATCAACATTGTCATTGGGAATTTTTTCTTGCTCTTGGTAACTTTTACAACTTCCTAATTTGTTAATGAAGCACTCCTTAGCTTTAGCAATCCAAATCCATGCTCTCACTTTAAGAGGTCTTTTACTACTATAAAGGCTTCCTTCTCAAGGAAATTTGATAATATCTTATCATATCGCTAAACCATGTTTTTCACACCTCTAGAGCAAAATTATACTTGTTTGCTGGGTAAAGTCTATTTTTGGCTATTCAACTATCGGCAAAGTTGGATTTTGGCTATTCAACTTCACAACTAGGTATTTTGAGCCATAAACGTTCTGTTTGGCCATCTAGCTATTTTGGATGGTGGTTTTGCCGATGTAGGCCACACGTGTCATTCATGTGGAATTGGTTTGTCCATATAACTATTTTGGTTTTATGTGAGGGGAGGAGGGGAGAAAGAAGGAAAGAAGATGGCCTCAACATGTGGGTTACGCTGTCATGTGGCCTCCACATGATCAAAATCACTAACCAAAATAACTAGATGGTCAAATACGAAAGGTTTTAGTAGTTGGATGGTCAAGATACCCGATTTTAAAGTTGAATGGTCAAAATTGATCTTTGACAATAGTTAAATGATAAAAAATGGACTTTTCTCATATTTGTTTGGATTCTTGATATTGCCTTTGCAGACAAACCTTTAAAAATCCTTGTTACAATTTGGATGTGTCTTCGTTTCCATTCTAGACTACTTGAGCAAACTCCAAGTTTAGTGTTTGATAAAAGAAAACATGTTTTGTGTTACATATGTCGATATAATTTTTTCTTGCTCCTCTCTTATAGATTTCTTAGATAATAAACTCTCATGGTCTAGTTGGTATGGATGGAACTATCAAACTCGATCCTTACTATTCTCATCTAGCATGGCAATACATTGTTATTATATTTTTTCAGCCATAGAAAAGCATTGATTGTTAGGTAGCTCCATTCGTGAGGAAATGGTATCCAAATCATACCCACATGCTACAAGGTTCTTTGTTCCAAATGCACGCCCGGGTTGGTATCTTATATATATACCTCTTTCTTCAACTCTAAAGACTTGCTAAAAATTGTTCCCTTGAGTACATTTCAAAAGAGAGCTCAATTGTTACAAGATTGCTATCACATCTCTTGGATTCAATTATTGTTCTTGAATTTTGACTCTTGAATCAAGAGTCTCTTTTAGAAGGAAGAGAGAAGAATCTAGGTTGAAATTGAGCAAATATCTTGTTCGGTCGAATATGGGAATCCACAATGTTCAATACTCTTAGGAACAGAATCTCTCCTAAGCTTATCTACATAACATGAGCACTTAATGGTCTCTAGTAGTTTCTATATTATACATAAGCTCACTTAGTTTAGGGTCTACTCCCACCGCTTTTTCCAAGAGGTGGATGCAAATAGAGCTGATGCCCTGCTACCGTGTTTTTCATTTTTTCAGCATAGAAGATACATATGAACGCTATCAGCGATTTGCGGGAACAGGAAGAAATGTGACTGACGGAGACCGAAATAACAATGATGTAAAGATCTCAATATGTTTTTTTACAGTCCAGTTTTATATTTGGAAGCAAACCGTGATAGTATTGTGGAATCCACCAATCAATATTGCTACACTAGTTAAAAAACATATTACAGTACTTGCTATTTTGTAGTGAAAGTACCTGTACAGTTTATGCACGAGAGCAGAAAAAAGATATAATGTAATTGTTCCGACATATGTAACTGACAAAAATATTTTGCCCGAGCCAGGATGCCACTGCTTCAGACTTACAGTCCAGGCTTAAGGAGATCACAACATGGTAACCTTAAGTTTTCACTATTTATCCCAATTTTGTTTGCTCATTCATCATTTTTTTGAAATATAACAAACCTGCAGGTCTGAACAAAATAATACTGACGAATCAGATGCCAATGAACTTGAAAAACTGGAGAAACTACTAACAAATGCTTTGAGGGACACCAAAGCCAAAAAGGTACACTTTGGTGGCTTTGTTTTCTGCCATTGTTGCACTTGATTTAGTTAAGGATCACTCCACTAGTTCAGTATGTTCCAAAATGACATGACTCCGCAATTATTTTGCCTTTGCACTTTTCATTTCAAGCGGGACACAATAACTCGGCATGTACTGATGGTTTGTCTATATTTTATTTCATATCCTGCTAACCAGATGTTGTATTATTCTGTGGTGCATAGTTTGCGCATGTTTCCTTCTTTCCAATTTTCAAGCGGACAAGGAACAACCATCTGATAAAATAGATATATTGCACCTAGAGACATTATGTGTTGGTCCTTGCGCGCTGGCCAGTGATATGCTAACGACAAGAGTATATGGCGAGTCATGTTGGTTTTAAGTTTCGCTCGCCACTTGGCATTAATCAGTACTTTAAGAATGTAGCTTTTTTATCAGCACCTTGCATATGTGCAATTTCACCGTATCAAAATGTTAGTGGGTTCTTGACCTCCCTAAAAGAAAACGGATGACAAAAAAAAGTCATGCCAATACTGCTCAATTATGCAGTAAGAAAATCTAACCTCAACGCAGAACTGGTGGTTTTTTCATGGGAGAAAATAACGTCCGAGAGCTCAGCCCTTTGATTATGTAGGAACCCAAATGCCCCCAAAAAATCTTCTCACTAATTCTAATTGAGCTTTCTTTTTTGTATGATTGCGATGACAAGTGGATTCTGCTGCCTTACTATTCGACTGTTGCTAAGCTAGACACGGTGTAAGTGTATAAGAAATGCAACTCACAAGATGTTCTGTTTGTATGAACTGCTTTGAAATGACATCACTGGAGCATTCATCGTATGAAGCTTTGTTAGTGACCTCAAGAAAGGATACTGCTGCTTACGTTGTATAATTCTGTCTAATTGCTAGATGCAATTTTCCCTCCAGGCATGCTGATTCAGACTTTGCCTTTTCTTATGTGATGCAGATGTTGGCGAAACAAAATAATGGTGGTGCTGGTGGAAGTACGAGCAGCCAGAACACTAGGAGACAGGATTAAGGGCTGGCTCTCAGCAAATCAGCACAGAGCAAGGCCCTGACTTCTGTGCAGCTGGCAAATGAAATGGGGCATGCTTCTGTTGCTACCAGCATCTCCTACTATCGCTGAATAGCTGAGATATGTCGAGGCCGCTGCTGGCAAGTTGTGCAGGGAAGGGAATTTCAATAACAGGATGCATAAATTGTGCCGGCCTTGCCAAACCTGACCTTATGTTGTTCCTTCTGGTTCCTAGAATTGTGCTTGTGCTTGCTGAGCGATCTGTATACTGGTTGTGAGCTTATGTAACCCTGTGATGTTTGTTTGGATCTGTCAAATATGCAGTGACCCCCCGAGAGACCTTTTCATGTTCCTTATCTCTCGCGGCAGAGGCTGGTAGCAAAGTTGGGAGCTGTAATCAGGTGAGTGTCTGACAGATGCAAGCGCATGCATGGGTCACTCTTTGAATTTACAAAGGTTCATGATCTCATCTCTAGAAATTGGTTGGCATGCTGTGTTGAATCTAGCACAGTGGTTCTACAGGTTGTGAGACAGAAATTGTGCTAGATCCTCGGATTTCTTGTGTCCAGGTAGCCCTGAGTCGGGTGACTGGTAATTCTGTGGTGATATGCAACCTTGCTGTTGTTCGTTGATGGTGTTATTGAAGGGTGGAACACAGCAGGCTGAAAGTCTCGAATGGTGTTATTGAAGGGTGGAGCACAGCAGGCTGAAAGCCTGGCTTGGGCTGGGCTACTTGGATGTTGCCGTTCCATACAACACCGCCTATTTCTGTTCCTCGTTATCTTTTGAGTGAATTTCACTATAGGTCCGTTAACTTTTAGGAAGTCTCATCTAGGTCCATCAACTAAAAAACCACTCATCTAGGTACATGATCTATTAAAAAGGGGTAGTGGAGATCCATAAGCGTCCACATACGCATCTTTTGCCTATATGGCAATACAAGTGGGGCAATAATTTGCAAAAGGCGTGGAGGTCTGGGCGGGCATGGTTGATTTGTGTTTGGGGTGGTGAGTTCCGTTGCTGGCCAAGCTCCAGTGGCGCTGGTCATGGCGTTCGGGCCACACCGCCGAAGCAGAGGGAGAGGAAGATGAGAACAAGAGAGTAAAAAATGAGAGAGAGAAGAGTTTTTTTTTTATTTATTACCACACTGGCGTCACCATGTAGGCAAAAGATGCCTATGTGGACGATTATGGACCTTCACTACCTCAGTTTAATAGATCATGGACCTAGATAATCGGTTTTTTAGTTGACGGGCCTAGATGGGACTTCAGGAAAAGTTAACGGACCTACGGTAGAATTCAATCTTATCTTTTCATGTCGCACTAATTTTTTTGCCAATAGCGGTGCTGTTGTTGATTCCGCGCGCCTCTGGTTTACTTTCGCAAGAGTGAGGGGAGCATGAGCATGTTGGACATTTTGAGTATACAGTATTATGTTTCCCTACACTTACAGCTATTGGAAATGGGGGGAAATCTGCACCTACCATGTAAGAAAACTGCATCTGCATGGTGTCATTTGCGAGCGTCGGGAAACTGGGAAAGATAGCGAAAGCTCAAGTCAAGCCTGGTCCCCTGGCACCAGGTGAGTTCATCTTCTGGCCTAGTACAACCGAGAAGTATTTTGGGTTAGAAAGGTTGGGAAAGAAGCTCATGTACCAATCTTTTAAGAAAAAGAAGCTCATGTACCTGACGCTGCTGCAGGAAGAGAAAGAATGGCGAGCCCGGCGATTTCTGACTCGGCAGCGCGACGGGGAGCGCCACCAGCCGGCGTGAGTGAAGGGAAAAAAAAAAGGAGCGCCGCATTGCGCGAGAGCAGAGGGAGACGCCGCATTGTATATATATATATACCGCCACCAGGCAGCGCGGCGCGGTGACAAGCGTTCGCCGGCGGGTCCCGTGCAGCCCGTGTCTTCTCCGGCAGACGACACATCACCGACGACCTGACAGACGCGCGTGACCCGAGGCCCCCGCGTCTGGGTTAACAAAAAACCGCTGCAAGGGGTCCGGTTCCTATGCTTCCCGCTCAAACAGCTCCGGACCGGTAGCGGTTCGAGGCGGTTTTAAAATGGTTAAATTTAAAATATTTAAATTTGAATTAAAAAATAGAAAAATATTGAAAAATTTTCTAAAAATACTTCAAGGTACGTGTAATCTATTGGTGTCAAAAATTTTCAAATATTTGCTCATTTGGTATTTTTTGTAGGCATTAAAAGTTCAACCAAAAAAGGAAAACAAAAAAATCGACCGATTGAGCTTCTAATGCACACAAAAAATACTAAATGCACTAATATTTAAAAAAAATTTGAAACCATTAGATTCTACGCACCTTGAAATATTTTTAGGAATTTTTCTTTTATTTTTTTAATTTTTTAATTAAATTTGAAAACATGACAAATTCTTCGTTGAGCTAGCTTATCGTCCAAACCGGCCAGCTCGCCCAAACCGACCAGTTTACCGACCAAACCGCTCGGCTTACCGACTCTACCGATTGCACTACCCCTTTTGAAAAATTTGAATTTAGAATTTGAATTTGTCCGGTTTCTAGCGGTTACCGGATAAACCAGACTGGTAAACTGTTACTGGTGGCCGACGGTTTGCACGTCCGGTTCGGTTTTTGAAACCCTGCTTCTCGTCAGCCGGCACGGCGAAAAGGACCCATGGTATGGCTCCCGTGGTGGCTTGGTGGGCATCGCAAGCTTGCCACTAACCACCCTGCAGTCTCCGAACGTGGACTGCCCATCGATCCCTTCAGCCCCCCTGATCCATTCCACAAATCCACAGTAAGGCACTGCAATTCAACGCGACGGGCAATGCGCGACGCAAAACAAACGAAATGAACAAGCAAACCTCCCGCAACCGGCGACGTACCTGCGGACGGAGCGCAGGGAAAACAAAGACTCTCGGCCGCCGGCACCATGTGTTACGCCACGCAACGCAAATGCAAGGCCCCGGCGGCCGGCGCGGCGTGCCGAGCGCCCGGGCCGGCGGTGACAGCTTGCGAGGAGCCGTGTGCCGTCCGGACGGGCGCGGCGTCGGCTCGTGTCCCTTCGGGCGCGCGACACATCACGCCCCCAGCTCGCGCGTACCTGGGGGCGTGTACGGCCGGCGCCGCCGTGTCCACCGCTTTCTGGCGCGCGCGCACGTCGGAGTGGGCGTACCCTCCTGCCCGTGGGCTCGATCTTCCCATTCAGCAGTGGGTCTTAACGGGACTCGCGGCGAATGAGCGAACGAATGGTTCGCTGGGCGGCCTGGCTGGCTGTGTTTACACCGGCAAAGATTAAAAAAAAATATATTGTTCATAAAAAAACACTGTAGATAAATAGTATTCTGTGAATAGGAGGAATTAGATAAATAAGAAAAAGTTAGATGAATAGTGTATTTTTAGGAAATATTTTGGGAACTAAACGGGACCAGGCTACACGACGCGCAGCGGCGGCCGGCGTTAGGTAACCTTTGGCGAGTACGAGGAGTCGAGGCAAGGACCGCTGCTGCGAGGTTTGCCAGCAACACAGACATGCCTAAATTGCCGACAATACAGTAATATTTTAGGGTTTAGGGTTTAGGACTCCACGCGCGTTCGAAGTGCCCTGCTTAAATTTCTGATTTTCTTTTCTTTATTATTAACGATTAATTGCCCAGATCAGGCCTGGTTCACCATGCGCGCAACAAAGTGGCCCTGTTTCAATCGTGGGCCAAACTTATCATCTGGCTGGCCTTCTACGCGTTGACAAGGAAAAAAAAATACCAACGTAGGACCGTCGACTGGAGGCTAGATTCCCCAACTTTCTACTATTCATTTTAACTTTTTATTATCCTTTCCTCGTAAAACACGTTTGCAGCGAATGCTACATTGTTTTTCTGATGTTACAGTGTTTTTCTCTACGATCTAAACACAGCCAGGCAAAAGTAGGAAAGTGACCAGAAGAAAAAAAAACAAGGCAAATCATAAAAGCGCAAAAACGAAAAGGCCGTCCTACTCCTCCCTCTTATCTGCCACGTAACCTCGCGCTAACGTCACCACACGTCATCCTACTCCTCTTGTTTCTCTTCTTCTTTTTTATTTCGTGCAGAAAGAAAAAGGAAAAAGAATAAACGCGCAAAACATCTGCAGCCACAGAACCCCTCCCTGCTTTCCGGGCCCCACGGCATGGGCCGGCCCGTCAGATACTACTCCAAGCGATAACACCAATCAAACGATGCGGCCATGACTCGGCCGCGGATAGGGATGGGCCGCGCGTCCTCCTATTGGTCCCAGTGTGGGGTCACACACACACACACGCGACACCCCACAACCACCGCCCCAACGCCCACCCACTCCGGCCCATGCCTACGCGAGCGCCACTGACGCGTGGGGCCAAACACCACCTTCCCTACGTGTCTGTGTCGCCGTGGTGGACCCGTCCGGCTCTGCACCCCGTAACAGCCAGCGGGACCCACTTCGGCCACTGGGCCACGGGCCCACGATGGCCTATAAAAAGACCTGCTCCACGCGCCAATCCCCTGTTCTTCCTTCCAATTCCCTCCCTCCTCTTACCGCGTCGTCTCCTCCGAATCAATCTCCCCTCTCAATCCTTCGCCCTGATCGGTCGCTGCGCTGCTCGCCGAAGCAAGCTCGTGTCAAAGATTCTCGCCACTTCCGGCCACAACATGACGACGGCGGGTGCCGCCGGCGGCGACCACTACTCGCGACTGATCCGCGACCTCTGCGCTCTGGTCTCCACGCTCGTCTCCTCCTCCCCCTCGCCGCCGGGGATGTCCCCGGCCGCCGCGGCGTCCATGCTCCTGGGCGCGTCCATGGCGCTCATGCTCTGCGGCTCGGTCACCTTCGCCATCGGCCTCCTCCTCATGCCGTGGGTCGCCGGCATCGCGCTGCTCTTCGGCTTCGCCGGCGCCGTCTCCACCCTCTCCTCAGGGTTCTTCGGCAAGCCCGCCGCCGTCATGCCCCCCTGCAAGGGCGCTCCGCCGGAACGGATCTGCTCACCGATCGGCTCCGACGTGCTCGCACCGTAGCTCCAGCAGCGTAGATTTTGATTATTTTTTTTTCCTCATGAATTACTAGGAGTTGGAAACAGAGTTGATGATGATCCCTGTAAAAACGCGCCGTTTTGATGTACGTTTATTCCCGGGAGGTGTTTGCTCTTGTATTAATGGAAGCATCACAAGAATTAAGTGATTTTTAACATCCCTCATATTTCTTCTTTAATTTGTTCTTGTTGTGAAGGGAGAAATTGAGATGATAATAATGATACCACCGATGATAGCACATGATTGTCAAGAAACGGGTTCGAAAGAAACGGGTGATAAGAACATCTCCACCTACTCTAAATTTTATGAACCAAAGCAAAAAAAAAAACTCTTCTCCAATAAGGCTTCTAAACTCCCTCTTATTTTACATGTCCTCCCAAATTTCCCCTCCAAGCCCCTAGATTTGGGAGCCTCTCATCCTCCCTCTTAAACCATCATCCTTCTTCTCAAACCATAGATCCCACTATTTTTCATGCCTCACTAGTGTATGGATGCATGCCCCACACAGGAGTTGGATGTAAATTTAGGCCTCTAAATTTTACATGTGAGCTTGTAAAATAGGATTTGAGAGCCTAAATTTACATGCGCCACTAGAGATGCTCTAAGTCTAATCGGTGTGTTTCATCTGCCTATTTCTTCTTTTGAAAATAACATCACCATGTTTCTTGACCCGTAGGATCACGAAATAAGGATGCGTGTGGGCTACGGAGCAGTACAAGCTAAGTTTGCTACCGATAAGCTGCGTCCGTGCGTACGTGGTGAGATAGGTGTGGAAGCCTGTGCTGAGGGAACAAGCCGGGACAGTGATGCGAGTGTTTTGAGCGTGTTCATCAGCTGTGACAGCGAAGTAACCAGCATGTGGCCCACGAGCTAGCGATTACGTGTAAAAGTGTAGTGTGGATAGTTTACTCGTCACTATCAGATGGTAGCTACAGCTTAGTAGGGATCGGATCATGCCTCTTGTACTCTCGTCTGAGCTCTTTGCGACGCCACTTGTTAGGCCGTGCTCAACAGAGCCGGCGACACTGGCTGATGTGGAAGTGAGAGTAAAATTTTTATTTTACATCCTCCATCTCTCTCTACCTTCCTCTCCGAGTCTCACTATTGTCTTGAACTATAGAGGAATCGCCTGGCTTTTATTCCATCGTTGGTTAGTCTTCTCTCACCTGCTTTTCTCTCTACCACGTCATACAATGTCCTTGTCAGTTGGTGACATCGACTGCCGTTGGAGGAGGCTTTATAGCGAGATAGATTATTAAGTCGCTTACCGAGATTTCAAATTCTCATGATTTTGGAATATTTTGAAAGAAAAACACATGCACAAAGGCATTGGACCATTGGTGATACAGTGGCAGTCATGGATCCGAATTCATATTTTAAGTTGTAGGAAGTCGAGATTGATCACCTCGCCATTGGCTTTGCTTGGGGAAGAACTCCAGGATCCATGATGGTTCACCTCATCATGTACCTCTGACAGCGTACTCTTAGTGTGGTCATTTGGACATGTATGCAACTGGTTTTCAAGCAACATAATTGTATTTTTCGGGGAGACTAGATTGTCGACTAGCATCTTGAGGTAGAAGAATACAAGAATGTGACACTATCCACCTGTTTCCGTCACAGGTCGCAGCCTGCAGCAGGAGGAAGCAATGTTTGATTTGAGAAGCACGTCTCTGGCTCTCCGCTCTCATGGACTAGCGCTGAATATTTTGTGCTCCGGGAGACCGGGGCTGCTCCACTGAAGAAGCATCTGTCTGATTCTTTTTTTCTTTCCTTTTTACATCTTTCTTATGCTCAACACGCTGACTAGTTTGATAATGCTCTGGAACTTGCTTTTCATTATATAAAAAAATGTTTCTTTTTTGGTTTCTATTGTGGCTCAGTATTCAGCGTTCCAGCTTCTGAAGTTTATTGGGTGGTGCCTACCCTGCTTGTGGTGAGATATGCTTTGCGCGGACCATACGTTTTCTTGTGCTTGTTTGTAATGTGATGTTAAAGCTTAGCTAACGAAGAGCTTATTTATGGCCAGTAGTAATTGGATATTTGGATGTACTAGACTACTTGGTGCTTTTCAGATGATTTGATCGACAGTCTTGTCTGGATTATCCATCCATTTGCTTGTTGCAGCCGGGCCACCGTTGGGACGCAGTCAGAAGATTCGGCACTACTTGTACTAGGACAGTGTTCCCTGCAGGGTGCAGCGTCCCACTTTTTTTAGAAGGAAAAAAAACTTGTAGGGTCCTCTGTTTCTTAACAAATGTAACGATACTATTTGATGCAAGACTTTCGTGAATTCTTCTCTAGTTCTTTCAGAGTCCGAGCTAGGAACAACCTGCATCCTCTGCATCTTTTCAGGATTCAGGGTCTGAGCCTCGCGTCCAAGAGCAAGGCAGCATCTCATCTGTTAAGGCCAGCCAGCCAAAAGCCCAAAACGCGTTGCCTTTGAGCACTTTTTTTCCGTGTAAGCTTGCTATGCATTTGCTTACCATTTCCCTTTGGCCTAAAGCCCTAAACCACTGCAAAGGAGCACCTCTCTGGAGCCCTCTTGAGACTGTAAAAGAGAGCAAAAGGGCATCTCGCTGTATGCCTCCTGTCCAGATGTATTCCCTCGCTCTTGCTTCGTGCACAAGCAGGGCATGCATTCCTTCCTTCTCCACACAGCCTGACACGGCCAGCGCTAAGCAACCCGGCTACATATTGGCCCGGCCGTGTCCATTGCTCGAGCTCTCTCTCGCTGCATCCATTGGCACAAGCATCTTGCTAGCGACTGATAACACACGCATCGCAGGATACATACTGGGTACCGTACGAGGGGGTCTCGTCGGAGAGATGAACGCCGGCATGTCGCCGCGGCCGAGCACGGACTGGGGGCCGATCATCGTGAGCGTGATCCTGTTCGTGGTGCTCTCGCCGGGGTTGCTCTTCCAGATCCCGGCGCGGACGCGGGTGGTGGAGTTTGGAAACATGGGCACCAGCGCCATCGCCATCCTCGTCCATGCCGTCATCTTCTTCTGCCTCCTCACCATCTTCGTCGTCGCCATCGGCGTCCACGTCTACGCCGCCTAAGCCAAGCTGGCGGTGGTCTTTGCCTCTTTCTGTGTGTAGTCCCTTGGTAATTTGCTCGTTTTAATTGGCCGGTTTGTAACACTTGTACTGGCACTCATTTGATAAGAGACAGTACAATTGTCGCCTAGCATGTTGTTCGGATGAGGATTTAGCTGTTGATCCATGTACACGACTTGAATCCAAGTTTTAAAAAAAGAAAAAAAAAAGAAAGACGCAACTTCAATTTTTTTTTAATTTTGTTTCTGGCAACCATGTTTCTGTTGGAAAGTAGAGGATTCTGTGCAATTTTCTTGACTTGTGTTTCTCGCAACTGCCATCAGGTGAGTAGGATTTCCAAAATGCCAGGTCATTGATTGATTAATTCATATTGACCTGTTGCTGTTATCAAATTAATGGAAGCTATCAGCCAGGTCGATGCTCACTTCCCAAATATATAAATATATCGGCTCAAAATTCACGTGTTCCAGTTTATTGGCAGTAACCGTGAATGCAACACAAGTGATACTACTGCAGTACAGGTGAAAATGAAAAAGAAAGAGGGTGATTTTTGCATGTATCAGTGTTGTGTTTGTGCATGTAACTACATCCCTGAACTATTATAGCAAAAAAGATTGTGTGAATGTAGTCAAATTTAAGTTATTTCTAAGAAATCTTTTTTTTCCGAACAACTTCAGGGGGATCCCCACCTACTTGCTTTCATGGATCGAAAGTGAGACAGCACAATACAAGTCTGAGTCCTGGTATACTAGGAATAGAGTACATGAGTTCTCAGCCACACGGCGAGAGACAGAGAGAAATTACAGAAGAGAAAACAGAAAGGTCTCTAGGGAGGAACCTAGACCTGCACAGACTCAACTAACAAGTACATAGTGAAAATAAAGAACACAGAGGACAAAGGATTACAACTCTTATACGACTAGAAAGCGTGCGGTGACTGATTATGTCGAAGGAGCCACAACCGAGCAACTTGCTTGCCAGGTTCACTCGAGCCAAAGTGCCCACGCCGCCCCGTTGCCACCCTCCAACGATTTGGGAGGTCTTGCAAACAGGATGGGGGCTAATGGTGGGCGAAGCACTTGGACCAAAATGTCACTGGAAACGACAACCTCCCTTGAAGCTGAGGCTACACCAAAATAAGCACATCCGGGCGTCACTAACTGCCATCCAACGCCCTTCAGGGGAGGAGGCCCCAAAGGAGGGATGACCGGTAACGGTGGTGTCCAACAAAGAAAGGTATCTCCAACAGCAAGGAGGCTGTCGACGAAGTAGAGGCGCCAGCAAAGCATCCAAAACCAACAGCCAAGAAATAGAACATCCAGAATAGCCGCGTAGCAATCCATCTTCGCCGAAGAGTGCCACAACCGAGCAACTTGCTTGCCAGGGTCACTCAAGCCAAAGAGCCCGCACCATCCCTCGCAGCTACGCCACCCCGTTGCCACCCTCCAACGATTTGGGAGTGTTTGCAAACAATATGGGGGCTAATGGTGGGTGGAGCGGTTGGGCCAAAGTATCCCCGGATACGACAACCTCCCTTCAAGCTGGGTTCAACACCAAAATAAGGCACATCCGGGCGTTGCATACCGCCATCCAACGCCCTTACGGGGGGAGGAAGCCTCGAAGGTGGGATGTCGGGCAAAGCAACACCCAACATTTGATTGATATCGACACCAACAAGGAGAGCGTAGACGAAGTAGAGGCGCCAACAGTGGCACTCGAGCTTCATAGAGATGTATAGGAGGAGGAACACAACACAAACCGATCCATAGCGGGATTGGCGCGGTAGATAGCTGGTGTTGATGGTTTTGGCCATCGCGCGAAGGTGGAACACCTACCCGTGCACCGGGCACGACGCTTTCGCTGCGCGGACATGGCCGAACGACGCCACAGCCATGGGAGCCGAGCTCCCTATTGGTTGGGCTCGCCACCGCGAGGCCTTGGTGCAAACCGCCCCAAGGCACTCGACTCTGCCGCCGCCGACACCCAACACCCTGTCCAGATTTCGATCTGAAATTCAAAATGAAACGGCAAGAGAGAGGGGATGGGGATGAGGGACGGAACCCGAACGAGGACGGAAGGGGAGAGGTGGGGCAGCTGCCGCCGGACGGCCGGAACGCCGCCGCCGCACTGGGCGTCCGGGAACACCCAGATCTACGTTGCTGAGGGAGAGGAGCCCGCGGATCCAAGGGACCCGCGCCTCCACCGTCGCTCCGAGCAGCAGGAAGACGAGGAACACCTCAACGGGCTGCTCGGGCGGAGGGCGCGCACAACACCGCGTGTCCGCGTCGCTTGGCCACCGCTGCAGTAACGCCGCGTCGCCTGGCAGACGCGCCACGCTGCACGCGCCAGCAGCATTTAGAGAGGTCGTAGGGTGAAGATCCGCAAGCGGCCGGTCCGGATCTATGCCGACGACGGCCGGACACGTGGATCCCGGCCATGGGTGTTCGTCGTCGTCCTGCCCCGGCGTGCGAGCTCCTCAGTGGCTGGCTCGCCCCGCGTCGCCTTCCTCACGTGACCGCCGGGCTTCCGGGGCTCGCTCGGGCGACGGCGAGGGGAGGGAAGAAGGTGGGGGTTGGAGGTAGGCGGCGCTGGGGGAGCCCCCGCGGTCGCCTCATTTCTAAGAAATCTTATTAATAAAACAAGCTATAACAGAAAAAAAATATAATATTTTGCACAACTTTTTAAACAAGATGAATGATCAAATTTGATAAAAAAAATCAAACGATCTAATCTCCCTTTACGATCCGTGGCCAATTCCGAGGCCAGGGAAGCTGGCCACGTCGCCGGCTTCCCTCGGCCGTCGGATCGGCCGGACGGAGGGCCGAGATTGAGCTATTTCTCAGCATTTTACAAAAAAGACCTTGGGTTCTACGGAAATAGAACCCGCCGTCCACCTCCTCTCACATGCAATTTTATAGAAAAGCCCTCGATTTTTTACCAAATCAACCCGCACTCCACCCCCAACCGTCTAGAGAACATTTTCAAAAAACCCGAAACTTTTATAAAATCAACCCGCCGTCCTTTTTCTCTCTCAGGAATTTTTTTGAAAAAGCCATCGGATTCAACTTAAATTACACAATAGCTTATTCTATTCGTTACTTTCACACAAGGAACATTATATGTACAATTCGACTACCAAAACGCGTTCGAACCAAAATATATCCAACATAAACTTTGCTTATAATTTCAAAACCTACAACTTTACTACATACACATTCATGCAAATGTTTACGTACTATCCGTCGTACCTACGATTTGATATCGAAATGTCCTCAAGCCAAGAAGTTTTTAATAAAAAACAATTGAAACATAAAACATGTCTTTGGTAGGCAACAAAAATTTTAATTCTAAGCATTCCCACTAACCCCTCAACTTCTATTAAATTTATATACGTGCGCAAATGATTACATGACATCAGTTGCATACGATTTGGACACCAAAACATCTTTAAATTTTAAAATATTAAATATAGACGCACCTCAAAATTAAAAATCAATGAACATACTATAAATCAAACTTAAAGAAACTGGACTCACTTTCCAATTCTCGCATTATAGCTTGCATCCGACCATTAAAATAAATTTAAAAATCAACAAATGTATTGTACAACAAACTTAAAATAAATTGGACTCACTTTAAAATTAGCCCAAAACATATTTAAACTAATAATTTTTCAACATAAAAGCTACACAAATATCAAAATCTACAAAATTCATACATAACAAATAAAATTCAATGCTTATATCCAATTTTCTTCCGCAAATTTACAATCCAACAAAAACTATACTTGAAAATAAAATATTAAAAAAAACCGTATTACGGATTACATTTATTGACCATGCGCGGCATTGCCGCGGGCTTTTCTAGTTTTGACACGGTGGAGAGTACCAGTGACATTCCGGCGCAAGCAACGAACACAACGCAGCCCAACAACGAACCAAAGGGCACCGTGCGTTCGTGCCCTTCCCCTGCATCGCTTGCTCGCGTGGTCCCACCCGTCAGCCTCACCATCCACACGCGCAAACCCACGTGGCCCAAGCCCAACGCGCACGCACCAGCAGCAGCAAGCGTGCAGGATCCAACCCTTTTGCGCGCATCAACACGGGAGCAGAGCAGAGCCTCTCGAGCTGGAAAAAAGGGGAATTTTTTTCTCATTGGCCGGAAAAAAAATTCAGCCGCACGCCGCGACCTTCGCTGCCGCCTCCGGTCTCCGCCTCCCCCGCCCTCCTCTTCGCCCCCCACCCCCATCTTGTGGGAGCGCTCCCGATTCGGGGGGAGGAGGACGCCGCCACCGCCGCCGCTCCCCCGCCTGCATCCCGCCGCGGATCAGCCGATCGGAGGCCCCCCTCGCTTCCCCTCCCCGGCGGGCGGCGGGGAGATGGACGGCGGCGCGGGGGCGGCCGGGCACGGCCGGAGGAGCATCTCCTCCTCCTCCGGACCCAGGAGGAGGCTCCCGCCCGCCGAGAACGGCCACGACGGCGCCGCCACCAGGAGGGCCTCCGCCTCCATCTCCCGGGGCAACTCCACGTACGTGCCTGCCTCTCGCCGCGTCCGTCGCCTTAGCTCATTTTGGATGCTATAGGTTTTCGTTGCCCGTAGACGACCCCGTAGCTGCCGTACCTCTCTGGTTGCGTGATGTTGCGTGGTCGGGTGTCGAGGAGCGCTCGCGTTGCGTCAGGACCTGGAGTTGCTTCCATGTCTCGCTTCCCCTGCAACCTGGGAGCTTCCTTCGCCTAGATTCAATTCTATTTTATCGAACCTTTGGAGGTTACAACATCTAGATTCGTACTTCAGGCTAACATACGAACAACAGCTCCTTTCAGTTGCAATAGAAAGTGCTGCAACCATGTTTCATATGCATGTCTCTGGTTTTGGAATTTTGTGCAACGCAAACTATACACATTTTGACCAGAACCAATTGCCTGGCTTCAAAAGCAACCCTGATTGGTCAACCATGATGTGTCTACTGTGCAATGGATATAACATTTTTTTTTGCCTGAGTTATGGGATCTGTAGCTGAAAAACGCCATCTCATGTCATGCTTCTTAGGTCACTGACTGGCGAGAGAACCGTGAAAAGGCTAAGATTGTCCAAGGCGCTGACAATACCGGATCACACAACTGTGCGTGAGGCTTGTCGGCGGATGGCCTCACGCAGAGTTGATGCAGTGCTGCTGACCGACTCCAATACTTTGCTCTGCGGTATCCTCACTGACAAGGTGTGCAACACGTACCTCTTCGCTTTTCATGCCTTTGCTGACTTATATATTCCTTACTTCTTACTGTATGCTGTCTTTTGTCAATGTTGACCAGGACATAACCCAAAGGGTCATTGCTCGTGAATTGAAGATGGAAGAGACCCCGGTCTCGAAGGTCATGACGAGAAACCCTGTATTTGTGCTTGCTGACACGCTTGCAGTTGAGGCATTGCAGAAGATGGTGCAAGGTATGTGAATGCTCCAACAGTTTTTATGCACCTTAGCTGCTGTTATCTTAAATTCTTAACATTCTTGAAAATTATCATTTGGCTCCAGGCAAGTTCAGACATCTTCCTGTTGTGGAGAATGGTGAAGTCATTGCACTGCTGGACATAGCCAAGTGCCTATACGATGCTATTGCACGTATGGAAAGGGCGGCGGAGAAAGGAAAAGCAATTGCTGCTGCTGTTGAGGGAGTAGAAAAGCATTGGGGAACAGCTGCAGCTGGTCTGTAATTGACATATTCCCTGCCCCTTTTATCTTCATTCTCTTTTTTCTACAAAAAAAGTAATCATGCCTTCAGCTTTTTCTGTTTCACCTGTGTTGACCGCGAGTATTATAAATTTTATTTATGAAAGTTTGCCTTCATGGCTTTTCCAGAGTGCCGCTTTAATCCTTTCTCCGTTTATTTTTCAGGTCCTAACAATTTTATTGAAACCCTTCGAGAAAGGATGTTTAGGCCATCGCTGTCTACCATCATCTCTGAGAATTCAAAGTAGGTAATATCCTTTCTTTTTCAAATTAAATGCCTTCTTGAGCATTTAAATATTATAAGTGCCAGTCCAGAACAACTTATTTCCTGATCTTGATTGCTTAGAGTGGTCACTGTTGCACCAACAGACACCGTGTTGACAGCATCAAAGAAGATGCTGGAATTAAAACTGAGTTCAGCAGTTGTAGCAATTGAAAACAAACCTGGGGGGATTTTGACGTGAGTACCTTTTCTCAGTTTAATCATAGTAACGGCTATTTCTAGATCTACATCAGAATAAAGCCATCCTTTGTTTTCTACGACAGCTCTAGAGATATATTGATGCGTGTTATTGCCCAAAATCTTCCTCCTGAGTCCACTACAGTCGAGAAGGTAAGTCTCGATATAATTATCATCATATCATTATTCAGTCTTACTTCATTATTCTGTACCTTCTTGTCAACCAACTGCTATTGTGTTTGAAAATCCTTTCCACAGGTCATGACTCAGAGTCCTGAATGTGCCACAGTTGACACCCCAATCCTTGATGCTCTTCACACAATGCATGATGGGAAATTTCTACATTTGCCCGTTCTAGACAGGGGTATGTCTAATTGTCTATGTTCCATGAATGGGCTAATCCAGCTGATATCTTTTGTTTGACTGTTAAAATGGAAGTGACGTGTTGTCTTTATCCAGATGGAAGTGTTGTGACTGTTGTTGATGTTCTTCACATAACTCATGCTGCAATTGCAACGGTGAGTGGCAAACTTCCTTCTGCTTGGATCTAGTTCTGTGAATATAAATTCTTAGTCCTATGCGCATGCTTTTGGGTTTGAGGATAGAAACCATTTTATGATAATGCCCACAATACTCACTTGTTAAGTTTGCAATACTCATGAATTTATTGCAACTTGTATTATTTGTTATACACTGGAATCCTGCATACAGAAGTAACTTTCAATAGACTGCAAGGTCTGCCGGCTACGCAGGCCATTAATTATTTTAGTGTATGTCAACCAAGGGGGCAGTCTTGATTGCTTTATTACCTTTTTTTTGTTTAGGTTGGAAACACCGGAGCAGTTGGATCTGAGGCAACATCTACCATGATGCAAAGATTCTGGGATTCAGCAATGTCCATTGGACCTCTAGATGATGACGATGATTCCAGAAGGTCAGTATTGCTTTTCCATCCTGAATTAACATTCTGATGGCTTATGTGGGACTAATTTATCTGGCATTTTCTCAGTGAAGGATCAACAAAAGTGGCATCTGAGGCAACAGATATAGGAAGATCTGCCTTTTATCCGGCTTCTGGTTTATCAAACACTTTTGGGTTCAAGATTCAGGACAAGCAAGGCAGGATGCACAGATTTAACTGCGGTATATATCCTCATCTCACTTCTTGTGAAATGGAGTCATTTAATCATCCTTTTAGTTTATTGATTCAAATTCTTTTCTGAACCTCTTGCGCTTATAATGTCAGAAACGAGCAGCTTGACGGACCTGATAACCAGCATTCTTCAGAGGCTTGGCGATGACATTGATAGAAAAAACCTACCCCAAATTTTGGTAATTGGTCGAATCTACACACCTTTGTCAATATGTAACCATACCCACATCACTGTTACAAATTTCTAAGTTACGTTCGTTCCCTGAACCGGCTCACAGTATGAAGATGAGGACCATGATAAGGTCATCCTTTCATCAGACAGTGACCTTATAGCTGCTGTTGACCATGCAAGACAGATCGGCTGGAAGGTAATTTCCTATTCCTATTTTCAATCAAAGATGAGGTGGCTGTTCTTCCTGGCAAAAGGATGCTCACATCTAGGCTCCTCTTGCAGAGTTTGAGGTTGCACTTGGATTATGTCGGTGTTGGCCGCCGGAAGAGAGGTGGCGGCTCCACGGATTTTGAGTATGCTGGGAAGGACGCATGGGCCTCCGCGTACAGCGCTGTCGCCGCGGGTGCGGCTCTAGTTGCAGGCCTCGGGGTTATGGCTTACCTTAAGCGGACAGGGTAAGATTGGAGAGGCAAGCACGGCAGGGAGCGCGTGCGCATCCGACCGTCTTGGTGATACAAATGTCATCGTAATGACCAGAATGGCTGTGTAACTAATTCTTGTGAGGGAAAAAGAAGAAAAGAAAAGAAAGTCTGTAATAATACTTCACGGCAGTGGATGACCGCCTTCATACGTCTACACGGTGTTGGTCAAAGTTTTGGTGTTTCGAAGTCTTACCATGGCTGTCGGTGTCACGATTGTATTTGTATCATAAATCACATGATTGATCACTATACAACCGAGAGAAGCATTGCATGATTGTGCCTTGGTTTGTGCTGTTTCCCTGTCAGACTGATGCACTGTTTAAGACAAAAGTTCAGCTTGATCTTCGTAGCTTCCTTTTTGTTTTTGAGGACATCTTCCTGGCTTCCTGTGACAGACTGATAGTGTTAGGTGTCTTGTTGAACCTGTGTGCCTGCGTCTGACTTGTGATTAGCTGCAGAGTACAGTAGGGGAGCTGGGCCTCTGTCTACCAACATTGTGCTCATGACTGACTGAGCATTTGGCAGCCCAAGTAATAAGACCAACCCAGTCAGCCAGTGTGGGTTCATTTGTTTTGCCATACGGCCCAACTTGGCACGTCATTTACAGGGGAAAATTACGCTCAACTCTCACCGTGGAAAACCAGTAAACCACTAGTAGTAGTAGCTCTCTCGTGGCGACCGCTTCATGCACCTGTGCCCAGGGCACCGATCTGCTCTGCTCCTATCCATTGCGCGCGGTACTGACGGGTGGCAGATGCCAGTCGGCGCGGCAGGTCCACAGCCCACTAGCAGCTCAACTTGGGCATGATGAATGCCACCGGCCGGCGTACGATGCGGCGCGTGTTCCGGCAGCGTCGGCCAGGCTCGCTCGGCTGCTCCACCATCGAATCGATCCCAGATTCCCAGCAAGCAAAACGGTCCGGCAGGGACCATGGCCTGCCTGCCTGCCTGCCTGCCATGTGGATGATCGATCCAGCACGAGCACCACCACATGCCTGGGCAGGCCCGGTCCGGCGGCTAGTCGGGCGCACCGGCATGTCGTGCTCTGCCATCCACGACCTACCTAGTAGCCGGGCTGCGCAGAAGCAAGCAGAGCGCACAGAGGGGTACGGTACGGACCGTGGGCACGAACGAGCCTAGGCCTCGTCAAAGGTGGTGGTCAGTGCTCTCTCTCGCCGACGCCGAGAAAGACAAGGCCGAGCTGGCGGAGGAGCAGCAGCCCAGCCCGGGCCCGGCCCGCCACATGCATCTCTTCTAGCAGCACTCACTGCTCTAGCAGGCCGGCAGGCGTCTCGAATTATTGCAAATTTTGCCGGGATTACATTTACAACGATCGATCACGCAGATCGCAGGCGGCAGACGCAGTGAACGACGGACAGATAAAACGAGCGATGGAGCTGATCGAACTCTGAGCAGATCCAGAACCCACGGAACCAATGCAAATCGACTCTGCTACTGCTGGACTCAAACCATCCATTGGTTGCTGCTTTACACAATGTTTACATGGTCCTGTCGACCAGAGCTTCGTGCCGACGTGGGCGCACAGGGCGCGCCCATGCATGTATTCGTGTTAACATGGGCAGTGTACGATGTGATGACCACTATAAGGTTCGAGTACCTCGAGCGTACAGTGAGTGGGTTGCTCCTGTTAGGTTGTTTGTCGGCAGCGATGGCTCGCATGCGTGTCTCGGATCCGATCCTCCTGATGGGCCGCCGGCTGCAACTACTCATCTGATCGTGCATCTGCTATCGCCCGAGACCGGCGGCGACCAGCGAGTGATCGACCACCGTATGTTCCATGCATCCAATGTGTAAACGGAACGATGATGATCAGATACGTATCATTATGACCATGATTCGGTCACAGCACACACTGACAGGGGTGACAGAAGCGGTAGGATGGTAGTGCGGAAACACGCCAAGACTATTGTTGAGATCAACCGTAGCCAATTACCAAGTCAGTAAGGCAGCAACCTCTGCTGCTCGCGTGTTGCACTCGGCGACTTATTCCTGAATCCTGAATCGATGTCATCTGACAATCCGAATACGGGGTGTGTTTGGATCTTTTTTTTTTTGCTAAAGTTAACCTTGTTATATTGAATGTTTGATTACTAATTATAAAATTAATGTGCGAGAAGAATCTATTAGATTCGTCTTACGAATTAGTCTAGAGATTATGCAATTAGATTTATACTTGGCTCATTTTCAGCCCTTCTAATTCGCATCGAAACATCCCGATGTGATAGAGCGACGATGAAGCTTCTTGGAGATTTGGAATTTGAGAAACCAATCAAGGACAGACGATACCTAACGCGGTTCATGCACGGTGTTTGCATAGTAAGCGTGTATCAATCATTACATGTACACATCCTGTCGAATCCTGTACACTGTTGAAACGATTACAGCAATAGTTGTAGACGAGTATATAAAGTGCACAGTTCAGAGCAATGCAAGCCTCATCTAGCTAGCCTTGAACTTGAATCAATCCATTGATCATCATGGCAGTAATTTACTTCCCTTTGCCGGTCGGTAGCCATTGCTCGACTGATCGAGCGAGCATGCATGGATGTCTGTCTGCCTGCTATCTTAGTACTATGCACGTACTGACCGAGTTCTCTATCGACTGGTGGGTGGTGGCCCTGTCAAGTTCAGTAATGCTTTGGGCTCGTTTCCATGTTTTTTTTTGAAAGATTCCATGTATATTATTATCTGATCTTTTCCAAGTACTTTAACTGTTCATTTCAGCAGCATTTAGTGATCTCTAAAATAGTTTATATATCGAATCAAGCTGAGCAGGCAAATGTCAGCATAGTATAGTAGTGATCTTCTCCACATGAACCAGATATTTTTTATGGCAAATAATCTTGTGCGTTCCAACAGAACACATCCATCACATTCCTTATTTATTTCAGTTCTTTTTTTTTAAAAAAAATATGTTTAGAAGTGATTGGGTCAACTGCCTGAGCCGAGCAGCGGGCTCAGAAACAAGTGCTGCATGGCAACGGATGTGTCGCAGTCGTGTACTAGTATATCACTAGATCATCGACCAGCCGGCAGTACGGGTTAGGCGTAAAAACAGGTTGTGCTGGAAGCGTATCCAGACCAGAGTAGGAGAAAAAGATGAATAATAAAAAGTCGAATAAATAGTATTTTCTTAAAAAAACTTGAGAACTATACGCACCCGAAGGGAGCGTTGAAATGCCGCAGCACGTACTAGTGGCCAATGAAAGCCAGTAGAGCAGTCGTAGTTGTAGTGACATGGAGATCCCAAGACCGACTTGGTCGGAACGGAGTCACCCAATTAAGGTTGGGCAAGTCTACTAAAGTACTAATAGTAAACGCTGCCAAATTGTCATCTGAGACCGACCTGTTCTATTTTAATTTCCTCTTTTTTTTTTGGGAACGAACTGAGACCGACTTGTGAATATGATGGAACTTTGCATCGCAAGTTGAGTAACCGACGGGCCGAGAATCCATCCCACAAACCTAGACCGGACCGGAAGCTGTGATGGGATGCACTCATGCGTGCGCATCTGTCGATCGTATGCAAATCTACGACTAGTACTCTAGTAGGGGAGTAGAAGAGAGAGAGGAGAGTATGAACAGATGGGAACACGCACGCGAGACTGATGCCAGGAAAATCAGAAGCGGCGCCGGGCGACAATGTACTTGGAGTACTCACTCCGTCCCGAAATATGGAGAGTTCGAAATTCGTATTTGAGAGGTAAACATAAATTCCAAACTCTTCTTATTTTAGGGCGGAGGGAGTAGCTACTTGGAATGGCTTCACCAGTCGCCACTGTAGCATCGAACGATAAGAAACTAGGGTCCTAGATAGCGAAAGTTTAAAAAAATTGTAGTAAAAATTTATGAAAGATGTAAATTTTATTATAGTAAAAATTTGTGAGGACCATAATTTTCAATGGAATAAAGTGTGAATGGAAAGTAAAGTAACCAATATCAACGGGACCTAAGGATAGCTTCCAACTGCCCTGACTCCCCGGTTGCTACAGCTAGCCTTCAGGGATTCATCTCCTGCATTTAGATTGGACAAAAATCCAATGTAGCACCAAAAGCTAGCCTTCAGGGATTCATCTCCAGAGTCCTCACATTGTATTTCAATGTGACTAGCAGGCGATCGTTGCATGCATGGCGATTGGAGAGATCACGTTGATGATGCGAGTATGCGACCCGTCGCTCAAGTCGTCGTCGTCCTCGATCGGCGAAGGATAGCTACGTTCCTTCGCGATGGATTTCGCAAGTACGGGTACATGAACTCACCGACAGCGAGGATGGATCACGGACCTGAAATATCTCAAAAATATTTAATTGGATCCCCGTATCTGTATGGAACAATTAACCACAGGATTACCCCCTATAAACAACTTTATCCGCCACCGCTGCCACGTACATGTCTTCCCTTTTTCAACAATCTTTTAATACGCATACTCCTACGCTGCTATTTGATTATCAAGAAACGCTAATGGCGCCGTCCCCTGAAACCAGTTCAGTACGAGCCAGATAACACCTGACAAAAAAGGTCTCGATAAAGGATGCCCCATCAGACCATCACCTAACCTACTGTCCCTCTCATGGTGACGGCCATGGCCCAAGGGTTGCAATTATTCTGTGGTTCCGTAGGGAACGTGTGTGCTGCGACCGTGACAGCGTTGCTTAGTGTAACCACCAGCGGCAGATCGAAGCTGTTGGTACAGTTATCCGCCTCCGCGAAAAAGAAATCCCATGTCTGGCATCCGCCGCGTTGCGCCGAGAGGAATCTGTCGGGCGCTTGCTTTCCCCTTTCCTCCGCTCGAGCCTCACGTGTTCATCGTTGGCTGTCGTCTCTAGTTCGCCCCCGTCTCCTCTCCCCGTCAATCGGTCGCAGTCAGTGGTACCGGTGCGCGTTGCTGTCGCGGGACGAACGATAAGTCTGCGCGTCGAGGGAGCTGAGCTGCCACTCGGCGACTCCCGCTTCACTTGCAAGCGAGGAGGCGCGCCACAGGTTTCCGAAACGCCGCGAGTTCTTGCTGGATTCGCTGGGGGCGGCTGCGGACTCGTTGGGCCAGCGCGATGCAACAGCAAGGTAAGGCCGGATCCCATGGCACCTCGATTCAAAGCTGCAATCTTTCGATGCTTTTGTGCGATCTCCGAGTGTGGATTTGGACTCCAAGAACCCATGTGGGAGTTGTGGGAGAAGAAGGGGAGGGGGAGATTACGCCAGGCTACCTTCCTTGTTGGTCGAAAATGCAATCGATTTTCTTAGGTTTTATTGCTCTGCTATTGGTACGTAATGCTACGAGACACTCATTATTATTATTTTTTTCGATAGAGGAAGATTTGTTAATTTCAAGACGAGCCGCTCATCATCATTATATATAAAATATATGGCTTCTAAAGGAGTTCTTGATGGACGAAAAAATAGTTTTTTTTTCTTTTATTAATTATATATGAGGGAAACTTATGGGGACTCGCTTTGGCATGGAATTCTCATGCTCGCTTCAGGAGCTGGCACCTCTCTTGTCATGTGGCCATTATAGAGTAGCGATAGGAATTCAGGGTTACGGATTTGGCCACTAATTAATGTACCAAATTAAAATTGTGGTTAACCACCAACTTAATAGCTCTTCTAAGTGTGATATCTTGAGTTGCCTGCCATGTGTTTGCCAACTGTCATTTCCTATCTTTTACCAGCAAATCTTGCCTATGGTTTTGCTGTTTCAGGCTTAGACATACACAAGCTACAACAGGCAGTGAAGACCCGATGGCTGAAGCCTCAGGAAGTTCTGCAGATACTACAGAATCATGAGTTGTTCACGGTCTCACATAAGCCCCCACAGAAGCCACCAAGTAATAATGCATCCTGTGGTTTTAGCTTCATCAAGCCTGTGCTTGGTTACTTCAGATCTGAATGTGATTCACTGAACCAATTCCAAAACTGCAGGTGGTTCTTGGTTTCTTTTCAACCGAAGAGTACTTCGGTACTTCCGAAATGATGGATTCGAATGGCAAAAAAAGAAGAATGGGAAGACCATTAATGAAGCCCATGAGCGCCTCAAGGTCTGTTCATTTGTTTTTTGTTGAACACTCTGTGTTAGTGTCTAGCAGTCTAGCTTAAAGATCTTTCAAAGAGTTAGTAGATGTGTTTTGCTATTCAGAATATGTTCAGGATTGATACCTTACTAAGCCAGTATGTTATGAGAGGTGTTTGTGGTTAGAACTGAATTAAGTGGATAGGCTATAGATATTTCCATAATGAGATGTCTAGATAAGACTATTTATGTTTTGTTGCTGGAAATTTAAGGTTGACAACGTGGATGCACTGAATTGCTACTATGCCCGCGGAGACAAAAATCCTACATTTCAGAGGCGGGTATATTGGATGCTTGATCCGTAAGAACTATTCACTCTTTTCAGTCTTTTTTGGGTTCAACATGAGTAACTTATGAATGTGAGTTAATGCAACAACCTATCGCATAGGACATCAATATAAGTACTGTGTGGAGTTATAGAGAATGTAACTACTGCCTGTAATTATGAAGGCAAAATGATCATATTTTTCTCCCTGAGTGAAAAAAAAACCAGAGGATAAGAAACATCTATATATTGAAGCCTTTCAGACTTGTCAACTTGGTGCACTTGTGTTACTTTGAAGTTTATATCTGTGACATTGCCAAGAGCTAGAAACTATACTGAGTCTGTTTTATTGAGGAAACCATCCTGGACCATCATTCGCTGCCTTGTAGAGCCATTATAATTTATAGTATTAGACAAGGTTTTTACACTTTTGTCAATTCTGCAAAATGGTGCAGAGGTTATATTTCTGAAAATCTACAGACTACATTCATTAGGACCTGATAAATTCCAAGCAGGGATGGTGGTATACCATTCATAATGCAGGGGAGGGCTGAAATAATGGATCATACCTGCCATTGTTATGTCTTATGACTTCTTCTACTTTTGGTTATGATATGTTCTTTTATTTTTGTTGAATCTAATTGACCAGTATGTAAATCAGTTTGCCTATTGATAAGAGAGATTCATCTTTGCAGGGCTTATGAGCATATTGTTCTTGTCCACTACAGAGATGTTTTAGAGGTTTGACTCCTTTTCTATTTCTTTTATCAATGAAAATATGAAAATTCGATGCTTCACAATTTTTTTTGCTCTATTAGCCAGACATCATTCTACGTTGATAGTCCACAATATTACAGGCCAACTTAGATTTTATGCATCTTTGTTCATGTCGTGTCTCACCTTGATTTGTTAATTGCTTACCAGGGCAGCATTTCAGTATCAGCACAAAATGATTCTTCAACTTCGAACCAGAACGGCAGTGCTAGCAGAGTTGAAGTACACAGTTCACCCGGTTGGACAAGTGAGTTAACTTTGCCATGTCCCAATTCATCCAGTCCAGGATCTGCGGAAGAAGTTAGTTCCCGAACTGTAACCATAAACAATGAAACAAATAACACAAGTGGCTCTGATTTGATTCGACATAAGGCAGCCTTGCGGAAACTAAAAATGCAGCTGAGTCTGGAAGACAAAGAAGATCAATATGTTGTAGCCGAGGAAGTTCCAACAAATGATGACCATGTTATCTTCCCTGGGATTCAGAATGGGGAGCCAGACAGTTGTGCAAGTCTTGATGATATCTTTAATGTACTGGAGTTTAGTGGAGATCATACCAAAGAAACTGGAACCCACCAATGTCCCAGTGCTATTGATGTGTTAAAAAATTCAGGTGCGGTAATCTAATATGCTACTAAACACCATGTATTCCAATTCTTTCATTGCTAAGAACCGCATGAGAGAAAGTGGAAATCTTTCTTAAATTTGGTAGCTTTTGCATGCATTTTTTGATAATCAGACACATGGTTGGAGGATGATCAACTTGAGGCAATTCTGCAACCAGCTTCTGTGACACCAACTGAAAACCAATGGTTCCATATCCGTGAGGTTTCTCCAGAATCGGCGTTTTCTTCTGAAATTACAAAGGTACCATATAGAACTATAAGCTGATATTCTTGATTAAATTACTGCAACACACATCGTTCTTTCTTCAATATATTGAAAATTGCAGTCATATCCTCATGTGTATTTAACACTCTCTGATTATTGTGAATATAAGTTGTTTTAGACCCCTCTACAAAGGAATTAAGAATCTTATTGGGATAGCCTTGCAATTGATACATTAGAAAGGAGATCTCATTTGTTAACAAGAGTGATAGCATTTAATTAGTAGGGCCTACGAAGAAAAGGTGGGGGTATAAGTAGCTTCTATACTAAAACGACACACAATTGTACAGCATAGCTGGAGCTTGTAAGTTGGTGATTTGTCGTGTTTGAGACCTTTGCCTTTTATTTTAATAAAATTCTCCACAGCGGGGGCCTCCCTCGCTGTGTTTCCGGTTCAAAAAAAAAACCAACCCACAATTAGAGAAGAGTGGTGAAATAAAAGATGGCATACTTTTAGAAACAGATGGGGTTAATACTATATAATAAACAATCATGGTCTGAGTGTGTTTGAAGCCTGACCTTCAATGACATGAAAAAGAACTTCATTGACAGTGATATTGCGATGTTTGGAGACTTATACAGATTTGATGCAGGTTATCATTGTAGGAGACTTCCTTGGCGATCCTTCTCATTGTTCATGGGCAATGCTGTTTGATGATGTTAAGGTACCTGTGGAAATTATCCAGCAAGGTGCCATCCGTTGCCATACTCCATGCCTCAATCCTGGAAAAGTGACAATGTGCTTGATTGATGGGAATGGGAAACCCTGCAGTGAAGCACGAGAATTTGAATTCCATGAGAAGCCTACCAAGGGCATGATTGATGGAACTGAGAAACTGCTCAATGAAGCACAAGTTATTAAAGCCCATCAGACACCTACCAAAAGTAATGATGAGCTACTGTTGCTGCTCAATTATGTGCAGATCCTTTTTGATGGTCACGGTTGTGACTTATTTTCAAAATTTAGCTCGCAACTCCCGAATCCTGGCTGTGGATTCCTAGTTAACCAAATGGATACTATGAAGAAGACATATGAGCAGCTGGACCCGGAGAAGACAGTAAACAGTGTCATGGAAGTATTGCTTAATGACAAGTTTAGGCAATGGCTGTTGTCAAAATGTGAACAGAATAGTGATGGAGATCATTTGCTTCCTAAGCAATACCACAATGTTATACATACAATTGCAGCCTTGGGATATGACTTGGCTTTGAAACCACTACTTAGTTATGGAGTGCCTATAAACTACCGTGATGCAAATGGATGGACCGCGCTACATTGGGCTGCAAGATTTGGCAGGTATACTTAAGTCTTTTCATCATATGTGGAATAATGCTAACTTTGTTTTGCATGGTTAAGTTCCAAGTGGGATATGGTTACATATTTCCTGTTCTTTGCCATTCTCATGTATCGATTGAAACCTTGTTACTTCTGCACCTTGGCACAACATATTCCTAGCATAATCTACAAATCTAGGAAGTTGATATCTTGTGTAATATCTTTCTCTAATCTGTGTTTCCTCCTGACTTCATAATTTTTTTTTAAAAAAACAGGGAAGATATGGTGATCGCTCTTCTTACTGCTGGTGCTGCAGCTGGTGCACTTTCACACCCGACATCTGAAGATCCCGCTGCCAAAACACCTGCTTCAATAGCATTGGCATATGGTTTCAAGGGCCTTTCTGCATTCCTGTCAGAAGCACAATTAACAACCCATCTTGATTCTATTGAATCCAAAGAAAATGGAACGGGAGAAGGCAATATTAGTGGAGGTGGAATATGTAGTGCTGTGGACAGAATATCAGACAAAAGCACCCATATGCATGGTGGAACTGATGATCAGCTTGCGCTTAAGGATTCCCTAGGAGCCATCCGAAATGCTGTTCAAGCTGCAGCGCGCATACAAGCCGCATACAGAGTGTTTTCCTTTAAGAAAAAGAAAGAGATGGCTCTTCAGAATAGCTGCTTGTCTGTTCATGAGATGATTCCGGCTTCACATGATGCGTTGGAGAAGGCTGCATTATCTATCCAGAAGAACTTCAGGTGCTGGAATAAACGTAAAGAATTCCTGAAGTTGCGGAAAAATGTCATCAAGATACAGGTAATTTTGTACAATAAAACATGTGCGATGGAATCACTGTACTACTTTGGTCGAAACATAAAGAGATTTTATAGAGCTGATAGGCTAATCCTTATCTTTATCCTGATAGGCACGGGTGAGAGCTCATCAAGAAAGAAAGAAGTACAAGGAATTACTTCGAAGTGTGGGTGTCCTTGAGAAGGTGATGCTGCGGTGGTACCGAAAAGGGGTTGGTTTGCGAGGATTCAATTCTGGGGCAATGCCAATTGACGAAGAGGTGGAAGAAGATGTTGCCAAAGTGTTCCGGAAGCTAACAGTAGAAACAGCCATTGATGAAGCTGTTTCAAGGGTATCATGCCTCATTGGTAGTCCTAAAGCAATGCAGCAGTACCGAAGGATGCTTCAGAGGTACCAACAAGCAAAGGTGGATCTACCGAAGGATGCTTCCGAGGTTCCAACAAGCGAAGGTAAATAGATCTTTCTGTTGGTGAGAAGCTTGAAATCTACTAATGGTGTCCCCATTAAAAACTTCCATGAGTAGCTTTATTGTTCACATGGACTAACTATGGAGGTTCCTGATCGCAGGGTGACTATAAAAATAGAAGTAGCGCCTGTAGTACAGTGATGGAGCAAAGCACAAGCCACAGCCACGATTCTCTTGTGGCCACTGGTGAAGGACCTGAACAACAGTTTGCCGTGGCGACTTAAAAGACAGTGGTGGATCCCGGGAGAAAACCGAACGTGATCCCGTACCCGCTCCAATTCGTGCTGGGCGCTGTTTTGAGTGTACATAGCAACGCCATGTGCAATAGCTGACCTCTGGTTGCACATGAAGCAGCTTCAAAGGCCTAGATAGCAAGGTAGACGAAGCCCACCTCACCCAATGTATTTACCATGTATGTATCACCTTCACGCAGTAGGCTTGTAGTAACTTCGTACCATGTGGTAGTAAATATGGGCATAGCTGCTGAAGCACAATTAATCTTGCAAGGAATCTCGATTGCCATTTTCCAAGGAGAATCAGTCCATGATTTTTTTTACATGTGAGACCAAATGATGAGTTACGATCACCTTTGTATTTTTCACTATATAGATTAATAAGAGAATAAGATATATTAACTCCAATGCTCCTCTAGTTCTTCAAGACGGTGACATGCTAACAGTTCAACACCAGTGGTTCCATGCTTTTGCCATCGGGTTAACGATCAACGAAGCCTCGTCTTATTATTAGACTCGATCTTGTTATCAGAATTCAGATGGCTCAAGCAACTACCAGCACAATAAACAATCAAAGGCAGGGTGCGAGCCACTGGTGTAAGCACTGGCCTGGACAAAGACAAACACAAGGCCATTTACAGGCTCCATTGATGATGCGAGAACCAGAGGATTACGCGCCTGTAACCACTGGCATTAGTTTAGACATCAGCAATCAAGTGCATCACTTTGGACCTTTTGGGGCAATTAACATATTGGGGCAGTTAGGTACCGTCGCAATATGCTCCAGGCCACACATTAAACAAGCTCCGTGACATCAGGCAAAAGCCATTTCAACAAATAAAGCTAAACCAACAGGCAGTTTTCAGTAGAATAATTGGCTGGTTGTTCTCAACCAGCAACAGGGGAGAACTTCAGGACGACAAGCAGAGGGGCACCGATGCCGACCCATGTTTTCGTCAAACAAAACTTCCATCTTTAAATGTGTCATTTACATTTTACAGCTTCGACCCTTAGACCGCGAAGATGATGCACACAAAAATGCCAAGAAATGCCTGCACAAATAACTAACATCTAATATGTACAGCTGTAAGTGTCAGGGCAAAAAGTGGAACCGAAATTTCTCCCCCTACATTTATCTTACATTGGCAGAGGACATCTACAGTTAGTGAATGCTGCTGGACCTTTTCACAATCCTTGACTTCAAGAAATTGTCTAGTAAATTGCCGCACATGCGTCTTGATTTCAAGCAAGTGGACATTCAGTTTTTGCAGCTTGTCAGATACTCAGGTGGTGCACCAAGGAATTGAACATGGGTGTTTTCCACCTGAAACTGAACGAATGAGAAAATCAGGTCACGAGAAGTTTATAATAACGAGCTAAAGAATATCAACATCAGAGCTTGCTTTTACGAAAGTTATTTGGAATCACTAACAATAACTTCGAAAAAGAGAGGGGGGGAGGGGGTGTCTAGAAGTACTATTTTTATTCTGAATCTAAGTCATGTGTTTGCTTAATATATAAGCCTTTGCATGCCTACTCAAGAGTGCCTTTGAATTTTGAAATAAGTTTTACCTAACTGGAGGCCACATCCCAGCATTCTAGCGTATTAATAGGGCCCCTAGCTCTGCAAATTGCTGCCCACCTGTACAGCAATGTGAAGCATCGGTGATGTAAAAACTTATAACAATATCAATAAACAATTGTTGCTGCTCAGATGAAGTGAACAAAAATAGCAACGTCTGAAGAGAGGAGCATTTTCCACAACATATTATGAATTATATTGTGCTAAGTATCAGCAATCAGAAATGTCACATAAGAAAAAAAGAAGGAAAATGAACCCCTGAGACAGAGAAGTCAAGCACTTACTCTTGAGAACATGGGATCTTTGACAAAATTCTGTGTGCCTCGACGGGTGAACCGTTGGCGATATCCTCCACTATTTTACACTCCATATGAGCCTACCTACAGAACTTCATCTTGATTTAGAAAAAAACGGGCTACTTCTGTGTACAACTGCTCGCCCTCAAATGGCTTGGAAACATAACCATCCATTTCAAATTTCAAGCACTCTTCATAGGTCGCTTGGATAACATCTGCCGTCATAGCCAATATCGGAGTTCTCCACTGTTGAACGTTTGCACATTCTGGCGGAACTTCTCCCCGTTCTATTTGCTCATTTAGATCTTTTTCCATAGCTCTAATCCTTCTCGTGGCTTCAAATCTGCAAAAGGTACCAAACACATGATCTAGGAGTTGCGCCAAGAAAATACGTAATCCATGACAAGCAAGTAACATGTATATACTGAGCACAGCAAAACTAGGATCACATGACTTGACGAGTAGCCAAAGATGATACTCACCCATCCATTTCCGGCATCTGTATATCCATGAAACAAGCATCAAAATTGTGAGGAGGTTTCAGCAGTTTGATTGCTTTCTTCCCACTTTCTGCACAAGTTACTTCAGCGCCATACTTCTTTAGAGCACCTGCAGCAACCTTGAGATTTACAATATTGTCATCAACAACGATGATTTGCTTCTTGTGAAGAAGGCTGCCCAATGTTGAATTGCCAACTACTCCGTTCCTGCAATGCACTTTATCTACACCCAACGCTCTCTGTAGAGAAACCTGAAGCATGCTTGCACGAAGCGGCTTCATAATTACATTGAATTTGTATTCCCTGAATATATGTGAACTGCTCCTGACAGAACTTTTAGGGTTTTCCAAAAGAAATAACTTCGGAGAGTCTGGCTGATCTTTGTTACTCAATTTACCAACCAACAGAGGCATGTTATGGGAGTCCTTCAGCCAGGTTTCTTTGTCAATCAGCACAAGCTTTGCAATCCGCGATCCACAATTCAGTTTAGCAATATACTGATCCAGGTCAGTTGTCAATTCGGTCTGAACTCCCAGTCTTCGCAAATGGTACTTGGTAACCTTGGCACGGACCAGTCTATGATCAACCACCAATGCATTGATGTCTTTAAATTCTGACGATTTATTCTCATTTCCGCTGCAACGGGATCTCGTAAGCACTGCAGTGAAGGTGAAAGTAGAACCGACTTTAGGTTTACTTGAAAATCCAATTTCTCCCTTCATTAGACCGACCAAGCACTTGCTGATGCTTAATCCAATGCCGGTGCCCCCATGGATGCGAGCAATGGATGGACCTACTTGCATAAAAGGGGTGAAGACACGCGACTGAGCTTCAAATGGAATACCAGCACCAGTATCTTCAACTGATATTATCAAGCTTACTGAGTCAGATGTAACAGGTGCAAAAGGCGTCTCAGATGAGTTCAGTTCCCGACTAAAAATTTGAAAGTTTTCCCAACTGCGCTTCCTGTTCGCCACTGGGTAGCCACTTAAGGTATTTGCATACTGAGTTCCTGTCTCAACAGCTAAACAATGCGTGACCTCTTCGACAACATGAACTGTCAAGTAGATATGACCCCTCTCTGTGAACTGTGGAAAACATTAAACTTTTAGTCAACAGAGAAGATATAGAAATATACATATAATCATTGTATTTCCATTTGCTACCCATGCACAGCAAATATCTTACTTTTATGGAGTTCCCAACAAGATTTGTAATGATCTGCCTTATCCTGCCAGGATCGCCAACTAGAGTCTGTGGAACTTGGTCAGAAACATACACTGCCAACTGCAGCCATTGTATGACATAGCAAGGAAAAGCGAAAATAAAGTCAGTGCAATTATTACAAAATAAGTGCAAGAAAGCATCGATATACTCTGTTAATTACCTCCAGCCCTTTCTCCTGAGCTTTCCCACAAAAGAGAGACAAAATATCATCACAGACAGTTCTAAGATCAAAGGGCACCATCTCAAGCTCGAGTTTACCAGACTCGATCTTCGCCTGATCGAGAACCTCGTTTATGAGTGAAACCAAGGCTTTTCCACTAGCTTGCGCAGTCCTAACATAATCCTGCTGTGTTGTGTCCAAATCAGTATCCATGAGCATTTGGAGCATCCCTGAAAAATTAGGAATAATTCATATCCTTGCACTCTTATTACCAATGAAGAATACTGTGCGGATGATAGATTAAGCACTCACCTAGAACACCATTCATTGGAGTTCTGATCTCATGAGAAACAGTAGCCAAGAACTGCATCGAAAAAATGGCATGGAATTAACAAGGTGCCATTTTAACTAGATAAGTAGCATGTGATCCTCTGGTCATGAGGCCCAACAGTAAGACATGTGGTTATTATGCGCAATGAAGCTACCTGTGACTTGGCGATATCTGCATCCTCTGCACGCTTCTTGAGCACCATCATCTCTTGATAATCATCTTCAACTTTGGCAATCCGTTTGATAGTAACATGACATATGTATCCAATCAGTAAAGCAATAACAAGAGCTCCAAGTGATGATGTTATTGCCAGCCATGGCCACGGTGGCCTCTGCATGAACCTGTTAATGAGAACCAGATCAGACGCCGTCTCTCAAGAACAGACTACACAGATAATGCGTCATTCAGAACACATTCCAGTTATAGGATTCATTGAAGAACAAATAAATCACCTGCAGTGCATCTCATGCTTCCTTGACGGGTCACCAAAGTTCAGTGTGCTCTTACAGCACATGCCACTGCCAGTATCATTCGAACCGTACATACTGATTGGGCTCTCATTAGTAGTATCATACACGTTCACCATGATGGATTGCTTGCCAGCGAGCTGGTGAAGCAACTTATCAACAAGTGCTTCGATGTCAAATATGCCACCTAAATAGCTGTTTGCAAAAAAAAAAAAAAAAAAAAAAAAGGAAAGGAAGTTAATGGGGGTTCAGATGCGTGATTGGAGGCCAGAATCATGAAAAGCTTACCCTATAGCAGCCTGAATGCGTTCCTGCGGACTGACATTTGGGGGCAGCTCAGTCTTGTATACGGTGTAGGTCAAGATCACTCCTAGGCGATTATTGAGAAGCTTAAAAGGAGCAGTAAGAACACCCTTCCCAGATTCTCTTGCCCGGAGTACGTTTTCGCGGTCCTCCTGTAAAAGGCAAAAGATCAGTAGATAGATAAACCAGTTGCTCATGGCACGAACCATTTTTTTTTACCATCAGTAATTCTGTCCCGGAATACGAAGAAAGGGCAAACATGTGTGGTGAAAAAGGATATCGCAACAGAAGATGACTGGCGAGCACATGGTGAACACCAAAGAGATTGCAGCCGTCTTTTACGGCCCTGGGCCTGCGCTGTGAAAAAGATGAAATCTTGAGAGGGGTGGAGTGCTCACGTTGCCGGAGAGCATGTCGAAGGAGATGACGTGCTTGTAGGCGTCCTGCGCGAAGATGACGGGAGCGTACTCCTCAGCCTGCTCCCGCACCTCGGCGTCCCCCGGCCCCGGCGAGGGCGACTGCTTCTTGTTGGAGTACATCTTCTTGATGCTCCACCCCTGCTGTCGCTCGAACTGCTCCCGCTCGGCGTGCGTGACCCGCACCGCGTACGCCACCCCGCTCGTCAGCGGGCGCTCGAACGCCGTCCTCTCCGCGTACCTGGCGAACGTCCTCTGCCAAATCCATGGCGTAAATCAAAAATCAAGAGTCTCCTCTGCCAAGGGGGGAAAAAAGAAGACGGAACGGAAGTTGGATTGAACTTTGAAGCAGCAAGAAGCAAGCACCAACCTGGTCGATGGCGGACGGGGTCTTGGAGTGGTGGAAGGTGGAGACGAGGATGGCGAGCGCCTGGAGGTGGTTCATGCTGACGTTGAACTGGTCCTGCAGCATCCGCGCGCGCTCGTCGCACATGCTGGCGAGCGACTCCCGGCGCTTCTCGACGGCCTGGGAGGTCATGAACCAGAAGATCCCGCCAGAGAAGAGTACCCAGAACAAGACCCAGACCGGGAGCACCTTGTGCCATCGATCCCGCACCCAGCGCCAGCGCCAGTTGAGAAATTTGGTGGGGAAGTGGGTCCGCAGCATCCTCGCCGACAGCTTCTCCGGCATCGGCAGCGGCAGGAGGAGGCGCATCCTGTCGAGCCCCAGGAAGCCCAGCCCCGCCGCCCCGCCGCCCTTCTCCTCCATCCCCGCCGCACCACCGCCGCCGCCGCCGCCCCCTCGAGCTGTGCCGGTCATCTCCTCGCGGGTCGCAGAGCTACATCGCCTTTCCGATGGCCCTTCCGCCGCCGCCGCTCCTCCTGCGGCCGAGGTCCGCCGCGCGCATGCTCCGGTGAGCGTCCGCGTGGTCGAGACTTGGATCGAGACGGACGAAGAGACCACGAGAAGGGGGGGCCTGGCCGAAAGCGGGGAGCTTGGCTAATTTATGGAGGCCGCCGTGCCGTAGCTGCCGCGTGCTACCCGCTCACTCTCTTGGCTCCAATTGAATGTCCAGTACCACCAGCAGCAGTAGCGCTAATCTTGCCGCTGGAGGTCCCCTCCTTCCGGAGGAAGAGGAAGAAGCAGCTATTTCCCTAATCTTGGAGGCGCTTTGACCCCGAGAGCGGAAAACGGCAGCAAGAGGGGGAGGTGGGAAGAAGAGAGCAGGAACAGGAACCAAGCAAAGCAGAGCAGCACACCCACCCACCCAGGGCAGCAGAACTGAACAGGAAGCTAAGCTAGGGGAGAAGGGAACACCGGAACAGGAGGAGGACGCACACGGGGGATGGTATGGTATGGTATTGGGGGAGATGGTTGATTGGGGAGGAGGAAAAGCAGGTGAGGTGAGAGGGTGGGGGGAGGTGGAAAAGCAAGCAGAGCAGCAGGTGAGCAGAGCGGCGGGGGGATTGGGGAAGAAAGGAAGGAGAGGAGAGGTGGCACCAGTCACAACAGTGGGAGAGGCCAGCACGCAAGTGCCTCTCTCTCCTCTCCGTGGGGTGGGGGTCAGGGGGTGGGGCCGTGGGCCTCTTCTCCCTCCCTCCTTTGGCTCTATCCCCCCTACCTCTTCTCTCACTAATCTCACACTACAAACAAAGACCGGCTGACTCGGTAGGGGTTAGTGTGGTGGTTTAAGAAGAGCTCTTCAATGACCGACCTGATTCCTAGTTTGAGATTTAAAAAAACTATGGAAACAGTAGCAAATTTTGCAATTCTGTCACAAAACTCTTACCTTTATCGAATCAAGGTGCAATGCGGATTTTATTTTAGGAATATTTTCATAAACTAGCTAGATTGCAAATATGTATACAACTTTAACTCTGATTCGTTCCTTTTAAAGCTACACAAAGTTATATCATGTAAAAAAACTAATTCTCAAAGTCTACATTTGAAGAGATTTGGTTCAAATAAAAACATGCCGTGTACCCTTCAACAAAGAATAAGTTCTTAGCAAGCCCTATTATATGTTTATGTTCAACACATTAATTATTATGGAAATTAGTTATGTTTAATAAGTTGTGCCATAAATATAGTTGAAAAAAATATGACATAAAGGTGCCATACCATTGTTTTCTATAAAACCATATAATAAACTATAATGATTCTAAAAAAAGTCAGAGCAACGAGCCAAATTTATTCATCCATTCGCATATATTATAAACATTCTTTTTATAGAGCACATGGCAAATACACAACGTCCCACTAAATCAGGCAGACTAATAAACAACGAATTCCCGAGCTACAATTTATGCTGACGCTTGACCGAGAGAGGAAGACGCGTTATACAAAGCTAAAGCACGATTCCGACGCCCCGGGCACATATAATATCCCTCATGACGAACGAAACCCTTATTTTACGGCAGTAGACGTACTTAGATTAAATTATACGAAGGAAGGATGGTTCATTGTTCGTTCTTCTTTGTTGTCCTTTACCATCGTCATTAAAAAAGCAAAACCCCGCACGGGATGGTAATGGTAACCCAAGCCGATTCATGCGCTGAGCTACTCGATATGAGCCGATTCATGCGAGTACTGTACGCGTGTTGAGCGAGCGCAGCGGTGAAGAGGCTGGCCAACGAAGCGACGACAGTGTGGGACGATAAGGGTGGGTGGGCCCCGCATAAAGGCCGCCGGCAATGGCGTTGCGGACAAGTTGTTGTCTTCCACAGCCGAGCCGAGCCGATCGCTCCACTCCTCCGTCTCTTGCTTGTGGATCGATCACTCCGAGCTCAGCTCGTTCACCCGGCCGGGTCTGCTCGTGCTTGGAATCTATGGATGCAAAAGGATCGGAGCACTGTGAGGTGTGAGCCTGCCATGCCCCGAGCACCGGGGCGGGGCGTGACATGTGCGGACAAAAGGTGCCTTGCTGCGTCGGGCTTTGCATGGAGAACACTTCGGTTGTGTTTAGATGCAAAAGATCTTTTGCACTTACTATTCATTCCCCTCACAGAACACGCATCCCTAAAAATTACTTTTTCACCTTTCCTATTCATCCCCCTCACATAACACGCATCCCAAACAAAAGATCTTTTCCCTTCATCAACTAAACACAGCCTTCGTCATCTCTGACGTGGCAGCTAGCTACTACTGTCACTATGGTCCAAGCCACGAGCTAAATACTGCTGCTAGGAGATGAGGACACGAAAACTTGCCGATTTGGGGCAGTTTTTTTTTTTTGGGAATCAAAACGAATTCCCCTGTGCAACCAAATAAAGCTTGTGTCTCGATTTAGAAAATGGCTCCATGGTATATAGTGTCACGTATTATTAAAAAAAAACAGGCGAATAAACCAAACAACAATTTTCTTGCTTAGCCAAGCAAAGCAAAACAAGGCAACGCAAGAAATCCAAACAAGCTCAAGCTAGTACTACGATGACAGCTTGGACGGTCACGGAAAAGAGGGCAGCCGCTGCGATGTACGAGCAGGGGTTTGCTTGATGGCACGTCAAATCCACCATGCCCAAGCTGCTGTGGCATGTAATGAAATGCAATGTAATATCCCCTCCTCCTGGGTTTACAGTTATTACAGTTAATTAATCCCCCAACCATGAATGCCCAGAGAGAGTGAGAGACCACCTGCTTCCTCCGGATGGAGCACGAGCTGCTCCTCCAGTCCTCCGGATGGAGCACAGGACGTACACGCCACGTGCTGGCCACTCGTTCGTACTTCATCACCGCATGTGCACACCAAACGCAATATTTAACGTATATAATATATATAAACTGATTAGTAGTAACCAGTTTCTGTGTTTGGTAATTGCGCAGCAGTAGCTGTACTGTCAATAATCTTAATGGAGATATACTCACTGCAGCATCATTCATTCATTTAACCGCCACGAGGCCAGAAATAAAGATCATCTAACCTGTTCCTGTTCATCAAAGTTCAAACAAGAACGAAAAGCCTGTGCGTGCCCTTCTTTCTCCTCTCATCTCCGGTCAGTACGTACTCTCCCCTACAGTGGCCGCTTGCTGTATGCAGCAGGAGAGCGTGAACCCAGCCAATCCCAGGCTAAAGCTGCTGACGGGGCGTACCTACGTGTATTACTTGCTCGCAGCACCAGCGAAAGATCCATCCGGATTTCTTCTCCATCAATCTCGCCTGATGAATTGTGGTGGTGATGCCAATGGCTTAAGTCTCAGCACGCCGCGCCAAGGATCGATCAAGCTGCCATTCAATACTAATCCTGTGTACTACTGCATGCCCCCAGTGGTGACTCTGCCAACAGTGTGTTTTGGATGTGTCTACTATGTGTTTTCCTTCTTCTTCTTCTTCTTCTTCTTCTTCTTCTTCTTCTTCTTCTTCTTCTTCTTCTTCTTCTTCTTCTTCTTCTTCTTCTTCTTCTTCTTCTTCTTCTTCTTCTTCTTCTTCTTCTTTTAATCAGGGCTTGTTTTCGATCGGTTTTGGGTTGTCTTTTGCATTGTCAATAAGTACAGTATCAGATGATTAGGTGCCGTTCGTTGCAGTTGCGGATAACGTACGTAGCCCCTCTCTTGCCATGTGTGTGGAATCTAGTAACCTTAGTACCATGTTGGAGTAGACAACATGCATGCATGGCCCATACCCGTCCTTGTCTATACCCACCAAAGAAATAATCATAGTGATGCAAGGGGCCGGGTACATTGTTGGAGTATGCATCATGCCGCATCAGCATATAAATTTCCCCTTGTAAGATTTGAGATAAAAAAAATCGGAGATAATTCAACCATAGAATTAGTGATAAATTTGTAAAACAGCGTCCAGCGCGGCAATCTCGGGCACGGGCCGGCACGAGTCAAAAGGCCACCCGACAGCGGTCAGCGCCCCGATCCCCGTCGTCGATTGCCATCTGACGGCCTGTGAGGACGCACTGCACCCGGCGCCCGATCCGAGCTCGCCATCGGCGATCTTCTGGGTGCTGGGCCCTCTCTCCTTGCAGTTCCCCTGTTGCATTAACCCTCACTAGTCACTGCTACTCGTGGCCAAGTAATTGGCTCTGTTCAGACTTAGAAAAAAGTACTTCTCCAACAAGTTTTTTCTATTCATCCCACTCACAGAACACGTTTCCTAGTGCACTATTTATCTAAAACTACTACTTTTTACTTTCAATCTGAACACAGCCATTATGAAGCGGTCGAGCTCGCCAGCTTTTGACATGGGAGTGATGAGAGAGACCGGGGCAATTACCGCTCTGTAACCCGGATCAACATACGGTCACACGCCGCTGCACCTTAAGATCCGGTAAAAAGAAAAAAGGCTAGTAGTGTTCTAGTGCTCCTCCTACATGCCTTTTAGCTTAAGGGTGTGTTTAGATTAGGGAAAGATTCCCCGAAAATACACTGTTCACCAAAAAAACACTGTAGATGAACAGTGATATGTGAGTAGAAGAGGTAGGATGAATAGGGAAAAATTGAATGAATAGTGGATTTTTGGAGAATCTTTGGGAAACTAAACGGGGCCTAAATTAACTGCTGGCCGCTGCTGCTGCTCCTACTCTTCTGCGCGGTAATTAACGCGGGGTTTATTTACCATTATTACCCCCTGTTCATCCCGGCCGCCGGGCTTAATTACTGTGCCTCACTGTCTCTCGGCTGCTTCAGCTCAGCTCAGCAGGGGGGGAAAAGGCATTGAAAAGCTAGCACATGTGTGGAAAGGCTGCGCGGTAAAATTGATGTGTGTGAGAGAGAGATGAGATGGTGCCGGCCACTCTGGAGCCTGGAGAGAGTGTGCCTGCCAGTACTTGTGCCACAGGAGCAAGCAATGATGCTGCTTCATTAGCTACGGGCTGTAAAAAATTCTTGCAGGATTTGTGAAGGATTTAGCATCTGGAATTGGCTCTCAACTAGTACTAGTAGATTCCGGTTGCAGTGGAGGATTATTGGCATCAGGATGATGAATGACAGAGCGAGGATGATGGAGAAAGTAATGTGAGTGGAATACTCATGGATGCCTTTTTTTGGAGGCTGCCTGTCTTTTGGCTGCTTTGGCGTTGCCCTGTCCTGCTTCCTCCAATGAGATGCATCCCCCTCAACATTATCCTGTTGGGGAGGAGCCGTTGCTTTCATCCCCCGTTTCTCCTTTTGCCCGAACCAGGCGGCAGTGCTGCATGATTTGCACACACGTTTTCAGCCTCCCTCTTCGTTCAGCTCAGCTTGATAGCTCCGCTGCCTGATGGATGATACAAGCAGTGCCCTTTTTTAAGCCTATCGCTTCGTCACTTCTGGCAACCCAAAGGATGGATCAGATGGTTGGATGGGTGTGGATGGATAGAGATACCCAGGCATTTCCCTGTCTCTTTCTTTTCTTTTCTTTCCTTTCCTTTCCGGCAGGAATCACTTGCTTGGGGGAGAATAATTGTCTTTGCTAATCTAATTAATATGTCACTGCATGCATGCCCTTTTCTTTTTCTTTAGGAGGAAAAAAATATATGTGGGAATGGATCCTGCAAGCGCACGGCTAGGTTTTACGAGTCGTAGTCGCTAGGAGACCCGATTCCGATACCTGTAACCGGAAAGTGTTGGGTTTTTACATGGGTGTGACAACTTCGATAAATCAACAGAGATGGTATATGTTCTTGCGCGGGTCCACTGAAATACGTACTAGATGCTGCTTGTTGACTTTTTCCACGTTGTTTCCTCCTAGTATTTAACATGTTGCTATTTGGTTTCTGCGTGTCGTGGATTTCTATGATCTACTAGGGATTTATATAATATTATCGCCTTTAAACCAAACATTTTTTTTCATAGATATTTGAGTGATAATACGGCAGTTATGAACTAGTAAGGTGGTACGCTACACTAAATGCAATAATGGGGTGAAAAGCTTACATACAGCATACTACTCATTCATTGATCAATGTCTTGCAATTCACACACGTGGTGGTTGTAATGAAGTACTGCAGTAGTGCAGTACCCTACCAAGGGTGCGTTTAGATTGGAAAATATTCCCCGAAAAACCACTATAGACCCAAAAATACACTGTAGATGTGAGTGGGAGGGGTGAGATGAATAGGAAAAAAGTTAGATGAATAGTATTTTTTTGGGTGGGTGTGGGTGAAACTAAATGCACCCTAAGTTATTGCCCATCCAGAAGAAACTATTGTTGTTTGTTACAAATTTTATTAAGTCAACACATATTCTGAGAGGACCTGCACTTTGGGTATCACAAGACAAAGAAAAACACACAAATTGTGAACACTAACACAACTACACAAGAATGAAGCGGACGTGAGGCCTAATCCCGCATTTCCGCAAACACACGGCAGGGAATAAATGGTAAACAAATAAGATACTAAATAAAGAAATCGCGGAACATTCATGGATGGGCAAGCAAACCAAGCAAAATTTAAAAACCTAAAAACAACGGGGACAAAGAAGCAAACATTAAAGGCGGCCTTGGCAAGTAGCGCGCCGATTTTAAATTCGAGAGGATTAGAGCACGTCAAATTCCCTGGCCGTACCAACAGTGCTGTAGGAGATTAAACTTTATGGCGCGCATGGACGAATACGAGGCCGGTTTGTTATTTTATTCGCTAGCTTGTTTGATTCAATCATTCAAAAGATAGTTTATTTGACAGTGTTTACATTATGTACCTGGGAATTAATTAAAAGGCATGATTATTGCCATATTTTGGTCCTTAATGCCTCTAGTAATCAAATGTTGTGAAAGAAAATAAGCTGTTCTATCTAGGGATGCTAGTTATATTTATTTTCGATCATTAAATCGACCAAAACACTTGATAAAATAAACTAGGACAATATCATACATGATCAATTTACACGGGCATACCATCATAATTATTTAGTTGACAAAGCATCATTAGATACCGAGTTGCATCCCTGGTTGTATTATACTAGCTCATTTCTCATTGACTTTTTGCGTGAATGGACGGTGCGTTTGATAGGGAGAGGCGAGCTTGATCAAAACCCCTTAAATTGAAGTCGAAGTCGTCGTCTTATTTTGAAATGCTATTATGCTCATTACAGGCTCCAAATAAAAAGCAAGCGTTCACCCTCTGGCCTTAATACGAAGCGCGTGCCTAATGATTTGGATTTAAAAATGTGAAGCACAAAGAGTCAATGGCAGGCACACGTCACGCATGGCCTAATTTCAGCGCTTCCAGGTCAGAGCCGGTTACGTTAGGCAGAAATGTCGCACGTATCTCGTAATCATGTCGCTTATTCTATTTAAGAACACATGTATACAGTAGTATATAGACAAAAATGTACATGAACGGAATGCTACAGTAACCTTCAGGCAATGAGAGTAAGGGAGGTCACGTGCTTAACAGTGAGTTTTGGTCCGGCGTCCCAGTCAGCCGAGTCTAGACGAGACGACCTACTAGTACTAGACCCTTGCTCGAGGGCACAATAGTGAATCAACCCTCTCGCACAGGGGCAAAAAAGGTAACTCGGGAAAGCAACCAAATGGGGGTGGGGCCCGTCCCGGAGCTGGAAGAGGAGGGTGGGCCCATGGCCGCATGTGTGACGTGTACGTCCTCCTTCCGTCTCCAAAGATGACACACACTGTCTCTGCGTGCGTGGCTGCCCGGAGTGGTCGTTTTCAGCGGCGGCGCACAGTTCAGACGCCATGTGTTCCCTTCGAAAAAACATGTGTGCGTTAGCTTTTTCTTCCCGGCGGCGAGGTCTTCTGTCGTCACAGGGCGACGGCTCGCCGCCGGTGAGCCGCCGGGGTGCAAAGCGGAGGATGGAGCCCGGCCGGCTTTATGTTGGTTGGCCGGGGCTTTCCTTTTTCGCTGACGACGGCGGCCGGGGCGGCGTGTGCCCACTATATACTGGATCGGCAACAGGTGGATGCAGCTCTGGATTTCACTTTGGTGTGGGTGTGGATGGATAAGGTTGCCGGCCGGGTGTAAAGGCGATCGAAGAGGCAGCACGCATGCGACTGGTAGCTAGTCGATCTGGTACGTGTTGGGTACCACCATGAACGTACGAAAAAAGCTGCCGGAAAATAGTTAGAGCAAGTATTATAAGTCCTAGTCAGCAGGCTGCAACATCTTCCATGTCATCATAATCCTAGGTGGAAGAGAGAGAAGGATGGAGAGAGAATGGAGCGGGCGTTCCCCTGGTCGCCCGGCTGATCATCACTCCCGAGGTGAAACGCCTGCTCCCAGTCCGACATGAGCGCAGAAGCTGCCGATTCCCTTCATCCTCCTGATCCCGTACGCATACTTTAAAATTGATAGAGCTCATCAAACAGCCCGCCTATTATATGGCTCTTTCTCGGTGAAGACTTTATGTGACGTGGCATTGGCACACAGCCGGCAGTCGGCTGGCTTATTAGCCATGCTCTTAGAGCAAGGATAATAACCACGCCGGCAGCGGGCTGCAAAGAAAACGAGCTGTAGCAATGGACCCACCAGTATTTTTTGCCATCAACGAACAACACCCAATCAAAACCAGCGGAGCTGTGGGGACCTTGCATTTCACCCGCTTCAGCCGGCGCTCCGCAGCTCGCCCGGTTCCTTCTCTCTCCTACTCCCACGTCAGATTCAGCCCGCTCCCAGCCGCTTATTAAACTTGCTCTTAGCAGATATCTCAGCAGATAGAGGATGGATCGATGCCTCGATGGGGGTTTATCATGTCCTGGTCTCGTTGGAGAAGGGCATGCATGCTCCCAAGACAGTCAGACTCAATGCAACTGCAAGTGAACTATGTGACTGACGACTGTACCCACCTAAGTAAAAATCCAATTTTACATCTTACTACTGTTGTATCAGCAATCGAATAATAAGTTCATGAAGAGAAAATAGAAATCTTATATCGTGCGTGTTCAATTTTGTAGACTCAGGGTGCGTTTAGTTAGAAAAAGATTCCCGAAAAAACACTATTCATCCAACTTTTTCCTATTCATCACACATCTTCCACTCACAAAACACTATTTATCTACAGTGTTTTTTTTGAATCTACAGTGTTTTTTCGGGAAGCTTTCCCTATCTAAACACACCATGTCAATCAAGTGTTCATACAATCAAACTCCAGTAACCACTCGGAACAGTGTACAGTAGCAAACCTACTTTGGACAGCTAGCTGGAAATGACCACGTTGTTTCTTCCCCCCACACACAAGCTAATTAAGGCCGGCCGATCATCCCTGCTCGTAGTGCTTACCTCAGGGCATGCATGCATACTTCTAGGCACCTTTCCAAAAAAGCCTCTCTTTTTAGGTTTCATATAAACTAGTGATTTGCGCGCGCCTTGGCGCACGGCTTAATCTTTGACTAAATAAATAAAATAAAATAGAAGACTTTTTTGGTTGAGGTCCAACAATCAAGAGGCCATCACTCCATGTCTTTTGGCAATATATTAGTAAAAAAGTCTTTCCTCGTATTGCTTTTTGTTCTCGAGCAAAAACCAAGTTGATCCTTAGTAATTGTCTAGTTGCCATTACTGATGATATACAATCGGCATTTGAATAACAGAGTGCACGAGATCTAGTAGTAATTATATATCATGTTATCATACAATAGAAGAGCATCGTAGTTGAAATCATTTAAATACATAGATTAACTCGTAGAACTAATTCCATGTGTGACACAGCAATTGCATTCTCTGTGCATGACTTGGCAGCTAAAGTCTGTTTATGAAGGTAGGTGCACACATTGTACATTCCTATTATACAACACATTCCTATTATACAGATGTTGTAAGGTGTTTATTATGTGGCTGTCTAATAGAGGGTTATATGTTATGAGAATCCTTAGATTATTTGGCTGTTCACAATTTATTTACAAACCAAAGATTGTCAATATCAAGTAACGTATAGTTTTGAGTAGGTGAGGAAAATGAATATATATTATAAAGGATCGACCTACGGATCTTATATAATCATTTATAGGAACTAATTATGGGGTACTTTGAATTTAAAATTTGGTACGGTCTGAAGGTTTATGTTTTTGAATTTTGATTGTTTTTTTTTGCATTGAACACTTCGTAATTTGAGGACGTTTTGGTATCTGAATCATAGATATGATGGGTCGTAGATAAATGTCTGCGTGAATGAATGTGGAAAGTGCTTTTGGGTTTGAAAGTATGTTATATAATAAAGTTGTAGGTTTTGAAATTAGAACAAATTTTATGTTGGGTTTTTTTTTTGTTGGAATGCGTTTGGTGGTTAAATTGTACGTATAGTATTGGTTGTAGGGAAGTAATTAATAGAATGGGTTGTTACGTAATTTCAGTAAAATTTGAGGGTTCTTTAAGAATATTTATGAGGGAGGTAAAAGGCCAGCGGGTTGATTCTAAGGAAGTTTAGGAGTTCGCGTTTTGGTGGTTGAATTGTACGTATAGCATTGGTTGTAGGGAAGTAATTAATAGAATGGGTTGTTACGTAATTTTAGTAAAATTTGAGGGTTCTTTAAGAATATTTATGAGGGAGTTTAAAGGCCGGCGGGTTGATTCTAAGGAAGTTTAGGAGTTTTTTTAAAAATTTCGATTAACCAGTGGGGGTGGACAACGAGTTAATTCCGAGGAAATCCGAGGGTTTCTTAAAAAAAATCCTGAAAGAGGGTGGACGACGGGTTGTATATCTATAAAATTTTGGGGTTTTTTTGTTAAATGAGTAGACGGCAGGTTGTATTCCCATAAAGTTTAGAGTTTTTTTTTGTAAATTGACGAAAAATTGCACGATCTAGGCCGTCCGGCTGGCCGATCGGACGGCCAGGAAAAGCCGGCGACGTGGCCAGCCTCCCTGGCCGCCGGAGGCGCCGGCTTTCATAAGGTTTAAAAAAAAAATGTTGACGAGTTACCTGATGGTCCTGCTTCATGCATGATTAGCTCATCACCAACCCACCCCTTGACCCATCTTCCTCCTCAGCTCAGCTCGTGCTCGTCGCAGCCGATCCAGCAGGACATGGATGGCGACTCCCCGGCCGGCCGGCCGCAGATGCCTCCACGCGGGCTTCACGCGCCACTCGTCTCGCGACGCGTGGCGCCACCACCGTACCCCAGCAGAGGGAGGAGTGCATGGATCCACCGATCCCACTGCGCCGACCTGCCCCTGTGCGCCGTCGTGTGGCCTGTACATCGACAGGGACAGACGGCGTGCTTATCTGGTTCCCTTGTCCGGTCTCCAAGTGGCTCCTCTAGCGTCCCTGTCGATCGTCCCCCAGGCGAGCGAATGTGAACTCGCATCGTCAACACGATGGGATGGATGGTCGACAGGATATATACTAATCTTACTGTCATCCGTCCATCACAGAAGGCGTTGTTGGAGATTCAGATCCAATATATGGAAGACGAGGAGGAAGAAGAACCCTAGATAGCTTATTAACCCTAGACAATAGCTGCTTTATGCGCTCATCACCGCCGCCATGGTTGCATGGTTGGTTGCGTCGTTGTCCGCCCTTTGATTGCTATATAGAGTAGACAGTAGATCAAAAGCTTAATTAATTACTACTTCTTATTCGTTTCACTCTTTTTACTATAAGTTTAACCAATCGTCTTATTTTAAAAAAAATATGCAAAATATTGTATCTTTTGTTATTGCTTGTTATCAATCAATGTTCTTCAATAATAACTTAAATTTATTATGTTTGTATAATTTTTTAATAAGACAAGCAGTCAAACATATAGGAGAGAAAAAAACAAGTGAAATAATAACTTAAATTTATTATGTTTGTATAATTTTTTAGTTTAGAACAGAGGTAGAGGTAGTAGTTTTCTTCCTTCCTTCCCCACCAATCGCTGTGCGTGATGATGGAGTCCCTTGCAAGGCATTTAATCGCGAGGGAGAGAGAGGCCGGCCATCGGTGACATGCATGATGGTGATCGTTCCATTCCATATGCAAGCATTCCACAGGCAGAACAGAATAACCTATCCACCAAAATTGCATCTGCGTCCTTCATTCTCGGCTCTGTGCAGTGAGAGGGGAGGAATTCCATATCAGTTTTTCCCTTTTATGCCCAAACAAAGCACGCGCCTTTACCACCGATGTCGATAGTCTGTTGCCAGTTACTACCCACTAGCTAGCAACGAATTAAGCAGCTTTACTTTACCATGACATATATGCTTGTGGAATAAGATGATGATGATACTTCTAAAAGGGTCCATCTCATGCAGGGAGACACGGATTCTTGTTTCTCTTCTATATATATATTTCCAAAGTATGCTTTTGTCATGCTTTGCTTCCTCTATCAATCCTAAGTGGCAATAAAAATAAGTATTGTTTGTTAGTTACATTCTGATTTTTTAAAAAAAATCATGCTAATAAGAATCAATAGATATAACACTCTCGAAAGAAACATGACGCTGTCATGCTTGCTTCATCTATCAATATTCCAAATTAAATTAATCCTGGTAAAAAAATATCGATAAAAGTAATGTTCATGAATGTTTCTTTTTGGACCAAGAAAAAAAGTACCGTATAATTATCATGTAAGAGTATTTCATTTTGGACCATGAACATTCTTTTTTTTTACTAAAACTTATTTTCTACACATATGTGCAGTAGCTTGTTGTAAGGTCGCAGCTTTATTCCTCATGTACTTTAGGCAATTCATTTATCGTATTATTGGGCTAGCTAGCTGCACCATTCCCTTCATCCCACTTTTCATTCTTTTTGCTCCATCCAAGCAGCTGTAGTAGTGTTTGGGGCTTTTTGTTCCATGTAGGGCCAAGAGGTTTGGTGTATGTGTTGGAACCAGATTTCACAAGGAAGCAACAGCAGGGCACGGAAACCATATTCTTTGGCTTGGAAAAACCTGGGCCATCCATGATGCTTACTTGCTGATTAGGCCTATCTAGCTAATTAAACACGCATATATAGCCCTCCTCGATCGCTTGTTTATTTTATTTATTGATCCAACCCCTTTGTCTTTTCAAGATGTTGATGCTAAAGCTAGGGACCTCACTTCCAAGAAAGCCCTATTAATTAGTGCTAATCATGTTGTTAATCCCTAAAGCCCCATACTCTTGTTGCTTTCACAAGCATCCATGAGGATACAAGGCTACTTTTATCCCGCCACGATCAAGACACGCATCTAGTGGATCCAAGACCATTGCTTTGCGTCGTCTTTGCATAAATTTTAAAAACGAACGAGACGCGAGTTAGTACGTCCTACAAATTTTATCAAATCTCTAACCTTGGCTTGGCTTCCAATGGAGGCCTACACTACACATATGCAACCTCCTAGATGGGTCCTAGACACTACTATTATAGTACTACCATTATTTGTAACATAGATATAGACACCCAGAGAGAATTGGTCAAGACCTATAGCTACATGCACATATTCTAATTATAAAGTTTCATAGCATTTGTTTTTGTCTTGTTGGTGTTTGGATTTTAAGAAAACAAAGTGCCCATTGGGTTAATGGAATCCATTCGACAGCAAGCATTAGAGCATACGTCATGCATGAGAGAGCGGTTGGATTAAGTAGGTGTCTTAATGCCCAATTCAAGTGATGATAGAGATGTAAAGCATACTTTAAAGAAGGCGTTCGATCCGAATTATGACACGTGGTTATGGATTACTTGCATTACTCGCCCACCACAATAGAATTAAGATTTAAGAATGTTCCTTCCAGTACCTAACTTACAATAAAGTAGCTACTATGGTCTACAGCCATTAGCATGTTTTTTCTTAGTTTTCTTCCCCAAGTTAGGCTTGCTTTCATATGGCATATGTATTTTTTTGGAACAAACATATGGCATGATGTGATGTCCAAAAGATTAATAGTGTGAAAGTAACTGGACACGGCATCAAATTATGATGAGAGCTTACTAATTCCTGCATTGTCTCCATTGTAAGTGACCCACACGAATAGAAAACCAAATCATGTGTTTACCTGATATTTTAGAGACCTGCTTATATAACATTACCTAGTGGCCCTTGTCAAAAAGCACCGGACTGGAAAAAAAATAAACAAATGCACTACTGGATAAGATTAGAGGAGCACTAGTACACACAGAACTCAATTAGATGATGGATGATGATCCCATGCATGCCGCTAGAGGAGGATAAGAAAGATTTTCAGAGCAATTACAGTGGTGACAACAGCATTAGGTATACGGCGCGGAAATTAAAAGGTGACCAATGCACGCAACGCGTTGTTACAAAGCATATGTTCCTTTCAAATTTTTTTTGTGCATCAGTGCATGTGTACGTCGTCGTTCTAGATTGCGTGCCGTACGTGAGAGATAATAAAACAGTTAAGTACTACACGAGATCGAGTGTGAGCATGTAGCCAGCTGCTTGTCCTCGTATCCCGGGACCCGGGCCACGCAAATAAACGCATGCCAAGCACATGCTTTCATTTCATGGCATCGATCGAGTTGTAACAGCGTTGCATCGATCTGTTCGTCTTTCCGATGATGCTTGCCCTTGCACTTGCACTCATCAACTATAGGCATAGCCCGCATCTTTTTTATCTGAATTGTGGTGCGCGATCGATGAATGCAATGCAACAGGATCATGCAACGCGAGGCAATGGAGGTGGTAATAATGGCGGGAATTGAAAGAGACGCTTGCAGGGGATGCAGATGGCGATGGCGAGATAGAGATGGGGGGAAGAAAGGCTGAGGGTTTATAGGCCGGGAGGTGAGAGGGTCCCTCCACTACACTCACCTCATTGCTCCTGTCGTCCTTGGCCTTTTTGCATCTCTATCTTTTTTTATATGTATATCATGTGTGGTGAAGCGAACAGGGACAAGCCACCTAAAGATGGGGGAGGCTGGGAGTTGGATGGACCATTCAAATTTTAGGTCAGCAAGCATTCAGCAAACGTCTGCATTTGTGCATTATATTTCAGTTCTCTGCATGCATGTAGCAGCAGCCATCTTATGGATCGATCCCCCTCGTCAGATATTCAGACTCGACAGCCTCCAGTCCATCCATCGATGATCTATCAAAACCAAAAAGCAGGCCGATGATGGACTCGACTCAATGCAATGATGACAAGGACCAAGCAAAAGCTTAACCTACTCCGCTATACACTGTGTGTCTCTCAGTGGCTTTCCTTTGATTTGGCTGCTCGATCTGAATGCACGCCTTTAATTTGCAGTTGTGTTCGTAGATTCTTTTTGTGCTGGACGATCGACGACAACCTTTGCTTGTCCCAGCGAAGTGAGATCCTCAACTCAAGCTCATGCATAGAGTCCCAGTGTCGGTCCCGAATCAAATGCATTGCAAAATCGCACGCTGCACTACCGCGTGCATCATTTGTGCCATCCAAACAGTAGCTATATACGTATACCACACCAGCTGCATGCATGCTATCAACGGCCGGCCCGATCGAACAGGATGCCCAATAATGCAGCAGCTAGCCAGCAAACCGTCCAGCTAGGCTACCCGGCCGGCCCCAGTAAGACAGGAATGTCGTCCACACACCCTATCAGACAGGATACAGCTAGATGCACAAATAAACAGCCATCTTAAAACAAACAATTTCATTGAATTTGTCTGACAGTGATTCGACACGGAGATAGATCGATGTTTGGCGGCACATGTGTCATAGATGCGTACGGATGGTGGCAATCTTTGCAGGTGACTTAATTTGTTTTGTTTGGGCGGATGGATAAGAAGATTAAGCAACTCCTGTCGAGCATGTAATTAAGCCGGCCATTAAAAAAAACGAGAGAGAGAGAGAGAGAGAGAGAGAGAGAGAGAGAGAGACGACAACACATGTTTGGGTTTGGTTGCTGGAGAGACGTGATCGACATCTAAACACATTAGCAATAATCTAGTCAATTGCATGCCTCCGCCAATTTAGGCGTCGTCTATTAGGCCCGGAGATTCCTCATATCATCCCATCATCATCATCACGGATATATCGTGCATGTGTCGTTCTGTCATCGATCTCGTGTGTGTGTGTGTATCCCTGTCAGTTTCATACCAACCAAACGACCCTGCATTACTAATGCAGCATTAGGGAGGCAGGCATGCATGCGTACGTGTATAAACTAAGCGCACCGTGTTCTTGGGCTTTGACCAATAATGCTCTATGCTCCCCTGGTAGCTAGCTGCTAAGTATGTGCTAACTGTCTCACAAATGGAAACACACATGATTAACAATGACATTTTTTTAAAAAAAAAAGATGCATGATCAACTTTAAGCTTGCTGCTACAGCTTCAGAACGGCTACATTTGTGTGATCGACAAGTTCAAACTCGATCCTTGGAGATATGAAAGGATGCACGCAGCATGCTGACTGCTGAGGATCGGAATTGTAGATGCATGGGCATTGGGCAGTTGGATATGTGGGGAATTTAACGCGAGGTCCGTATATATGTAGGGGCGTGATGTATGGCTACTCCAGATCGAATGGGGAAACAAACAAGACAGCTGGGCTATACGATACTGAGCGATGCGTGCAGTGGCAGGCCGGAGACAACCAAGGCAGGGTACGCAGTACTTGCCCCATGCATGCAACTCCTGTCCAAACTGATCGAGAGGACGACGATCGTCTGCCAAATAACTGTAAGTTAGAGTATCATCGTCTCATTTATATGGCGCACGAGATTTATTCATTGGCCCGGTCTCTCTCTCTCGCTTAAGGCCGAAAAAAATTTATAAACTCGTCACATCGAATGTTTGACACTATTGAAAGTATGAAATATAGACTAATTACATACATAAGGTGTAAATCATGATACGAATATATTGAGTCTAATTTTACCGTCATTAGACATTGTCGTGCTACAGTAACCCACTGTTAATATGTGCTAATGTTGGTAAAATTAGGTTTAATATATTTGTCTCGCGCGATTTATAGTCCATCTATGTAATTTGTCTCCCATACTACTCTAATCATGTGCTAATTCTAAGATGCCCTAACTTTCATCAGTCCCTATAGGCCCAGCAATCGATCAAGACCATAACAACTACTGTACATATTCCTCTTCAGCTCGATGCTGGTAGGATCAAATATAAAGCCGGCCAACTGTGGTGTGTTGTTCGTCCACCAGCAGCTCGCTGCCAGCTGGAGATCGATCATCTCTCATGAATTTACTTTCTGCTGTTGGTTGGTTGGCACAGCGAGCGATAGCGAGCAGCCGAGCACACCGTACCACCAGGTGATGGCGCAGGGGAGCATACGTGTCGCACACGGCCAGTCAGCCGGTGATCGAGGCATCCTGCAGGCCTCCAGTGCATCATGCATGCTGCCGGAGTACAATACAATGCATGCAGCAGCCGATACGTACGTGCGTCTCAAGTGACTGCTGCGGGTACTACGGCACAAGTAGTGGTGCAGTACATATACGACACATATACGTGTTATATATAATAATATATGTCGCATTGGGAGACAGACACCGAATTGAACGAAGAGGTGTAGAGACGACGATGTTCGTGCAGGATCGGAGCATCCAATGCAGGCCATGCATCTCCTGTACGTACAACACTGAGTCTGCGCTGCGACGATATATATGCGAGAGGGCTCAGCGGCTTTGGCTAGGCTTGCAGGGATTGGTAACGCGGAGCTAGAGAGCCAGCAGGAGACAAGCCGAGCCATGGCCGTGCGCGCCGGCAGGCTCAGGCAGCAGGCCCAGGCAGGCACCATCACCATGCTGGCCTGTGCGGGCCGGGCCGTACGCAAGGTCGTAGCTATGGCTAGCTGGCCCATGCTACATGCGTCGACCGCTGCCCATGCATGTGTGTGTACGTACGTACGCATGCAGTACGCTACCATGCATGTGCGTATACAGTGTTTGTATATGTACTACTTGTGTTGCGTCATTCGTGCATATGCACAGATCCAACGACGACGACTACTCTCTCCCTCGGCTCGCCGGAGCGTTGCAGCACAGGGACGCCGGCCGCCGTCTCCGAAGTCCAGCCATTCCACCTCTACCCCGCACTCGGTAAATACCTCATCGCAACTCTTTTCCTCTCCTCTCCCTCGAGCGCTGATCTCCGGCTGCACTGGATGCAGCTCGGCGACACGCACGCAGCAGGGCAGCACGAGCCTTTCTCGGCCGCATGGATGAGTCCATCGCCTGCTACAGCAAGGGCTCGATATCCAGATGGCTGCGCTCGGTTCCATGCCGGCAAGGTCGCCCAGTCCTGCCTGTGTGCCCGTACGCCTGGACTTGCTTGCCTTCCCCAGCGGCAGCGCACGAGGCCGGCGGCCAGAGAGGCGCTCCTCTGCTGCTCGCATCACGGCCAAAAGGCCTTGCCCTCACCAGCTGCAGACGAGGCTGCAACCACAAGGATAAATCTACCGTACTAATCCAACATGTATCTGATTTTTTTTGTATTTGCATCTGATTTCCTCCAGATTTAGAAGCCACCCTCCAATCGATTAGATTGTTCTTCATCAAAATTTTTAGTGCTTTTCAGTTGGTCTGAGGTGAGCAGCTAGGAAAAAAAAAATCCACGTTGCTAATTCAAAACAATCTGATTCCCTTTGGATTAGCAGCAGATTACTTCTAGATTAGCTGCCGGTTCCCCTTTGAATTAGATTTCTTGCTTCACAGCACATCCATTTTTAGAGATTTTCTGCTGGTTCGATTTCCCACAAAGGAATAGGTTGTTGTTGACTGCACAGGCGCACACCCCGCAGCATATCTTTCTTTTGATTCTATCAATTTTAGGTACTGTCCAGGGCACCAGAGGTTACTGTGTTCGTTGTGAAGCTCCTTAGCTGTAGCCTGTGAGCATAAGAATTGAGGCCCCATCTTTCTCATATTAAAAAAGACTACATCTCCAGCTAGGACTGTCCCTATATTATAGTAAATCTCATTCATAATTCATTATTTGTATGTGTGATATGGAGGAAGAATGTGCTTTTCTTTGTGCTGATCATAGCTGTTTACTTGATATATCCAGCTTTAATGTCTTATAGTAAATTTCAACATATAAAACCGAGCTATAAATGTCTAGTATATGGTGATGGCTACTGCTCAAGATATTGTCGGGGTACAGTCTACACATGAGCTTTTGATTACACCTAAAACGAGTTGCAAATTATGCCTCAGTTCTTGTCACTGCACAATCTTTCTGAAACTTTCAGTGGACAGCTGCATGGAAATAACTTTGGACATGTGTATTTTGATTTAAAATTTACATCTTCAGTCAGCTAATGAACACTATTGGTTCATGGGTCTTATTTACGTGCTTTTGTTACAGATTTATAGTTGCTGACTTTTACTTTGCTTAGGACACTTCGCAGGTGAGAGCATCCAGTAATCTCTGCAGCTATAAGATCACACTAGAGCAGATTGGTCAGAACAAGCTTGGCATTTGTTTCCTTATGGAAGGCATTCAAGATGTTTGATGATGGAAAGCTGAAATATCTCAAGGGAAATGTAGAATATTTTTGTTTACGTTAGGGTTAATGTCCCTCCAAGACTACCGTTGTATACTTGTAATATTATTTCCTAGATATCACAGTGCAATTCGATATGTAAATTCTTTGTTGTGTACTTTGTTTAGATTTTCTGGAAGAGATGCCATTATTGGTGACCAAAAGGCTAATTCGATGCTTGGTTGCAAGTAATTTCAAGTGGTCCATAGAAAAATAACTTTTATCCAATTAATAATGCTAAAAAACGATTCTCAAAAGTACCAAACGATCATCGGTAGTCTTTAATAAAAAATAAGCCACACCAGGTGAGTAGGTGACTCTGTAACGTGTACAGAGAAACCGAAAGGCTACGCACGGTAGAGGATAAAAACAAGAGCACGAGCCTGCAGAAAACCGGACACGATAAAAAAAAAGAAAAAAACGGACGCATGCAACTGCAAAAAACTGGAGTCACTGGACACGGAGCAGAAACCGGACGCCCGAGGATGAGACGTGCGCGAATGAAAACCGGCGCAGGAGAGGATCCGTGCGTGGGGCGGGCGAGGGGGGCCGATGGAGGGGGTCGGGTACTAAATAGCTATTCAGTAGCCAGGTACTATTTAGCGTTGCCCTATATATATACACACTACCTCCGTTCCAGAATATAGCAACGTTTAGACTTTTTCAAAGTCAAACATTCTTAACTTTGACCAACATTATTTCTAAAAATATAATTTATTTTGAGTGAAAAGGTACATGTTATAATAGTCTCTGTATGACCAATCTATAAATACAATTCTTATGTTGCCAATCTGTATAATTTTTGTGTTATTTATGGTCAAAGTTATTAATGTTTGAATTTGAAAAAAAGTTAAATGTTGTTGTATCCTGGAACTGAGGGAATACGTATAGTGCCTTTACACCGCCGCGTGAAGCTAGTCCAGGGTTGACTTGACATGCATGACATGTACGAATAAACTTTCTGGAGCTCGATCGGAGTAGTACGTAACGTAGCGTAAGTTATGATCGATCATATTTACTCAGCATTTTAGCGGTTGATGCACGAGAGAGGCCTAGGGCCGAAGAATCGGCGAGGAGGCCGGCACGCCATCGACACGATAACAATTCGCAACAGTAGCAGCGCATGCAGGTTCCAACAGTCTGTGCCGTTTCAGTTGGTGTTGCCCCCCGGCCCGGTCGCAACAATGGTACACAGTGACGACAGTCCCTGCTGGTTGGGGCCTGCATGCATGCCGACGAAACTGTGTCGGTCTGTCGGAGATCTCTCTTCCTCTTCTCCGGCCGGATCGCTCGATCTAGAGCGCGTGTGCACAGTGCACTGAGTCGACGTACGGCAGCCGGTTGTTAGCGTAGGCGATGACCAAGCACGCGAGGCGTACCAGTGGTTGATCAAATTAAGTAGTGCGTGTGTACAGCTAGAGCTCGCCGGCCGGCCACTGCAACACGCCCGTGCTTACGGAGCACTCGCCGTGCTTACGTAAGCTCGGCCGGCCGTTGGCTCGCTCCCCTAGAGTCGCCAGTTTTGGCGCCGGGTTGAATCTTCATCGTTCTCGTGCCGTCGTACACACATATATATCGATCGGCCGTCCATATATAACTCTCTCTTCGTTCTAGCAGACGCTGCCGTATATGACGTAGTTATATGCAGATCGATATCAGAATCAAACAGAGATTAAATAGCTACAGTGTTAAAAAAAATGTTCCTATGTCATTGGGGCGGGGGGGTGGGGGGGTCTAGAAATTCTTATGTTAGATAGAAAAGAAAGAAGAGAATTCCCACACAAACCTGTTGGACGATTAAAAAGGATAGTCTATTATCATTTAAAACTACATTGCAATGATATCTCATATATAACAAATGTAGTACCATTATGTTACATATTATTTTATTATAATCGTATGTACAAATTAAACAAAATCTAAAGGAGGAAACAAAACATTATCAATTGATGTGTTACAATTCCGCTATTAGACTTATAAAAATAAATAAAAAAAGAATGCCACGTGACTCATGAAATGAAAAAGAGGCTCTATCAATCACTTGACGAAAATATCATATGGTCTCACAAACGAAATTACTAGATAGAGCACACACATATATATGCGCGACTAGAAATTAGAATTCCCCTGTGGGTAAAAAAGTGATAGGAAAATTCAAACCATCGACAGAAAAAAAACCCGACAAAGATTGCTTGACAGGAAAATAAAATTTACGATTGTTTCCTGTGTGTTGTTTGAATTTCCCTGTGCGTTTCAGAGAACCGACAAGGAAATTAGTAATTGCCCTGTGTGTTTTTCTATTTTTCTGTGTGTTTTGGAAAACCACTAGGGAAATGTGATTTTTTCTGTGTGTTTCCAAATAAAAACACTGAAGTGGATGGTGGCTACAAAGTATCTTGGTCAACTAGCTAATGGATGAAACATCCACTAATACGAGATTGAAAAGACAAGTCAAAAGATAAGCTTGGAACTATCTCGGTTAGATATATTAATTATATGGAATGGGGTTGAGTTCCATTTCCCACCGCCTCTCAAGTCGATCTCAACATTGAACTACATAGTGATGGGTAGCATCAATCATATCTTGTTCTTTAAATATATATGAGAATATTTTTAAACCGACGTTAAGAATATAATAAAAAATTATGTTAAAAATATGTTACTTTCAGTAAATAAGAAAAGATCAATTTATTTGTGTTTTCGTTTCGTGCTTACACGTACCTATCTATCTATATATGCATGTGAATGCAAGCCTGTCCTCTTCGTGGCATGAAGCAAGAGAGAATGGTGGAGAGGAGCTTAGCTCGCCGGTAGCAGCTAGTAGCTAGCTAGCGCGTGTCCTAGAGATTCTTCCTCTAAGTACACGGCCACCGAGTTTATGATCAATCAGAGGGTACTATAGCTACATAAGTCGTACAGGTGGCAGTGCATGCACGGAGCCGCGTGAAGCAGTAAGGTTGACCTGGCCGCCCGGCTAGCTTCACATGCATATGACATGACATGCACAAACTTTCTGCTGCATACATGCCTACGTATATACAGATTGAAACTAAAAAGTAGTAGTTTTAGATAAATAGTACACTAGTAAGCATGTTTTATGAGTGGGATGAATAGAAAAAACTTGTTAGAGAAGTATTTTTTCCTAAATCTGAACACATGCTACAATGAAGCTAGCGTACAGCTAGCGCGCCTGGGTGGTGCACATACTACGTACACATACTGTGATGAGTACGTACATAGCATCTAGCGCGCGGGGGTCGTGCACGAGATCGCTCAGGGCAGCTGGCTAGCTGAAGATTCGACCACGAAGCTGGCTAGCTACATGCATCGATCGACACGATCACAATTCGTAAACAGTGATGAGCGACAGGCAGGTTAATTTCCAACAGGCTGATCCGCCCGTTTCGATCAGTTGGTTTGTTGCCCCGTTTGGCGACACTATATGGCGTACTCCAGGCAGCAGCAGCGACAGTGCTAGCGGCTGCAGTGACGATGACGATGCTGGTTGGTCTGATGCCTGCTGCTGCATCGACGTCGAGACTCGAGACCGTACGTCGTCGGCCGGAACTCTCTCTCTCTCTTCATTCGCCGGCCGGATCCTCAAGCTTTTTAACGTACTTGCTTGGACACGGCCGCGACGGGCGTCAGAATACTCATGTTGCTTGGCATGCATATACGATGACAGCGGACGCGAGGCCTACAAGCTGTGTACGTAGGAGTAGATCAAAGTATACTACTCGGCCTACTCCTACATACTGTAGCTACCTGCTGGCCAACAACGTTAATGCATGTGCAGATGTGTCGGCCGGCGAGATCCCCGAGGCGCGCCTTCGTCGGAGCTCTCGCCGTGCTTGCGTAGTATACATGCCGTCCGTCATCATACACACACATCGACCGCCCGTCCAGGTACATTCTTCGTTCTAGCGGACGCTGCCGCCCGTACTACACACAACAACAATATACATGTCCCGGCCCAGCACAAAACAACAAAACACAGATTTGAACGGAGGACGACGACGGTGCACAGCACAGCACGCGTCGATCGCGCACGTACGCTGCTTCAATTATATGATGACTCTTTGTAGGTATGTGTATGGTGTAGGGGTTTTTGAGTTCGTGTGTGAGAGTAGTGCCCGGCCGCATGTACAATGATATACATGAAAATCATTCTCATTGGTTCTTGTGCTAAAAAAAGAGTTCAAGTGCCAGGGTGACTCATTTGACTTTTTTTTAGGAACAGTTCATTTGACTTCTTGAGTCGCACAACAGACTCGAGTCTGAAGCTGGGCTGGGCTTTCTGGGCCGCAAGTTAGCAAGTAGCCTAATGGAAATGTCCTTTTGACGCCCTCAATTAGTGTCTAAGTCTGATTTTCGTCCCCTATCTATAAAACCGGATATCCACAGTCCTTCATCTATCTAAACCGTTTAACCGTTTACTTTTGGTCTCTCGGCGGTTTTCAGGGTGATTTTGGATGATGTAGCAGTGGGGTCCACATGTCAGGGTAGGGCCAACCTACCTTCTTCTCTCCTTTCTCTTCTTCCTTCTCCCCCTCCTCACACGCGGGTCTGTCCTGCTCTGCTTCTGCCAGCGCACTCTCGGGGAACCACAGCAGCCGGAGCTCGCACCGCGTCCAATCCGGCGGCCTCGTTACGCCAGCGCCATCGACGAGCCGCACCATCGCGTTGCACCACCTCCGGCCCCGGCTTCCACTTGCCCATCCTCCTCGACTGCGTCCAGCCTAGTATCTTGCCCCCCTTAGCGACGAGCATAACCGGACTCCCTCCCGGCGACGAGGTCGCCATGAGTGGCGACCCGTGCCACCACCGCTGCTGGGTGTGGTGGACGCTCTCCGGGAGCGCCGTCACCGCCACCTACGCCACCCTGACATGGAGCTTGACGGCGTCGGTGAGACACAACCAGTGGACAACGCCGCCGACGACCATTCCCTTCCCCCAAGCCTCGGATCATACGTCTACTGTGAAGGTTCGGGGTCCGGATCTCGGTGCAGCTGCTCCATGTGCCGCCGTCGTGCTCCGGTGAGAACGTCTGGATTAGAGAAAGGGGAGAATAATGTAGGTGGGCCCCACCCTGACATGTGGGCCCCACTGCCACATCATTCAAAACCACCATGAAAACCGTCGAGGGACCAAAAGTAAACGATTTTGATAGATGCGGACCGTGGATACCCTGTTTTATAGATGGGGGAATAACAGACTTGGGCAATAGTTGAGGGACGTCAAAAGAACTTTTTCCTAGCCTAATATACCTACTTTGCTTGGCTAGGCCCAACTGCCCAAGGCCCAAATCCACCTACCTATATGTCTGGCAGCAATAGAAGGAAATTAGGCCTAACAAGGGTGTATCCGTGCTAGGGTTTACCGTATTCCACCAAGTATTTAAGTCGTCCCAAAGTTTTCTTTACCAACCCCCTTATTTCCCTCCTGCAAAAAAAAAGTGCCGGCGCTGTTGTGTGCCTGAGCTTAGCTGAGGTGAGCACGCACCCTTCTCAGCTTCCGTATATACTCCATTCCTTTGCCTTTTACAATTTTAATAGTACTACAGTATTATCTTGTAGTGATCTTATTAATCTTCTAGCAGTATTCTATTGTTCTTTCTTACAGTACTACCGTAAAATTTAGAATTCCCTTGTTCTTTAGAATTTTATATGCTACTAGTATGTGGTCATCACCTTGTCATGATTTTCAGAAACAGCCTTGCTAGGGAACACGATCTTGCGTTTGAGAGTACAAAGAAGTATTTCGAAAGACTTCTGTGACGATGATCCTTACGATTTGTCGTGCAATCGTCGCCACGTTTTTTTTTGGCGGCTGGATCTGCAGCTGTGTGTTGAGGCGCCGCCGTCCGGGTGTTTTCTAGTTCTGCCGCTCATTTTCATCGAATGCAATTCCTCCGTCCGTTCAGACGAGAGCAGACAACGGCCGGCAGGGAATGCCTTTATGACAGGCATCATCGTCTGAGCTGGCAGGGTTTCGCTGAAGCCCAGTTCTGGTTTGGGCTCAGGCACACGAATCCTAATGGGCCGTTTCTTCTCTTTCCATTGGGCACACGAATCCTAGGGCGTGATTGGTTGTCGTACCAAGTGAACCTAGCCTGTATTCGTTGGCCAGGCTGCCGTGGCCCAGGCTAGACGCATGCAACCTGCTGCACGATTGGTTGAAGTCTACATGCAGCCAGGCCCACCAAGAAACGATGTTTGGTAGCCTGTATCTGCAATTTCTCCGTGTTTTTCGCACTCACGACGCTCTCTCCTGCGCTCCAGTCATGCACCACGCCAGCCAGTATTTCGATTTCGTTTCTGCGCAGCCTGGCGGAGAGGAGCGATTTGCATGCGCGGAGCCTGGCCGAAGTCGACGCACAGGCATCCAATCAAGCAGATGTTGCATCCGCGGGGCCTGGTTAGCCTTCGACAAGGCAACCAAACGCTCCCATAGTAAACCTGACCCGTCCTGCGTCTGCAGAATGCATGCACACACGGCCTTTGTGAACCCGAAACGACTTCATTTCCATTCCTGGCACGATTCGTCCGAATCACAGATTTTAACTATCGAAACGACGGTGTTGCGGGAGGAGCTCGCCGGTGGTGGTCGTGGTTGGGGGCGGGGGGGGGGGGGGGGGGGTTATGATGATGGCGGGTAGGATTATGATGGCAAGGCCCAGTTGTTTAAAAAAATTAGGGGGGCGGAGCCCATCGGCGTGGGCGGCACAGTGCGGAGGGGCTCTGGCAAGGACAGGGGACGCCGCGAGGACAAGGCCCGGCGGTGGCGGCGCGAGGACGCCGACGGCCTCGGTTGGTACAGGGCGACTGGACGAGGGTGAGAAGCTGTACCAAATGGGGTCTAATTCACTCGAATGTCCTTCTATATATAGTAGAAAACACCTTCAACAAAACATATATTAATAAAAACACATTAACACACTTGAAATTTTTAGGACAATATATCAAGGAATCTCAATGTGGAAGTGTCTAGACAAGGCTCCATTGCACTCAGGAATTCAGCCACTGGAAAAAAAAAGTAAGAGTAGCAATGTATATTAAGGGTGAGAACCATGTCAAACATTATTAACCTATATACATGGCAATGACGTGGATGCCATACCATTGCTCATCATCTCGCTTCTATCTATCTGAACCACCACTTTAAATAAGAAATAGTATCATTCACACTACACCTTTGTAATATAGCTGTGCGAAAAGATAGATCCTTGCACTACAATTACACTCAAAATTTGCCAATCGCCACGCCATTATCAGCAAATATATGTCGTGTTTGAAAATGGAGCAAAAGCAATGCCACGAGAAAACGTCATGCTAAGTTTGGAAGGCGGCTCATGTGTAAGGTGTGGCATTCCGACAATGTTGCAACCAAGGAGGATCGATGAAATGGCAATCTCACATAGAAGTTCATGCTTTGAATGATGCGGAGATTTATGTCATGATATAGCAAGTTTGGAAGGCGGATCATGTATAAGCTGTGGCATTCCGACAACGTTGCAACCAAGGAGGGTCGATGAAATGGCAATCCCACATAGAAGTTCATGCTTTGGAATGATGCGGAGATTTATGTCATGATATAACAAGTCTTAATTGTTCGTCGGGTGATGATTTCTTTCAAACAGAAAAGTGGAACAAGCATGGCCAATACTCACTAAGATCACAAAGGAGATTGATGACATCATTTACCTTGCTACCATTGAAAGCATTAACAAATCAAAGCTAAATATAATTTCCTTACCATGTCATTGGCAACATCAGGCATACCACATCATGGTTTCCATATGACTTGGCCTCTTGAATGGCTTTACAAAGTTGTCACTATGGAATCTTCAATAATAGAGATCAAACTTAGTAAATATTAATATCGGTGTGTAAGGGTGAACCATGTTAAATCGCTATAATCCAAGCACAATGTGAATCTCTGAATTGTTATTGCACTACTCATAGAGATGTCTATACTCCATGTGATGATGGTGAAGCCGGCAACTTACTCTTGTTTACACATGCTAGGGTTCGGGGTTAGGGTTTCGGGCTTGGGGGGTTACCTATGGCCTCTGGGTGTAGAGGGAGCTTCGGGGTGGCTTGCCGATCGGCGATTGTGGCGCTCGAGACGGCAACGAGCGAAGGCAGCACGAGAACGCCATCAGAGTCAGGCGGCGGTGGACCCTCGGTTGGGTAGTGGGGCGAGGGGGCATGGAGCTTCAATTGGTTACTGTCGGACGTGGTGGAGGCAGGGGCGTGGGCGCCACCAAAGCCGGCGCAGGGCCTCTACGCTTGCGATGCATGTGACAACATGGCCTGAGGACATTGAGGAGCCGAGGAAGGACATGGGCCAAGAAGATAAGGTGAATCTTTGGGTTGATTTGAGTCGTCCGTATTTTTATCCGGCGGCTAAAAAAATCGCATCCTAGGAAGCCCTCCAACACCCAGGTGTTACATAGACACGCCCATAATAATTAAAAAACTCTAAGCGATTACTTTTTTATCCGGAAATAGATCCACATAATGATATGAGTGGTGTTGTCAAAATAGGCTAGTCATATCTTCCATAATTTATGCACGTGCCCCGGCACTAAATATTACGTAAAAAAAATAGAGAAAAAGTACTATTTTTACAAAGCATAATGCACCGTACACAATCCCAATTTCACGCACATTACGCAAATCCGAGAAACAAAACTAACCAAATAAATAAATGAAATTCATTTTATTTGTGGAAGGCTGAGAGGTTTGAGATCACTAAATCTCTTGCGACTAGTCTTCTAGAATTTAGTAGACTCCACCCAAGATATTTTCTTTTGTAAGCCATGGTGTCAAGTGACACTTTTTTTTATTTTTGGAAAACCTAGTTTCTCCGTTCTATGGTTTAGCCCTTAATTTTGGAACGACTCGATCTCACTTAGCCCACATCCCGCAAAATTCGTTACGGAATCGTCCTCGCCCTCCCCGCGACGCGGGCGCCCTGGTGCTCTTCTCTCGGACGATGAGGGCCTCCTCATCGCCGACGAGGTGAGCGCGATCCCTCGTCTCCCTTCGCTCCGGCGACCTCATGGTCATCCACCATCGCCGCACTACTCCTCGTCGAGGACCTCATTGACGGCTGTTTGGAGTCCTCGTCATCCGCGCAGCCGATTCAGCCCCTCACCGGTTCGGTTCGTTGCAATCCAAATTGCTCCTGTATTGGTCTGTTTGGATTTTGATCTTGTTTGGAAGTCGGATGTGTCTAATCCGATTGCTGCATTGTATTTTTTGCGTTTCATGAAATTGGGGAAACAAATCTCTTCCTAGAGTTCCAGATAGCACCCAATCGTAGAATATTGATGTCTGAATCCAATTTCTACTGATTTTAATGGAAACGTGAATAATTTTGTCAGTGGAAAGTGTAAAGCCTAGTTGTATTCGTTAAATGTGGAGTTCCTGTGAATTATTATTGAATTCAGCATCACTATGAATCATGTATGTGCCGTGTACTGGGCATTTGTGCACCCCTTTCATTGAGTGCTTCAAAATACGGTAGCTAAATTCAGTGTCTAATCCACTTGTATCTTCATTCTAATTGAGAACTGCTTTCAGTGTCTTGTCATATTTTTCTAAGGCATTCTTAATTTCTGAGACAACACCGTAAAAGTTATTTGCAGATATGGAGTGCAACAGAGATGACGCGGTGCGATCAAAGGATATTGCTGAAAGGAAGTTCAGGGAGAATGATATTGCAGGAGCGTTGAAGTTTGCCCTGAAAGCAAGAGCTCTCTTTACGCCTCTTGATGGCATTGATCAGATGATTGCAGCCTTGAATGTACATATAAGGGCACATAAAAAGGTTGGAGGGGAGAACGATTGGTATGAGATTTTAGAAGTACCACCCTTGGCTGATGAGGAGGCAATTAAGAAGCAATATAAGAAATTGGCCTTTCAAACTCATCCTGATAAAAACAACTCTGTTTGTGCTGAAGCCGCATTTAATCTCATCTCAGATGCTTGGAGTGTGTTGTCTGATACTGCCAAGAGGATAGTATATGACCGGAAGAGGCAGATGTGTGGCCTGCAGAATGATAACAAAGTATGGGCTTGTGACACTTCCAATTCCTCTACATCAAGTGTAAATGGTTTCGAAGAGAGACCAAGAAAGGTGGCTTCCCACCTCGCCCACCAAGTGCAAGGTACATTCTGGACACGCTGCAGTTCATGTTTTTCGGGCTTTGAGTACTTCAGGGAATATGTCGACCAGAAAATGAAGTGTGTACAATGTCATGCGGTGTTTGTTGCTGCTGAAGTTCCACCTCTACATCCTATGTACCCTAATAGGCCAACGGCAACTGCTACTAATGATAACATCTGTGGCAATACAGTTCCTGTCATGGCAACACCAGGAGTGTCTGCAGGAGTTTCATGTGGTATGGACACAAATGAAGGAGATTCCAGAAAGATGATGCAGGGTGTAAGGAAACATGTCAGACGAGCAAATGCAGCAACTAGGGAACATGAAGCTGCTAAGAGAAGGTGTACCAGTGGTGACAAGCAAGCAACCTGGCAGTCAGGTGATGGATGCAAACCAATGTGCCCAGCAAAAAGAGGGCCTCGCTCTACAGCTGAAACCCCATGTGCCAAGAAACGCATAGTGTCTTCTGCTGATCTCGGTAATACTGTTGGAAGGACTAGCTTCAGCAGAGTTCTCGTGCAGTTAGATGTCCGTGGCGTCCTAATTGCAAGTGGGAAACTTCAAATTCGGGAGAAACTGCAAGAGTTCAATAGCAAGAAGGGCCATATGAAAAATAAAGAGAAGAGGCAGAATAGAAAGAAAAGCAGCACAAAAATTGCATGCAACACAACAGTTGATGTTAATAAAACTGAGATGAAACCAAGCATCGGTTTAGTTGATCCTAAAGAAGATGTTATGAAGTTGGTTAGCAAAAGAGATGATTTAGAAGAAAAGAAGGGGGAGAAGTGCAGTAAACAGGTTAGTTTAGAAGAAAAGTTGAATTCATGGCAGTGGAGGTCACGTGATATACCTATAGTATATACAAGGAGGAACCGCAATGCACATAAGAAAGAACTAGGAGATGGCGAAACTGGTGCTAATCCAGCAACAGAGCACCATGTGGCTGACAAATATGGCTGTCTGAATCAGGAATCATCCACCGATGAAGGCTCTGGTCAAATGGTTGTTCCTGATGCAGATTTCTACAGTTTTGGTGAGCATTCTGAAAGTTCTTTTCAAAGCGATCAAGTATGGGCCATGTATGATGAAGAAGATGGTATGCCTCGCTACTATGCTTTGATTAGAAAAGTTCTTTCCACTAGCCCATTTAAAGCTAGACTGGCCTACCTCAAAGCAAATGACTGTGATGAATTTGGATCTTCCAACTGGATCTCATATGGATACTCCAAGACTTTTGGTGAGTTCAATATTGGTGCATCCAAAATTACTGACCAAGTGAACATATTCTCACATAAGGTCAAGTGTGAGAAAGGACCTGGTGCCATCATCAGAATTTTTCCTGAAAAAGGTGATATTTGGGCTCTTTACCAGAACTGGTCCCCTGATTGGAATGAATTTACACCTGATGATACAATGTACAAGTATGAACTAGTAGAGGTCATTGACAGCTACAACCCAGCAGAAGGAATTTCTGTAATTCCTATTGTAAAACTTCCTGGGTTTGTGTCAGTGTTTAAGCCCTTTCATGATGCAACAAAAGTCCGGAGGATTCCAAAGGAGGAGATGCTGCAGTTTTCGCACCAAGTGCCGTTCCATGTTCTTAACGGAGAAGAAGCTCCTAATGCTCCCAAGGGATGCTATGAACTGGATCCAGGCTCAACCCCACAAGAACTTCTGCGTGTGGATCCGCCATCAGGTGACGCTAAATAACTTTGCACCTGAAGCTGGTGCTAGCTTGTATTTTGGTTTAGTGTTAAAAAACTGTTTATCTTCTTTGAACGTGTCATCAATTGGATCATGTTGGTGTCTTTTGAACTGTACATTATGTGTCCCATGTTGTGCTCATGTAGCTGCTTCCTAACAAGAGTTTTCTGACTTAAAATATCAGTTCTTGTTCTCGACGTCTTTGCATCAGAGTTTAATAAATCCATGAAAAGTAGCAAATTTGCGGTATGGAAAAAACGGTGCCTCATTTTCTGATTTTTTTTCCACCGTATTTTTCGTGCTATTAACTTGTTACCGTGAATTGATAATTGCCGCGGTAGATAAAAAAAAAAATGCACCGCATAGTCTGCAGTATGCTTCGTTCTGTTGCTAGCGTGGGCTTTTCTAAACTGGAATTCTATACGGCCGTACCGGCAGTTTTCTCTTCAGGTAGAACATTTTTTTCTTTACAAAAAATTCTGCTGCGCTTGTTAATAGATAATGCTATGCAGTCCTGCAGCTGCAGAGTTCATAGATGTGAGGCAGTGTGTGGAATGGCATACGTGCATGCTGCGTTGCTTTGCCTGAGACAGAATAATGCAATACTTCTCTCCCAAATATCGCTAATCGCCTTCTATTTAGAACATGAACTTCGGCGGCATGCAAGTTGCTTGTGGATTCCAAAATGTTACCGCTGAATTTCTAGCTTTGTATGGTCGCATCAAACAGCTCATGCATCAAAACAGCTTCAACTAATCCACAGGCATCAGGCTGATTGAAACAAAGTCACTATCATTTAATGGAAATGAGTACCACTACATCTCCATGCACCGAAAGAAAGAAAAAAAAAAAGATCAATACCCTTGTTATTATTGTGTAAACTCGGTTCTGGCCAGATGAATGCACATCCAGAAATATTACAAGCTTAAGATGACAACCAAGCATACCAAAACTACGACCAAACAGACCTCTATTCCAATTTTGACTACAATATCCCTTAACATATTCAGGTCGGCATGCCCAGTTGACATCGTAGATTACCAACTCAAATTTCAACAGGTGATAAAAGGAAACAGTTTGATTGCTTGAGTGTGATACAGAACAAACCAATGCCACGGATTTGTGTGTAACACAAACTTGTTACAACAACATTGAAATATCTAAAGATAGGCCAATGGTATGAAATGGCTAGAATTTCAACATGTAAAAGACCTCTCAGGCCAAGGCTGAGGGGAACGGATCAAATGCTGTGCCACATGCAATCCACTGCTTTTTGCGGCTGCATGGGAGCATGCAATCAGGAACCTTCTGCCACTCCCTTCTCAAAAGGTTGTACGTAACAAGGCGGTTCATCCGCTTTGCCTTCAAGGAGAGCATGAGCAAACCACTGTTGCCCAGGCATGTCATCTTCATGTGCTTACCGTAGAACTCTAAGCACCAGATATTTGGCATTCTGTCCACCTCCTTCCAGAGGAGAGTCATCTTCTGCAACTCCCATATGCAGACGCAGGTTGCTGCATTCTTGCACAGCAGACCCACAAGCATGACCTTTCCCTGGAACTCGGCAAGTGTGTGGTCAGTCAGATACAATGGCAGTGGGATGGCGAACTGTCTCCAAATCCCGTTGCTTACATCATATGACAAAACACCATCTGGTTCTGCACACATGAAGTATAGCGTGCTGCCAACCGCCACAGGCTGTGACCTGAAATTCAGAGCTAGTGGAAGTTTGATGCTTGGAGGAAAAACTCCTGGACGAGACCACGTGTTCTTTGTAGAGTCATACACTTCATAAGTCCCATCATTTCCTAACCACATTACTTTGTAGCCGTCGTTAGAGCTTCTTCCGTTCAACACCATCCCTACTGCGACTCTTGACCATCCCTGGACTGATCTGGGTGGGATCTCCTTGAGTGATTGCGTAAGAGGATTGCAAATGTAGAAATTCCTGTGGCTCAGATCCAATAAACAGACAAGGCCACCCACAGACGCCATAGGTATAACAATTTTTGTAGGAGCAAGAGGAACAGATGGGTGGTGCCATTTCCTCAGTGATGGGTCATACATTGCAACATTATTGTTTGCATTCTCATGGGTGATTGTATAGAACCATGGCAGTCCACGTGGAGCTTCAGAGTACTGACGAGAGAAACTGTCTGAGCCCAAAAGAGAAGACCACTTACGGCAGACAGCGCGGAATCGAAAAATTGCAGCAACTGGAAGCCTTGCGACGACAGTTTCAAAAAGATCTTCAGGGAACTCTTTCCAAATCTCGTATTGCATTGCTTCAGTAGCATTTGAGCAAGGCGCCTTGTCGCGGTTTCGATCTCTCCGTGGTCGCTTGCGAGGAGGAGATTGGTTAGTTTCCATGATCTTCAGTAATTCCGAGTTGTACCCAGTCCTTCCTCCACAATAATCATCTTTGACTGAACCATGTTCAAAGTCAAGTAAATACCATCTGTAAAACATGCATGAGCCCAATCAGTCCACCTTATTTATGGGAAAACAGTTCTGGACAGCGCTTGAACAAGAAATTTCAGCCGGTATAATAGGAGCTATGTCTCCCAGACTACCATTTCAAGCATTTGTTTCCCCGATTAAAAAGGTATAACAGTACAAAAGCACCAAGTTAAACAAATGTGTTTTTATGTACAGTTGTGTAATTGACAAAATTAACCAACTAAATATATGATTCATTCACATACACATAGTTGCATACAAAACAAAAGGATCGCATGTATGATCTGTTCACATAGATAGATGCAGTAACACACAAAAAAAAAGGGCTTTGCAACAGCTTCCTCTTGCTTCTCAAATGGTAAATACAAACAGATTGAGAGGTCGGCTTTCCATAGGGCACAACTATAGGGCTTCTTGTACATTTTCCCACTAAAATGCATCATGCACCTCTAACGCCTAGATATATTTCTCATATTATTTGCCATGGTAATTAGGGGGAACCTGATCAAACCAAAGTTCGGAGCCAATCACATGTTTCACAGCAGAACTAGAATTGCTATTCAGAGGATCATACATCTTATTCTAGGAAGGGAAAGCAGAAACTTAACAGACTGGATTTTAAACAAGGGATATTCTTTACAGTTCAATAAGAAATGCAGTAAGAGCACGATCTAACAAAACATTCAACTAGCACATAAAGTTCTTTTGGAGTACGAGTTGTTTAGTTCGAAGATTGGATGTACATGTATGCTACAGATTGGCATGTAAACTTTGACACGGCGAATCCGTATAATTTAGCAAAGAGAACTGCCTGTACAATGCCTAAGGAAGCACAGCATTAATTGCTCGAAATACAAACATATACACAAGGATGATAGCAACGACAAAAGAGCCAAAATCAGTGGCGGCGGTGGAAATAATACTCTAGCATGAAACATCATGCCCCTGCCGCATTTCCAGCTAAGCCTTGTGGTCATGTTTACCAGGTCCGCTTTTAAAAACTACACACGAGGTAAGCCGATTCGCTCCGGTGGCTTGCCAACAAAGCAGTGGAGACGACGCGGCCCAAAGTCAAGCTGACCAGGGATTTATTAACACTATAATCGGCATAACATACTCTAGCATAGCATCACATACTCTAGGCATAACATAGGTCTGTGGACTTTCTCGTGCCCCATTCCATGGGCACGCGTAAATAATCCTATCCTACGCCTGGGGGCAATGCCAAAACCCGTGACCACGGGACCGGCGAAACCCAGGCAGTAATTAACTACTAGCAGCAGCTCTAAAAAAAATCAAAAGGCGAAGTGAAGGAATCCGTCGTCCATTTTTACGGCGTAGGACATGGTCCTCCTCTGAGCAAGCAACCCCCCCGGGGTCGCACGGACAAATCTAGCAAAGGCAGGTAACACGGGTCGACGAATTCGTGGGAGACACGGGAATCCGAAAGCTAAAGCGCGCGCGTGTGGTAAGCAACACAAGAGACAGACGCAAGAGGAGGCGTGCGGGGGTGCTGATGCCCCAACGTACCGGGCAAGGATCTACGCGGCCGAATTTCTCGCCGGCGCAGAAACTAATCCCGCTGCCTACTATCCTGTAGATCATCGACAGACAGAAGGAATTCCCCGCGCCGCGGAGAGCCGGAAGCGAGCAGATCCGAGCGGAGCGGGAGGGAAGGGGGCGCGCGGAAGGAGAGGGGAAACAGAGAGAGGGAGGCGGAGGAAGAAGAGGGGACGAGAGAGGGGGGGGGGGGTAGGGTAAGGATTTATTTGCCTGGGGAGCGGGTGGGCGTTGGCGCCGTAGAGGTCCCAGAGCTCCTGCACCTGGCCGACGAGCTGGCGCAGCGCGGCCACCTCCCCCATCTCCGGCCGCCGCCGCGCGGCGCCCCCTCTCCTTCACAGGTTGAGTAGTAGTAGTCGGGGTCGGGGCTCCGCTTCCCCCACCCACCCTTTCCTCCGCCTCGCTAAATGCGGCGGCGGCAGCAGCAGAGCAGCCGCTTGTGAGGAGAGCGTGCGTCGCGTGTGCCGCTAAATGCTCTCGCTCGTGTCCTGGTTGGTTAGTCGGGTTGGCTCGGGCCGGCTTGCTTGGTTGTTTGGTTGGCCAGTTGGGTTTATACGAGGCGTCGAGGCGAGACGATCGGTTGGGGGTTGGGTGTGGTGCGGTTTAAGTAAGCGTGATGGCCTTTTTGTTTTAGGGATGAAGAGTGTGTGGATGGAGGCCCCGGGTTACAAATAAACTGGGGATAGGGATTAGAGTGCGTGTGTGCTGGCCGCGTAGGGTGATAGAAAAAATGGGCCGTTTTTGAACATGTCAGCCTCGTCGGGTGGAACAGGAAGAGTGCTATATTATCCATTTGATTTTGTTTGTTTGGACCACGGTACACATAACGTGATCGTTACATGTAGTGACAAAGCTGTATGATGCAACATCAATATTTTCTTCTAGGAAAAAGTAAAGTTGTTTTTTTTAATGTATACTACTGTTTTATTTTATTAATCGTGGGCGCGGCTAGCTGTACGTAGTTTAGGGGGCGTGCCCACTTTAAACGAGAGAAAAATAAAAGGAAATGGTCAAATAGCGTGCGTGATTCTATTGTTGTTCGTGTTGGGCGGGATCAATGGACACAGTGATGGAAGATGGCAACTCTATGCCGATCTTTCTTTCGTTGCGTAGCTTTGAGTGCTCTCGATCGGCTGGGTACAGATTCGATCGAGCGAGAGACTTGTCTCCATCGCCCCGATTCTCTGCGCGCAAAAAAAAAAAAGAACACTGTCAATGAATACTCGCTCTGTCCTAAAATTATAGTCGTTTTAGGTGTTCATGCCACGAATTTGACTAGATTTGTAGAGAATATGTTCAACGTTAAAATTTTTAAATATTTTTTTTTATAAAAAACTAAATCTAAGTATCTATCTAATGATATCCACATTGTATCATAAAATTTAATATATATTTTTATATAATTAGTCATAGTATTTTCTCGGGAAGTGAGAAAAACTATAATTTTGGGACCGAAGGGAGTAGTGTTATGTGAGTAGAAGAGATGAGACGAATAGAAAAAAACTGGATGAATAGTATTTTTTGCGGGAAAGTATTTTTTTTAACTAAACGCACCCTAAATCTCAGGGCCGGGTTGTCAACAAATCCAGACTGAAACAAAGCAGACACATGGAGCAGGCCAAGGGTTTGGCAATGCCCTCATTTTGGTTTGGTAAGTTTTGGATGCCAACCATACAAACCCATCCTTCCCTAACTTCCAGATAGATGCAGCTACTCCTAATGGTAAATTACTAAATTACAACAAGTAGTAGATGCTAATGCACCTGGATCGGATTCGGAGGTGGTTGATAGATGGCCAAGTTCTAGCGTCCAAGGGAGCTTTCCATCATGAGGAAAGCGGCAGGCGGCATCAGTTGCGGATGGATCGGATTTACTCGATCGATCATTCGCCATCATGATGGATTGGAAGTTTGGAACGAAACCGCTGCGGTAACTTCCCGCTAGCTCAAAGTAATCATCATTCATCAACACCATCTGATACGATCCGGCCGTCCATCCATTCCACCACGCAACGCGATCGACCAGACACCGTACCAGCAGCTGCATGCGTATAAAAATCAAGTGTTACTACAAAACGCACCAGCAGGACCCACGCATGTATAGCATACGAGCCATGCATATACAATGCACATCATATCAGTACCTGCAACGACGACAGTCCATGCACTCAGTACAGGTGCAGTGGTAGCTAAGATACAATAATATGTATACATGATGTGTGGCCATCCCATTGTATTTCTCTTGACCGACCATCAAGTGCAATAATTCTAACTATTTCGCAAAAAGTTTTCACTTGATTCAAAACCATTTCTCTTGATTTAGTATAGGCTTATCCTATGATTGATTTGAAATTACGACATAGAAAGACTCAGCTAAATTCTTAGCTGGAGCAACTGCTTGTATTAACCAGCCAAAAGACTCTTCTTTCTCCATCGGGGAAGGATCAGGTGAGGTGGTCGCTACCAGAGGTTAAATTGAGAATCTGATGATCAAATCAAGCACTCACCATGTTGCTGGTTAGACGGACCCTGAGATTAGAATCCAAGAAAACACAAATTACTAGGCTATCAAATAAACAGTCATTACATGCCAAATTAAATTGTCCATGTATGGGCGAACGATTCTTACATGTTCTTTTCTGGCCCCAGAGAGTTTAATTTCCGATGGATTAATTCGTGCAAATCAAAGAGGAATTCAGGACGAGATCGACATGGCAAAGCAAAAGGGAGAGTTGGATCCGCACGGTGGCCCTCACACGTGTGGAGGCCGAGGCCGAGGTGCCATCAGCATCAGCTAGCTGTGAAGCCAACAGTACGTACAAGCCCTTTTATTTCCTGCTTTATTCTTTTCACACGCCCTCCGCTCGATCAGAGCGGTTGATTTCCTTAACCACGGCCGGCCTGCTAGTAATTAGTAGGGCTTGATCCAAAGATTACTTTCCCTAAAGCCTTCTCTTTTTCATCGCTCAATACCAGACTGCTTCTTTTTGCTCGGATCTAGCAGCTGAGAGCTTAGCTTTGGGACGATGGTAGTAGGGATCATTGCATTGTTGAACCTCGCTCTCAGTACCCTCTCACTCTCATGGCCAGCTATCATTTTCTTTCTTTCGTTCTTGTTCCAGTCACTTTATTTCTCCTTGGGAATTTCTTCCCTACCTAGCTTTTTCTCCCCTTTGATGATCTACCATTCAGGCATGCATGTCATTCTCCTATCTGGATGGATGGATGGATGCCTTGGATCATTGCATTCTTGAAGGGTTTTCCTGCTTGCACACCCTAGCCAATGCGTGGTAACAATAATTAGCAATGATAATTCTCCAGCACCTTTTACTAAAGCACTTCTTTCACAGGGTCTATGTCCTCATGACACATTATTGTCATTGGAAAGACAATTAAAGCCATCTGAGCCAAAAAAAAAAAAGCTAGATTATTGTATTGATATGATGACTATCTAGTCCACTAATGTCTTGAAATTTTATACCAGGAAAAAATTACTAGAATTTAATTCCCAAAGAAATCATTTTTTTGTATTTCAAGCATTATTTGTCCACACCTCCTACTGGAACTTTTAGCAAAATCAGCCGCTTATGTTGAAGTTATAGTTGTCCCCCTTTTTTTCTTCATTCGGATGTTTCATCTACCATATATAATATGTTGAAGTCGATCTGCCATTATGTGCGTATAATCTAACTAGTCTCTCCAGTTGCTTACTGGTGGTGGGTTGATCCCGACCAGAAAAGTTGGGTTGGGCGAAGCTCAACCAAAGAACGTTTTCCCAAAGAACACGAGAGGCAACCAATACAAGCAAGAAGTGGTTGCAGCTCGATCACACAAGGCAGCACGCAGGATTCTCCTACTGGCTTAACCATGGATATGATGATGAATAATCATGATGGCCAGGCCAACAAAAGCACACTCACTCAGCTCCATTATATTCTCTGACCCAACCAAGGCAAGGCAGCAGCAAGCCAACCTAAGTACACCCAACCCAACCAACCAATCTCACACTCCAAACCCTTCACAGAAAACATGTATGGTGGAGGTGCGAGGTCTCGGTAGGTAAATTTATTTGTCATACGGTTGGAATTGGAATTGGTGGCGTTGGACTGGTCACCCCAACCTTTAATTTGGTGGTTAATCTTTCATTTAATTTCAGGATTTGGGTCGCGTCTAGAAGGGTACCTGAATCTTAACGTAGCCCAACTGCCACTACTATTTCAGACACAAGTACAGCTGCTGCTTCACGTGTGAGTAATGTACAGGAAGAGCATGAGTGCAGAAATGTTCTCTCTCTTTTGGTACACACAACACGTCTTCTAGGTCCTAGGGTCTATAGCAGGGGATTCTCAAGCTTATAAGCAAAGGACCAGGCTGAACAGCTGATCATTATCTAAAAAAAAAAGGTTGAGCTGCTGGTGATTGGCTAGGAGGATATTCAAAGACATGGCTGGGCTGGGCTGGGCCGGGACGGTGCGAGACAAGGTTCATCCAACGCTGTGCCAAGGTCTCGCTCGTTTGGAGCAAAGGGTTTTGAAACATAGTACTCTAGTATTTTCAGAAGTAACTCAACAAGCTGGTATCAGTGATTCAGTGGCCTCTATAACTGCCCATATGCCGACACAACAACCTGGAGGTTCCAATCCTTGATATTTGAGAAGTATCAAGGCTCAGTGATTGGTAAGATGGAGCTGGGGATCACATCGACCATCATGGCTGGTGACAATTATCGCTGAGAGACCTAGGCTTGTTTCTGGTGCAGGGCAACACATCGAGTGTTTGTTTACCCACTCTTTCTTTCTTTTTTTACAGCCAAGCAAGGGCTTCGATTATCTGATTCCCCATCATTCTCATTTAGACCCAGACAGCCTTTTCCTTTTCGCCCACGTCTTTTAATTGCCTTTTGACGATCATTGTTCCAATCCACCGTGGAAGATTAATTGATCCTTTTTCTTTCTTCTTTCTTTTACCGACGTTTCTGTTAAAAAATATACTCTTCTTTTTTGCCTGTTTTAACCATTGTAGCGTACGTAGTTGAACGAAGCTTAGTATCAGCAACCGCACAATCTATTTCAGCAACAGCGACAAAAAAGGAAAAAACTCGGTGGCGAAAGAACTACTACTCTACTAGTACCGAGCGAGATGCGTCGGTGGCGACTGGCGACCACGTGTCCTAGAACTAGAAGGACTTGACGCTTTGCCGGATCGTGTCGGGCATCGCCGGCGAAGCGTCAGATGAGGCAATGATCGCCGGCGTCGTCGCATCACCTCCCTCCCGTCGCTGTTGCGCCGCTGTGACTGAGCTTGTCCCAGCGCCGGCGCCACCGTCAAAACAGAGGACGGACGGATTGATACGACTGACTGATTGAGAGAAAGAGGCAGGTTCTGCAGCAGTGAGGCCAGCCAGCGAGCGAGTGAGGTGATGGAACCTCATTTCGACCGAGATCTTGATGATGGCGATGACTGAGGGCGCCTGGGTTTTGAAATCTCCAGTTTTCATTTCCAGGAAAAGAAATCTCCAGTTTACTTTTTCAAGAATCGGATCAGATGAATTATTCAGGAGGGTAAGTGAGGGAGATGAGCAGATGGACACTGCAGTAAAGTGAGTGAGATGAGCAGATGAATTCTTCAGTAAATTGAAGGGCTTCAGCTCTCGCCTGAGTGCTGGAAAAATTCAGGCCGACTGACCGTCAGTTAAAGTGTGAATAGAAAAAACATGTTCATCAGATCACACTTTCAGCGACTGAATAATGCCAATCGAGAATCGCCATCAGGTAGAAGTGCTCCCACTAAACAAAACGTACGGGCTTTCCAAGCCATGGCCTCTGATCACACACAAGTCGAGTCGTGAGGGAAAAATTCCTGTGGGTGTGTTTAGTTGGTGGAGATTGTTGGAGATTTCCTGTAGAAGATATTCACTGTAGCAATGAATAGTGAGGAAAGGATGAGAAATGATGTGATAGATGTGATGGGAGGAATATGAAATATCTTCCATCTAAACAGGCTCTGTAAAGAAAAGAATCAAAGAGTCCAACAGCAGCAGGAACCCCTGGACGGCAGATTACTTGCGAGATTGTGGTGGTGGGGTTTTGGGGGCATGATTTGGACTCCTAACGCCTTTGGTCAAGGATTTCAATGATGCTCCGTGTCCATGCAAGGAATCGGTCGGTCCTCCGGCTTTGCCTTTGCCCGGAATCCGGTCAAGGCCCATCATCATGCTCCTGGCTCTTGCTCGCTCCCGCCGCGTCCACAGTACAAGATCGGAGAGGAGCTTCCCCAGCCATCTCACATGGCAGTGGCCCAAACTCCAGTACTCCTCCCTATCAGGCTCTCACATTCACCGAATAACCGTGGTCACCTCAGCTAGTTGGAAGTAACCATCGATTTCCACCGTGAATTTCCAGCTTTCTATTCGGCTGCTGTCGCCTTCAAAATCAAAATCTAATGAGTGCTGGTGCTTGCCTTCAACTGCCAGTGTCTGTTTCTTGTAAAAAAATTATTTTGATTTTTGAGTGCTGGCGATAGGGTTGTCGAAAATAAAAAGGGAAACAAATATTACCAGGTGGGCCACAGTAACAGAATGGACCTTACAACAAAGCCAGACGGCTTCCACGAAGGCCCATCTTTAAAGCCCAACAAACTAGAGCGCTGAAACTTTTAGCCCACTAGAAGCCCACGATTCCAACCCCAGTTTCCCCTTCCACTCCTTCGCTATCAGTTTAGTTTATCACCTCATCTCCAGCCCCCGTCCACAAACTGCCGTTGCCTCCCTTCTCCGCTCATGGCGTCCATGGCGTTCTCGTTGGCGGGAGCCTTCAAGGGCCTCTCACTCGCGTCCCCCTCCTCCTCATCCTTGCGCCCCTCCTTCCTCCGCGGCGACCGCGCTGCGCTCTCTGTCGGCGGCGCTGCGGTGGGCGTGCCGGTGCCGGCGCGCCGGCTGACCATCCAAATGGCGCACAAGAAGGGAGCTGGGAGCACAAAGAACGGCCGTGACTCCAAGGGGCAGCGCCTGGGAGTCAAGATATACGGCGACCAGGTCGCCAAGCCCGGCGCCATCATCATCCGCCAGCGCGGCACCAAGGTCCTGCCCTGCTCTTGCTCGGCTTCCCCATTACTGCTTCTTGGATAAGGGAGAGCCAAGCTCTTGGTTTATCGCTTGCTTGGTGCATGTGTTTTTTTTATTTAATCATTCGGTGAAATAACCTTGTTTAATGTTCAATTACTGTTGATTTGGGGACAAGTTCTGGTGGAAAAGTTGGAGCGCATTAGGCATTGCACGCCAATGCTGTTTTGGGCCTGAATTGACTACCTAGCTTTATAAGAATGATGATGACTTGTACATGTAGGAGTCTGATGAATCTAGAAATACAGGCCAGTGGGGATGATTGGATGTTGCTATTGCGCACTGTGCCTAACTGCACTTCCCACCTCTAGTCTAACACTATGCAAATGAGAAAAGATTGTCATTTCTGAATATCTCATATAGCAGGAGCGGAATAACCAGCCTCTGTATTCATATATGCTATCTAGCTACCACAAAACTATTTTCAATTGCATTATCAGGCATAACTGTTCGATACAAGGTGTATTGGAAATCACTAAAATAATAGTCTTGGAAAAGGAAAAAAAATGCATGAACTAATTCAGTTGACAATTGAATGCCATGAGCCTCTCAATCTTACTCACCATGCAATCTCGTAAAGCTGCATAACTTGGCACCCATGCAGCCCTGCTGCCAATGTTTTAGATATTAATATAAAGTATACCATCATGCCCTTAGGATTCAATCTTATAGTATGAAGTGCTTATTGTATGCTCGATCTATTCCTGTCCTTGCCTTCTTTTTTTCCCCAAGTTTTTATTACATTTGTTTTGAACATTTCAGGTCTATCCTGGAAATAATGTTGGGATGGGCAAGGATCATACTCTTTTTTCTTTGATCGATGGACTAGTCAAGTTTGAGAAGTATGGACCCGACAAGAAAAAGGTAGTTGTATCTTGGTTATTACTTGTTCACATAAAATTTTACTTAAAGGTCTGGGGAAATAGAAATACCAGATATATGTTCATCGAACTACTTGTCTTTTACAGGTAAGTGTTTACCCATATGAGAAGCAGCCTGAAAACCCAAACAGTTACAGAGCAAGAAAGAGAGAGTACTTCCGTATGCAGCGTGAACGCAAGAAGGCAAGAGCAGAGGGAACCATTGAGCCTCAATTGGTATTAGCCTCTGTCGACGAAAACTCTGAGGTCAGCGCAGACTGCTGATAAGCTTCCTGTGTAGTATCTCTTTTTTGCAATCCATGTTTGATATTTTCGCCCTGAATTGTAAGATTTCATGATCCATACAAGGTTACATATTACACGATGCTGTTTAGATATGTTCTATATGATGTGCCTTTTCTGGAATTCATGCTTTAGAGTCACAGTGGGGTCTAATCCAACTTCCTAGACCACAAACTGCACGTAATGGTGTGATGGACGTTGTTGCAAGCAGACCTGAATCTTGACTTAGTGGAATTCGAGAGATACTACATTGTTGCAATATATCAAAGGCATCAAGATGAGCGACATCATCACTGGGGCCAGGGGTGATCAAAATACCCTTTTGACATGTAGGGCAGTAATGGGATTTAGGTTTAATTGGTGGAAATAGGTCTATTACCAGACTCTTCCCTTTTTTATGTTTTATATTCGTGAGGGCCTAATATTGCTGCAGCTAGTACAATTTTGCACAATGAAAAAATTGTCATTTTGCTATAACCCATGGATGCTAAAAAAAGTGTCATTCTACTATTTTTGCAATTGTTTAGACCTACTACTATTTTTCCCATACAAAAAATGCTGCGTTTACTTGCTGATATCACTGCACCAAAATAATTGTAAAAATAGTAGAGAACACCAATTCTGCTTAAACAAGGAGAATGTCATCGTTAATTAGCTGGGAACAAAGTTTCTCCCTTGTCTTAATGATGAACCTTGAGGATTAGGCATTAATCTCATCTTTTCGAAAAAGAGAAGGAAAAGGGGTGTTTCTTTAGTGTTTTGGCCCTAGTTTTCTTTCTCATGATTTTTTCCGTTTTGCTTTTGCTTAAGCAAAGCAAAGAGGGCCTTTATCCAATAAAATTGGCCTACCAGAGGATAATTGAGACCTTTTATTTGCCCCTCAACTCTAATGCAAATGCAAAAAGTGCTCATCAAGAAACATAGTATGAAGAAAAGAGGACAACCCTACTTCTCCCCCTCTCCCTTCTCTCTCCCCCTATTTTCCTGCAATGGTAGAGCCGGTAGCACTGGTGAGTGGTGACTGATGTCACCAAGTCAAGCATTATTGAGAACCCACCTTATTTTTCCTCAAGCTTTATGCAAGTAGAATCTGGCGAGGGGTATGCCATATACTAAGATCATTTTCTCCTTCAATCTTCCGAAGAAGCAGAAACTTTTCACGCTGTGAACATTTGAAAGAGGTCAACATTCACAGTTCTTCTCATTCTACTTGAACTTGAAGTTAAAAATCATATGCCATGGTTTCTTTTTAACATCAGGTATGAGGTATATATGCCATGCCAATGATTTTTTTTTTCCAGTCGTCACCTTGAACATTTTAAATCATCTTATATCTTCCAAAGGACTTATTTTTCCAAATTTCGTTGCAACAGTTATGTTGATACAACTTGCAGGATAAGAAATACTACTCCATGAATCTTGCCTGCAAAGTTCATTTAAAGTTATGCAGCTTAAATAGTTGAGGCCATACATTTGCTCACTAACCTTAAGGGACCAGTAGCTGTACGTAAGGTGGTTATGCATGTGCATAATGTCTCAAATAGCTGTACAGACTCACTGAGCACTTTGTGTCATATCATTCCTACCTTACCACATTTCTAGGAACCTTCCAATTGTTATTTTCATGTTACTTTGATCGATGTAAGGAAGTCATAGCCATCGTGTGCCTTTAACTTAATTAATGTTAACCCTCTTAGCTGAGTAGAATATTGCTAAGATCTTCTCAAAGAATATCATTTTTTTCCCCTTAAAGATCAGAACTGACCGGGCATGCTTGAGATATTCTGATTTATTTCCGGGCAAAACCATGTTCCCATGAAATGAAACATTGGCTGTGCTGTAAAAGTAATTGTCTATCAACCTTTTGGATACAGATTTTGAGAAACTTCCCAGCTATTTCTTGCTGGTAGTAATACATGTTAACAAACAAATTCATAGGAGCAATGACATTTATTTGCTGTTTAGACTCTAGAGGCGTAGACAATTCCTGAAAACTCTATACTTCTTTTCTTGTACACTATTTTGTATGTTCATATAGCGTGTAAATCTAAAAAAACATATAAGGCTTGCTTTTCCCCAACAGTTACACTCACATGGTAAATCATCAAGGTTTCTAGGAGTAGTGGAGTTTCTAAGAAGCTTATGTGATCTTTTTAAGGGAATCTCTTTTGGTGGAGAACATCTTCGCATTGGAAAAAGATATCTTCATTCATTCGTACAGAGTGAACAAACCTACAGCAAAGTGTAAATGAATCAGTTAAAAAAAATATGACCAAGAAAAGGACCAGTAGAATCATCCATCCATGACCCATGCAGCCATGCTTATCACAAGTTATGCCTTTGCCTGCAGACTTCACAGCCCACACCACATAATATTAAAGCCATGATGCAACCAACTGGTAATGAAACCCTTTTTATCAACTGTGATCTCTTTTCTCTGCTCAATTATTATCCTAAAGCATATTCTGTTGGTCTGAGCCATAATTCCCTAGCACTCCTTGTCTTTTCAATGCATGTCATGTTTTCGTGACAGGCAAGTTGCAGAGAAATAGAGAAACCTTTGTTCATCTTCAAGGTTGACAAGTTCTACACTGCACTCAATTGGTAGGCTCATTAGTTGATTTGCTAAAGACAGGAGCTGGGTCCTTGGGGGAGGATAATGGCCACTACTGCACTAGGTTTTGTTGGACTGGTACTGGGCCGAGTTTAACCTCATCGTTCCTTAGTCCTTAAGGCTTTGGCTAGTTGATGTAGCAATGGTTATACAGTGAGCTGTTATAAGATGCATCTATGTTGAGAATCGATACAATTTGCTGATGCAATGATAATTTAAAGGTTATTCTTAAAATTCTGAAAATAGAAGGATTTCGGGACCAAACTTAGTTCCAATGTTCCATTAGTCTGTAAGAGAGGGGGCTCCCCCTCCCCACTCCCCCCTGGTGCACACATATTCTGGTAGGAACTTTTGATCGCTTTGTGTTAATCTTGACTTAATGTGCAGATTGCTTTGTGTTAGTCTTGACTTCTTAATCGTTAGACTGTTACTCAATGAAAAGGTATCTCCCTTTTGTTGAACCTTACAGTCAAAGGAGGTTATCTAGGTATTGCATCTTTGACCTTATTGCTACATTTTTTTTTCTTCTGTTGGAAATTGCCTGGAGGGTAAAGTACATACCTGCTGGATCGAAGTTCAGATTGCTATACCATTCTGAGGAAACATATGTGTCAGTTCATTGTACCGCTGAGCACCTGCTCATGTGCACTTCAGCTTTCCCACACAAAGACCTACTTCATTCAACAGAATCCAAACTGATAACATGAGCACTTGCACTGATTAACACGAGAATGAGAGAATCCAAACCTGCTTCAGTTAATCCAGGAATTTTTTTTTTCTCATAGTGAATCCATCACATACCCATAATTTTGAGGCGTCACAATAAATTGATATGCTTGTTAAACAGTAGAACCAGATAACATGATTGCCAATGCCAGGCCAATGGCCAAGAGCTGCTACACTAATGATGTAAAACAGGGCATTGCTTTGGTTTGGGCACAATTGGGATCTGCATATTTGAAGATGAGCTACTTGCCGCCAAAACAAGTCAGAGAAGTGTGCTGCCGCCCAAACAAGTCGCTGAGGCCTCTAATTGGAATCCGATGCCCTTTGGAGGCATCCAAATTCCAAAATGGAGAGTTGGAGACCAAACATCAAGTCAAGGATCAGGATCATAAGAACAGGGACCCAAAGCAAAAAAAAGGTATTTGAGGTAAAAAGAAAAAAAAAAGGAAACCGTCAGCATATCTTTTTCCTGACAGCCAGCTACCCCACCCACACCACACAAAGCATTATCAAAACCCAGATGCTCCCTTGCAAAAGCAACATGTCTCTGCATTGAATCTCTTCTCGACCACCATTCGACCAATAGCAGATCTGTGTTTTGTTCCTCTCACCATTATATGGCCCCTCTTGCATTGAGAGCTGCACACCTCCTGACTTTCCATGGCCTAACATCCCCTCCTCCACATATAAAACCCCCTGACCCCCTTCACCCCATCTCATTGTGGCCTCTAGAGCCCCCTGAACTCTTTCTCTGTACATACATTCTTGTATAGATTCCGCGCGTCGAGCAGTTCCTGTGCTGTTCGTCGCAATTACCCGATTGTTCAATTGGTGTCCAATGGATCCCATGAGCATAGAGAAGATCAGGGCCATGAACAAGTTTAGGAATGGCAGGAGGCGGGAGCAGCTTCCTATTCTTTCAATCTACGTGCTGTCCGCCTTTGTCATCTGCCTCCTGCTCACTAGCCCTGCTTGGTTCCCTAGCCTGTGCTCGCGCCTCAGCTTCTTCTTCCTCACCACGCTCCCTGACTTGGTCACAGCCTTCCTGCTCAGCCCCAAGTGTCTCTTCATCGTCGGCAACCTCATCGTCGTCTTCCTCTTTGGTCAGTCTAGGCTGGCACCGCCGAGGGATGACGATCAGTTTTCCTTGGTGAATGAGATACACGAGGAGCATGTGAAGAGGAACAATGCAGTGGTTGCAAAGGCGACAATCACAACGGTGGTGGTGGATGACCACAGCGCTTCTCTTGGAGTGGTGCAGGAGGAAGTGGAGCTGAAGGAAGAGGAAGGGGAAGAGGAGGAGCTGCATAAGAGAGTGGAGGACTTCATTGCAAGGGTGAAGAAGCAAAGGAAGCTGGAGGCCAAGAGCTTCTTCGATGTCGATCGATAACTACGATCTAGGAGATGCTAATTAAAGCATGATTGCATCCAAAAGTACCTGCCTGTTTGGCTTTGTGGTGCCATCCTTGATCATGCCATTGTTAGGTTAAAATGTCAGGGTGTGGAGGAGATGAACCCATTCCACTGTAGGAGTTACAGTGTAACTGAGGTGTAAGTGTAACCTTGGCAGGTATTAGGGGAAGGAGAGACATGGAACGTGTGTGATCTTTGAGAAAGTACAAAAGGAGAAAAGTGATGCATGGTGTGTTTCTCTTATATTGCTTTGTGTCAAGACTCGATGAGCATGCTGGCATGATGATGGTTATATCACTTCTGTACTGGGGAGCAAAGAGATTCTGTACTCTCAACCTGATGTTTATAAAGTTGTCGGCCAACAGATCACCATAACTTGGTGAAAAGAAACCGTTTTATTAAGAGTGTTGCATTGGATGATGATTTGGAATTCAAAATTTGAATACATGAGTGTACACTTGATGCGCATCACTCAGGTCCTAGTTCTAAGTTTTTGGCACTCATATTTTACATAATACAAAAACGAACAATCTACGTCTAGTCTTTTTTAAAAAGAAAGTTTGGGTGCTTTCTTACGAGCAATTAGGAACAGCATGCTCTTCTCCCAAAAAATACAGTTATAAAAATGAACTCCTTAAAAATAAGAGTATAACCTTGACATCTGTTACGGTAATTCTTGGGTTTTATGTCTTTAAAATTTTGATGCCTTCTACACTGGTCACAAACCCACGACTGTACTGATATAGCACACTAAACTGGAGGAACAACTCCAAGGTGCTGTTTAGGTAAATATAGCATAAAATGTTGAAGGAACAACTTCAACGTGCTAATAGATAATGCCCTAAGGGCTGTCTGAATCCACAGACAATATGAGCTCAATCCAAAGCTCAAGAACAAGATCTAATCCAAGATCTAAAATAGAGATAAGAACATCAAGTTCTATTCATATGGCAGTGGGTACAAACCAAGTTACAATACATGAGGGCGATGCCTCTATTTATAGCATCTAAGGCCTTACACAACTCACTTACAACTAGATTATAACTACTAGGCAACTAGATAGCAGCTAAGGTACAACTAGACTCCACTCATAACAACTCAGCTATTGCTCATAGACACCTAAGATATATTTGTATAGAACAACCATGTATCTTCTAGTAATATGGTGACATAGCCATACTTCTTGCTTAGGGTAACTCTTTATGTGCTCCAGAGGTAAAACTCAAGTTGACTTCTTGTTCTTAGTAGCAAAATTCAGATTTACTTCTAAGACTTGTAGTTTATGAATTTATCATATGATGTCCCTCATCACCCTCCCCTTCTTGATTGGAACTTGACCTCGAGTTCTCTTCATAGAGTGCTTGTTCAGGATGGTAGAGTGATAGATCAGCCACATTGAAGGTCTTAGAAATGTTCATTTCACTTGGTAGATCAACTACATAAGCATTTTCATTTATCTTCTTCAAAATTGAGAACGGCCATATCTTCTTTGCCTTAATTTCCCATGAACTCCTGCTGGTAATCTCTCTTTTCTAAGATAGACCATCACCTGATCACCAACTTGAAAAGACATTGGTCTCCTCTTCTTGTCTGCCAAATGTTTGTATTTCTGGTTTGATGTTTCCAGGGCATCATGAACTTCTTTAAACAGTTCAGAATAATTGTCAGCAAAGTTTATTGCTGATCTGGAATTGTCCCTTGTTGGTAGCTTGAGTAAATCAACCACATGCCGTGGAACTTTTGTGTAAACAATAGAGAATGGACTTCTTCTTGTAGATCTATGCTCTGAATTGTTATAAGCAAATTCAGCAAGAGATAGGGCTAAGTCCCATTGTCCTTTCTTATTTCCACATATGCAGCGAATTAAGTTGCCCAAGAACTTATTCACTATTTCAGTTTGGTCATCCGTTTGTGGATGAGTTGTACTTGAGAATTTCAATTCAGTATTGAATTGCTTCCATAATGTAAGCCAAAATGCAGCAAGGAACTTGCTGTCTCGGTCTGAAACAATAGACCTTGGAACACCATGTAGTCTAACTACTTCTCTAAAGAAAAGACTAGCCACATGATGAGCATCTGTTGTCTTTCGGCAAGGAATAAAGTATGCCATCTTAGAGAATCTGTCAACCACAACATAAACAACATCATTCCCACATCTTGTTCTTGGTAAGCCAAGAATAAAGTCCATTGATAGGTCCTCCCAAGGTGCATTTGGAATTGCCAATGGCATGTATAACCCAGTGTTTGAGCCTGGCCTTTATATGTTTGGCATACTGGACATCTTTGCACAAATTTTCCCGATTTGCTATGGTCTTGTCACGCCCAACATGACCACTAAGATCACTTGAATGCAGTTCTCTAATTAGCTTATCACGTAGAGAACTTCTTGGAATGCACAACCTATTATTTTTGAATAGATAGCCATCTTGCACCACAAATTCTTCACCTAATGGTTGCCCTTGTAGATGCTTCAGCCATACTTGACCAAAATCATCATCGTTCTCATATAATTCCTTCAGTTGATCCATACCTGGAAGTTCAGCTTCAAAAGAAGTTAAGAGACAAGCACGGCGACTTAAGGCATCAGCCACTCGGTTGGTTGCTCCAGACTTGTGCACAATGAGATAATTAAATCTCTCCAAGTATGATGCCCATCTTGCTAGCATGCGATCTACATGCTTTTGATTTCTAAAATGCTTCAAGGATTGATGGTCAGTATAGACAATGAACTCTTTGGGTAATAAATAGACTTCCTAAGTTTTTAAAGCTCTAAAAACTGCATAGAGTTCTTGCTGATATGTACTCCATTTCTGCATTGCTTCACTTAGCTTCTCACTAAAGAAAGCAATGGGTTTTCTTTCTTGGGATAGAACAACACCAATGCCTACACCACTTGCATCACATTCCAATTCAAAAGTTTTGCTAAAATCAGGTAGAGCTAGGACAGGAGCTTGTGAGAGCTTCTGTTTGATATCCCTAAAACTTTCTTCAGCAGCTTCATTCCATTGGAATTTACCTTTCTTCAAACACTCAGTAATGGGTGCCATAATAGTGCTGAAGTTCTTCACAAATCTTCTATAGAATGTGGCAATACCATGAAAACTTCTAACTTCTGTAATAGTCTTTGGAGTTGGCCAATCTTTTATTGCAGCAACTTTAGAATCATCAAAATGAATTCCCTCACTTGTTATGACAAAACCTAAGAAAAGAAGTCTCTTTTGTAGGAAAACACACTTCTTCAAATTCACATAGAGCTCATTCCGCTTTAGGATTTCTAGTACCTTTCGTACATGCTCAAAGTGTTCATCTTCATCTTTGCTATAGATCAAGATGTCATCGAAATAAACCACAACAAATTGAGATAAGAAGGGTCGAAGGACTTGATTCATCAAATGCATAAAAGTGCTTGGTGCATTTGAAAGTCCAAATGGCATAACAAGCCATTCATAGAGCCCTTCCTTGGTCTTGAAGGCCGTTTTCCACTCATCACCAGGTCTGATACGAATTTGGTGATAGCCACTCCTCAAATCAAGCTTAGTAAATATCTTTGCCCCACTTAATTGATCCAACATATCATCTAAACGGGGTATAGGAAATATGTACCTTATGGTAATCTTGTTAATTGCTCTACTATCAACACACATACGCCAAGACACATCCTTCTTTGGTGTGAGTAGTGCTGGTACAGCACATGGGCTAATGCTTTCCCGAATATGTCCCTTTTATAGCAATTCTTCTACCTTCTCCTTCAATATAGCATGCTCTTTTGGACTCATTCGGTAGTGTGGCAGATTAGGAAGACTAGCACCAGGAATTAAGTCAATTCGATGCTGAATTCCTCTCATAGGTGGCAAATGTTGAGGCTCCCCAAGTATATTCTGAAATTTAGATAGAAGTCTCTGAATCTCTGCTGGAATTTCAGGAGTAGGTTGCTCTTCACCCTTAATAATAAGTGCAGCACATAAATCTGTCTTCTTTAAGTCTTCTATAAATTCACTTGAAGTGCGGGAAATAGTCAACATATTCTTCTCCACCTTACAAGTAGAACCATCTAGCTTGTTAGGTAGAATGACAATTTTCCGCTTGTTCCATATGAAAGAATAAGTATTTTCTCTTCCTTTATGTGTAGCATCCACATCAAATTGCCAAGGTCTTCCAAGAAGAACATGGCTGGCATCCATGTCAATTACATCACATAGCACATTTGAACGATAGTATTTTTAAAGAAATTGGCAAATTACATTGTTTTGTGATCCTCATATTCACTCCCTTCTTGATCCACCCAATGGTGTAGGGATTTGGGTGATAATGGGTGTCAAGCTTTAGGTGTTGGACTAGATTTTGAGAAATTAGATTCTCACAACTGCAGCTATCAATCACCAATTTGCACACCTTGCCATTCACAGTACACTTGCTCTCAAATATCTTCTTCCTTTGTGTATTGTCGGGTTGTGGTGTGGAGCACAAGAGACGCTGAATTACACATACTACTTCTTCACCTTCCTCCTCACAAAGGTCGTGTTCTTCCTCAACTTCAACCTCATATTCACTTTCACCATTGTCACTATCATCATCACTTTCATGGCGTGTAGTGTTAACAACTTTCCTCCTAGTACAGTTGCTGGATATATGTCCTTCTTCACCACACTTATAGCATTTGGTAACATTTTGGTTTCTCTTTACTCTACTCTTCTTGGTAGCTTGCTTCGGTTCAGATTGCTTTGCTTTAGATTGAGTAGTCTTACTCTCTGTCTTGCTAGGATAACCCTTTGATGAGCCCTGAATGTGAGAATGGGATTGAGACTTGGTTATCTTATTTGTCTTCACAAGTCTCTCAGCTCTCAATGCTAGAGCTTGGGCTTGACCTATTGACCAAATTTGCTGCATAGCCAATTGATCTCTTACAACATCATTGAGACCATTAATATATCTTGCAACTTGTTGATCTTCAGTTTCAACAAGGTTGCACCTCACCTCCAGCCTCAAAAACTCTTCTGTATAGTCTGAAACAGACCTATTGCCTTGAGCACAATTCTGAAATTCAGTGAAAAGAATTTGTTCATAATCAGCAGGCAAGAATCTAGCCTTTAGAAGGGCTTTCATTTGATGCCAATATCTTATGCGAGGTTCACCCCTCAGCCTCCGCTCTTCTTGATGGCGGTGCCACCATGCACCAGCTCCTCCCTTCAGCTTATATGCAACTAAAGAAACTTTGCGATCTTGGCTGATATCCATGATCTCAAAGAAAGTCTCAACTTCATATAACCAATCAAGAAAATCTTCTATATCTACACTTCCATTAAAAGAAGGAATTTCATCTTTCACTTTATATGTATCTCTCCCATATCCAAAATTCCTCTTTGGCTGCTCATAAAGATCATCGTCTCCATGTAGATCCTCTACTTCACCTTCTGAATCATCACCAGGAGGCCTTGTTTGTCCAGGAGCATGTTTTTGCTTGAGCTTAGCTTCAAGATTAGCTTGTCTGCGTTGCTGTCTTTCTTCCTCCTCTTTTGATGAATTTCCTTTTTGTGCCAGCATCGGGGATATGCTTTGTAATCATTGCTGCAAGCTGATCAAATCTCCTATTAAGTTCTTCATGTAGGGCTTGAATCTGCTGCTCTGTAGCATCAAGCCTCTTCCCTAACTCCAGCATCAAGCCTCTTCCGTAACTCCTCCATGTCTTGCTGCAGATTTTCTTAGAGAAAAACAGCAGCTAAGATGATCAACGAGGCCCTGATACCAATCTGATATAGCACACTAAACTGGAGGAACAACTCCAAGGTGTTGTTTAGGTAAATATAGCACAAAATGTTGAAGGAACAACTTCAACGTGCTAATAGATAATGCCCTAAGGGCTGTCTGAATCCACAGACAATATGAGCTCAATCCAAAGCTCAAGAACAAGATCTAATCCAAGATCTAAAATAGAGATAAGAACATCAAGTTCTATTCATATGGCAGTGGGTACAAAACAAGTTACAATACATGAGGGCAATGCCTCTATTTATAGCCTCTAAGGCCTTACACAACTCACTTACAACTAGATTATAGCTACTAGGCAACTAGATAGCAGCTAAGGTACAACTAGACTCCACTCATAACAACTCAGCTATTGCTCATAGACACCTAAGATATATTTGTATAGAACAACCATGTATCTTCTAGTAATATGGTGACATAGCCATACTTCTTGCTTAGGGTAACTCTTTATGTGCTCCAGAGGTAAAACTCAAGTTGACTTCTTGTTCTTAGTAGCAAAATTCAGATTGTAGTCTATGAATTTATCATATGATGTCCCCCATCCTGTACCGTGCATGCTGAGTGCATGTTGAGTTGTTGAACCTCACCCAAAATAACTGTATAACAACTCAGTCTAGTAGTTAATAAAGTTCTATCTTTATTCGCAAAAAAAAAATGTATGTAACCAGATGAAAAGTTTCTAGCTCCTTTACTGCACAAGTATTCGTGCATATGCTGAAAAACGGCGCATGTGTTGGATCAAATAAACTATGGTCGATCACACGCAATGCTGAATGTTCAGGCACGAAAAAAAAAGGCGAAAAAAAGAAGAAAAAGCGATGCACACGCCGTGCTCATTCAGATTTGTGAAATGATGCCATACACGCGCAAACGCTTATACACCCATTCGAATATTTTAAAAATGATACGTACTGCAAAACTAATTCAATTGTTAATTTAACGAAAAGATATAATAGAGTGGATTATCACGAGCAATCGGAACCACTTGTCCCTGACCTCGGCTAGCTTTTGCAGATGCTGAATCGGATCGGCGTCAGTCCCATGCATGCCTCTGCTTGCTGGCCGTTTCGAGATGAGATCACATATTCTTTTCTGAGCCACACGACGTGACACGAAAAAGGCGCACTAGGAGCATCACGGCTGATGCGAAAAAGGGAAATTTAAAATGAAAATAAAAGGTGAAAAAATGGTGGCAAAGGGACTGCACGGATGCATGTCCACGATGAGATGATCGGATTAGCGTATGCAGAATACTCCAAGTGGACTTCTTTAGAACGTGGAAAGTAGAGCCTACACCACACCATGATAGAAAATAACAATGCCACAGAAAAATTTTTAAAAAAAAAGGATGAGAGGAGTGCAGCTGGTATTCGTGTACTTGTAAATAGCAACTCAGCGAGAACTTGTTTTCACCGCACAACGAGTTGCCTATTTTGCTGAAGTAAACCGTTCGACGATAAATTCTTGTACTCAAATGGGGCAAGAGCATTCTGTTGTAACCTGTATAGACTATGAACAGCTTGGCTCCTTTTCACTAGAGCAAAATTGGAGTCAAAACTTACAACAGGCTATAATTTGGAAGTTCCACAGCAAAACCCTAGCATCATTTGTTGTTCTAGGATACATAAGTAAATTGCTTTGATTCATTCATTCACCAAAACTGGGCTTTCATTTCATCTCACATGCACAAAACTCCACTAGGCCTAAAATCTACCCAAACATGTCTACACCCGGGAACAACTTGTGCCAGCAAATTTCGGCTGCTATTGTGTCCGTGGCGCCACAAGCATTGCTTTTCAGTGCGGATGAAATTTCCTTCACTTCTGTCTGCCAAATTTATGAGCTACAGCTGGCTCCGTTTGTGTGTCCCAGACCTGTCAAACATGCACAAAAAAAAAATGTTAAATAAAGAGCTTCAACAGCTCATGGACTTGTAAAAAAACAGCTTGTGAGAGGAGCCTGGTGGATTACTTTTAGTTTGCCTTTTGATCCTCCACAGGCTAACCAGAAGGGATTGTCATGTGAAAATGATACAGAAAAAATAGCTCCCTGGAACAAACAAAGTGTATAAGCAATATGTTTAAAGCAATTACTTCCGGAAGTATAGAACAATTTCAACTGAAAACATACAAGCTTTGGATTCATAGAGGCGATGCATGATGGCTGGTTGTTTGATAGATCCCAAAGTTTCACCTGCATTTACAAATAGGTTAGTCACTGGCTGAATAGTATCCATATGTCATCCAACTATTGGAAGGTTCTTACCATTTTATCAGTTGAGCCTGTAGCAAGAAACTGCAAGAAAAGAAGCTACTATCAGCGATCTAGTCATGTGGATGTGTTTATTTATTGTTTTAGTAAACAACTATACTGAAAAAGAAAACGTACATTAGGGGCAGTTGGGCTGAAGGAGACGGATGAAACAGCCTTTTCATGTGCATGAAGAGTATAAGTGGATCGGCCAGAAGAACTTGATGAAGCTGTTCGCTTATCGAATGCTTGAACCATCCCATTTTCAAGACTTACCTGAAAGACATATTTTGACTTAGAGAACCTCAAACTGATTCAAATATCACTACAGACCATACAATAACTTCAAAAAGGACAAGTGCTAATTTCATAATATTGAGAACACACATTCACTAGATATAACAAGAAAACTACAGATCAAATGCTTTCGCAAAACCAACACTAGGTCATTCCTATAGGGTCCAAAAATAGATAGTCACTTAGTCTGTATTGTTAGCATAAGCACCGGAGACGAATCTAAACAATTTTCACCATAGCAAGGCTCTGAGAGCCGCCTGCTAACATAAATGTTCTCTACATCATACTCGACTCTCGACAAAACTACATGTCAAAAAAGACCCACTGACTCTACCCATTTAGATTTTAATTAAGCTGTTTTCTGATAGACGATTCACTAAAGGAATACCCTAAGGCCTCAGCTCGTCCTTGATTTCACATGTTTCGGACTAGACATATAGCGGAGTTTAGATATGCAAAAAACAAACCATGAGTTTCATTCACTCACCACAAATGAGTGTTCATTGTGTGGATCCCAAGCTAAACTTTCCACATCTGCTTCAAGAGACCATTTATGGCAGCTCTGTCCACCATCTTTCATATCGTTCTGTATGTAAAAAAACGTTGGATCACATCATGAAAGTATAGTTCGATGTTAATAAATCAATTACACAGGATAACTGGCATATGCATTACCATGGCAACTGTTTTATCAAATGATCCACTAAGAAGAACTTCAGGTGACTGTGGGCACCAAGCAACTGACTGAACCTGCAAACCGAGGAAAGGAAATCAGGATTATATGGCAACATGATGTTAGTTAGCCAAACCGACAAAAAATAGCTATCAGTAATCATTGCCTTGTCATCATGATGTTCAAGTGTGACTGCACATTTGCCAACAGCTAAATCCCAAATTTTAACGGTTGTGTCTGCACTAGCACTAGCTAGAACATTCCTGGAGTTCAACAATAATTCATGCATCAGAGATTGAGAGAGGCTAACAAGTGAAGAGAGGTACCATCACGTGAGTTGAAATGAAAACTCACCTGACTTCCTTGTTCCATGCAAGACCAAGCACAGAATCTCTATGACTTCCCTTCTTATACTTTTTCCCCTGCAAGAGAATACATGCAGTATGGATAAGTGGGTATAGCTAACAAAGGCTGAAGGAAAAGTATGAATTAATGCCTGATTGCATACATCCATAAACACATCATGATATCATGAAAAAGAGAAATTCTAACAATCTTGTCTTGGCCAAGTATATTAATCTAATCAGCATCATTACTGTTAAGAATTCATATGGGGACCACTGGCTCTGGTGTATAAAAATTCATATGGAAATCACCGGCTCTGCTGTAATAAAATCTGATAACTGAAAGTAACCAAGCAAGATTAACCTTGCTGAATCTATGAAGAATCCATTTTGGTCTCACTTGCATTTAAGGAGATGATTAATCAGATGGAAAAACATCTTATGTCACACACATTCACTTAGATAACGTGAGGCTGACAAGAAATTCATGTACATTCCTTTTACATGTTAAGAGCATAAAAGCCTGCTGCTAAATGGGTTTATTTTACTCATAATTGCTTTTGAATTTATCCTAAAATTTAGCTGTCAATATTCAATAAACCATACAGAAAATGCACCGCATGGTCAGCTAAACTCACGTCACAATATAAGTCAAAGAAACATGTAGATAGCATCATTAACAAGAAATCAACAGCCTTAAAACAGAAACTGCTTTAGTTTGGAGAATGCTAGAAGTACTGAACTTGTTCAGCACAGAAACCAGTAAAATAATGTATGTGAGCAATTACAACTCCAAAGCTAGCTCAGTATTGCAACTATTAAAATAGTTAACAGAACCATGAAAAGTATAAATCTAGTTCAATACTGGACTTAGAAGCAAACCTTTTTGCCCTTTGCCTTTTTCTTCTTTTTTGAAAGCCCTCCCAAAACCATGTGAGGTTGCACCTCATCAACCTGTTAATAAAATCAAATGTTCACACGAGAATATGTAAATTACTTTGCAATTAGATGTTTCATGGTTAAAAGAATCGGTATCCCTATACACATCAACAGACATTACCATATCTAGGTCCCAGATTTCGATGGCAGGATCCATGGTTCCAACAGCAATAAAATTCCCTGCAGCATGTAAAACAAAGAGAAAGCAATGAGTCTCTTCTAAAGTTACATTGGTGTCCCTTACATGTAACTGAGGTGACAGCCACAGTTTTACCTTTGTCATCACCCTTCAGATTAAAATCCATCCAAGCAGTGCAGAGCGGAAAAGCAGGGAGAGGAACATCATGGTGCACAAACATATTTTGCTCACCATCATCTGTTTCTTCGAGTATGTTGACCTGTCATTGATAATTAGTTGACCACTAAGTATCAAAGTTTACTATCCGGGAATCATTTTGAAACACAAATTTACTCACTACAGCCAGCATTTTCGTAGTGTATTATGTTCTATTTATTACTACAAGTAAGATAATGTATCATGCCTTTAGATTCTTATATCAACAAACGAATAAACCAAACAGCACCACCATTATAATTTCTAGCAAAACCAGAAATGTTGCAAACTGGTAAACTTGCCTGAAGGGAAAAGATATCTTCGTCGCTGTGTGCACAAACAATGAGATAATCGGTAGGCTTGATCACCTTATCTTCAATCTCCTCCTCGTCATCGTCATCCTCATCCTAGTAAGATAGGAAAAGGGGTTGGATCAATTCGCATCCATTAGGGCCTCAGTAAGCAGCAAAGATAAATTAGAGTAGAAAGTGTGATTACATCATTGTTATTGAGGTAGGGGTCCATGTCATTGCTGGGATAGTACAGGTCCCCCATTCCAGAGCTGAAAATCTCGATCCCTGAGACACTCGTAACCTCGCAATTCAGAAATCACCAAAGCAGCGACCTAACCATTCGCGGAGGATGAGTAGAAGTGTAGAAGAGAAGACAAGCGCGCACCTTCCTCCTCATCGTCGTATTCATCCATGTTGAGCTCCGCGAGCTCATCGGCGACGTCGTCCGCCTTACCGGAGCCCTTGGCGAGCGCCTTGGCGACGGCCTTGGCCCGGGCGACCTCGTCGAGCTCCTCCTGCTCCTCGGCCTCGGCGCCGTCGAGCTCCATGGTGCCTGTCTCATCGTCCTCTTCGGCGTCGCTCCCGCCGCTGCTGACGGAATTACATTCGTGGTAGGAAACAAATTCGTTCGTCAGTACCACTAGACTTACAACAGCGCGCGCAATGCAAGGAGGAGAAGGGGGTGCGTGCGTGCGTGCGTGCGTGCTCACTCTCCGCCCAAGGCCATGGTCTTGATGGCCTCGTCGATCTCCTCCTGCGTGGGCGGCTCGACGACGACGGGGACGTTCTTGGCGGCGCCCCTGGGCACCCAGGAGATGGCCGAGATCATCCCCTTGAGCGAGTCGTCCTCCATCGAGCTGCGGCGCGGGGCGGGAAAAGAAACGCAGCCTTTCTCTTGGACGGTCGATAGGGGAGTGCGACGGGGCGACGCGGCCGGCGGCGAGGGAGAAGAGCGAGCAGGTGGTGGTGGTGGTGGTGGGCAGGGCTGATTGATGATGGGCGACGGAGGTGGAAAGGGGGCTAGGGTTTAGTTGGTTCGCGCCGCCGAACGTCGTCGCTGCTTCTATTGGGTTGGGTTGGGCCTGGAGGATGGGCCTTTCTCTGGCCAGAGAGAATGGGCCGAGTTACCTGGAAGGATTGCGCTCGTCCATCCAGAATTCCAGATGCCCAAAAAACTCACCTAATAAAAAAAGCGGCGTCCATCCCTGTCAGCTTCTCGGCGGCTACGGATGAGCTGAGGTGATTAGATGCCGCGCCGTATTCGCCTGCCTGTCCCTTTCGTCCCCTCCTCTCTAGCACAGCAGCAGGGCCGCCATGGTCGCTTTCTAGCTCGGGCTGGCAATTCACCGTGCTCTATCTTTGTCTCCTAGCTATCTGCTCCAGGTGCATGCGCATGCTCCCTGCTTTGCTTAGTTCCCTTGTCGTACATGGCGCGAACATGTTTCTCCGATAAACTTGGCGCGAATCTTGGGGGAGCAGTGCATGCAATCAGTGACAGCAAGGACACTGGGCGATGAAGCGGCGGAATTGATGCATGGGGCGTCCCTGCGCCTAGTCTCTCCATCCATCACATCGAGGCCAAAGACGAAGGCGACGTCGATACGATCCCGATCCCAAGGAAGATCACCGGAGCAGCAGAGGAGCTGGAGGCGCGATGGCGCACCATCGGTCGCGGCGGGGCGATCCATCCACAAAGCGAAGGAGGCGGGTGAAAGAAAAGAAAAGATGAAAGGGAACTCGCCGAGACAGTACAGGCAGCCGTTGCCGTCGTCCGTCGAGAGGGAAAAAAAAACCCAAGGAAAATGTGGTCGATACCGATGGCATGGCAGCAGTGGAGAGTCGTGTCATCTCCCATCCTCACTGACCAGTCCTTGGCCCAACCACCGCACCGCCGATCCTCCTCGACCAGCTGCTTGAAGCGCCGGTGGAGGATCAGAGCCGAGGTTGCAGTCAGTTAAGCTGGCTGTCTGTCTGTGTGTCGGGTAACGAATAGACCGGGCAGTGTTACGGGAGGGCCGGAGGGATCAGGATCGTAACCTACCACCACCAAGAGAAAGAGAAGGAAGAGGCAAGGCCAGGACGACGGACGTGTGTCGTGCTCGTGGGCCGGCCTCAAGAAACAAAACGGCGTTTGGTTGGTTGGTGCGGTGGATGGATCCTCTCCTCCGATCCGTCGAGCGCTTGCCTGCCTTGTTGGTCCGTCCAGCGACGTCGGAGTTTGACCCGAGGCTGGCCTACCCCATGCTTATCCACTACAGTCTACAGTAGTCGCCTCCGTCCATCCCATTCAGCAGCAGCGACGGAGACGTCCACACACCCAAGAAAAAAAAAGGAAAGGAAAGGCGAGGCGAGCAAGAAATATCTCAGCCCAGCCCTGTCGCGGTGGAGCATTACGCAGCGGACACTCGCTGACTCGCTGTGGCGGCGGAATCTCCTTCGTGCAGCAACGGCGGCGGCGGGCACTGACGGCAGATGCCAATAGTAGGCATCACTGCCGACTGCCGTACTACTCTTCCATTTTTTTAAAAAACATTTTCAAAAATGAAAAAAGAAAACAATATACAGAGCTGGCGAGAGCACGCAGGGTCCGTCGGTCAGAGTTTCAGACACACCAAAAAAAAACAAATTCGGCCGGCCGGGACAGGCAGACAGCCGCGCGCGGCAGGTCAAAGACGCATGAAAATACGCAGGCCCCCTGCCTGAAAAGCCGCAGAAGACTCTGGGAGTCAAGAGCATGCTGCATGCCTACTGGAATCTCAAAACTTTCCAAAAATAATTTTTAATTTCTATTCACAGATAATACGTATCTCCAAAAATTCTCTTTTCACCTCTACGTATTCATCTCCCTTACATAACACGCCTCACATAAAATATATTTTTCCCCTCACCGTCAAAGCCGTGTCATCATTAAGCTTTTTTCTGCCTTCTGGTTACATAGTAGACCATTACAGTTACAGTAGTACACTACCTACAGGTCACCACAGCACCACTACCGCATGATACTGACAGAATTCTTAAAATGCAAACAGTAAACTAAAATGGAGTCCATCGTGGCCAATCTGGTGATAACAATGATATGGCACTACCAACGACACAGGCTGTAAGCCTGTAACAGTGCAATTAGCATTGGTTAATACAGGCATCGAGCTCGTAAACGCATTCCTCATCTTGCTGCTGGTGTCTGACAGCTTTCCCTTTCTTTTATCCTCTCCTTTTGAATGCAGTCGCTTCTACCAACCTCAGTGAACTGCAAAAGCGGCAGTAATTAGTAAAGAACTCGTAGCTGATAAAGCGCCATGCTAAGCGCTACTTTACGTCTTTACGGTTTACGCTGATTAACCACGGGTGAAAGTAAAAAAAAAAAAGGATACTGGAATGATGTGAGAGTGGGGAAAAAAAGAACATCATCAGATGAAAAAGAAAGTCCAAATTGCAGAGTAAATCTAGAAAGTGGGGGTGATATCTTTCCCTAGATTTTCTTATTCCCCCTTCACAGCTCTCTCTCTCTCTCTTCTTCCTCCACCCCCTGGCCTTCCTCCCCATCAGGGCTCTGGCCGGTCGCCATCTCCCTCCCCCCATCCAACACCGCGCCCTTCGTCTTCGCCTTGTTCTTCGCTTCCTGTTAGAGCAGGGAGGAAGGGGAAGGAGGAGGCAAGACAAGGGCTTGATTTGATCTGCTTTTGGTTGCCGAGGAGAGGCAGAGAAGAGGGGTTGGTGCAGTTGGAGGCGTGCCCTCTGTGTCTGTGTGTGCGGAGATGGACCCCAAGTTCCCCACACCCCCACCGCTAAACAAAACGGAGCCCACCACCGCGACGACCACCACCACCACCTCCTCCTCGACCGCGCAGCAGCAGCAGCAGCTGGATCCCAAGGACTACCAGCAGCCGGCGCAGCACCAGGAGCAGCAGCACCACCTGCAAATCCAAATCCACCAGCCGCAGCAACAGGATGGAGGCGGCGGCGGCAAGGAGCAGCAGCCGCAGGCGCTGCAGGTGGTGGCGCCGACGGGGGAGCGGAGGCTAGCGCTCGCGCCCAAGCGGAGCTCCAACAAGGACCGCCACACCAAGGTCGACGGCCGGGGCCGCCGGATCCGGATGCCCGCGCTCTGCGCCGCGCGGATCTTCCAGCTCACCAGGGAGCTCGGCCACAAGTCCGACGGCGAGACGGTGCAGTGGTTGCTGCAGCAAGCCGAGCCGGCCATCGTCGCCGCCACCGGCACGGGCACCATCCCGGCCTCCGCGCTCGCCTCCGTCGCGCCCTCGCTCCCCTCGCCCAACTCGGGGCTCGCCAGGCCGCACCACCACCACCCGCACCACATGTGGGCGCCGCCCACCGCGTCCGCTGGCTTCTCCTCGCCCGCCTTCTTGAATTCCGCTGGCGCCGCCGACGGCGCTGGTATCGGCGGCCTTATGCAGCGGATGGGGCTCCCCGCTGGCATCGAGATGCCGGCCGGGGGCGCCGCCGGTGGGACCCTCGGCGCCGCCGGCCACATCGGCTTCGCGCCCATGTTCGCAGGACACGCCATGCCAGGGCTGGAGCTTGGGCTCTCCCAGGACGGCCACATCGGCGTGCTCGCCGCGCACGCGCAGACGATAAGTCAGTTCTACCACCAGGTCGGAGCTGCCGGGGCCAGCGGCCAGCTGCAGCACCCGCACGAGCATCAGCATCACCATCACCAGCAACAGGAGGACGGCGAGGACGACCGCGAGGACGGAGAGTCCGATGAAGAGTCCGGGCAGTAGGGTAGCCGTTCAGCTTCCAGGAAGAGGACGAGTAAAGGGAAGGAGAGAGAAATTGTATGCATGCTGCAGGCAGGCCACGGGATTCTTCTGCTACTCTTGGATTACTGTTCGTCGAGTTGTGATGAATTTTTGTGTTCATTTTTTTCTCGTGTGATAAACTCAATGGAGGCCGTTTGCTCTGATGACTTGATGAATGAAGATCATCCTGGTTCCTCCCACTGTTTCGGGGATGATCGCCCGGAGCCTTCTCTCCAACTTCCAGGTAAAAATTCCATTTTTCATTCAGTATGCTATGCCTGGTTTTCATGGAAAGATAGTATGATTAACTGCTGAGCGAATCTATATGGCTGTGCTATGCTCATCCATCTTGCAGGTGTATAATTGCTGAAAGCTGGATGAGTTGGATCACACCCTTGAGTGAGTGCCTTATTTGTCATTGCGTGTGTAGATATTCAGGTAAATTTTTCTGTTAGAGAGGTGTTTTTTACTGGAGGGATGATTCACTTCTTAAAACAATTAAGGTAGTCGCCGGCAATTTGATCCTCCTCCCCAGGCTGTTTCTGCATCGCTGATACAACGTACAATTTAGTGCCACGATTATCCAAACCCAACCTCTTTGCTTCTTCTGTGGCATGCCAGTGATCAGCTTTTTATTTCAAGATTTGTTTTTTTATGGTCAAATGCACATACCCAATTTGTTTGCTTGATGCATGTAGATATCATTTCAGTATGTATATATTAGGCATTTTCTGTTATTAGTGTTACATATGAAAGGGTAAAGGATCAAGTGATTACATCAATAGATGGAGCCACTGATAACTAGTTATGCACAAAACAGAATATATAGAAGGCCTCCAAATGGCACTTGATTCAGAAACAAAAACCTGCACTTTATTATCTCAGGAACTGGTGCTTTGTTGCCAATGAATATTTCCTGGAAAATTTACACTCTTGATTTCTGTTGGATTAGGACTAATAGTATATATATATCTGCACTTCCGAAGCTGAAAACAATATCATCATCAAATTACGAAAGTCCTTTGAAACTTTGATTGCAATGATAAGCATTATACCTACTCAATGTCACTGGCCTTGCACAATGTCTGATCTTTTATTTGGGGGATGCGAACCATCTCGCTCATCTTCTATGGCCAGCTTTTTAAGTTCTTTTGTCATGGTGAATATGGCTAGCCTATGTGCTTAGAGAAGTGGTTCTGGCCTTGTGGGTGATGAGATAGCTATTATGTGTAGCATTAAGGCCACTCATTTTTTTTAAATGACTATATCATCTGAACAGTACTTGCTGTGGATCTTTTCACTTTAAACTAGAGTACATGCCGAAGACAACATCTAGATCTAGCTGACTTTAAGCTGGACAGCAGGATGTTCGATAAAGTCACTGAAGGATCACAAAAGATTTTTTTTTTCTATGTGGGCATCATGATTGTGTTGGCAAGTGTGGTTGCCCTATGTGTTTTACTAGTTTACTTTATAGAGAGCTTGCCTTGCTTAGAAATAACTGCAACTTTAGTTTAGATTCAAGATATCTACTGTTCCTCCCATCACATCCAGCACATTCTTTCACATCCTTTCCTCACTATTCATTGCTACAGTACATATATGCTACAGTAAATCTCTCACAATCTCCACCAACTAAACACCCCCTCAATGGAAGAAACTGATTCCCATGTTGTCTGGGTTTCATCTGTTCTTACATGGAGCTCATTCATGTTCATTACCATTTTTTGTCCTTACCACATTCATTTATGAGATCTTCATTACAAGTGAGATAGTCATTCATACATCTGTTTGGTACCTATTGGGTCTTGCCTGGTGCTCATAAAAATGGAACTATATGTGGTACTTTGATATCGTCAGGGGCACATGGTCGGCTGTCAATGGTGGTGGTACGCCAGAACTACTACATCAGCATTGTCCTATGCTGAAATGTTTCTGAACCATGAAACAGATTTCTGTTGCTCCTTTACTGGGTTTTGTTTTTCTTGTGGTTGTGGCTGCTGATGACTTCATGGTTCTATCCACCCTGCCAACCATGGCCACATTTATTTGGCTTGTTGCTGAGGGTAGCTTGAAGTTGTCATTCTCATCCATACTGCCGGATGCCTGGAGTCCTTGTCTCTTTGATCGTGAAAATGTGACGCGGTAATGTGTTGCCATTCACATTCAGTTTTTCAAATGTGAGAATGCATTATTCATATGAAGTACTAGTAATTTTATTATGGTTTCTGATGCTCAAAACAGGTTCACAAGTCTTCTCTCAATTTATTGCGAAAAAGCCTTTTTTCTGATCAGTAGTTGTGATTGAATCGGTGGTATCTCCTGCTGCCCTCGATGTCTGTCCTTGAACCAATGTTTTTGATGCTTTGTGCACTAATGCTGTTCTATACTGCCGCTTTCTCTTAAGTTGAAACATCTTTCTCAGCTCAAACATCTGATGGATAGGACTGCATTCGCATCTTATACGCTGAACTTTTATGTGTTCCTTTCTTATGTCATTTCCAAAGTTATCCTGAATTTCCCTTTGGCACTCCATGTTTGTACAAGTTGGCTTTAGTGATTATTCGATATAGTGTAAAGAATCTGTATTCTATAGGGGTGATTGGTGAATGGAATCATTTGATTGGGAAGGTGGCATCATTGTCTGTCATGTGGCTCATGCCTCTCTTAAAAGACCAACAAGATTATATTAGAACAAGATAACCTCCTAATGGGACGTAAAAGCTTCTTTATACTATAATAAGTTAATAACCTCGTATATCTTGTCACGGTCTCTCTAGCCAGGGGTCACTTATTTTTCCCCCCTTTATCGTCGAAAGCGGTGCAGCCGAGTGCTCTGAGATACCAACATCTGTTTCGACCTTGGTGGCAATCCCGTCTTTTATTCGCTCCGTTGAGTGACTTTGTGTTTGCCCAATCTCTTGAGAGCCTTTTTTTTTTATTCTGGAAAGAACTCTTGAGGGGCTTTTGTTCCTGCGCTTCTTTTCATCGCTTTGCTTGCCCTGGACCTGGCTAACCATGGCCTTCTTTTTGCTAACCCTGGACCTGCGCTTCTTTTCTTTGTCTACTAGGTACGTGGTGAAAGGTTCTACATGGTCTGTGAATTAAGCTCTTTTCCAGCTTGAAAAATATTAAATTGTTATTTTTTTCCCTCTCTTTTGTTATATTCTGCCTTCGGTGCATGCCCAAGTAACAGTAACACTGTTTGGTTGATGAGTAGCACAAGCCAACGCTGTGAATTTTTGCTCTAAAAAAATGTACACTTGTTGGAATGAAAGCTTGTTTCAGAACCTATCCCTTCCCAAGTCGATCACAGCCGTCAAAAGACACTTCGTCGGTTGTTAGCATCACTAATCCGTGCTAATCTTTGGTCTTGGACCTGGAGAGTGGAGACCCAATCATGGCTCTCCTCCTTCCGTGGTCTCGCGACCTGGGATCCTGTTCCAAGCTTTTATGACTTGACTCCGCTCCCGCACGACGGCGGGGCCTGCAACCATCATCGTTCCCAGAGAGCGTGGTGCTCTTGTTGCGTTTAATTGTTTTCTTAAAAAAAAGGAGATAAATAAAATTTATTATCTTTTCCTTTTCTCCAGCCATGCAAGCCCAGCATGGAGCACAACGTGGACATACGTCCATGATACAGTGGCGTACCTGTGTCCGTGTCGACGTGAGATGGGAGCTGGAGGTGGGTGGTGTGAGATCCAAATGATGAGTCGTTTTGGCATAGTAAAAAATATAGTTAGTAGTATGTATTTAGATCTAAATATGTCAAACCGACATACAATTTGAGTATTTATTTATAATCATAGCTATAACCTACAACAGACTACCAAAAAAGGGATAGCCGAGGAGGATTGGATCGAACGGAACTAGGATGCATGTTAAACTTATTCTGGGTCATTAGGTCGATCCAAAAACTTGATAAAATGAACTAGTTTGCATTGTGCGTCATTATTTAGTTGACCCATAAAACCATCATTGGTACTCACTTGCATCCCTGCTCTAAACCTAACAACTAGCTAGGGATTACCTCATTGGACAAAAGAAAACAACTAGATTGGGATGATGGATTGATGGATCCATGCGTTGGGTAACATGGGTCCCGCCGCCCTGGAGTGTTTTTCAATGGCAGGCACAATCTTATCCTCTTTCCTTGGTCGCTACTCGCTGCGACTGCGAAGGCTCGTTTTGATTAAGACGGACTCGCCGATCGGGACGCACAGGAGCCGGCAAAATTCTTATCTTGTTTTGGCCGGAGAGTGGTTGGACGTTGGCACGGACGATGCGTTGCCGGCGAGTGAGAGATGACTACCTGGTCCTAATCCTGTTCCCGTGCTGTCTCCACAGATCGATGGAACTCTCGGCCATGCACTCTGCTGCTCCCGGAACAGCAGCAGGGCCAGTGCCATGACCACGATCTGCATCTGATGACTGATGGTGTATTTTTTTTTCCTTTTTTAGACTAAGGCTTCATTTAAATAACAAAAGTTTGCTAAACTTTATCTATGCAAAATAATTTTACTGCAGCAAAGTTTACGAGCGATCACGGTTTTTTTTGAATGGAAGTGCGAATCAATAGCGAAGTTGAATGCTAGTGTAGGTGTCCAAACAACTCAACCCGGCAGTTCATGGGCCAGAATTTTTTTTAGATCAATTCAAAAGGTACAGAGCCCATAGCTCGGCCCAGTCCATAGTCTGACGCACGCACGACAGGGAAAACAAAAAACAAAAAAAGCTCCGTCTCGTCTCGCTGCTGCGTGCCTGCGGGGACACTCCATCTCCCCCCGCGATCCCCCCCCCCCCCCCCCCTTCCTCCTCCTCTCGCCGGCCGAGGAGGAGCCGCCGGCAGCACCACGTGCGACACGATTCCTTGGAGGGAGAGGAGGCGGCATGAAGCCCCCTACCGGTGGCGCCGGCGGAGGCAAGGGCGGCGCGGTGGACCCGTCGCTGCCGCGGTTCCGGTGCCAGGAGTGCCGCCGCGCCCTCGTCGTCGTCGGTGTCGACTCGTACGCCGACAGGCTTCCCGCCCACGCCGCCGCCGGTACCCTTACCTTCATCACCCCCACCCGATTAGCCCTCGTCCTTTCATATATATACTTATTAATTATTACTACCCGTGGAATTATTCCGTCGAATCGAGTCGCTGCCGTGCTCACTAAAAACTAAAATTACTTATTAGGTTATGCCGATTGCCAAATACGCTTCTCCCGAGACTCTCGTCTTGAGTTGGAGATGCAATTCGCGCGGAATTAAACCCCCGTGACCACATTTGGCTAGGCCAAATGGCTAAAAGCTAGCAAGTACTGGGAAAATGTGACTTGTAGGAACACGAATCTATATTTGGAGAGCTACTGGGAGAAGCTGCTTACGGGATCACAGGCCCGTGCCAGATGGGTGTGCAGCCCGTGGCACAGGGCCCCTAATTTCAAGGGGCCTCATAATTTTTGTATGCAATGTAGTTTCAATATTATCCAAGGTAATTAAGGGGATGTTTGAATCCTTGACTAAAGTTTAGCCTTGTCACATTGAATATTTATATGCTAATTAAGATGACTAAAAATGAGCTTAATTATGTAACTAATTGTAAAAACGCTAGGATAATTCACAAAATGAATCTATTAAACTTAATTAATTCATCATTAACAATCATTAATGTAGAACCATATTGTAAAATCATAGACTAGCTAGGCTTAATAGATTCGTCTGCAAACTAGACCACATCTATGCAATTAGTTTTGTACTTAATATATGTTTAATACTCCCAATTAGTATAAAAAATCCGATTTGATAGGGGCCTAAAGATCCAAACACCCTCTAAGTCCTGTGATTCGCAGCGGTTTCCTACCGACGCCTTCCAGGTTGTTCTTCATCACCCCGTGCCGCACAATGCAAGCGTCTCTCCACTGGTTTCATGGCCCACATCTAGCTCATATTCCTCGCTCATTTGACTTTTGACATGGGAACCCCGATTGGGTTAGCATAATTTCATAAGCGTAAAGGATCCTAGCCGGACTAATTTTGGATGCAACATATGGATAAATTGCTCCGAGAGAGCAGCTACAATATGTCTCACTTTAAAGTTTCGCACAGGGCCTCCATTTATGCCGGCCCGGCCCTGCGGGATCATCATGTTCAGTGTCACTTATCTAGTATTCAATTTAATGGATGACAGGTAGTCATGCATCTTCTGTTCAGGGCAGTGTGATGGGTGCAAGCAGGATGGACAATTCTTATGTCGTGCTATCCAGGCAGAACAGATCTCATGGCCCTGGAATCCCCCCACGCCCACCTAGTGCAGCCGCCCCGCATACCGAAGCGAACCATTCAGCAAGAGCGATTGAGGGGTCATATATAGTGCTGCCACCTCCTGCCGCCTCCATATACAAGACACCTGCCTCTGAAGGAGGTGGCGCACAGCTGACACCACCGGGTGTGAACTCCAGTAGCCCTTTGCCGGGGAACAACTCTGGATTTCACTCTAGTGTTACTGTGCTCAAAAGGGCTTTTGAGATTGCTAGCTCACAAACTCAGGTACAATTCATTGCTTAACAAGTTATGATGTGCATATGTTATATGTATGAGCGCGCATGGATTTGCTATTCCTGTGCTTCGCGTTCCTTCTTCTTAATGCCTTACAAGTTATTGTGTCAGATATTTGTGATTTTTTCCTGCTAAGTGTTCATATCATGATAGTGATAATCTACTAACAACAATGCGTTTCTGCTTGTCTAACGACGTTTGCAGGTTGAGCAGCCACTTTGTCTGGAATGTATGAGGGTTCTTTCTGATAAGATGGATAAGGAGATTGAAGATGTTAATGCTGATATTAAAGCTTATGAGGCTTGTCTTCAACGTTTGGAGCAGGAACCCTGCAACATACTCAGTGAAACAGATTTTCAGAAGGAGAAACAAAAGGTGAACATTCCTATTGTATATGTATGGTTTGATGATATTAATATTATATAAAATGCAAATCAAATCCTACTGCAGTACTATTTGATTGTGAACATTCCTGATGCATGCCTTCCTCCATACGTAAGCGATATTGAATACTTACCTAGCAATAATATACGGAAATTGAATTTGATCCTTTGACTCTGAAGTCATCATATCAAGTTGCACAAGATGAAAATGCAATGGAAGGGTACAATGATGCCCAGGCATCTTTCAGACATTATGAGATAACCAAACATACGGAAAGCATAAGCATCAACTATAAATGCAGCTTCTGTTTGAGAAAAACTATAAATGCGACTGAATTCTTGCACATATGTATATCGATTGGAAGGAGTCCCTGTTATCAACCCTATGGCAAAAGTTGCAACAAATATGTGCTATACTCTTACAAATATTATTTGTATTTGCATGCTCTACAATTTCAGATCGAAGAAGAAGAAAAGAAACTTAAAGCTGCTATTGAAGAAGCTGAAAAGCTTTATTCAGAAGTTAGTTCCGAGATGAAAGATCTTGAAATAAAGTCTAAACAGTTTGTGGAATTGGAAGAGCGGTTAGTATCTGTTCTCGTTGCCACCATTCTATCTTTCTGTGCTTTAGTTTAGCTGTTTATCTATAGGGTACGCAGTCTCGAATAATTTTTAATCACTTGGGAGTTACTGGGAAAATATATAAGAATCATGGTTTTGCTACATTTATACAAATTTTTTACACCATCTGCCCTGTTCGTTTGGCTCCTGCTGCTTGCAATGCTTCAAATACTTTTCATCAAAGCTAATGTTGTACTTTTTTTTAATTAGGTATTGGCATGAGTTCAACAGCTTTCAGTTTCAGTTGACATCTCACCAGGTATAATTACTTCAGGCCATATGCATCATGGATATCTAATTGTCAGAATAACAGTGCACCAAATATTGTTTTGAAGTTTGAACTTGTGTTGTTGCTGACCCCTTAACTTTATTTGAGAACAGACATGTATTAAATATATCTTTGAACAGACATTTACTTTTTTCCCTATCGGTTACAGGCTGATAAATAACGTAATATTAAACCAAAAGTTTGAGGTTGATTTTGTGTTCATATATTTCTTTCACATCAATAAATTGCTGACAGAAAGCTAATAATGTTTCTGTGACATGAATACTGTCCGTGACTCTGTTATGTCCCATACTGCTTTCTTGAATATTATATCATCTATCACAACTTTGATTTTTTTATCTGTAAGTATGTTTTCTTATTCTTGAATAGCTCGCCATTTGTTTTTGGGTAATGTTTTATTTTGTTATCTGAAAAATATCACTTCACTATTCAGGAAGAAAGAGATGCAGTTTTTGCCAAGATTGAAGTTTCTCAGGTTCATCTGGAACTGTTGAAGCGTACTAGTGTTCTCAATGATGCATTCTATATTTCACATGATGGAGTAATTGGGACAATAAACAACTTCCGCCTTGGGCGCCTTTCTAATGTAGAGGTAAGTGTGCAGGTCGCAAAACTTATAAACACCACATTGATTCACTGTACTCAAGTCTTTATCAAAAGAATGTACAGGTTGACTGGGATGAGATAAACGCTGCTTGGGGTCAGGCTGCACTGTTGTTGCATACCATGGCCCAGTATTTCACTCCAAAATTTCAGTATCCTTTATTCCTTTCACTTTCTCGCAGCAGCAACAGCATTCTTAGTGCATGGGTTAGGTTACAATTTTTTGAAGTACATAAATGATAGATTTTAATACTAATAAGCTAATAAGCACCTTCTCAAAACGGAAATATTGCTATGAAGTTCCTGAACATTGTCATAGATACCGGATCAAGATTCATCCTATGGGAAGCTATCCAAGAGTCACAGATATCCACAACAATACATATGAACTGTAAGCGTTCTGTGGGCAAATGCACCTTTAGTAGTTCTTGCTTTTCTTATCTTATTTTTTTTTCTTTTCTGCAAACCTACACTTAGCAAGATTTCCTTGTATCAAGCGGTATATCATGTTTGGGATGTTAATAAAACACACTGTTGATGTTCAGGTTTGGTCCTGTGAATTTGTTCTGGAGCACCCGATTTGACAAAGCCATGACATGGTTTCTCACTTGCCTGCAAGAGTTTGCTGAGTTTGCTATAAGTTTGGATAAGGAGAACAATGTTCCACCTGAGAAGTCGTTGAAGCTTCCCTATAAGTAAGAGTTGCAAATCTTTTGTTCTCAAAACCCTTATTTTTACATGTCTTGAATGTCATGTTTTATGCTTATATAACCTAACATTCTTTTGCAATTTGTCTGAAAGATTAATTGAACTCTGTCTGCCTGAGGTGAAATTTGTCCAAATGCATTATGATTATTGATTAGTGCCCAGGTTGGTATTAATTAAAATAGTTCCATTCTATAGGATTGATGGTGACAAAGTAGGGAGCCACACGATCGTCCTAAGTTTCAATAAGAATGAGAACTGGACGAAGGCGCTGAAGTACATGCTGTGCAATTTGAAATGGGTTCTCTACTGGTTTATCGGCAACACAAGTTTTGCGCCACCATCAGGACCAGTGCAGGCACAATCTCTGAAGAACAAGAGCTGATGTTTGTTTTTTTACTTCTGTAAATAGATTAAAGATAAACCAAGTTACTGACCTTAGTCGGCACACTGTAGCCATAGTGACACATTTGATGTACTCCGTACATATGTAGCGCATGCCGTTTACTGCTTGAAGTCAAACCGTTCTGCCTGAACCTGTATACGAGCTCGGTTTGTCTTACCATTTGTCCGCCCAAAATTGTACCTAGAATAAATTTCTATACTACTGTCAAATTTTCCTCCGTAAAAATATCGGACTGAGCACTCGTGAAATTAGCTGACAGGAATAGGTCAAATGAGTTTTTGGTCCCGATGCCATCTCATCCATTGTTTTATTGGAAAATGGGTTTTAGGTCCTCTGTCCTGGATAAACAAATGCGTGGAGGGCATCAGCACGCAGCAATCAGATTTGACAGTCGAGATCATGGATTTAATTTGTGTATTTGTTCGATTGGATCGCTGTGATTGTTCAGTAGAAAACACGTTCCCTGTTATGGATATGTACGAATCATTGACAATTCAGCGCGAAATGGATATCGAAGGAGTTCGACATGCAGGAGAAGGGAGCGCTGAGCAGACAAGTCCAGCGTATCACCCTGCCACATGGGGAATATCCAAACAAAAATTAGACTATTCTATCCTCTGGTCTCACATCACCAGGCCACACCATGTGACCTGACCTGTACACATTGTTTCTTAAGATCAAACAGCCTAACTGTACACAGCAAAGCCACGTTAAAAGCGACACCTGAAGAAAACGTCTCAGGCTCGGGTGCTTTGATCTATACCTTCACAGTTTACCGACAGATCACCCACAAAACTATGCACCAAAATACACAATGATCTTGGCTTTTCCTGTACAATTGTCACTTTTGTAAACCTGAGGGCATCGGTACAAAAAGAAGCCTCCCTAATTTCTGCTACATTTTGACAAATCTGGTGAAACCTACAGCTAAAAGAAAAAATGGAGCCATGGCACAAAATTTTTGCACAGTTACAAAGAGGTTGAGCATGTACACACAACGGCATGCTAATCATCTCGAAGAATCTCGCCCATCATGATCCGGTTACTGTGGACCTTAAAGCCAAGAAGAGATGGGTCAATCTGCTTGCCTTTCTTTGCTTTCTTCTTCGCACCCTTACCACCAGGTCCACCGTCTGCAGATTCCGAGGTATCATACTGCAATGGAGGTTTCTTTGACTTCAGCGCTTCACTGAATGAAGGACCAGAGGCATCTGGATTGTTCGTGGCTGATGGCATGCTATACGCCCCTGTCTCTTTGTTGCTAGGAACAGAAACTTCCATACCCTGGGCTACTGAGGTGATTCCTGATTCCAGCTTATTCTCTGCACAGTAGATGTCATCAAAATAAGTGCCTGATGCAACGCAGACGTAGGATATAACACATATATCCAGCCATTTCGCAATTTCTGCCAATCTAACTTTATTGCTCTGACCATCAGAACATGAGAACCTTGTATTTTGAAAAGACAAGATTTGTAGTGTATGATTGATCATGAAATTGCTTTCAATATGTTTAACCTAAATTTAAAATATCTTTTCTTCATAAAAAATGCTGACCAAAGTTTCCATGTCATAAATAACTTATACTTTGGATCAGAGGAAGTAAATAACAAGGTTAGCATGCTCCAGTTAGACCTGTGAAGGTGCAACAGCCAGCCTAGGCATCAATATAGTGCATAAGCAAACTATCACATGGGAGAGATAGCTATCAATTCCACAATCAGGCGAGCACCCAGTTTATTTTCTATACAGTGTTACTTCTAATAATTGACAAACAAGTTTGCATTGAAGTACCTTCAGTTAACAAAAGTGTACTCTCAAAGTAAAATATTAACCTGATCAAAATGTGACAATTCAACTGAACCATACAGTTTGAAAACCCATACCATCAGAGGGCGCAAGGCCAGCCTTCTTCAGCCTGATTGTTGATAGATCTGTAGAAACTGCCTGAGATGTAGCAGGATGTTGGTTGGTAGAGCGCTTTAGTAAGGAGTGAGAGCTCCCTTTTGATATGCCAGTATCAGACCTGCATATTAAACATAAAGCGCATCTATATATTATAAATACAGTAGAAAGACAACTTTTGTGCTCAAATAAAGGGCGCACCATAGAAAAATAATTTGGGCATATAAAACAAACACAAGACCCTGTAGCCAAGTAGCTAGAACTAGTGATATGCCTTAAACTCTAAACAGTAAGGAAAAAGACTGTAGAAAGGTAAGTTTAAGTGAAAGCAAATCTCACAAGAATCAAAGAACAGATTACAATCAGCCAATGCTCTCATATGAGAACATCATAATAGAGCAAGGATCATGCTCAATAAAATAATAGTGGTAAACAAAAATCATACAAAGGTTCACATAGAAAGATACTAGATAACTCCCAATAAATAAAATAATAGAATGGTAAGCTGAAAAAATGAATCCTACCAAGGTTCACATAGAAAGATACTACTCCCTCCGTCCCAAATTGTAAGTCATTCCAAGATTCTTGGAGAGTCAAACTTTTTTTAGGTTTGACCAAAATTATAGAGTGAATCATAAAAATTTATGGAACTAAATAGATATAATCTAAAAATATACTTAATGAAGAATCTAATGGTACCTATTTGGTATCATAAATCTTAGTACTTTGTTATATAAATTTGGTCAAACTTGAAATAGTTTGACTCTCCAAGAATCTTGGAATGACTTATAATTTGGGACGGAGGGAGTAGATAACACAGTGGCACCGCTACAAAGTTTAGAATAATACCAGTTGCTAACAGCTTCTTCAGAAAAATTAGTATCATCACCAGCCAAGTTTGCACTTGAACCCTGCTTTTTTCCCCTGGTCAACTCATTGACACTCCCAACCAAGTGATTAGCTGATGCTCTGCCACCCGTGATATCTGAAAAGTCCCTCTGAACATCATCAATTCCAAGAAAATGCTTCTGTTCAAGCATTGATCCAGAGCTAGATCTATGGTTATATTTTCCACTGTTCTCAATACTGCTGGGTATACTATCAAGTTTGGCTGATCCCACCTGCACTGAATGCCCTGTTTTTGCAAAAAGTGACCTTTCAGCAAGAGATTCCTCAAAAGACAACCTGTCCACTGGGGATCTCAAAGGGTTCTCCACAGCAGGCTGGGCAAAGTGATCCTTACGCCCAAATGCTGGCACTGGAACATCAGGGAAGCCCAAAGATTGTTGCGACTGAAGGACAAGTTTCTTATGGATCATATCACTCAAATCTTGCTCCGTGTTCCTCTCTTTGTTCATGAGTGCTGCCCATGCATGTGGGTTGTCAACAGAAAGGTTCATTTCCACATTCCTCCTCTGCTTCTCAGCTTCAATCTGTAACTGGTTCATGCGTGAAGACTCCATTAGACTATTCTGCAGTTGTCCGTTGGCATCAGACCAGTGCCTTTCCAGTCTTCCTAGGTGAGAACCAGGAAGCTGCTCCTGAAGCCTATGTTGCTGGGGGTGAACCCCTGAAGGAAGCCCAGGCATTTGGCCTAAAGAATATAAATCACCATGTGCTTCCAACTGACCAAGTCCATGATGGCGGGCTAGGGCATTTATAACATCTGGGTTCGGTACAGGACCACTGCCAGGCAAAGAACCAGACCGCTCGAGGGAGTGAATACCTTGGCCTCCCCTATGCAAACGCTCATGCAAGGACAGGCTTCTGTCAAGGGATTCATGCTGCTCAAAAGACGAGGATCTCTGAAGGTTCTCCAGAAGATCAAAACGACCATGCCGAGATGCATGTTGATTTGGACTGGTTCCTGGGCGGATAAACTGGGCAGCAGCATCCATCGGCCAGACCCCACTTGAGTGCCTTTCTTCCTCCCTGCCTGAATGTTGCCGCAGAGCTGCCAACTGTTGTGATTGAAGCTGCTGCTCGTGCTGAAGGCCTAAAAGAAGTTGCTGCTCCAAAGGAAGCATCTGCCTCTGATTTGAACGTGAGAGAATATCCAACATGTCATTATGATGCTCCCTATGAAGCCCATGGCCAAATTTTTCTTGAATCAGTTGTTCAATTGCCGCATCATGCCGCCTTTGTAAATGCTGTGGTTGTTGATGCAGTTCATTCAATACATGCTCACGAAGTAAGACTTGATCGACCATGTTCTGTGGTCCGAAGTTTGAACCCTGCAACTGTTGCTGCAACAGCTGTTCGAGAATCATATGTTGCTGCTGCTGCTGCTGCTGCTGTTGCAAAAGCTGGGCTTGTCGTTGCTGCTGTAGCTGCCTTTGATGCTGCTCCTGTTGTTGTCGACGTTGCTGCTGCTGTTCAAGTTCAAACTGAACTCTCAAAAACTGCTCCACATCAGGAAGTGGTTGATTCATAGGCTGTCTGTGTTGGTGCAAAGAATCAAACACCTGGCCTGGTAAAGCACCAGGAAACTCCAAATTGTTACGGACCATCATTTGCTCCTGCTGCAGTTGCTCTCTTCGGATCTGTTGAAGCAACAGTTGCTCCTCAAAATTTAAATGATGCTCGGCCTCAACCTGAGATATTCTAGCTGGAATGTTTGCATCATTCATACTATCCAGCCGCCCAAAATTTGCAGGCCACTCGTCACGCATACTAGAAGCTTCATTCATCCTGTTAAGAGGCCCATGTCTCATGTTCACCGGTGGAATGTCCTTGGGTGCTGTAGGCTTGGCATTTCTACGTTCATTTACACCAAGTACATTTGATGAGAGAGGTTGCTTTGGATGCATCCCTTCCAGCTCAGACCAAAGCAAGCCAAGAGGACTCAGATCACTCTCCCTTGGGACATCACGATGAGGCAAATTAGCTTCTCCCACCCCAGAATGAGGTTCACGTGATGCCAACTGGAAATCTGCACGGTCATTCTCAATATCCCGTATGGATTGACCCAAGCTGCTATTAGGCCTCCCAGTGTACAACACTTCTGTCACGAAAATGAAAAAGTGAACATTTACCACAAGAAAATTCAAAACAGGACAATGAATCTTTTAGCAAAATATAAGAATTCTAAAAACAAAGAAAACTGACCTTCAGCGTCCTGAATCACTGATTCATTAACATGCTGCTGGCGATTACTAATATTTGCTACATCCTTTCCTGTTTCAGGTGAAGATAACCAACCAGTGCGTGAAGGTAATGATGCTTCATGATCACCTCTTTTAGGATTGACTGCATTGCTTTCAGAATCCCATTTGGAAGCTTGGTCGCTTTTCCCAGAAGAAGCAGTAGTGGGGATTGCGGCTTCAAGTTTAATTGGGGCAGAACCAAAAGATTCAGCACTTTCATCAGCAAGAGCAGGTGGATGAGATTGTGGCTTTTGTCCTAGGTGTGGCATGACTTCAACGAGTGGGCGGAAAGGAACATCATCTGGAGCCTGAGACAAACGCACAGGTAACTCCAAACCAAAGTATCCATCTTCATACCAGGAGATTATGTCAGCACCAAGAAATGGACCCTGCACGCCTCCTTGGGGATCCAGATAATATAATGTCAATTCCTCTGGGTAACTAGCATGGCCACCAGTTTTCATATCCATGTCACTATTTTGGTAGTTCCAAGAGGGTTCCAAACGATCCTTAAAGGGTGTTGCATCAAACAGAGTGTTTGAATCATCAGGTAGCTTAGTGCTAAGATCATGATCAGCACTTGACTTGGCTTCATCAGTTTTCAAACCTTCCTGAATGCCTGGGATCCCATACTGATTAGTACCAGCATTTTCCTCCATTGATCTCTTTGGTGATGATGTGCCAACACCACTAGGAAGCGCACGGTTGTCATAGAAGGCATCCTTCTCTGAGATTAAACCTGAAGATCCTTCTTGAGCCAACCCATCAGATGCAACAGCGGCCTTGTCGTCATCAACACCAGAAACTGGTTCTGAAAGAATTATAATATTTAGAACACGTACACAATGCATATGAAGCCATGCAATAGACAGTAACATTTGCATTTAACCATCAACAAAGTTGACGCCAAAATTAACATCATGCAGTATATTACCTTCAAGTTCTTTTGCCCTCTCTTTTTTGCTTCCAGCTGCACTGCTTCCCTCACTGCTAATAACTTTACCCTTTCTAATATCTTCCAGAAGAGCCTATAAAGTACAAGAGAAGATAAATAACCGATAAATAGAGACAAATAATAGACGTAGCACAAAGCAGTCCCCAGGTTTACCTCTTCAACAGTATCTGGCGTAACAAAGGCCAGTGGTTTTGCAGCAGTAGAGAGTGTGATGGAAGGTATCTCCTCCAGCTTAGCATCCTCAAAGGATGACATCATTTTTTTTTGCCTGTATATATCCAGAAGCTTCCCTCTTGGGTAGCGAAAATTAGCAGCAGTTTTTGCATACTTCCCATGCACAGCTCGAGCACCAATTGGTCCTGCAGATGAAGGACGACTGAAGGATGCAACTGAACTTGGGTTTCCCCTGCCTCTTCCAGGGGCAAAACCAACATTTGATGAGTCCTTGTCCTTTCCACGCCCTTTCTCTGATCCAAAGCCTGGAGCAGCACGGTATGTTGCTGTCCCAACAGAATGAGTTTCCTGCCGGTGACGAGGCCTCCATTTATCACGGGAATCAGACTCAGACAGCAGCCTTCCTGTAAATGTCTGTTTTTCAGCATGTGCTTCATCTTTTTCTGCGTCAACCTTCTTTTCTGACCTCGAGTCCTTCTCCTTGTCATCAGGTCCCCATCTTGTTGACCATTTTACATCACGGCGACCCTCATTCCCCAAACTACGGGTGGAGCCATCATTCCACCTTTCGGATGTAGGAGGTGCGCGTGAATCAGTGTTATCCCTTGCAGAAACATTGTCAGATCGGCGATCAATTTTGCGATTATCAACATCCCGCTCCCCTTCCTTCTTGCGGTCCCTCCTCCCAAGCAAGCTTGTCTCCCTCTCCTCTTCCAGCCAACGAAGACCACTGTCAGCATCAAATACATTCCGCCTTCGTTCTTTCCTATCAACAGTCCCTTCCATCATCCTGACTTCCCTTTCAGCAGGCTCAAGGGAGGATCCATGAGGCAGCGCAATCTGCAGATGAGATAATCCAGCATCATTAACAAGCATTTCTACCGCCAATTGATCAACATTAATTTACAGTTCAATAAACACCTAGGAGAAGGCAGTGATAGCGTACCTTTCCATCCGAAGGTTTGGTGTAGAGCCACTGAGGAGACAGAGGAATGCTGTTATCCAGGTGCAGCTGATCTGCATGATAGAACACCTCAGGGTCAACGCCCAGCAAAACACGGTCAAATCTTCCACACAACAGCATACCCATGCACAAGCTCACACTCCTACACGCATGGTAGCGCGCGCACACCCACACAGGCACACGTGCGCCCAAAGCAAAACGAACTACCAAGACCCAACCGAACCCTAGGCACTCATACGGGGCACATACTACAGTAATCTCTCAACCGCTAGACGTACGGTCCGAAATGAATCAGCGAGAGGTAGGGAACACGTGGTTCGGGGTCCAGAAATCCGCACCTTTGGAATCGTCGACGAACCCCATGGCGGCGGCGGCGGCCCCGTCCTCCTCGATCCCAAGCGACAGCCCATCTGCGCGACGCAACAACAACAACGGCATCAAATCGGGAGCGCCCACACATCGAACACAGATCTGTAGGCGCGCGGCGGGGGCGATCCTGGGGCCGCGGCAGATCGGGATCTCCCGCGCCCCCACGTGCGCGGATCGGGCGGCTCACCTTTCCCGAGCGCGGCGGGTCGATCCATCTTCCTCTCCGCCATCGCGGCCCCGCGGGATCCGAGAGCGTAGGTGGGCGGGGAGAGTGAGTGAGAGAGCTAGGGTTTCGGGCAGGAGCGGCGCAGCGCGATCCGAACGGGCGGGGCGAGGGCGGCGGCGGCGGCGGCGGCGGCGTGAAGGAAGCAGGGGAGACCAGAGCTAGGGTTTTGAGCGCGAGGCGAGAGGCGGAGGTCACCGGCGCGGCGAGGAGGGGGCGAGCGGGCGAGCTTTGCAGACCAGAGAGGAAGGGAGGGTGGCCGGGTTGGGATGGGAGGAGGCTTTTTTGGCTGCTGCTCGTTGCGATGGGTTCTCGCGTGCGCTGTTGGCGAGTGGCGAGAGAAGGGGAGGGAGGGATGATGACGAGGGCCAACCAAGAGATAAATCATAGATTTGTTTTCTAGTGAACTCTTTTTTTTCTCTCACCGCGATTTGTTTATTTCTTCCATTTTGTCCTTACAGTTATATTGATTTGTTGACGATGGTTAGAAACTTTTCGAATATGTTGTTGAGATTTGTTATTTTGGAATGAGGTTTTTGTTGGGAGAGTGTTTATTACATATATAATGAGATCCAAGGCGTGTTTGGTTAGACGATTATCCCCAATCAGACCAATTGAAGCCACTTTTTCATATTTAGTTACCTCGATAGCCAGGCCAACCTAAGGCTATCTCCAACGGTGGAGACCCAGATACGTGAATGGGTCATCACGATCTCCAACGGGAGACTCAAATTGGAAACCCAAATACGTGAATGGCTTGGACGCTTCCGATCGAACGGAGTTTTTTTTGCTGCTGCTTGTTTTGTTGTAATGGGTTCGCGTGCGCTGTGGCTTGGTTCGGTGACGAGAGAAGGAGAAGGATGACGACGGCCAGCGAAGGAGATAAATCATCACTTTTGTGTTTTTTAGTGAACTATTTTATCTATCATCATGATTTGTTTATATCTTTCATTTTTCCTTTATTAATTAGTACATGTTGATTAGTTTTTTTTATCGAAGTCAGTAGGGAAAACTCCAACCTATTTTTTTTTGCATATTTTTCTTTATTCTAGACCCATCGCTCCCACAGAGAGTCGAACCTGGATCTGCTAGATACTCCCTCTTTCCCAAATTGTAAGTCACTCCAAGATTCTTGGAGAGTCAAACTCTTTTTATGTTTGACCAAAATTATAGAGTGAATCGTAAAAATTTATGGAACCAAATAGATATAGTCTAAAAATATACTTAATAGAGAAGGTAATGGTACTTATTTATTATCATAAATCTTACTACTTTGTTATATAAATTTGGTCAAATTTGAGATAGTTTGACTCTCGAAGAATCTTGGAATGACTTACAATTTGGGACGGAGGGAGTACTACTCAGGTGCTCTAACCACTAGAGGCCCTTTTCGCTACATATTGAATAGTTGACGATTGAATTGATAGAAACATTATCCGTCTAATAACATGTCTTGTTATTTTTTTCCGAAACATATTTTTACAGATGAAGGCTTCTGTGATGGCCTGACCTAACAAAGAAAACCACATAGAGAGCCTAGCTACTCTGTTTTTTGTTTGCGAAGTTTTGTAGCGTTGGACATATTTTATTTAAACCCTCTTGTATTGTAAATAATAATGTGGACGGCTTGTCCATCTGAATATTGAGTATCTCCAAAAGTCTAGCTAAATAAACTCTCTTAGGTAAAAATGGAAAAGTAGAGGTGAAAACGTGATGCAATATACTTTCCTTCTTCCTCTTTTTTTTTTATCTCGCTGGTATCCTCTCCCTTGTATCTCTAGTCTTTAGGATTTAGAGAGTCCACCACTCTCCACCGTTAAAAAGCTTTATAGTTTTTACAGTCCTATTAAAGCTCTAAATTTAGCTAGGATTATACATAGACTCGGTAATTCATCTGCGACAGCACCGAAATCTTGAAATACTATTGGGTTCAATCCCCGTCCACCCGAGGTCCAGCCCAACAATTTCAAGGCCACCAGCCCAAGCACGTAACGAGGATTCACTAATTCTGTTGGGGCGCGTTCCCGACACCACCACCGAGGTCCGGCAGCGGCTGGCTGAGATCCGATAGGAGTTTGATGGCATCTTTTTTTTTGGGGGGGAATAGAGCTTGATGGCATCTGTGATCTTCGGTCGGTGCTGGCGCTCGAGCTGGACACACAGGAGACCGACGGCCAGCACACGCACCATCTGGCTCCTCTCATCCTGGTCGCCTAGGCTTGTGTTTAGTTGATGGGAGAAAAAATACTTTTTTTATACGTGTTATGTAAGGAGAATAAATAAAAAAGGTGAATTTTTTTTGAAGATGCGTGTTCTGTGAGAGGAACGAATAGAAAGTAAAAAGTATTTTCGGTAACTAAACACGAACGCTTGTCAACGTGTCAAAGACCGCGCCCCTGCTGCAGCACTCCCGGACGGCCTCGACGAGGTTCCTCGCGTCCAGTGCCTCGGCCGGCTTCTTCCCGGTGGCCATCTCCAGCAGTGTCACCGTTCTGGCGGTGGCGCACACGGGATCTATGTACGCCCAGGTCCCTATCATTCGTGTGTCGCCGAGGGAGCTCTGGCCCGGTCCACCCGTCTCACGAGCCCAAAGTCACCGAGCTGGGCCTCGAACCCCTCGTCCAGCAGAATTGATGTCCCGGTGCAGGACGACAAGGTTGTTGTGGCAGCCGGTGTGGAGGTACTCTATGGCGGAATTTTTTTTATTTTTATATTATTTATTTTACGATTTTTCAAAAATATATACCTGGTCAATATTTTTGCAAATCTGTCATCCTGTCGCCATTTGGTCCGGCGGTAATGTGTTACCGCCATTTGAAACGGCGAATTCATATGAAATCGCCTTTTGAACCGGCGTCATGACTTTAAACCGTTTGAATTGGCGATAGATCGTTTCGAGGTTGGGCCGTTGGTGGGCCTGGAGGCTACCGCCATTTCAGTTGGCGATAAGAGGCCTCAGCGCGGGCCCACAAACGAAGCCACCGTTTGAAATGGCGAGAAGTTGTCGGCGCCAGGGCCCCGTCGCGCTCTCGCCATTTGAATTGGCGATAGGCGTTAACGCCGTTTCAAACGGCGGTAGCCCCCGCTCTCGCCATTTCAAATGGCGGAAGGAGCGCCTCTCGCCGTTTGAATCGGCGGAAGGAGCCCTCCGCCCGCTCGACGCGCACAAAACGCAGGGAGGCGCAGGGACCACTCCTCTCCGGCCGCATTCTCCGCGCCGCGTGGGGAGGAGAGCAGAGACGAGAGAAGAAGAAGAGAGGGAAGAGGAAAGGAGAGGGAGGAGCGTGGGGAGGAGAGCAGACGAGAGAAGAAGAGAGGGAACAGGAAAGGAGAGGGAGGAAGAGGAGCAGCAGGTATTTTTTTAGAGCTGTCTTTGTACACTTACTTAGATAGGAAAAATAGTTTAGATAGAAATAGCAATTTAGAAGTAATGTCAATGTTTTAGGTAGAAATATTAGCTGCCTAGTTTAGATAGATAGAACTATTATTAGTTAGATTTGGATTTAGAAATATTAGCTGCCTAGTTTAGATAGATAGAACTATTATTTAGAAATATTATGCTGTTAATTTTTTTTAGGACTATTAGCTAGTTAGATTTACAAATATTATGCTGTTAATTTTTTTAGAAATATTAGCTAGTTAGATTTAGAAATTATGCTGTTAATTTTTTTTAGAAATATTAAAAAGTTAGATTTAGAAATATTATGCTGTTAATTTTTTTAGAATAATAGCTTTACCTATAGGATTAGTAGCTAGTTACACTTAGGATTACTAGCTAAATAATTTTTTATATTGAAAAACTAGTTTACAAATATTGTGTTGTTAATTGTTTTAGGAATATTAGCTAGTTACAGTTAGGATTATTAGCCTATTCATTTTTTAGATTGAAATAGTAGTTTACAAATATTGTGATGTTAATTTTTTAGGATTATTAGTTAGTTAGACTTTGAATAATTAGCTAATTAATTTTTTAGAAATGTATGAGAAATGTCGTGTATGTTGGCAGGCATGTCAGAAAGATTACCTTTTCAAGTGTTCTATGGGTCTGGGGATGTTAGGTATGGTCCTGAAGAGGTAGATTTGTCAGACTTTAGTTCCTTCATAAAGGAAGTACCCCGAGCAAGAGAGAGGACTTGGGTTTCAATCTGTAATTGGCTATTTAAAGCTTTCGGACTTAATGGAGAGCAACATGAGATTTCGGTCATGGCCGTTGTGAATCGGAGGGAACCGGTATTTTGGGAGCTATTGCCACTTCGAGGCACCCAAAACTGGAGGAACTATGTGAATCTAACCATTAGTCGGAGTTTACCTCTGGTATTATTTGTGCAAGCGTTCGAAAAGGCTACAATTAGTACTGAAGCAGCTGACGAAGATGGAGGCCAGGGGGATACAGTATTAGAAGATTCGGAGACGATGCATGGACAAGCTGATGAAGATCCGGATACGATGCATGAACCAGCTGAAGATGGAGATGCCTCAGAAGAACCTCGTGAAGCAACTGGCGAGGCTGATGAGGGGGAAGACAATCCCCGCATAGTCAATGAGTTTCAGAGGGAGGGTGAAGAGCATACATTGGATGATTCATCTTCAGACGATGAAGATGATTATTGTGTCCCGCAGAACTGGGACGGGTACGACTTATCGATGCTAAGTGTAAATGATGGTGAAGCGGTGCAATGGGAGTATAGGGAGAATGAGGTCTGCGTCGGTTCATTGTATGCTAATCCTGATAATATGAAAGAAGCAATAAAACGTTGGTCCACTCTATCTTTGCAAAGACAGTTCAAAGTGCTCAAGAGCAGTCCGCAAACATATGATATTCGTTGTGTGAGAAGCGAATGCCCGTTCAGGGTGTACGCGTCTAAGGGCAAGTGGCAGGATTTCTGGGAGGTCAAGATTGTGGTAGATCACACATGCGAGCTTGAGCAATTAACATCAAGGCACCGTAACCTGACGGCTGCCTTTATTGCTAACTACATATACCCTCAGATCGTGGAGAATCCTAGGTACGAGCCGAAGTCAATTATTTGTGCCGTTGAGGAGTTCAAATATAAAATTAGCTATAACAAAGCTTACAGAGCAAAGCAAAAGGCGCTTGAGATGCGGTGGGGCACGTATGAAGCTTCATATCATAACTTGCCGGCGTTGTTGCAGACTATATGCCTTCGAAATGTAGGAAGCTTCTATGACTTGAAAACATATCCTTGCATCCAGAAACCTGGGAAACAGGTGCTCCAACGGTCATTCTTAGCCTTGGGTGCTTGTATTGAGGCGTTTCCGTACTGCCGACCAGTAATCTGCATAGATGGGACATTTTTAACAGGAAGGTATAAAGGCACCATTCTCACAGCCATTGGATGTGATGGTAATAGGCAGTTGTTGCCTTTGGCAATTGCTTTTGTTGAGAAAGAATCTGGAGATAGTTGGTATTGGTTTCTAGAAAGGGTGAAGCAAATGGTTGTCAGAGATGTAGCCAATGTTTGTCTGATTCATGATCGGCATAAGGGCATCTTACAAGCAATCGACGACATGCAGAATGGTAACCAAGAGCGTCGTAGGGTTCCACAATGGCCGGACGTAAAGAGCAGGTGGTGCATGAGGCATATGGGAGCAAACTTTCTCAGCCAATTCAAAAACAAGACCCTTATGACCCTATTTAAGCGATTATGCAGCCAGAATCAGGAGAGGAAATTCAACTTGTTGTGGAGGAAACTAGATGAGCTCACAAAAAAGCAAACAGCTGAGCTAGCGAAGATAGCTAACAATACGGAGGAGGACGACCTCATCTCCCTTGAAGACGTGGGCTTGGATGGCCCAACTGTCAGGAGGAAAAGAAGAAGGCAAATTAAGACATTCTCGCAGTGGATTGAACACGAGCCCAAAGAGAAATGGGCTTTACTATATGATGAAGGAGGGGCTCGTTATGGCATAATGACTACAAATCTAGCCGAGGTCTATAATTGGGTATTGCGTGGTGTAAGAGGACTACCCCTTGTGGGGATTGTGGAGTTCTTTTTATATCGCACCTGCAAGTATTTTATGGACCGATTCGCGGTGGCAGATAAAGATATGCGCAATAGTCAGATAACTTATGGCTACAAGATTACTGAGTACATGGACAAAGCATTTAAAAAGGCTTATCTGCACCGGGTTTGTCCAGTTGGTGTAGTGGAACGTCGCTATGAGATTACATGCAGGGACAAAGGTCGAATGGGAGGTAGGCGTGAGAAGCACACACATGAGTGTGTTCTCAGCAATGATGGTTGTGTTTGCTCATGTCAAAAGCCAAGGCTATATCACCTACCATGCACACATGTTATTGCTGCATGTTTCGAGGCAGGGGGTTTGCAACCTCGTATGTTTGTTTCAAATTACTTCATGAAGGAAACAATTTGGAACACTTGGCGGCGTGAGATTTATGGATTCCGTATACTGGGAGACTTCATAACTGATCCTGGACATAATGCAACTTATATTCCAGACCCGGATCCAGAAATGATTCAAGGTATTGGGCGTCGCCAGAAAAAACGCATCCGAAACAACATGGATCGATCTGAAGCAGGTCCTGCAGTGCGCATCTGTTCAAAGTGCCATGAGACGGGTCACAACTACAAGAATTGCACGGCTTTAACCTACGGTGCCGCCATAAATCAGGCCGGTCCAAGTGGAAGTGCTTCAGGTCCTTCAACGCAGACTACAAGTCGTCGTGGTCGTCATGTGACTAATGATGGGCTCATGTAATGTTAAGAAGCTATGTACAATTTAATACTGAACATTGGCGTATCTATAATTATGTATGTTAAGTGTTTGGATTATTATGTAATGTGAAGAACGATGTTGTAACTATTAAGTGGTAAGAATTATGTTGTAACTATTAAGTGTTAAGAACTATGTTGTACGAACTAAGTGTTTTTACATATTATACTTTGTTATGCTTTCTTATGTGATGCCTTTTTATAACATATTATACTCTATTATGTTGCTTTCTAATAATTTAATCTCGTAGGGATGGCGACTCCTGAGCTGCTTGACGCTCAGGTCGACATGCAGCACCGATCGTATGTGGCTGTTGTCCGTGGCCTTAGCCAGACTAAGTTTCGGGCACGTGTTCCCATGGCGACGATGCCGATAGACCCTCGCTGGCTTCCAAGGTAAGGGTTATTTCAGCAGTCACTGTAATGGTTTAGTCACTCTTATATTGCAATCTGATATATATTTCACGATGCAGGTTACGAGCTTCAGGTCTTCTGCCGATCGCGCGGCTGGTTGAGGGAGACATGGTCGATCCCGACCGTCGTCCCAAGGACAAGGCCACACGGTTTCAGTTCGACATGTCCCTGATCGCGGCACTTCTCGACCGTTGGCGTCCGGAGACGCATACGTTCCACTTCACGGTAGGTGAGATGGCTCCTACCCTACAGGACGTGGCTATGCTTTTAGGGCTGCCTTGTGCGGGCCGAGCTGTGGGCGCACACGACGTGCCAGCTTCGTGGCGTGACGAGCTTCTGGCTCACTTTGCGGGGGTTCAGCGAAACGCCCGCGCCCCACCGTATCGGACCTTCGTTTCCACGCACGGGCCGACGAAGAGGTGGCTACTGCAGTTCAGTGTACGTAATAGTGAATTGAATATGTCATGTGAGATATTGTTTAGTTCTTGGACTAACTAAGTGATATATTAATGCAGGCAGAGTACATGAGAGACGACGCAGACGACGCTACAGTCGCTAGGCACTTTGAGGCCTACTTACTGTGGCTGTTTGGCTGGGTCATGTTTTGTAGCTCCCAGGGCGACTCGTGTCTGAAGCACCTCCTACCAGTGGCGAGGGCGATAGCAGATGTCCCACTTGACGATCTGCCACAGTACAGCTGGGGTTCTGCTGTGTTGGCCGCGACGTACAGGGGCCTCTGCAAGTGTGTCATGAAGGTTTCAGCAGACGAGCCCATCTTTGTTGGGTGCCCCATGCTCCTACAGCTCTGGTCCTACGAGCGGTTCCCCGTGGGCCGGCCTCTGATAAACTTGGACCCGTACACTGATCTGTCCGCAGACCACGATGAGGTCGACATGCCTACAATGGGTTCGTTGTGGTGCCTCAGGAAGGTATGTGATGTTGATTTAGTTATTTTAACTGTCAATTTATACTGTCAATTTGTATAGTAAAATGCTCACGGCAATTATTTTCTTTTTTGCAGCCTATTTGGGTTAGCGTGCAGACGAAGAAGTCATACCCTGACTTTGTTGGTCAGTTCGACGCCCTTGTGGACACTGACGTGAGGTGGACACCGTACAGTCCTGCTGATGTTGCTGCACGAGCACCGAACGGCCTTTCTTCTTTGTGCCTACGTGACCAGCAGTACTGGATGACGAGGAAGCCAGTCATCTACGACATCCACATTGAGGAGTACCACGTGCACCGAGTCATGAGACAGTTCGGCCTCCACCAGGACTTTCCCGTTCCCGTGACACACTCAGTTCCGGCACACGTGCACAGGTATGGATCTGTATGTTACTTGTAATATCTTCTATAAAAGAACAGTACATATAGCCTGTCATATTTGTATTATTCCAGGTGGACACGTCAGGGTCAGCCTCCAGGGTCACTATGGGCGGCAAAGGTCCTCCCGTTCGTTCAGTCCTGGGACCAGGCCTTGGACGACTTGGTCTTTGAGAACCGTCCACACACGGACGAGGCGTTCTCTCGGTACCTATCGTGGTACCTTCCGAGGACGCGCACGCGCATGGTGCATGTTCCTCCAGAGGCGCCTATGGCTATGGCGTCGCTGTCTGACACGTACCCCCTTGTGAGGGACCAGAACTTCGCGGTAGCGGTATGTTTTCTTACTTGAACTTATATTTCCTTTGAGTTCTTATATCTAACTTTTCACATTATTTATTCTCTGTAGTACGATGTCATACAAGGGATTGAGGCAGAGGCTGCGTCGAGCCTTGCCCATTGCTCCGACATGACGCACGCGCAACACCTAAGCGCGTACAGGAAGATTGCTGACCTTTGCGGTCGGTTTCGCCGAGCCGTCACTTGTCGTAGTGACGACACCACCCTTCCACCTCGTGGTCCACGTCCGGGAGCGTATGGAGGTACGCGTACACGACAGGACAGCTCCGCCACGGCATGGGGTGCGCCTCCTCCGGCACCCTTTGTTACCACGACCACGTCACCTCGTCCTCCTCCACCCATGTACACGCACCATCCAGGTACACCATACTAGATTGTTTTCTTACTTATAATATCAATACAATTTCAAACTAAATATGCAAAGCGCAACCCTTGTTGGTGTACTTGCAGGCTCGTCGTCTTTTTCTCCTATGGGTGCATACGGGGCCGGATCTACGTCTCGCCTACGACCCATGACCAACTTAGGTATGTATCAAACAACGTGTCACAACTACGATAGCAAGCATCTATTATGTAAGATATTTGACATTTATTTGTCTAAGCAGAGTACCGAGACATTGGTGGGACAGACGACGACGACGACGCAGACGAGAACATGGGCCAGTTCGACAACCAGGAGTGGGTTCAGCAGTACTACGGCAGTGGCCAACATGACGTTGTTGGTCCTTCACAGCTTAGTGGTGCACCAGTACCGACGCAGGGGGCCACGCAGGAGGATCTGACACCACTTCCTGAGGCAGGTCGTCGGCCAGGTCGTGACATAGTTCCCCCGGACCCACTGACGTACCCGCGGCACCATACCAGAGCGGCACAGGCTGCGGGGAGACGTGCCAGGAGAGGGGCGCCAAAGCGTGGGCGCATCTAGTCATTATGAACACCGTGCTTTAGTCTTTTGTATGCATGGCTACTTCGTACATGCAACTGTTTTTAATAATTGTGGTTTCATCTACGTTGAACGTTGGTCCTTTGATCCATCACATCATGCGATTCCTATAAACGTGACTGCACCCCGTACACTCTATAAAGGTCGTAGACTGAAAAGGCTAAATAAAGTAGCATTGAATGCACCCAGGCTACATTAATAATGACTTACAGCTGCCATCCACTGCGGGGACAACAACATTGGATTCCTTGGACTATGCAGCTTTCACTAAACTAGCACGATAGACGTAGTCCATGGACCAAAACGGTCGAGCTCTATATAACACACACTACCACCAACGAAGAATGCACCCAGTGCGCATTGAACAACCATATCTATGTCGACATGGAGGGATGACCCGAATGCGATTCCTCCATGGAATGAGCGGCCCAAATGCCATTGCGGCTTCCGTACATGGCTGCAAGTTTGGACTGACCCATTACCTCAAGGCAAGAAAGGGTGTAGGTTCTTCAAGTGTCCTGACATAGATGATGATTTCAAGGTACTTCCATTTCTAATATCTTTTGTAGTCTTTTTTCTTCCCTTAACTAATTCAAGTAAACATTAATTTATATTCAGGCTTGCACATTCATGCAATGGATCGACACACGTCCACTAGGAAGGGTTTCGTTGAACGAAGTTGAAACCAAAGGACAATACTATGCAAGGCACACTCAGGCTCGGGAGGAAGCACGTCTTGCAAGAGAGGAACAAGAAAGGCGAGTTCGACAACAACAGATCCGTTTAAAGGGTAAAAAAGATGAGCTAAAGAGACGGCGAGCTGAGTTAGGTCAGAGAGAGGCGGCCCTCAAGATTCAAGAGGAACAATTCCAAGCTCGTGAAGCACAGTTTAAAAGGGAAGCGGAGGAACAGAAGAATCGGTACAAGGAGCCTGCACAATCTTCCACAACCGATGAAAGGAACAAGAAGGGAAAATTTCTTCGCTTCACCCAGTAGATTGTTCGTTGTCTATTGTCATTTTACGTTACCTAAGGCATGTTATCTGTAGGCACGGTAACCTATAGGTTATTAATTAGAGGTACCGCTCATGCCATTGTACTGATCTCTCTCCCTCCCTGTCTCTCACACTGTTTGTATGCGTGTCTTTGTCTTTAAATCAAACACTGAAAACTAGCCTTTTCAGATGGACAAGACAAGACCATGTCCAAGCACAGAGCAAAGCAATGCTCTTGTCGCAGCGATATGTCGTCGTACATGCCACTGCTTTGCTCGCATATCTTTTTGTAATTCAAAGATTCTTTGTTTCACTATGTTGCATATAATACCGTAGTATATGCAACAAGTAGAGTGAAAAAAAAACCCTACCAGAGATGTATTTTTAGTATATTTTAAAGTTGAGGATGTCTAATTTATTTAATGTCACATGAAATAATGGTAATGCAACTATTGTTCTCAAAAGACAACTAGAGCATTTCGGAAGTATATACAAATTTATTTCATGCAAATACTTTGCCTAGAAATCTCTTTTACACTATACAAATATTATTCTCTTTATATATTAACCACTAAATACACTATTATTTACACTATACAAATATTCTCTTTTTTCTAAAGAAAAGATAAAAAAGGAATTTAAATTTTGATTCAACTAACAACAATGAAGTGCGCTTTATAGACAAATAATTATGAGGTCATGGGACTATCTGAACAATTTATTAAAGACCAACAATCAAATTCATAACAGTATAATCCATTATATAACAAAAGCATGTATTTTTATGAAAAAATACACGCTTATCGCCTATTCATTTGGCTATCGCCAGATCATCCGGCGATATGTCCCACGTCACATTCCGCTGGCGATATCGTTAACCGCCTGTTGATCAGGCTATAGCCGCCCAACTCACGGCGGTAGTACTTATCGCCTGATGAAACGGTTATAACCGTTTCATCCGGCGGAAAGTGCCATGGGCCACGGCCCAGCCTACATTTCGCCGTTTCAAATGGCGGTAGCTTGCTACCGCCGGACCAAATGGCGACAGGATGACAGATTTGCAAAAATATTGACCAGCTATATATTTTTGAAAAAACGTAAAATAAAAAATATAAAAATAAAAAAATCTCCTCTATGGCGCGACCGACGCCGAGCACGATCTTGTACCTCTCCGGCCACCCCAGAGGCGGCCGACCTGACCCGTGGAGGTGCTCGTCGACGCTCCCGTTGTTCACCAGCTCGTACACAAGCAGCTGCTTGCCGGCGCCACCGTCGCACCAGCCGACGAGCTTCACGAGGTTGCGGTGGTTCAGCTGGCCCAAGATCTCGATCTCGCTGACGTAATCCTTCCTGAATTGCTCGGCGTGCTGCTTCAGCTTCTTCACCGCCACCAGCCGCATGCTCGGATCGTCCCGCAAGCTACAATAAATCAACACATCGTGTTACTGTACCGTACATATCACAACGTTAAGCATATCCAAGAGATTAGCCGAATAACTCTCTAAGTTAAATTTTGGTTGAACATTAAAATAGCTTTCTAACATACTAGCTATCTAACTCGTCAAATTATCCGGCTCTCTAAATTGACCTCTTGCTAGCCAAAACTAGCTAGCCAAACTAGCTATAGGAGCGAGATGCTTAATATAACATGTAATCTTTACGGAGAAGGAAATAGAGAGTCAAATAAAAAGGAAGAAAAACGAAGAGTCCCGTATAGATGCTACGATGAAACCCCTTTAGTTTCCCATGTCGTTGGTCCAAATATCATGTCACCATATATGTATTTGGATTTTTCTTTTTTATGGAGCAAAAAGATATTAGTATATATATTTGTACGAGTCCACTAGCATATATTGCGGCGACTAGTGCTAACTATATATATGAAAATTACAAAAATAAAATACTCCCTCCGTCTCAGGATATAAGACGCGCACGTAAATCAGGATTCAAACTTTGAAAATTTTGACCTACGATTATTTTTGTATAATAATTTTTTCTCTAACAACCATCGTATCATCGAAATTTATGTTCAAAAGTAGTTTCATATATAATTTTGTTAATATAAATATTATATTATAGAAGTATTAACAGTCAAATGTAATTGTTGGAGACTGTGCCAAGTTTGATCGTGCATTATATCCTGAGACGGAGGAAGTATTACATAGCAAAAAGCATGTGGTGACTTCGTCAATTTCAAGGATTTGCCAACCCAGTCTTTCGGAGGTGCTCATAAGGGTAGGGTTGTGTGCGTATGTTTGTTGGGGTAAGTGTGCATGCGTATATATGAATGTCTGCGTCTGTACAGCGTGATTTGTAAAAAAAAAAAGTGTACCGTTTCGTGTTGCATAATTTCGCCACAAAGGGTCTTTCCGCCTGTTCTACTAGCAGCTCTCCTTGGTACACTTCGCCGAAGGAGCCCGCGCCGAGCAATTTATCCTGGGAGAAATGCTTGGTTGCCTGAGACAGCTGCTTGTAGCGGAATTTCCTTGCAACTGAAATTTCCCGCGGTGGCAATAATACCATGGATGTGGTCAGTCCTTCGAATTTAAATTAAAACTTGTCTGATTTATAAAAAATATAAAAGGTCAGACGATGTTTACCTGGTAACACTATACTTTTGTCTCTGAACAAACCTGGGGTCGAGAGTCGTCTAGGCATGATTATGCAAAGCAGAGCAGCCATTAAACTGACCAACATTGCGCTTGCGAAAGCTATCAAGATTATTACCCATGGCTCGATCTTGGACGGATCTGCCAGTAGGAACCAACAATTTTAGACAGCGAGAATAGAATATGAGGAAACAAAAGTTGATGGTCAGTTCTATATACCTCATTTGATACTTTTAAAAAAATGAAAAAGTCTATTTTTCACCCTTCAACTGATACAAAAGTCTGATTTTCAATCTCAAACTACAAAACCGGATACTAAAGGCCCTCCAACTATCCAAACCATGCAAAATTGGCCCTTTGAGTGGTTTTGAGGGTGGTTTTGGATTTTCTAGAAATAGCAGAAATATTATTCAAACTTTAAAAACCATAACTAATTTATCTTGGACCAAAAAAAATATGAAATCAATGCCAAAAGTTGTCTTAAAATGTAACCAACTTATTAGCACACCATTTAATGTTATTTGGGTATTATATATTTATATTACTAGTGTCTTATTGTTTTTTCTAAAAATAATTAGTATAAAAATAAATAATATGCAAATAACTTCTAGTGGTGCACCAACATGTAGGTCACATTTAAAAAAAACATTTACACCAGATTCTATTTTTTCTAGTTCAAAATAAATTAGTTATGAATTTTTTAATACAAAATTATTTTTTAATTTTTTGGAAAATACAAAACCACCTTCAAAACCACCCCAAAGGGCCAATTTTGCATGGTTTGGTAGTTGAAGGGTCTTTAATGTCCAGTTTTGTAGTTGTGGGTTGAAAATCAAACTTTTGTAATAGTTGCAGGGTGAAAATAAACTTTTCCTTTTAAAAAATCTATACCACTTTTCGTCTCTAAACTCAGATTTACCTGTCTAATAAATGTACCGTACACGTATAGATTTAAGATCAAAATAAACTATCGTTTTTCAAGGCTCATCTTTTTCTTTTGTTTGCTATTACTGCGAACTCTGAGATAAACAAGAGTAGCGCGCGGTACGTGATTACCTGTTGAACTGAAGGACCGACACAGGAGCTGGTGCGACTCGACTTGAGTCCCGGTGGCCGCCGAAAATCCGACGGCCGCGTCCGGTCCTGCTAGTGCATCCTTGAGGTCCACTCGCGCTTGGACGGTGTAAAGACTTGCGTCGGCCAGCCATAGGCTAACGGACATCACCTTGGATCCTCCATCGTACCTGATGCTTGCCGACATGACACCCGAGAGGGCCACGTTTGGCAACGCCGTGTAATTGGCGGAGGTGATGTTGTCGACGTCGATGCCGATGTGGTCCGCCGTGACGTTGGGCGGGTCCAAGCCATGGTTTTTGTAGGTGTCGAACTCCACGGCGACCGCCGCGGCGGCCGACGACGACGGGTCTTTGGTGTTGTTACTGAAGAGGCCGAGGAAGGCGCCGTCTGAGTCCACCGACGAAGAACGCCATGCCATCCCCACGGCCGTTGATCTCGTTGCTGGAGTTGACGCCGCTGCCGTTGCCGATGAAGAAGGTGAAGTTGGTGGTGAAGCTTGCTCTCCTGCCGGTGCGGTCGTCCCACAAGCGCACCGGCCGCGGGTAGGCCACGCGGCCGGTGCTGCCCGTGGTGTTCGCGGTGAGGCTGACTCTGTCACCGGAGCTAGAGGAGACGTTGATGTACGTGAGTTTTGCGGCCTCAATAAGGTCACCCGGCTTGGAGAAGTTGTAGCTGAAAGAGAGCGCAGCGGCGGCGGGAAGAGACATGACCATGAAGTAGGCAGCTGGGAGGAGCAGCTGGAGAAGAATGAGGGTGGCTCTTGAATACGCCATTGCTGTACTATACCACAGTTTGGACTCTGGATGACTGGTTTCAGTTTCACTTGCTAGAGCAGCTATATATAGTTATAATATGCTCTAGTTCTGTACTAGGAGTAGTCATTATCGAAAGACAGCCAAAGTAGCTGTAAACAAAGACTTGGACGTACACATGCATGGTCCGCTACGACCTACGTACGGGTTCGATATAACGAGGAACTGGCTACAGACTACTCGCACGGCTTACCTGGACTCTAGTTGCCAGTTGGCTTCAGTTCCGAGTGTGTCCAGGCACGTCTGCACGTACGAGCCGGTTCAGCATCGTGCCTTGACTGCCTTCTTCCTCGTCGTATGCCCCTAGCACGGTAGTAGGCGCTAACGCTGCGCGCGCCTGTTATATGAGGAGCGTATCGAATACTTGACAATGCTGAGAGTAACAATACTCGATACATCACACGTCAACACGTGCACTATACGCGTGACAAGTGATAAGTTACATAAACGATATTCATTTTTCATTTAGCTCGTCATGTGCATGTACACACTAGAACGTCGTCATGCATTTTGCTGACAAGCGCCCAAATGCATGCATGATGCCGAGGCGCACGACGCAAGGACCTCATCGTCGAGGCCGTCCGGGAGTGTGCTAGTGCAGGGGCGTGGTACCTTGACATGGCTGACAAGCGGTTAAGCCTAAAGGACTTGAAGGAGAGGAGGCAGGTGGTGCGTGTGCTGGCCGTCGTCGGTCTCAAGTGCCCAGCTCCAGCGCCAGCACCGGCCGGACATCACAAACGCCGTCAAGCTCCTGACGGATCTCAGCCATCCGGGAACGATCCGTGTACAGATGCGGCCCAACAGAATTCGTGAATCCTTCCTTGTTGGACAATTATTTCAAGTCCAAGTTTCAGGCCTTTTCTTTGTCGGGCTGCCCCGCAACAATGCTCGAGTCCAGTTGAGTGAGAGAGTCGAGACCCATTTTTGTGGGACCAAGCCCAATAATGACCAAGGCAAGTAACCCCGCCCCGCCCCCAACTTGTTTTGTGTCGTGGCATCTACATGCCAGGTAAAAAAAACACTCAACAACTTGTTAGTCACTTGCTTATTAGGCCCAGTTAAATTAAAAGCCCATCCAAGAGTTGGCGGGCGGGGAGAGGGGGGATCTGGAAGAAGACCGTGACTGACTTGAGTGGAAAGTCGCGCGCGCGGGGAGAAATTTTGGCTGGCCGCCCGCCCGAACATTTTTGTCCCCCAAATATTTGAACCACCGGGCAGGGTCGCGCGCCCTTCTCTCGCCTGCCATTTTCGCCTGCCGCGCTCGGGCAAATCTCCCTGCCATGTGGTCCCAGCCAGGCGCCACTTACCGTTCTGCCCCCCGTCCACAGGGTCAGCCATCTTCCCTCGCCGATTTTGGGCCTCGTCCCGTCTTCGTTTCCCAAGCTGGTTGCCTGGTTGGCTCGTTGGCTACTGTACTTACCAGTAGAAGCACGTGTGCTCTCCAAGAAACTGCAACTACCTGACACAAATTTCCAGTAGCAGAGCATTTTTTTTCTTCTTCATTTGTGTTTTGAGATGACGAGTAGCAGAGGAGGATTTGCCGGGTAGTTTCAGGCCAAAAACACGCAAAACGGGTCTAAACACCATGACAAAAAAAATAGGGGGCAAAACGGTAAAACGCGAAACTAAAAACCGCGCTTCGGAAAGCAGCCGGTTCCGGCGCGCGCGGGATCGAGCGGGCGCCAAGCCGCCAAAGCCAAAAATCCGCCGCGCCCCCGCGAGATCTATCCCATCGCGGCACACGTCAGCGCCCATTTTATCAGCCATGTGCCCAAGCGGCGGAGAGACGCACACCCGCCCGTGCACGCGCGGAAGCCCCCTCCTCCCTCTCTTCCCCGAGTCCCCCGTCCGCCCCGCTCCGCCTCCCAAAAATTTCCCCCCTTTTCCTTCGTCTCGTCTCGCCTCGCCACGGCCCCTCGAGCCACGGGCCTAAAACCCTAGCCCTAGCCTTAGCGCGGATCCTTCCCGTTCCAGCCCATGGCCTCCGCCGACGTCAAGCCCGCCGCTGCGGATCCGCCAGCGGACGGCGCCGAGGAAGCCGCTGCCGGCCCCGAGCCCACCGCCGACGCTGCCGCCGAGAAGGGCAAGGAGGAGAGCACCCCGCAGCAGCCGGGGAAGAAGCGGGGGAGGAGGAAGAAGGGGGAGGCGCAGGCGGAGGCGGCAAACAAGACGCCGCCGCCCAAGAAGACGGGGCCAGCGGCCGAGCGCCCGTCCAGGGAGAGGAAGACGGTCGAGAGGTACTCGGAGCTCGCCCCGCGGGTCGCGCCCACCAAAAAGTCCCCCGCTATTGTCCAGGTCAGAAAGCCCTCCTCGCCTTTCCGCCCCCCTCCTGATCTGTTGTTTTGTGTGGCCTTCGTCGCGGCCGCTGGGGTGCTAGCTTGCTAAAAATAGCTGCTTTGAGGATTCCTTGTTGCGCTCACTCTTTTCTGCGCTTCAGATTGGGAAATTTGCTTTCACTTTAGCTGATGTTTTTGTGCTTCTCTCTCTGCTGTAGGGCTCTGGCACCAAGCTAAAAGACATACCCAATGGTAAATTTTCACTCCTGAACCATGGTCCCAGTGTTTTCGTTTCACTATTGTGTCTTCCTGTTTGCTTGTGGCTTTTCGTTGTCTGGTTACAGATAGTTTGAGATCTGCTTAGCCGTACGATGCCTTGTCTCTGTCTGACCCTGACAAAGTTGATCTTCTGTCTGTGCTTATGAGTCGAAATTGTTTTGTTAAACAAAAAAAAACTAGTTGATATATGGTGGGTACAAGTTTCTAGCAACAAACTTGTTCTACTTGGTATTAAAACTGAATGTTTAGTTGAGGAGTTTGGGGGGTGAATTTGCAGATGCAATGAATGCAAGCAAAAACCGTCTGCTCCAGTATGTTTACCTGCTTATCAGCTACATATGTGTAATTTGTGGCGGCTTTCTTAGGCTACAGGTCTGTTTAGGGCCAGTTGGGAGCAAGGGGATATTAAAAAGAGGGAAAGAAAAATGCACATGCGCACACATGATGTTGTCAAAACAGAGGATAGGAAAAATACAGAAAAATAATGTAGGATGAGGTGTTTGGAAAGAAGGAATCATAACACATAATTTACAAAACACGCCTTGTGGATAAAAAGATAAACACTTGGCTGTTATTTCCTACATACCTGATTACAAAATTGATTTTAATTAACAATCAAATCTGATTTCTGGGACATGATATATGATTTTAAACCAAAATCGGTGATTAATAGTACATTAATTAGCAACCATAAAATTTCGCCCAAAAAAGCCTAGCTATGTGACTGAGAATCAAAATTTATATCTAGATTGATCCTGAGATGTCCAGTCTTATCCTCTCATCACACTATTCCCATCTGTGCAACCGCTGCTGCCTCCCTGCTGCACAAAAATTCACATTGCATGGTGCTGGTTCCATAGTGCCACAAAGTTTCCTGTTTGCTTGTGGTGTGCCACTGCTGACAATTGGCATTTGCTTGTGGTGTAGTGGTTAGCACTTCTGCTTCTTCGCAATGCAGCAAGCTGCTGATGTGATTTGTCTCTGAGGGTGCTTCCAGGTTTACCAGCAACTGAGAATAGTCTGGCTGAGCTGATTGTTTTGTCTGCCTTGGCATACGAAGGAAGAAAACTAGGAGTAGGTTTTTCCTTGAAATCGAAGACTTGCTATGAGATTCCAGAGGAAGGGATTTGTTATTTTCCTTTGTTCGAAACGTTCCCCTGCCTTGTTTTCCAATGTTTCGTGTTTCCTCTTATAGGTGGCTGGTTCTTGCTTGCAATTGATAAACTTATAATTTTTTGGCACTAGGAATATATAATGATGTGTATGGTGTATATCAGTATCACAATGCAAATGAACGTGTAACTTGTTACATTGCACAAGATTTCTTTTGTTGAATTCAGAGTGTGCTGCTGACATGCTAATAAATGATAAGAAATCATCTTTATGATTAAAACCAATTAACAAATAAAGGACAGGCTGGTACATGTCACTGTGTTTACTTATTAAGGGGTCATGAGGATGATGTGGTATGTTGTGTCACTGAAGTTACATGAGCATCCTTTCGTCATTGATATACAATACTGTCATTTTACCCATTTGTTACTTTTAACCCTATCTGATCAATGCCTATTTATGCTTTGAAATTTCAGACTGTTTTTCTATACTAGGATCTTGGATAGGTTGGTTATGCTTAAGTAATATGATGGTCCCTTTTCCTGTTTGTTGAAAATTGTCCTAAAATTTCTGTGGGAAAAGAAAAAAGGAAATAAATTTACATTGAATAAATGGAATTGTTTTTTTTATCTCCCTAACCTTTTAGCTGGTGCTTGTTGTCTGTGATTCTCTTTGCGTTTAGCTTATCTCTAATTGAAAATTCACTCAATAATCTGTAACTTGTTCATGCCATACCAGTTTCCTTCAAACTATCAAAGAGAAAGGCAGATGAGAATCTACAGAGCCTTCATGCTTTAATGTATGGGAGAAAATCAAATGTAAGTCTTCCACAAGTCTTGTATCTCCAGTATGTTTTATTTTTATTTTGTTTACTTAGCTGACTGTGCATTCTCTTCAGGTCCACTTTCTGAAGAGAAACATATCCCAATTTTCTGGGTTTGTTTGGACAGATAATGAAGTAAGTTTTTATTTGGTCACTATATTATGCAAAACATGATTTTTTTACCAACGTCATGTTTTTAGCTCCATTACCAATGGTAAACATTGACGTGGATGCTGATGGTGTTTCTTTGATACCATACTAGTAGCTGATGCTACTAGCATCTGCACGTTTTGTTTACTGCAGTTCCGATGGTTATGGTCTTGCATATTATGTATTATTCCAACAGTAGCATTTTTGTTAGTGCTGTTATAATTTTTGGATAGCATGAGCTGTTAGTATTTTTTGCAAATATATGCATGGATTGTTCAGAATTTCCATGTGCTGTTAGTATTCATGTTTGCCCTGCCTATTGTGTTGATCAGGGAAAGCACAGGACCAGAATAAAGGAAAAGCTTGACAAATTTAACAAGGAGAAGTTGCTAGACTTTTGTGAAATACTAGATATTCGTGTTCCAAAAGCAACTACAAAGAAGGTTGGTCAGCTAAGCCATGTGTATTTACGAGCATGTGCAGTGAAACCTTTATTAACGGTTTGTGCTTTGCTGAAATTCAGGAAGAAGTTTCTGCTAAAGTCTTGGAGTTTTTGGAGTCCCCTTGTGTTACCAGGGATGTTGTTCTCACTGATAAAAAGGTACCGCTTGTGAATGAATTTATGTGTTATGTGTTAAATGCTTTCCATGTGATGTACCTATGATTAGGCAGTGTGCATGAAATTTTTATTTGCCTAGGGCCACAAGTGTGAGTTATTGTCTTGAATGTGTGATAAAGGCAGTGCTTTATAGCCTAAACCTCGAAGTGCTGAGCTTGCTTTTCTTCAACCATTGTAGAAAGGGAAGAAACGTGGGAGGAAACCTAAAGGAAGTGGTGAGGCAACCTCTGAAGGCGTCTCCACAGAGAAGGTAATACTATCTGATGCCAAGCAACTAAAGTTCTTTAGTTCTCTGCCAAAACCAGAGCAACTAACCTTGACCTCTAAATGAGTAGATGAATAATAAAATCATCCATCTTTAGCAGATTCATTTGCTTTGGTTCTGAATAATCACACTATCTGGAAGCTACTTATTAACCATCAATTGTTATATTGTAGCAAAACAACCTATCCCATACCTCCCACCCTTTTTTCCACATGACCATATCCAATACCAGACTTGACATAACCCACACCTTGTCCTTTTCCCATTCCAACCTGCCATCCAAACACCACCTAGCGAAGTGAATGCAGACATATTTGTGTAACCAATCTAAATGTACAACATTTTCTATGCCACCTTCATGATTATCAGTTTTTTTACCCCTACTGTGGGAATTCCTGCTCTCTGTTTTCTCACTGTTGCGGTGTTGCTCAACACTTGAGTTCATATATTCTTTTTGCTCTCCTGCCTATAGTTAATTGTAACTATGTGGACAGGGAAACAAGTGAACAAATATTCCTTAACTAGTCTTATATTCCTTAACTAGCCTTAACAAGTGGTTTAAATTGAAACTAGTCTTGTTACATAATTCCTTAACTGATAGTAATGATTGTCTTATATTAAACAGAAAAGGAAAAGGGGTCAGAATGCTGCAGCTGAAGATGGGAAAGAGGATGATGATGATGAAGATGCTGGTTCTGAAGATGCATCAACAGGAGAGGATGGTGATGGGGACTCTGAAGCAAATGATCGTGCTGTGAGTGATGATGAACCTGATGAGCCTCCAGCAAAGAAAAAGTCAACAGATGCAAATCAAGTTAAGAAGGAATCTGGGTCTAATGCAAAGGAAAAGAATGCACGAGGGAAGAGGCCTGGAAAAGGTTCTAAGCCTTCTCAAGACATTAAAGATGAGCCTAATATGGATACAAAAAAGGTTGGCAAGAGAAGGAAGAGTTCGAAGGAAAGTGATGTGCCACAAGATTCAAATAGGACAAACAAGGTCTCTAGATCCAAAAAGGATGATGGAAAAGAAAACCAAAACAATAAGGCTGCTAAGCCATCCATTAAAATTAAAGGTATAAGATCAGTAATGCTTATCACCTGATTTCCTTTTTTTACTGCTATATTATGTCCAGTGTATTATGTACTAATTGACTAGTCATAATCAGGGTTTTTTATTTCGAACCAGACGTCCGAACCGCTGGCCAGCGGTAGCAGCTAGCTGGACCGGTTAGACCGGTAACCGGTGGAAACCGAACAAATTCAAATTTTGAATTCAAATTCACATATCCAGTGGTTGGAGCGGTTAGCCGGTCGGTTGACCGGTTAGCCGGCCGGTTTAACCACTTTTTTTCTTTTTCTTTTTTGATTTAACTTGTATTTGCCAAAAAAATATCAAATGAGCAAATATTTGAAAACTTTTTACACCAATAGATTACACACACCTTGAAGTATTTTTAGGAATTTTTACGACATTTTTCCATTTTTAAATTTAAATTTGAAAATTTTGAATTTTGCCCGGTTCAAACCACCCCGAACCGCTACCGGTCCGGGGCGGTTTGGTCGGGAACCGGTCAAACTGGACCGGTTCCCGACGGTTTGGTTAACCCTGGTCTTAATAAGCTATTATATATGCTCTGCTCTCCAGGTAAAGGCAAGGGCAGTGCAGAGCCTGGGAGTGCCCCAACCACTGAACAGCTGCATGCTGTTATTAGCAGCATTTTGAAGGAAGTTGACTTCAATACAGTAAGCGAACGATTATGTTTTGAACTGAACCTGGTTCATTTTTTTTCTTTGCTTTGTATCCTTAATGGTTGTACTTTTGTGCAGGCAACTTTGGCTGATATTCTGAGACAATTAGGTACTCTCTTTTATGATTCAGTTTGTTAGCGTAGATGTATGAATAAGTTGCTGATGTAGCTACTATAAACTAGATTTCTGGTTGATGAATGCACTGACATGTCCCTTGATATTTTTAACCCAGGGACACATTTTGAAATGGATCTCATGGACAGAAAAGCAGAAGTGAAGCGCATCATTGAGGAGGTAATAAATAGTATGTCTGATGATGATGATGGTGAGGAAGACTCTGAAGATGAAGCAGAAGACAATGGTAAGGAAGATAAGTCAAAGAGTGAACCGGATGGAGGTGAAGAGAAGTGATACCGCAGATCCGATGTGCATGGTCAGATCAGTCTCTTGTTGTGTCAATGGTTTGGATTGACCTTGGGACGATCTGTAGGCTCTGTACAATTGGGGCACCGCCACAACAAATTGGTGACCTGGGTAGTACAAGATTGTTAACCATTTCACACAGCCGTATACACCTAGTCGCTGTGCTTTACTAGGTGTGACCTGTAGCCTAGTTGCTGGTCATGTACAATAGCTGTGCGTTTAATAACTTTGTTGCTTAGGTAGCTAGCCTGACTGTAATATGCACAATAATTCTTGGCTTGTTCCGTTCATTTATCCATGTAAAACTCTTTATCCTACTGAATCGTTCCTTGTTTAATTTCTTAATTTCCTCATGAACATGAGGTTTTAGCCAGAGCTCTGATATGTGAATGTTTTTGTTGAATTATTTTAGTGAGGTGTTAGGTTTTCATTTGTAGATCTCATACCCTTGAGTTCCTCTGCGTGCTTTTGCTGCAATGTCGAAGGGCTATTGTCTCTTATGTTAGAGCTGATTGACAGGCCTATAGTTCTGTAAGACTTGGTAGTCTGCAAATGAAATGCTTCTGACGAAATGTTCTGATGCTGCAGTATAAGGAGACAAAAAAAAAAGGTAGGCCACACAAGTTTTTCCGCAGACATGGATTCAATTCCTCGTCCTGAACCTGAGCTAATATGGTTTCTCTGAGACTACTTGTTTTTCATATGCTATCATGTAACAAACATCTCTAGGGTATGGATTACCATGTTTGTCTAAATACACATCTCTAGGATATGGAGTATTATTCATTTTTTTTTCTGTCAGACATTGATTCATCTCGTTAGTTCTTGCGCAGAGGGTTTCTCTCGGGCTAACGGTTTTCCAAACCCAGAACTTTCTGAAATCTAGAATACCATGTTAGCCGGTCTACCGTCGTGGCACATTCCTGTAGCCTGCCTGTCATTTTCACTTTGCTACCTTCATATTTCTGCACAAATGGTACTCCAGTATGACAAGACACGCCGCATTAGTCGGTGTCGTGAAACCGTTTAGCCAACATCATCTGGCTATTGCGTTGGATCAGGCCGTTCCGGTTCTTACCTGCTTGGAGAACCACGTCCATGCTGCTTGCGTTCTTGGTTCACTCAATCCAAATGTCCCAACCACCTACTCGTGCACACGCACAAGAAACCCTTCTTGTTATACCCCTCCTCCCTCGACTCTTCCAAACCCAATCCATCACTGCTCCCCTCAACTGCTGATCTCAGTCAGTCCAACAATGGTAATGTTCCCCTGCAGCTTGCTCATGGAATTCTTGCCATTTCTTACATCTACCTCCCATTTTTCTCCCTACCTGAATGCGTGCAGGGCGTGTTTGAGCTTCACGTCAAGCAGCAAGGTGAGCCGGCAATGGTGCCGCCGGCGACGAAGACGCCTGACGGCCCCTACTACCTCTCCAACCTTGACCAGAACATCGCTGTCATCGTGCAGACCGTGTACTGCTTCAGGGCGGCGGACAGCAGCAGCGTCTCCGACGTGCTGAGAGAGTCGCTGGCGAATGTGCTCGTCCACTACTACCCGCTCGCCGGCCGCCTGACGATCAGCGGCGAGGGGAAGCTGGCCGTCGACTGCACCGGCGATGGCGCCGTCTTCGTGGAAGCCGAGGCCGACTGCGCCATGGCTGACATCGGCGACGTCACCGAGCCTGATCCGTCCGTGCTCGGCAAGCTCGTGTACAGCGTCCCTGGCGCCAAGAACATACTCGAGATGCCTCTCCTTGCAGCCCAGGTAGGTAGTCCATTATATCTGGATCCATTGACTTGTTTTTTTTTTTAAAAAAAATTAAGTGTACATGTCATCGATCTAATGGTGCTCGATCGAATGTACAAGGTGACCAAGTTCACTTGTGGCGGCTTCGTGCTGGGGCTTGCCATCAACCACTGCATGTTCGACGGCGTCGGCGCGATGCAGTTCGTCAACTCGTGGGGCAAGACGGCGCGCGGGCTGCCGCTGTCTCTCCCGCCGGCGCTCGACCGCGCCGTCCTCCGCGCGCGCGACCCGCCAAGGCTCGAGTTCCCGCACCACGAGTTCGCGCCGGTCACCGGCGACGAAGACGACGACAACCAGGACGACGGCAAGGCGCTCCTGTACCGATCGTTCCGGTTCACGCCGGCGTCGATCTCGCGCCTCAAGGCGATGGCGGCGCAGCCGATGGAGGAGGAGGGCGTCCGCCGCCGCGCGTGCACGACGTTCGAGGCGCTGGCCGGGTTCGTGTGGAGCGCGAGGACGCGGGCGTTGGGGATGGGCCCGTCGCGGCGGAGCAAGCTGCTGTTCGCCGTCGACGGGCGGCCGAGGTTCGCGCCGCCGCTCCCCGCGGGGTACTTCGGCAACGCCATCGTGCTCACCAGCGCGTCGTGCGCCGCCGGGGAGCTCGCCGCGCCGCAGGTCGCCGTGCGGCTGGTGCGCGGCGCCGTGGAGGCGGTGACGGACAAGTACATGAGGTCGGCGGTGGACTACTTCGAGGCGACGCGGGCGCGGCCGTCGCTGGCGTCGACGCTGGTGATCACGGCGTGGTCGAGGCTGCCGTTCCGCGCCGCCGACTTCGGGTGGGGCCCGCCCGCCGCGTACGGACCCGCCGCGCTCCCGGAGAAGGAGGTGGCGCTGTTCCTCTCGTGCGGGGGAGGGGAGGAGGAGGGGGGAGGCGGTGGCGTCCGCGTCCTGCTGGGGCTGCCGCCCGCCGCCATGGCCGAGTTCCAGCGCCTCGTGGAGGAGGTGACCGAGGCCTGAAGGATAAGACGTGTGGTGTTCATCTTTGTGTGGGTTTCTATCAAACTGTGAGCTTTGACAGGGTGCTCCTATGTTTCGGTTCAATATACCTTATAAACATATTTCATATGATAGACCGCGTACGCTGCTCAGTGGACTAGTTTTGCACAAAACACAACACAAAAAATGTAAAAAACTTTATTGATGTAAAATGGGCGGCCCGGGCCCAGGGTGGCCTGGGTAAACAAAGGGCAGGGCCTGGCCCGGTCCTACCTTCCACCGGGTCGAACCGGACTAGCCTACATGTCGAGGAGATAGCCTAAGCCCGAGCCCTTGGGCCGGGCCAGCCCGGAAAGCACAGCCGCAAATAAAGGGCTAGGTTGGCTCATAGCCCGCAGAGAGAAGAAGAAGATTGGAGTTTCAACATTAACATTATGAATTTATAGTTTCTAACATCTCTTGATTCCTGTTTCAACATCTTGTATGTACAATTTCATAGTGTGAGTCTCAAATGTTGATGAACATGCTCAAGTCTAATGTTGAGGTATTTCATCCACGTTGTTTTTTATACTGTCATCCACGTTGTTGAGTTAGCACAATCGAAATGTTGAAGATGGATAGGAGCCCCGGCTGGGGGAGGGATCGGGCCTTAACCGGACCGACCTCTTTCCAGCGGGCCAGGCTGCCCGGCAGGACGAGGTGGCAGTGCAAGCCTGGTCCTAGGCAACGGGCCGAGTTGGTCTGGGCCCGCAGCTCGGGTAGGGCTTGGTCCGGGCCAAAAAAAACCAGGCTTCTGGGCGGGCCACTGAGCTGCGGGCCATTTGTACATCTATAGTTTCTTTGCATGAGTATTCTGTATTATATGATCGACTGTTAAGCTACAATGAAACGTCATTATGGACTTCATGAGTGCTCAAGAGTGAGTTAGGATGCATACCTCAGGAACGATGCTGCTACGAGTCTGCTCGGTTGATGGCCGTAGTTTGTCACAGGGCAGCTGTGGCGGAACCACAACTTATACCATATCTAAGTCTTTCTAAAATATACTTTCTAAATCATCATTTGAGAAAAAATGTTTTCTATATCTTTATAGTTCCCGGTCTAGAGAGTTACCCGCCCTCTTTATATTTGGCTAGCGAGAAATTTGGAATAGAGGATATCTATATTTGGATATCCAAATGAAGAGGTCGTTGAATGTTATTTTCACCAAAATCTCTATTTTTTTAGGTTAGAAAAGATATAAAGAGTCTCTTAGAGATGCTATTAGGTGTCTACTTTTTGCCGCCTCAGATTCGGCGTCAAAACATAGAAGAACTAACTAGTGGCGGAGGCAGGCTACAAATCTAGGGGAGTTGGTGCAACTCATGTATGTTTGGAGGGCCTTAGGGGGGATCAGTGGAGTTTACACAGAGGGGGGAGGGGGCTAGTGCCCCTTTAAATCTGCCCCTGGAACCAACAACTTTTGGTGTGGCTGCCAAATCCTACACAGAAACCAAACAGTGACCCTATGTCTTTGCACATTCAGGCTTATGGTACTTCATGGGCGAGAAACTTACACAAATGAATATTGAGGCATTCCTGATCAGACAGATGTGCAATTGATAATATTTATGATAATTTAGCAACTACTTTACTAATCAGAATATCCTATGGTCCTTTCATAAGAATAAAATAGAAGCCAACTAAGAAATATTTCCATCAAACACACCATGGGGCGTCTTATATGCAACAATTATTGAAGCATCTGGAAGCCTTTGAAGTTTAGATCCCATGGTATCAGCTATATAAGTCTCTGCATGTTGTCACAAAACATGTATGCAGAAGATTGCAATGATTTTTTTGCTTGAGTAGTTAATGAAAGACAATAATCTCGATGATCCTGTGACACGTCAATAAGCAATATTTGAATAATCCAAATGCCTCCAACAATTAGCTCAACGGGTCTCCCTTGTAGGTCATGCCGAATAAGGCCATGCCATGGCTATGCCTTGCAACTCCAGTTGCATCACGGTAAGGTCGTGCATGACACACAAGATAGATATACATAAGATATAAGAAGCATATCGTTTAACCAATAGAAAATTTTGTTGGCAGGGAAGGGGTGGAGGGGGCACATGGCCTACCTCACCTTGCCTAAACTCCGATGATGTGTTCAATGTGTCGAAGAAATATAGCAGTCATCCGATAGGCATCCACGTCCTGCTGGGGCTACCGGCCGCTGCCATGGCTGAGTTCCAACGCCTTGTGGAGGAGGGGACCGAGGCCTGAAATCCCAGAATCTGCTCGGATGGTTACGACTTGTTGTGCGTGTTTGTGTGGTTTTCTATATCAATTAATGTCACAAATTGTGAGCTATAGAATTTTGCAGGGTGCTCCTAAAAAACTAAGAATTTGGCAAAGTTGTAGCCTAAACGCTTAAATTTATTTTATCCTTTTTACTGGAGGAGTTTGGCCAAACGATTAATGGATCAAACTAAGAATTTAGTCAAACTTGAGATGCCTTGACTTTCCAAGAAAGTTGAAATGCCTTATAATTTGAAATGAAGGAATATCATATGTCAAAGCAATTAATAAGGCGATCATACGTGCTACTACCTCTATTCCAAATTATAGGTTATTTGACTTTTTTGACCCCAACTTTGAGCACTCGTCTTATTTGGAAAAATTTATACAAACATAATGAAATTTAAGTCATTTTTGAAAAACCTTGGTTAAAAAAGCAAGTCATAACAAAAAAAAAATAAAAATTTTCAAATTGAATAAGATAAATGGTCAAACTTATGGCTAAAAAGTCAAACGAGCTATATTTTAAAACTGAGTAATACTTGAGATGGGTGGACATCGGGAAGGGGCGTGCGGTGCACCCGGGGGTCACCCTATCCCCCCCCCCCCGCGTCCGTTCGCTCCCATAAATTGGAGTGATTGCTACTGCTATGTGGGCCACTGTAGCCGGGAAGTAAAGCTAGAGGTTGCACCTGCGTGCTTACTACGGAAATTGCATCCGAAGGCAACAGAAACAATATGAGAGTAAGTGATTTGTTATGTATTTAGGAAGGAAAAGGCAAATCGAATTTCATGTCAATATATATAGGCACGAGACTCACAATACATGTCTCATACATGTAAATAATCACATGTGCGCCCAAACACGTAGTTTTCATGTCAATATAGTATGTAAGCACAAGACTCACACAATACAACTCTCACATGTAAATAATGTATCTACCTGCATAAGATACAGGTACCAGAACACACCAATATATACAAAGCCCAAAGACCACAACTAGAAGGTTCTATATATATCAGATCAAATATATACTACTATATATAATGGCCAACCCTAAACCCTAAACGCACCTACATACGTGCTACTCCTGTCCATCAGTCGACGAAGACGGCACAACAGCAAGTGACGAGGATACGACGACGAGGTGGTGGAACAGCAGCACACCGATGACCAGAAGAGCCCCTGCCCAAATAATGACCTTGTCGACCACCTCGAGGCAGTAGACGGAGCCTAGGCGGATCTGGGACGCCGTGAAGAGGCCAGCAAGGGCGAAGTACGTCGAGGGGATGTTGAGGAGGAGCGCCATGATCAGCATGAAGCGTGTCGCCCGGCGTTCCCTCAGGGGAAGGTCGTGGAGCTGCTTGTTGCCGAGCAGCTGGCACGCCGTGTCGCAGCAGATGAGGTCAGCAACGGCGAAGAGGGGCGTCTTCCAAATCTTGTGATGCAGGTCAAGGCTGCGCTCATCTGCTGCGACTGCGCTCATCTGCTGCGACACGGCGACTGGCACAGAGGTGGAGCAGCAAGGCCGTGTTCAACAGGTCAAGGCTGCCTGCAGATACCCGGCAGGCCCGAGGGCGTGATGCAGCCAGGTCGGTTTGCTGGAGGTGTAAGGAATAGGTGACCAAGAACAATGCCAGGACAATATTCTTTAAAGTATTTGACCTGCGCCTGCGCAAGTGCGGCGACTGGCACAGAGGTGGAGGGACAGACTGTAAAAAAAGACTGAATCAGATTATAGTGAAGCCACCTAAGATCCTAGATGGGCAATTTAAAAAATTAAGAAATCCTACACATTATCATAAAATAAATCAGAAACATCCGACCATCAATCAATCTTGTAACTCTAATCATAATAGTCATTTAATGTGTTATATTTTCTAATAAATAAGCCACCTATGTTATTATGATAATAAACTAAAGTAACCCCTAAACATGTATATAAAACGGCCACCTCTGCCAGAAAATATTATCTAAAGTAACCATCTAACCTTCATGTAAAATCACCCACCTACCTATGCCCTTATAAAAATAATATAACCCTCTACATTTGCATATGGTGTCATTATAAGGTAATGTAACCCAACTATGTTGTCATTATTACTGCTGAAAGTAATAACTAAATCTAGATCTAAATTATAGAATTATAATAAAACTTAAAAGTGCATAAATATAAAATTCTAACCAAATTACTACTTCTATAATTATTAATAAATTATTTATGTTATTGTTTATAAAAATACTACTCATAATTTGTGTCACCCTATATTCATATATGAGAGAAGCGATAAGAATACCTCGATTTTCATGTTCTTCTCATAGTTCAAACCAAGTGATTAAATACATTGAAACATATGTGGAGGCATCATACAAAGTTACTAACTAAAACTATCACAATTATTGCAATCATATGTGTCTTTAGAATATTTTGTTAGAATAGTTAAGAGAGTGTGGGATTTTCACAAATAATTATAACTAGTAGGATTTTTAACTAGCACTGTGCTCACGGGTTGATAGACTAGTCGACTACTATAGAGCTAGTAGAGCTTGATGAACGGACAAATCCTATGCTCAGCGCATGGATTTATTTTCTACTACTATGTGGTAAAAATGCTAATCAAATTACTATTTATATTATTATTAATACATTATTTATTTTATTGTTTATATAAAAATAAGACCCATAATTTGTGTCACCCTATATTCATGAATGAGAGAAGCGACAAGAATAGCTCGATTTTCATGTTCTTCACATAGTTCAACCAAGTGTTGAAGTAAATGCATATCAAACATATATAGAAGCATGCGTGATACAAAGTTACTAACCAATTAAAACTATCACAATCATTGCAATTAGAGAACAATAAATATGTGTCTTTAGAATATTTTGCTACAATATTTAGAGAGTGTGAGATTTTCACAGATATATAATTATAATGATTAGAATTTTTAACTAGCCTCACGGGTTGATAGACTAGTCGACTACCAGTAGAGCTTGATGAACGGACAAGTCATATACCATAGCACATGGATTTACTACTACTACTACTACTACTACTACTACTACTACTACTACTACTACTACTACTACTACTACTACTACTACTACTACTACTACTACTACTACTCTCTGATAAGAAAATAATTAAGCAGAAAATAATAACAAACCCTGGATCAGAGGTAGACTTACCGGAAGCAAGGAGCGCAGTCGCCGTTTCGTAGCGACGCCCCAGGTACTGGCACAGGCTCGACACGCCGCCTCGGGTCCCGGGGACGGCGGCGCCACCGCCGGCACGATCCTTCAGCATCTGCTGAACCCACTCTTGCACCTCCTTGTTGACGACGACGTCGTCTCGCTGCTGCCCACCGGCGGCGAGAGCCGCAGCAAAGCTCTTGTCATCCCCGGTGCGGTGGCGGGCGCCATCCCGACCAGCACGACGACGATCTACCTCGAGGGTGACGAACTCGGGAGCTCCTCCCTCCTCCTGAACTTCGCTCACGTCATTCATCACCATCCCGTTCCCGTCCCGAGAAAGAGAGAGAGAGAGATCGAGAGAGAGAGGCTAGCTAGGGATCACTCAGCAGCAAGAAGCAAGGAAAAGATGGTAACAACTTTCGATCGATCAGTCTGCAGCAGCTCGATCAAACGATGTGATATATATAAGGAGTGGTGTGGATCGTGTCGTGTTGCTTCAGTGCTACCGTTCGTGTGCGTGCGTCTTATAGACAAGGATCGATCACTACATGCAAGGCGCCACGCTGGATAGCTTTACACGACCGACCAATATGCAAGCAGCTGCTTAGACCTAGAGAGACGTATATACAGTACGTACGTACTCATGATCGTGCGCCCGGCAATAACAAACGAACGCGCGCGCGCGTCAGTCACGGTTCGGGCGAGACGGTGTCGTCACTGCTAGTCAGTCGGTTCTTGTACCTTAACATGCATGTATATGCATGATCGATTAGCACAATGGCAATACTTGGCTTAAATCTCAGGAAATTTCTTGGAGGCCGGGACACTATATCTGAAAAAGGCGCTTCATCTCTTAATTTTGGAAAGACTTAATCATCGCATTCACTCCACAGTTAAGTGGGAATCATATGGTACATATGGACCTATGTTAGCATCTTGTACCGGCCTGCACGCGCTTCTTCTTGACACGCGGCGGCGTACTCCGTAGTGTAAACCACCGTACCTATCCATATATATCGCAGGCACAGATCTGTCGGTAAACCGTCAAAAAAATGATTTTTTAATTTTTCTATCGGTTTTTGGTATTTTTCTGTCGGTTTTTCACCGTCAGGACAATTCGCGTTTCCAAGTAGTGGGAGTAGTACACGGCAGATGGACGCGTCGTGTAATTCCACCGTCTACCATATACGTACGTACATGATGACGCACAGACAATGCAGGTTGATGAAGCCTCTCATCACTGGAGATTATTGGCATGGACTTGCAGCGAATGCTTTTGAATGGATGGCGTGTCGATTAATCTGGAAGGAGTGATCTAGGCACACCGAGCAATTAAACAATCAACAGAGCGAGAAGCAGCAGCAGCAGCAGCATCTATCAAGTTAATGGGAGTTTGTCTTTTGTTAAGCGGTTTGGGATTCTTGTCCCATGGTCATTAAGTAAACGACGCGACCCATGGACATGGATCCATCTATATGCCTTAGACGTACGTCACACGTGTCACATCGCATTGGTCTTTTAACTACAACCCGCACCGCAATCAGACCACGTACAAATTTTCAAACGGCAGCCACTCCCCTCCTCACTGCGTTTTTGTGTCTCTCTACTCTCTTATCCTTGTCCAAATATACGGCCAGCCGGCCGGTGGATCCATCGTCAGCTAACAATAATAGCCAGCCTACTCAGCAACATCTCCATGACTCCATCTAATAGGAGTAGTGTGTATCTCCCTTGCTTCTCTCATCAGGCCAGACCATCACCATTATTCCCTCTCACACACCACACCACACCACACGCATCAATCAATCACCATGCGCAGCGCACTGGTCTTCTTCCTGCTGCTCCTCGCGGCCACGGCTCCGGCAGCTGAGCCTGAAGCAGCAGCCTCGACCGCGGCGGCGGCGACGACGACGACCACAGCCGTAGTAGCTCGTGCGCCCGGCGTGCCTGACGACGCTGCCTCGACCGCTACGGCTACTGAAGCCGCGACGACCGCCATGGCTCCTGCAGCCGCCGTGCCTCAAGCTGCCCCGGCCGCGAAGCCCAAGGGGTTCGGGACTGGTAAGCAGATCGGCGTAGACGAATCGGCTCCCACCAGCTCTTGCAAACAACATGTGTGCTACTCGTCTCTTCTGCTCTCTGATCTCTCGTCGTTCCGTGTCACTGCTTCTAGTGCAGCTGCTAGCTGCTTCGTTCTATCCACGTTTGATTTGAGAGGCTGATCGTCGTCGTATATATCGCCATGCATGCATGTAAACGGATCAATAATATAGTGCGCAAATTAAAGTCGGATTCAATAAAGACGACATGAAGAAGGTCTCGATCTGTCTGTCTTATAAAACCTACTGCTTCGATCAGTTGATTTTGCATGGATATATTTTTTTTTCTCTCGAACGATGATTGCATTGTGTAATTGTGTTATGTTAGTAAAAAGGAGCTGATCGATCTGTACGTATTCCCGTGCATGCACGATCAATGTCCTAATATCTGTTTGTGAATAATGCTGGCCGCAGATCGATCAACAGTCGCCGCGCGGGATGGGATACCGTGTCGTCGTCGCCGTGCGTGCCCGGCCGGCGACGGTGAGGCTGACCCGTACGGCAGCCTATACGATATTTTGATCAGTAGGATGATGATTCTTCTTTTCTTTTTTTAAACAAGTATACAACGATGATACAAGTACACACTAGTAGTGTGTCTTGCGGGATACAATACACCAGGCTTAAAAAGTAGAATGCTGATGTGGCTAGCATTCATTACACCGTCCTTTGCATTGCCCCCACAGATCGCACTTCTCACTAAATATATACAGATTGCAATATGTTAATTATTTTCTAAATGAGGTCAGGGATAATCCTTTGATAATCGTATTGGAATATTTATGTCCAGTTTGATCTCTGCATTTTTCACTCAAAGAGTCACTCGATTCCCCTAGGTGGACTTTTCTCTCATGGAACTATCTGGCTCCTATATATCTAGTCTTGCCGGATCTCCTCCCTCGCTTGATGTCAGCACCTTTTTTTTTTTACATACATGTGTTTTTTGCAATGTGCTTTTTGTAAGTTGTTTATCATATGAATAAAATTTAGGCAACCTAAGGGTTGCCGTTGTTTGTCTAAAAAAAAAAAGTCTTTCTGGATCTCGTCCTTACCCGTTGGTTGCAGTTTGCATGGCTCAGATACCGTTGGCATTAGCATTCTGTTTCCACTGCACCACCAGATGCCATTAGCATGCGTGTGTGTCCTCGCCGGTCGTGCCCTGCCCCGCGACCAGGCTCCGTCCTCTTGTCTCAGTTCAAATGTTCAATACTGAACTGCCTGCAGGATTGTGCTGCTCTGCTGCAGTTTCAAATGTTTTGAAATCATAAGCATGCCTCGTGAGCTGCCCGCGGTGAAGTTCCTATCCATGGAACTAAAATGCATGGGCTCATTGTACTAATAGTAGGCTGAGCTGGCTGAACTTCACAATTCATTCCCACTTTTATTATATTCTATTGAAAATCATGACCCCTCTCACAAACTTTTGTTACAGTTAAATTTTGCTACAATGAAGCTTGCAAACTTTTGCTATATATAAACAAGACCTAAATTAATTATGCCAATTTGGCCTATGGTTTTGATACTCCGGTCAGCTTTAATATGATTGCAATTTGGTTTGCGAGAACTCCGTTAGAGAAACCTCACCACGAAAAATCATAAGCATTCTCCAATCAGCTGTAATAAGCATACCACTTTCAGCACAAACGATAAGTCTTCGCCACTACTCTAACCCCTACGCTACAAAAGCATGTATCCACTATGACATATATACCACCATACACTACCTAAGAATTGCTCGTAATACTACAACAAAAAAAAGCTTGTATTCAGCTCTATAACAACTTCAAGGCACCTTCTTCTTATAGTCTTGAGCTTTCGTACGCAAGTTTTCAGGTCAAAAAATTCTTTCCTCGATCACCCACCTGGAAATCGAAATAGATTTCAAAGGGCAGTTTTTTTTAGATCAAGTGGACAGTTATTTCCATGGTTAGAGGATATTTGCATAGGGAAGAGGGTTTGTGCCTTTGTGGGGCTGGAGAGGGTCATCCAATAAGAGAGGGCCAGAGCCAGACATCAGAGTATCAGAAAGAGAGACAGGAAGGGTGTTATAGCACCTTCCAGATTAGACTGTTTAACATGGGGCCATTTATTTTTCATGATAACACGCTGAGCATGTCAATACAAATTAAAGGTTACAGATTGCTTATTAGCACGCCGACTAGGTGAATCTCGTTACCGATCGCAACCACTCCCGCCGGGTCCACCATAGGCGATGTCATAGCCGGGCATGTTCTGGCTCTCGCCAAGGATAGCAGCATTGTAGCACTTGGGCGCCGTGACTCCCAACCTGACGGGCCTATCCTTTTTGTCCGCCCCATTGTTGGCGACCGCTAGATACGCCTTGACGACGGCCGAGCTGCCGCTGTCCGGCGTGCGCCCGTTGCCCATCGCCGTGCTTGTGTGCACGCCGCGGGGCCTCGAGTTGTGCACCACTCCCCCCACCTGGTTCACGTAGCTCTCCGGGAAGAAGGTCGGGAACAGCGTGTGGGGGAAGTAGCCGATGACCGTGTCCTTCACCGACACCCACCACTGCTGCTGGCCGGGGACTCTGTGAATGCTCATTGCCACGTAGGGCACGCCGTCTATTGTTACGGAGGAGCCACCATTGACGAAGCTCGTGCCGAGGGAGATCTGGTTGTTCGTCTGAACGAACCCGGGCCATTCGAGGTTGAAGCATTTCTTAGCGTTGCCACCATCACTCTACATGTAAGGTCGATCGACACTATTAATTATTACTCAAGATTATTTATTGTACTTTATATTTGATGAATCAGAAATTCAGAATTTAGTTTTGAAAAAAAAATTATATATTACCCACCGAGTAATACACGTAGAGGTTCGGATTGTCATTTCCGAAGAAAGCTGTGCTGACCAGGGTTCACAAATCCGCGGTAACCGGTCCGGTTACCGCGGTAACCGGTCGAACCGCCCCGGACCGGTAGCGGTTCGGGGCGGTTCAAACCGGTCCGAGTTCAAAATTTACAAATTTGAATTAAAAAATGGAAAAATGTCGAAAAAATTCCTAAAAATACTCAAGGTGCGTGTAATCTGTTGGTGTAAAAAGTTTTCAAATATTTGCTCATTTGGTATTTTTTTCGGTAAATACAAGTTAAATCAAAAAAGAAAAAGAAAAAACAGTGGCCGGCCCATTAAGGCTCATGAAGGCCCAATGCCTCCCTAACCCTAACCCCCCCCTCCCCCAACGGCCAGCGCTCCCATTCCCCCCCCCCCCGCGCAGCCGCGTCCAGGACAGGCGATTTTTCGCCGCCGGCCGCCGTAACCGCCGCGCGAGCCGGCTAACCGCCCTGGTAGTACCGGTAACCGGTCCGGTTTGCCGGTTAGCCATTCCGGTAACCGGTCAAACCGGTCCGGTAAACCGCTCAAACCGGTCGGTAACCGGTCAAACCGGTCGGCTAACCGTTCCAAACCGGCCACACGGGGGATTTGAACTCAAAATTTGAATTTGGCCGGTTTTCCAACAAACCGGTCGGTAACCGGCTCAAACCGGTCGGTAACCGGTCAAACCGAGCGGTTAGCCGCCAAAAACCGATTGCACGGGGGATTTGAATTCAAAATTTGAATTTGACCGGTTTTCACCGGTTACCGGTCAAACCGGTCCGGTAAACCGCTACCGTCGGGCGGCGGTTCGAACTACCGGACCGGATTTGTGAACCCTGGTGCTGACCTGCATGCCACAAATACACTCGTCCGTAAGAACTTGTACTCACATGCAAGGAGGATTCTAAGATATATACGTAGCCCGATATAAGCACACAAACCATGAGGCCAAGAGCGATCTGATTGGTGGTATCCGGCGAGAATTCTCCCGGGAGATTTTTGTCAATCCAATTTCTTTCCACAGTTCCGGCGATGGCTATGCTGGTGATGGATGATTCCTCCGGTTCAATTTTTGATGTCCTCCATGATGGTAGCAAGGCCGATAAGCCATGGTAAGGCCATCGTAAACCATACGCCACTGCGAACTATAGCATGAAACTACTTTCATCAAATCCAATGAATAAAATGTGACTTTAAAGATATTAATTGTAAAAAAATCTATGCACACATAAACAGAGCTGGGAAATCAATTAGGAAGAGGGGAAGTTTCCAAAAAAAATAGAGAGTAGAGGAGGATGTATTGGTGTGGATTGATTTGTAGATGTGATACACACCTCGTCTCTGGGAGAGTTGGAGTCATGTGTGACAATGGTTTCACTGCGTGCAGATAACGGCGGTATGACAGTGATGTTTGGCTGGAGAGAAGTCTTGGGCAAGCGGCGAATAGGAACTGTTCCTACAGGACAGCTCCCACTTCTATGCCATTCCTGCTCCACGGGCGCCGCCGGCACACGGTCCGATCTCGACGTGTTGTACTCGTAGATCTGTTGGCATTGCAGGATCTCTCACATTCATCGAAGTACTAGCTACAGCGAGTAAATAAAAAACGAATGGCTTGAAAAGGAGAAAGGAGGCTTACCTGAATTTTGTGGTCCTTGAACAAGGGGTGCTTCAGGGTCGGTTGCTTATGTATGTACACACAGTCAATCAACACGCCATTATGGCTCTGCATGGAGGATGGAGGAGTACACACATCTTATCTGATTTATGGTAGTATAAACAGATAAAAGAGTACAATTAATCTGTGCTATGTGTTTTGAGATCTCTGATCTGTTAGGCCTCAATTCCCGTAAAAAAAAAAGCCTGTATAAGCCGGTTGCTTTTCTACTTGATTGGACCTGTGGCACATTGTTTTTAACACGTGCATAACATATTTTTCATTAAAAAATTACAGTGATGATTAGGAGAAATCCCAAAGCGCAGAAATACATGGAAAGACTATCGACGACCAACAGCAAGAATGACACAAAAAAAAGAGGAACAACGCTTGACTACCACGGCACCATTCCAAAATAAACACGATCAAGACGACTAAAGCCTGCAGGACACGATCACCTGTGGCGCATTGTATAGCCGTTCTAAGCAATATGTGCATACGTATATATGTCATTACGTACATACATGCATACCTTTATGGTCTTGTAAATGTCCTCGGCATCCACTTGTATTCCACCGTGCACCTGCTGCAAGAGCAAGGTACCGGCGGCAACAAGCAGCAACGGAGCAGCAAGGAGGAGATGATCAACAGTGCCGGCCATTGCTTAACCTCAGCGGGGGCTCGATCTGATCTGACTACGTACCTCACTAGGCGACCGTATATATATAGAACACAGAATATCTCTCTTCTTGCAGTCCATCCTAATAACATGTACACAATATCTATCTATCTATATTTGATTTTAATCGTTATCCCTAGCAGACCACGTCGGGTGTGGTTATTAGAGTTGTGCTGCTACTGGTACCATATCTCCAGTCGTGTGCAGGGTACCATATCTACCATTTTAGAGTTGGGCTGCTACTGCTACCATATCTCCAGTCGTGTGTAGATATGGTAGCAGAATACTTGAAGGATGAAAAAGTGTATGGTAGAGTTGAAAACCACGTTTTCAAAATACGCATAAATAATACACATTTTGAGGCCATGGCGGCTCCTGCCACCCATCGTCCCAGCCCCGGTGTGCCTGCCTCGGGCCTCGGCCATGGCCCATGGCTGTTGCACGAAGGTGGAAGGAGACAATATTCTTCAGTCAGGATAAAGACATACAAGGCCTTGCAAATTAGGAAATGTGTGCACCACAAATTGCGCATCGGTGCAGTTTTGTCAGATTGCGACGATATTAGGCTCTTCTGAAACCTGAAAGAATACAGTTGCAAATTCCATTATCCCACTAGTAGGTCTCACGAAATTAAGAGTCGCGTGACTCGCGTCCACCTAATGGGGGAAAAAAATCTGATGGGCCGCAAGGGACAGACAGTGCTCATGTTCATCTCTCCGTTCAGCTGACTCAACAAACAATATAAATATATAATGCAGACATGTCTTGACACAAACCCGATAATCTCTTTCTTTTGAGCTGAGAAGTGGATGGATTAGTTCATAGTATATTGCAGGGAGGCTTTGTAGTTGTGCTGGAACATTCAGTCGCATTCTTCGGTGTATAAGCTGAAGTTCCTGAAGATGAGGAAGCCACCACACTTCCCTGGTGTCTGCCTGCCTTCTGCACGGGTCAGTATCCAGTGCTACGGGTCAGCAGATCCACTCGTCAGGCGCATCCTTCCTCCCACAGTCTGCAAAGGAAAGCATAAATACAACAATAACGGTCGGTAGTTGCTAATTTCATTTTCTACCGAACAAGATTCAGATAGCTTGCAAGCAAGCAATCTACAGTAGAGCATTCACGGCGACGTGAATCCAGTGTGCCTTCGATGTTGGGGAAGATAAAAGGCGAGATTGCGTCATGGAGACTGGCGGGAGCAAAACACTTAGAGTCTTTGTTTACGCGAGAGTAGGCTTTTGATGGTATAGGTCTCCGGACCTATGTAACACAAACTCTGTAAAATTTCTAATTTATCAATGAAATAAGCACAATCTCGTCCTTGTTCGTTCAAAAAAAAAAATACAGTAGAGCATTCAATGTCCTGTGTGTGACAGTGTGAGTCAAGTGGAATGCCAGGAGCAGCAGGGTGATTCGCAATGGTGATGAGTCGATGACACATTCACAGCTGGCATGTCTTGAGGTAGAAACATTCTTGGTATTTGTCGCATCTATGGCAGTTCTTATAACTCTTGATGATAATTTCCTGTCCTCTCCAAGGAAAATAGAGAACAAAGGAACAGGAATGTTCATCCAAAGCCAGTCCAAGGCCGACCATGGCACGGTAGCAATATCCAGAAAGACTTGCATCCGCCCCTTTATGCCACATTTTAAAGATTATACCTTCATGATAAATAATGGACTCTTTTAGGGCACTCATCTTACCTCTCAAGAGAGAAGAAACATAAAAAGAGCATAGTTTCTAAAGATGTGGCCCTTACATTGTCTAGAAGTAGAGCTAATCATGTTTGTTCGGATTCAAGAGGCATGGGAGACTTAAATCACTTATTGCTGAACTGGATTTCTAAAGAGACAAACCTTTCGCTTGAAAACAAATCATACAGTGCCACTCATTTTTTCAGTAGCTCATCTGAAGGTGCAGAATAACAACGAAGGAGTTTGTTAAACCGATAACCGCATAGGTTTATTGTTCCGCACAAAATAGAAGGAATTAATGAATGGAAAATTACATAAATGAAAAATAAAACAACAGGCACCAAATAAGCAGCAGGCTGAACTCTGTACAGCCCTTCACCGTGCCTGCTCTGGCCAAGATGAACTTTGCTGTGGCGGCGCGCCAACGATCCTCTCCACACTGCTGAGATTGCTGCAGCGCATTTACCATAACCATTTGAAGCCAGCTTCCTGGCTCAGCCTACGACAGTTACTACCAGGTAACTCGTCTCGTTCTATCTATAGATGGTGGTAGAAATATCGGCCAAAAGTGAAGAAGAATCAAAGACCTTCCATTTATAAGCTGTTCTTTTTTTTTTTTGGTGGAGTACAAGCAGAAAAGGGCTACAGGCAGGCCATAGATGTTGCCTTCCTCAGTGTGAAAACTTTTTGCAAAATTTGCCCACCTAAACAGGGCCTAAGATGCCCTCCTATTCAGTTCATCAGAACTGTAATTGACAGAGTCCTGTTATTTGCTTTTTTTTTTATTTGGCTAAAGGTGTACTAATCAGTTGTGTTGTTCAATTTTTCTTCATTGCATATGGTGGCCAAATGCAGCTACACCACCACGGTGTGGACAATGATTGCCAGTAATGGGAACTTTCAGTTCCCGCCGCTACAAGATGTCCATCGTCTATATCCCTGGTGGGAATTGATGCTCGGAGCGGGAAATGCGCAGGCCGATCACGTACAACTCCTGGTTTATACTGCTTGGAACCTATGGAAGGAGCGTTGTAGAAGGGTCTTTGACAACAAAGGAATGTCGCCAGCAAACTTGGTCGCAATCATCCAACAGGACATTGCACTTTACAAACAAGCACACACCCAGGAGAACATCGATCGTTTGTAAATCACAGATAGATTTAGAATACCACTTGTTATGGTTTTTTGCCGTTTTTCTCTCTGTTTTTTCATCTTTGGGCTTTGTTCCCCTCTTGTATTGTTCTTTTTCATGCTACTCCTATAATGAATAGGCAGAGCACCTGCCACAAAGTTGCCTCAAAATTTTTTTTTCTTCATTCTAATAAAAAATCAGCAAAGCTTTTGTCGACAATAGTTCAAAATATTGTGATTGTATATCATGCATATTGCCTTGGTCAAATATGCGTTGATGACTTCCTTACGTTGAACAAGAAACCATAGCAATTCTCTCAGACGTGCATGGAGAAAGAAAACATGCATGGCAAAAATATCTATATATAAAAGGATTAATTCTCTTTGAAGAAATTGATTCAGCACATACACACATAGGAGTAGAGTTGAAGGTTACTTCAACTCTAGGAACCTCTAGCTACTGTTCTAAATTAAACCCTGCATCACTGGAGCATATATACATGAACGAAAGTGTTGATCGATGCAACTGAATCAGCTCTCACTTACTTGCATATATATGGTGAGCCCTCCAGCAATATATACAATCGAGCCTACGAAAATTGGTAAAACCATGTGACTTTGACCAGAAAGACTCAGCAATGCATGACTTTGTTCATACAAAGCTACAGTATGTAGAGATTAATTCAGCACGACTAGCTCTCTCGCTCCAACTATAGTCAAGAATAGCATCGAAGTTTTTTTTTTCGGGTAAAGAATAGCATCGAAATTAACCCATGCGTGTTAATGGTACCATGATCATCGATCGATCGAGTGGTGCATGCATCATGTTTTTTCTTTTCTTTCTTTCTGGCCGCTCGATCTCACCTCCTCCTGCCGAGCACCGGCGACGTTCGCGGGCTGAGCATCCGGTACCCGGCGGCGCGGCCCTTGCTGCCGCCGCTCTGCAAGCCACAGATCGGCGACGAGCCACCGGCGGCGCCGTCGTGGTCCTCGCCGTCGTTCTCCATCTGCCACAGGACGTCGAGGAAGGCGTCGACGTGGCAGCCGGGGAGGGCGAGGGGCCCCTGCGCCGCGTAGCCGTACTCGCGCTCGGCGTCGTCGAGGAGGCGCCGGAACAGCGGGTGGTTGGCGCACTTGGCGCGCACCACGAAGCGCTCCCGATCGGGGCCCACGTACACCGAGAAGCACCCCGCCGGCGACGACGCCCGGCCGCCGCCGCCGCCGGAGCTCTGCAGCCCGGACTTGCACCGCTGCAGGGTTCTCGATATCAGGTTGCTCTTCCTCCCGACCTTATTATTGCTCGCCGTCGACGTCGTCGTCGTCGCCACCGCCGCCATGCCGGCGCCTCTAGCTTCTTGTTTATATGTGGTGGCCACTGCTGGCGCCGCTCAAAAGAAAGACGATGAGTAATGGATGAGCTCGAGAAAAGCTAGCTGATGTTGCTGCTGTGACTGTGAGCTGATGAGGCGAGGATCGATCAGGTTATAAGGAGAGCCGGCGATGCATGCAGCCAGCTAGGAATGTGCCAGGGGTACAGATACGTACAGTAAGGGTGTGTTTGGTTGGTTGTAACATTTGATTCATGCATGGAATGGTATAAAATAATTATGATTCTTTTGTTTGGTTGGATGAATTGTACCAACTCATCCAGGATGGAACCATCCCACTTAATACAATGTTGTACTAGTTGGAGTGAACCAAGTGGTATAAGCAATTTGGTTGAACCATCCCATCCAGAATCATCCTTTCATGCATCATGTGGTGCATGCAGCCAAACACACCCTAAAACAGCAGGCTATGATGCACGGGTAGCCCCTGTCCTAGATCAACTTATGATGCGGATTTTCTTGACTTCTTGGGAGCACAGCATGTCACTTGTTAGGGTGAAGCTGGCTGCTAAGGTGCAGAGAGAGATGGGTGGCGACGTGAGAGAGGAGACAAACACACAACACAAGAGACCAGAGGATAGGAGGAAGGAGAAATAGATGCCAAGGAAAACAATGTTGTTTAGTTTTTGCTGCTTAACTTCTTGCATGTATATAGAGTGTGACTATATGTATATGTACATGCACATATATAAGATTCTGTTGGCTTGAGAGACGCCTGGGTATGATGAGGAGCACAAAAACCTGCATGCTCAATAGTTGTGTGTGTGGTGGCATGCATGCTGTCTCCAGTGGTCAACGCATGTATGTGGATTGTGGAAGAAGCACTGCCTTGCATTAGCATGCCTGCTACTGTGCTGCGTGGACATGGAATTGGATGAACCGGAGCCATTTGGATCCTATCGACTAAATTTTAGTTCTCTCTTTTTTGGTCAAGCTTATTATTAGGATAGAGCCCAGTTATATTTATGGCAACTTTAGAACAACACAATCCTCCATGTAGTCTTAGCTTTTTGGATCGGAGAGAGAAAATGACATCTAGATTATGGTTTCTTCAAGTACATGTAGACGCATGCATGCCGCAGGCGCTAGCTACATGTACACTGCTCCTCCATGTATTTGATCGCTGGATTTTTTTTCTCCGCGTGTCTCGATCGGTGCATAGTACAGGAGTTATACACTTATACTGTACGTTCTGCGTACAATGCGAGCAGGGTGGCTCCATTCGGTTCGTATCTCGCTCCGACTGCTAGCTTTCTTCTTCTCGAAAGCAGCCTAGCTACAACGACGGATTGACGAAGAAGATGATGTGACGACGGAGATGCAGGCGCTATAGCTCAGGGACCGTAGTAGCGGCGGCTGGTGACCGGACCGAATTAACCGCCGCCGCATCAGTTGAATTAAAACTCTCTTGCGACGGCGACCATGCATGCAGAAGATCACCAGCTAGCACTGTACGGTACATGAACAATGGTGCCTGATCGAGCTGCTGCTAGGGCAAAGAAGCGTGCAGGACCAGCAGACAACGCTTGCGTTGAATGTGTAGACCGATCGAACGATCGATCCATGCGCTCTTCCCTGTGAAAACCACAGGTGCAGATCGTACTGTGTATCGTTGAATTTGGCCACGACATGGATGTTTATCTCGTTTGACCTCTTCTTATTTTTCTGATGTCCTCATTACATATTAGGGCAAAGGATTCCCCAGTTAGTCAGATAAGGGACAAACTGGAGAACGACAGCTGTAGTAGCAGTATGTTCCATTTCTTCCAGTAATAAAGGAAGGATCATATCGGAGCCCTATATATGTTGAAATATTTTGAAGAGAGAGGAAATGGAACCAGTTAAGTTATTCATCGCTGATGTCACTGATATCGCTCTCGTCGTGGAATCTTTGATTATGTTCGTAGCCCTAGCTACTTGATTAAAATAAAAATAAAAAAAAGGAAAGGATAGCCTATTTTTGGTACAAAACAGATCCTGAGTCCTCAACTCCTCATTCCCTAAAATATTTTTTTAATAAAAAGATGCTAGTTAATAATAAGAAGCATGACAGCATTGCTAATTTGAATCTTATACAAATAGTTTTTCTAAGAATACACAAATGAGTATTCAGTACCATTGCATTAAGAAGAAGAGTACAGTATGACACCTCGTAATTCCATTATATTAAAAAATATATGCTAAATTTATCTAAAATATTATGATATTAACTATTCAGTAAGATACTATTTTATTTGTCAGTGATACATAAGTACATATATAATATGCAAGACGGAACCTTTTTCTTCCAATATTATCAGCCGTTTAATTATTCAAGGAGAGCAAATATATTTGTCAGTGGGACGTCTTCTATTAATTGATATAGGCCACAAATGGGCATGGAAAGTCATCCATGAAGCCGCTTTATAGCACTTAATTGGTACGCTAGTAAGTCTAATACAAATTATACAAGCTGTGGATCTAGGTAGATTTACGTTGAATTTCGTCTGGCTTACATTGAAATGACGAAATGAGGAAGTCTTCAATGTAGATTTTGACCGCTGATTCATACTCTTTCTCTATCTTTATCTGTTTCAAAATAGCATCATCTCAAATAGGAATATAGTGATATAATGCTTTTTTGTACAATAAACTCACAGTTATTTTGGTAATTATCGGTCAAACTTGGCAAACAATACTCAAAGGTTGTTTCTTTTTTTTCCAAAACAAAATAGTCTCGCGGTAATAGACAGAGGGATTACTGCAAGCAGCCACGTACATAACTAGGGTGAACCATATGAAAATCATTAATTGCAAGTGTCAGCTAGCGCGTCTGAATTTCTTCATAGAATAGTCCTAATAATTTATATTATTCTACGTGCATACTGAAACCTACCTCCTTTTTATTGAGAAGAAAAAGGAAAAAAAGATGAAAGTGCATTTGTATATTCATATATAGAAGTATTTATGGATACATATAAAACTCTAGCTTGTATATGTAATGAGACCAACCGCCAAGGCACGTCATGTAAAGAAATCAGGCAAAGCATTCACAAATCACAAAACCACACAATGATATTATTATATATATTATTTATACATGCATAATGCATCCATGGTTGCAGCATGCATGGCTACTATGCTTGTCTCCTCAGCAAAAACACGACCACACAAGATGCAGATAGCCTCGTTCATTCGGTCACGGGGTGGCTGCTGCTGCCGCTGTTCAAGTTGAAGAGCATGCAGAATCCCTGGCTACATCACTTGGATCGTTCTCCAAAAGTGGCGCATGAGCTTTGACTTGCAGTCCCAGCTGGATGCCGAAAGGCCAACGCATGACGAGCATTGACCCCAACCCCGGCTAAATGCAATCCAGAAAGGTTAGCTCAATTCTTTGGGTGGCGCAGATCGCGCAGGCTGTGCAAGCTGGTCAAGTTTTCAACGGATGATTGGATGGGATGGTCCTGCGCTCGTGTAAGGATGGTCAACGCGAGCGCCTTTTACGCTTGTCGAGAAGGCATGCAGATCAAAATCCTGTAAGGAGAAGGTGACGTGGAGAGGATCTATTTCATTTGAACATGGATATATTATGACAAATCGTATACACACCAACAGCAACAGGTCGAGATCAACCTCTTTGATTGAAAACATGTAAAGGAGGACCACACAACCAAAAAGGCCAGAAGCTGCAATGGGAATAATCTATCAAACTAGCTCGATATGGTCTTCGAGCCAGAGAGCTCAGATGCCAAGCTGGCAGCGAGCTAACACACTGATATTTATATAAACACTGATATGAGTGTGTTCTTCAAAGCTCTCTTCAAAACACACTCAGGCACATACACACACGCAACTGTCCTATACGGCTATACCCTATAGCTATCAGTATCTCTCTCCAGAGGTTGCAATGGTAATAAGATTAACTAGACACCTCAAGTGCACCTCTTGAGTTGGCTGTGTATTTTGGTAGAGACCGGATTATATCCTTTATCTAAAAAAAAGTGTACCTCTCGTTATCGATACATCACACGTCGCCGACTACATAGATAGTCAGGTTCAAGTTCAATCATAAGAACCCAAGAAATAGTACCTCAGTTAACATATATATCGTGAATTGGCCAATATATGCAGCAAACTAGCAACGTCATTGGTGTTGATTTTAGCACCATAGTCATAGACCATATGTGTGTGGACCAAGCATCTGTTAGATTTTTCTGATGGTCTGTCTACTTTGATTCAAATTTAGACAACACATCTACGCTCATACTTTTATTATATCCCTATATAGAAATCATTGCTACTGTTCTTTTCTACTGGTAGACAACGTGCCCATCCACCGCGACCACAGAGTCTCAGTTGCCGTGGAGCTTTTGGCATTTGTCTAAATACCGTCGTCTGTAAAAGAAGATTCTCCAACCTCGTTTCCGTATATATGTGGACGTCTAGTAGCGGGGCCCAGGAGGCAGAAAATATACAGCGCTGCAACGACTGAGATGGTGCCATCGAAGTTCGCAACGAAGGAACGGGACGAAGAAAAGGCGTGAAAGAAAACTAGCACCGGGACGGGGAAAAAGCAACCGTGCTCTTGTCACGTTGCTTTCTTCATTTTCTTCTTTCCCGGCTTCGATTTGCAATTATGGGGGGAGGGAGGGTACGAACAAAGCTCACCTCCATGAGGTCAAACCGAGGAGCGAGTCGTCCCATGCTGCCATATATGCCATCAAGCTCTAGTGTGAAATGGATCATTTTCTCTATATACAGGCACTTGGCCTATTTCATGGTGACATGATTCTGTGTGTGTCGGCACTCGACAGCGACGCGACACAAAGGTTATTGATAATATGGCTCTAGATTGCCTAAGCATGGATACGCAAGTCAAGATTTAGGCCAAGTCAGCATCGACATGTAAGTCAAGATAACCTGAGTGAATTGGGTTTGCTTCTTGTTGTTCCCTTAAGCAATGGAACAAAAGGACTAGAACGATGGGCACGAAAGGAACTGTGCAAAGTTTTTTTTTCATGAAAAAAAAAGAGCAAATTTCAGCTCTGCATTATTAAGCCACATGACACGAGAACTATCAGCGTGGATACGCAAAGTCAAGATTTCGGGCAAGTCAGCCATGGAGCACTTTGGGAATGGGTGGGACTGCACAAACGCTAAAGCAATGCATTATTGCTCCTATGATTCACTTGAAATGAGACCAATATCAGTTATCAAGGACAGGCAAGTGCACAAGTGACTAACGTCTACAGCAACCACCACCTGGAATCTGCGGCCAAAAACAAAACATTTGCTAGAGATGTGCACGGAGCAATACCTATTTGCAGTGGGAACATCCCACCTCCACGCAGGAGAGAGACAATGGCGATGCACCAGAATACGATATGCACATGAAACCACTCAATGCAGCAGGAGACAATGGCGATGCACCAGAATACGATATGCACATAAAACCACTCAACGCAGGAGGTGAAACAATGCCGATGCACCAGAATACAATATGCACATGAAACCAAGACCGAAAATATTACTGAGACGCATCCGAAAAATGGGCACAAAAATATTGGCACTAGCCTAGCAGAGCTAAAAGGGAAAGAAAAACAGAGCAGAAGATTCAACCATCCGAAACCATTAAGAAGGTATATCTTACACCAGCAACAGAATACCCGCTCCACACATCACAAGAACATCTACATATTCTCGGATGATCTAACAAATAACAAAGCTATGATATGTTACAAACATCTCATGCTACAACATTTGCCATCACCTGTCGGGAAATTTCCTTTCTGGCTGTCAAAATCTACAGTTTTTACTTCCACAATAAAGACCAGAACAACTAAATCAGACAATTAAACTGTTCTCAGCCCTTGGAATTCCAAATTCCCTCTGGCAGTTGAAACCTACCGCTTCTATTTCATGATCAAGACCAGAACAATTAGTTCATGATTAACTGTTGCATGCTGGCTGACTAAATGTACAAAACTAGAACAGTCTTCTGAGCTCCACAATACACAAGGTGATGCATGCCCACGATCATATATCCTTGGATGACAAGAAAAATCTGATACTTGCCAAAGCAAGGCTCCATTTTACAATCTCATGTGCTGGCAGGCGGCTAGCGCTAAAAATCTGCAGGTAAGGTACTACTCTTATTTCTTGTCTGTTGGTGGGGGTGCTGTGGGGAATGGAGGGGGGGCATAGAATGTACCCGCTAATCCTTGAAAACCTGGAGGTGGGGTTGGAGGACTGGAGAAACCAGGTGGCATGTTCATGGGAAAGTTGACCACAGGAGTAAACGGGAAAGTGCCATACATTGGACCAGGAGGTCCAGCAGGAAAAGGTATAAACGTACCAGATGTATGTGGAGGTGAGATTATTTGGGGTGGCATTGTGGTTGGCGGTGGCGGGGGAATTATATTGGGTGGCGGTGAAGTTGGCGGCGGTGGCGGTGGGCTAGGCTCTGGTGATGGAGGATACTCAGGTGGTGGTGGTGGCGGTGGTGGTTGAAATGCATCAGGATGCGGAAATGGGGGTGGTGGTGGTGGTAGTGACTCTGATTGAGGCTGAGAAATACGTGTGTCATCCTCTAGCTTCTGCCTCTTGTTACCAGAAGAGTGCTCATCTATTTTCAACACAGTATTGCCTCCGTTGGCTCGTGATGGCAACACACCATCACGGATTTTGTCTGAACCAGCAACTGCAGCAACCTTTGTCAAAACATTAGCTGCTATGGCGCCATGCTCAATACCATATCCCTCCTGTGAATACAAGACTGCACCTGGTTGTCCCTTCTGAAGGGCTTTCATATTAGCTGAATCCAGAGCGATAGTAGCAGGTGTTTCAGAGAGACTGGAGTTCTTAAGCCCTTGATTAGACGGCTGATGCCTTTCCATGTCGATTCCAAGCTCCCGGCAGAGTTCACCAGCTTTCTTGTATCGGGATTGAGCTGCCTGATGCATGATGGGAAAACCTTAGTAATATAAGTAAGCCATTTCTTTCCCTAACATAAACAGCTTAAACTGTTTAGATTCAGAGGTTACAGGTAGCAGTCACTCCTGCTGCTAAATGGTTTACAACCAACAACATTTTACTTACAGGAATGTACCCAATAGATGTCCCAAGAAATATAAGCACATAAATGTGAATTATTCTATGTCACAGAAGTAGTATTCCAGCAGAAGAATAAAGCGATATAGAAAAAAAAAAAAGGAAGGGTTGCTGCTTCACAAGATGTATTGTGGTAGGAAACCACAAGGCGAATTTTTATCAGAAGAAACAGAAAAGTACCTGAAGCTGGCTTCTAACTTGTTCCACTTTGAGCTCCTGAAAATAAATGAATCACCATAAGTACGAAAGATCTATTTATCAAATAAAATAGACCTCACACAGCCATTTGCTTCACCACCTGCTCATTTAGCGCTTCCTTCAAATGAGAAATCAGAGTGGCCCTCAGTGATTCGGATGCTTTGAGTTGTTCAATGGAGTTTCTGAGAATGCTTTGTTGCTGCTGCAGCTCCTCAAAGTCAGATCGATTGCTGCCTCCTGCCAATGCGCGACAGAAGAATTCAAGCCAATGCGCGACAGAAGAATTCAAGCGACATCAGAAAGAACTTATCAAATCTAGTCGAATATCTTGCAACCTCATAACTAAATGACTATCTTGCAACCTCATAACTAAATACAGCTTGATCTAGTCGAATATGCAGGCTGGGTGAGATTGGGACAGCGATTGGGTTGTTAGAGGCTTTTCTTGATGGGCGACTAACTTTTACAAGAAGGGCCATGGCCCATCTGTGAATCAATTCTCCATAGCATACTGAGTGGTACTCAATTTCAATTGATTAGATTAGTGTGTTGCCCTCCAAAGCCAAGCAACCCATATCGCTGCAGTCACAAACTGAAGCTGTTTGTGATAGGCCCATAAATTAACAGTGTGTATGAAAGAGTAACCAAAAGCATAGTAGTACTTTTTATCCAATTACTTCAGAGGAATTGACACCTCAACTAAACCGCATCTGGTCAAGGCTGAAGAAACTCAGGAAACAAAATACAATTGATGTCTCCATTGCAAGGCAAGTCAAGGTTAGGAGACTGCTCAGGAGTCCCATTGACAGTGCCATCGGGATATGTTGGAAGGGGGTTGGAACACAATAAATCTAATCACTAAATCACCACTTCTTTTGATATGGGAAGGACGGTTTTAAACTTACAATACATCTTTTTATATAAACCATGTAGACAAAACCATGTTTCTTAGTTGCAAGTGTGATGCAAACTGTTTGCTCGTTAGCTGGATCGATCTAGGTGCAACAAAACCATGCCCAGACCAACACTAGGTGTATTGCTAAAGGTCTAGTTGGATGGTTTTGTGGATAGTGTGCAGTTGCAGAAGTACTAGCAATTGCAGACCACCAGAATAAAATTAAACTCTCAGATAATCTAGTATCCATGCTATGAGCTATTTTATTTAGTTGAACTACTAAATACTGACTGAATGCATGATAATATCTTTTGAATGCAGATCTTTACCTAAAAAAGAGTTATTTCCGTACACTTTATTGAGTTCATCAAAATTCATAAGAGCAGCTTGGCATTTTCGCATCACAGTGTCCTCATCCATAGGAGCACTCAGGACATGTTTGTAGCTTGAGACAACCTTCTCCAGCAGCTCACCAGCCGGATTTTTCTGTAAATATATAGAATCATGGTCAACACAGGTTGGAGGGTCATATGAAAAATACAAACAAATCAACCCACTTACCAACTTGCTTCTGATGTCCTTTAACCTCCTGAAGAAGTCATCCTTGAGGCTTGGTCCCTGAGCATCAAATATTTTACGCTCTTCCCATATGTCAATCTGTAATGATGAGAAAAAATTATGAGATGAAACAATAATTATCGGTCAGGAAAGCGTATAAACCCATAGGCGATCACGCCATTGATTTTTGCAGCGGGCAGCATGGGGGGAAATGGACAGAAAACAAAAAGATTACTTCGTCCCAAAAGCAATTATATTGCTTGGATGCATTAGTTGGAGCCAAGTCCAGCTTGGCTCAAGCTCAACTAGAACTACGCTCAAGTCTTAACAGTTGACTCAAACCTGACCGTCAGGTCAACAACCAAAAACACAAGTATAGAAAAGAAAACTAAATCCATTTTATGTATTCTTGCTGCCTTGTCCATCCACGAAGACCTTTTTTGCTGGTTTCTCGAACGAAGTGAAGAGTATATTCGTCATGTGATTGATTTGTGATGTTGTGCTCTAAACATCAATTGTCAGGTGCATCTACTGCCAAGAGGAGGCAGGAATCCAAGATAAGAGCCCACACAAAGCGATTTTCCACTATAAACTCTTTCTAACCCTGGTACATGTGCAGGCAAGTACGCCCCAGGTAGAATCCATTAATATTTTTTCTCTACTCATGTTTTGGAACAGGAAATGGAAGCGTATAAGACTTTATCAGTAGGCATGTATTTGCCCCCAAATAATTTTAAGCTTCTTACGTAAATTCGTGTATAAATGGAAAGTTCATATTTCTTTAGACACCTTGTAGTCTGAAATGTATTTAAGTTGTATATTAAAAAGGGTATAGACACAACTAAATGCAATATTTGTTTGAGAAAATATGAAGAAAATTTAGTTCACATTAAGGTTAAAGCTTAAGAAACATGGAGCTTGGCATAAGCAGCTCATGGGCCATAACTTTCCTTCAATTTTTCTATTTGACAGTGTGCACCAAGTACACAAGCAAACTAGTGCAAACCAAAGGACTACGGACTCGTTGCATAGTCAAGATCGAAAATGTCATGAGTGAAAAAATAGATCCTCATAGATGGTGGCAACTTATGGTTGTTAGAAGAATATTGTCGCCCGAAAAGGAAAAGAAAACAGTTGGAGAATTGGTATTACGGGTAACAGCCCATGAGTTGCATTGTTTATTACTTGCACATTTCCCCATGTGTCAAGGCTTCATCTTTTAGACCCCCAATCCAGCTATAGTTGATGGCGACCGAAGTGACTAGAGGGAAATGACGCCTACAACTGGACGAACCGTGCCCACCATCATCGCTCATACATCAATTACTTTAACACCAGCCTCCCCATCCCCTTTATTCTCCAACTCCATGTCACACCCGGCTTAGTCACAAAATTCGGGGTCGACCTCACGTTCCTTGACCCGGGGACGCCGTCACAAATCAAGGGTCGGGGACGATCGGGATCGTCGACCCATTTCCAGGAGGTTCTCGTCCCGGACATAGACTCGAAGATAAGGTCATGATAGATGATTGATGGGCCGTATGGGCCAACATGGGCAGCGCAAGTATTCTTCTCTCTCTCTTTTTTGCTTTAATATATTTTGTCATCGACCCGGATTAATCAGGGTCATTCGTTCCAAACAACTCCTTTCAACCCGTATTTTTATATACCTTCGACCCTCAACCCTCGATCCTTGGCCTCGGTCCATGACTCGATCGGCCCAGGATCTTTGTGACTATAACCCGGCCCAATTTGGTTGGCCCAGTAGTGGCACATGAGCGTAGGTGCACATTTTTAGTACCACATTGCTAGTTGAGCGAAGGTAGAGCCAACTTATACGAGTTAAGCCTTTTACATGAACTGAGGACGAAAGTATAAGCATGATGCTATGTGAACATGTGTCCACCCCCCCCACACACACACGGAAAGGTTGGGCGGTGCGGCTTTGGAGTACGGATGCTACACTCTTCCACATTTCCTGATAGCCCAAGATTAGGTTTGTCCCAACTTTGTTTGCAATGTTTCATAATCATAGGCTCTAGTTGTGTTGTCTCGACTAGGGGTACCTGAATTCATGCGGAAAAAGGTCAACGTTGAGGAAGAAATAGAAGACCATATTGTAACACTAAGCCTCAAAGAATCATAGAAACTATTTTCCCTATATATCCATCGCAACCACTCTCTCCTTATTATGCTCCCGCTGCCTTCTACCAAGGGTTTGAAAAGCTCAACATTAGTGGATAAGGGATGAGAAGTGCTACAAGAAAGTCTAGCATCGACTAGGTATAGTATATAGGATTAAAGCACTACCAGTCGACGAGGTGCAAGCTCTAGTGGCACAAGGAAGGCAAATATTAAGAAGGGATGGACACCGAAAGAATGATACACAAACCAGTCATAAAGTGGAATGACTACGATATTTTGTCTAGCCCCACCCAAATCATTCTCCACCTAGTAGCATCACAACCCGCTACGCTTACCAAGGAATGGTTTTGATCAACTTGTTCATCTAAGTTATAGTAGTAGGCGTGCTCTCAAGAATAGCCTAGAATTTTTACCTTCTCTTGCTTTATCATAAAACAAACGACCGCCAACATCACATTCATAAGTTCATAAACTTTGCTACTTTGCCTGCGAACCTAGGCTTCGCACATTTATTTTGCTAGTTGGATCATAAACCGACCATGCTTTATAACATACTACCATAGCTATCTAGACTTCTATGTTCTTGCTTGAAAAACAACCAATTACTTCACCTAAATTGATGTGGTTATCCTTGCTAGGTTGATTAACAATTATGCGTGTGCAATATTTTTACCATGAACGTTAGCCATGAAATTCCAAATTGAAATGCACATAGCTAAGCACCAATCCTCGGTGGACGATGGTCTAACTTAGTACGAACATAGATCTTTCCAACTATGGTTGTCACTTCCATGATCATCCATCACACGTCAGTACACTAATCGTGATGTGGTTACCATGAACGTTAGCCATGGAATTCCAAATTGAAATGCACATAGCTAAGCACCAATCCTCGGTGGACGATGGTCTAACTTAGTACGAACATAGATCTTTCCAACTATGGCCGCCACTTCCATGATCATTCACCACACGTCAGCACACTAATCGTGATATTAGTTGTAGCAATAATGTCTCTAGGGCCAAATACCATGGACAAAAATCAGATATCATTTATTTTATCTTTGCAAAAAACGCATGATGATTTTTTATGTGGACAAGCAAAAGCTTTCACGTCAATAACTAAGAAAAAACCTAGAACGTTGTTAAGTAACAAAGACAACCCATTAAAAAAACTAAAATCTATCAATTACAGCCACACCGTAGCCAACATTTGGCCCTCATTAGCACCTTGAGATCTTTCTTAGTTCAAATGGCACGGATGCAAACCACCATTATACAAAGACAGAAAACATCTAAGCTTCACCGATGTCGCCACCTTGTTCAACCATCCAACAAAGACACATGTTGGCACCAAAGTTGCTTTGGAAAATGGCACACAAAGAATGTTGACCCCATTTGCTCGATGTTTGATCGAGTTGGCCACTCAGCCCGTCCTTCATAGCCAGTGTTCGTAACTCACTTGCATTGCATTGGCCTAGTTTTGTCATCGAGTTCCTGTAGTAGTGATTCACCCCACTAAAAAAGCAATGCAGTTATCGTCATTAGAGAAGAGTACCACGAAGATGCTGGTCCTGAAGAGCCCACACCAACCACAGTGTGCAGTGGTGGCGGACACTTTCCAAACTAATACTTGCTAACACTTCCCTTTTATAGTCCAATCATCATAAAAATAGTCAACCATCTGAAAACTTCAACTATTTATTAATCCATCGGTCCCAAATTGTAAGTCATTCCAAGATTCTTGGAGAGTCAAATTATCTCAAATTTGACCAAATTTACATAACAAAGTATGAACATTCATGATACCAAATAAGTACCATTAGCTTCTTCACTAAGTATACTTTTAGATTATATCTATTTGGTTCTATAAATTTTTGTGGTTTACTCTATAATTTTGGTCAAACATAAAAAGAGTTTGACTCTCCAAGAATCTTGGAATGACTTACAATTTGGGACGGAGGGAGTACTAAACAAACTCCTAGATGATCAAGGTTGGTTTGTGCTGCCTTGTCGTTTCCCCCCACGATGTAGTCCATGTTGCCTCATCCCTTTTCCCTTCACAAGGATCCATCTTTGTCACCCACCACCGCAATGCCGCTACAAATGATATCTCACACCGCAGATCACCCACTGAAAATCTTTCCTCTTCTGAAGACATGCAAGGGCACCACACCGATCTTCTCCACCTCTTCATAATCTAAAGTGTGTGAATGTCATATTTCTCCGTTATGTATGATGACATTGGGTAGCGGGGCAACAAAAATTGCCAAGTTGTAGCTCACACACATCACAACAAAGTTGCATCAATTGTATCGGCACTAACCACGCATTGCAACGAGTGCACATCATCTACCCTGGCCACACTCCACATGCAACATGGAGTTGCATTAGCTTCCATGGTGCAATGGCCCTTCCACCTTGCACGTTTTATCCAAGCTTGAACATAGGTGCCCCTGCCATTGCATGTTGCCTATGGCCATCTTCTTGACCGCATAAGCTAGTACACTAACAGAAAGTTTAAAGGTAGGCTATGACAAAGATGATGGGAAAGAGGGACAGAAAGCTCCCATCGGCCTTGCTCATGTTACCATCGCCATTCCTTGTTGAAGTAGATGTGATATGAATCCTCAAACACAACATCAACCACAACAATTAAGATGCCATCTTCTCAATAGCCGACATGATAGCGACATGCCGACAGCATCCAGCTAGGAGCGGGATGTCAGTTCTCCATACTTGCACCACCTTTATCTATCGTTGCTGAGTGACACAAGCACCAATTTCCCTACGCCACATTGCTTGCTTAAGCGAACAGAAGTAATTAAAAGAGAGAGAGGGAAGGAACAGGGTGCTTTTCACACCCCCTCCTAGTGGTTAGAAGTAGTACCCATGACCCCTACAACTCTAGGGGCATGTTCTGTTCATCTCATGCCCACAAAATCCAATAAAAATATCATCAATTACGCCTAGATAGAGAGCAAGAGAAAGAGAGAGAGAGAGAGAACAAGGGTGTTTTGCAGCCCTTCCTACTGGTCAGTAGCACTATGACCTGCTGCAACTGTAGGGGTGTGTTCTGTATATCTTGTGCCCACAAACAATTAGAAGATCATCTAGTACTAATCATAGCATTTGCCATTCTGGTAACCTTGCCCCTAAAGTAAGCACACAGAAATGAACAAGAACTTCTCAACATATCTGTTATGCTACCACTACGATAACAAAAACGCAATTATGAACATGAGCGATTGTACTCTTCCATGAACATCAAAAACAAGAATATGTACAACATACCAGTCTCTTCACGACATTCCGCCCAAGATCATCTCTCACAGTCAACACTTCATTCAACGCAGCAGGGATGACCCTCATGAATTCAGTTATATATCCATTACCTTCCTTTCTGCTATTCTGCATAATATCATTTGCGAGGTACAGTAAAGATACCCTCCTCTCGCTTGGAGCAGTATGGAACTCACAATGCCATGTTTCTACGACTTGTCGGCAGTAACGATGATGAAAGACACACCAATTTGATAAAGCTATCTTCTGTTAAGGATGACATTATGTAAAAGAATATAGCGCATGAGCAGATAACTACAGTCAGCAATAGTAGCTGAGTTGTCATTGTACAATGCTCAGTGACTAGCATACTTGAGCGGGCACAAATCATGAGTACCATAAGGTTATTAAATGGTCATAAACTCATAATACAACACAAGAGGTCTTCAGCCGAATGCAGTTTGTAACCATAAATTTTTGCTTTGAAAAAAATACAAGCCAATGAATTGTGAGAACAAGCTATATGAGAAGTGATCCTACGAGTAACTAGAAAAACACCCAGCCTCTTCGTGGGGGGGAAAACTCAACAGCTTGAACACAATTACAGTGAAGCGCGTGCAGAAAAGAAAGCATACGGTCAGTGGTGGCTAAGAAAATGTCAAGAAGGATACTCTCTATGCTCTGCTGTGTGTTATTAACCTTTGCAAGCTTCTGAGCCAAGATCTGCTTGTTGAAACCCGCACTCATTGTATGCACTCTGGCTGCACACCTGCAAAACACATTACATTGGGCAAGCCCATGTTACAAGGGAGCTACAGTCCACAAAAGCACCACTTGGTACAGAAATCAAGTGCCCAAGATAAAGCGGCCATGGAAAAACGAACCAGTAAATTATTTGATATCCTTGTTTGATATTGCTGACGATCGCACTGGATATCCAGGTTCTCATCAGGATCACCATTAAAAAAGACGACAGAAAAAGTAATCCACAGAGGCACCTACACGAAAATCCTTTCCCGACTCACCAACCAAGCATTAGTTGCCCTACCCTGACATTGCAAAAGAAGGGTAACAAAACTCCAGCCTTTTTTTTAGACAAAACTCCAGCCTTTTAAGGCCATAAAAGCATACCCATACCCAAATAGTATGCACGGAATCACGAAGCTACTCCTCCTTACTACCGACCTGGAGAGAGCATGAGGCAGGAGCAAGCGCCTGCCACTCTAACTGTAACGTCCTTGGAGCTTAACCAAAGCGAAGCTACAGACAACGGAAATATCCCGGAAAACACACGGACGCAGAGCAAGAGGTGCACGCACACACCATTAACGCAATACAATATATCACAAATAAACCGAAGAGAAACATGCTGCCGCTTAATACGAGCAGTAGAAATCCCCCGAGACCCCGACCCGATTCCGTCTTAAACCATCCCCCGCGCGGCACCAAACCGAATCAGGGGTGGAAATCCCGCGCACGAGCGCCCGAAAAACAGAAGCAAAAACTGCCAGCGGTTCCTAGAGCCCCCGAGCCCGCGGCAGGCTCGAGGAGCGCAGCGGCGCGGTGAGGTCCGAGACAGATCAAAACCAGAGAGAGAGAGAGAGAGAGAGATCCCAAACCTTACGCGGAAGCGGGTGCCGAATCCGGGGGGGCGCCGTCTAGGGGGGGCGCATTGAGGGGAATTCTAGGGTTTAATCGGGGATTTCTGGAAGGGGAGACGGGGGGAGTTTGGGGGAGAAGAGAGGGAGGCGTCAGTTGCTTGCTGGCTGGCTGGCTGCGTGCGTGACCCCCGCGGCGAGGAGGGGGAGGAATGGGAGGGGGGCGCGGGGAAGTGAGCTGGATGACGACGGGCGGCGAGGCTCAGATGATGACGGATGAGGTGGATGGATTTGGGCTTGCCTGGCCTGCACCTTTGGGCTTGGGTGTTCCAGCCGACACGACACGTATCGGAAACGTGGGGCACCGTTGCTTTGCTTGGGCTGGCATAATGTGGGCTGCTGGCGCTATATACGACGGACCGTGCGCGATGTTGCTCGTGCGCGGTGCGCCTACGACAAACCGTGGGACGCCGGATACAGCGTGATAGTGACGCACGCTACCGTACGCCTCATCGCTATACAAAGTTGCACGGGGAACATTGATGATTATTCCAGATCTTTCAACAAATTACCTTATGGTATTTTTATGAGGAGCAAATATTAACAACAAAGTAAAAGTTTCAATTTTATTGTCTAGAGAAAAAACCATTTTGATCAAAAAAGATTCTACAAATTATCTTATTGTATTTTTATGCGGAGTCCACATTAACAACAAAGTCAGCAAAGTAAAAAATTTCAATTCCATTGTCTGAGTAGAAAAGGTCCATTTTGTCTCCTTTACCATTAAAAATAGCTTCTTCTTTTTTTTGCGAAAACCATTAAAAATAGCTTAATTTACTTTGTCAAACTATTTTGGTTGATTAAATTTACATCTCAAAATATGTTTGTTTCATTTCTTCGCAATGATTTTTTTAGTTTCAATCACGGCTGGAGAAAGCCTTAGGCCACGTTTGGTAGGGATCCATATTCTTACATAAACATTTTGGTTCTAGATTATCTATAGAAACATTTATCTAATGAATCAGAATCACTTTGCATAACCGTTTGGCTAGATTCTTCGAGATGAGAACTAGAATTAGATGAAACCAGGTTATAGCCGTTTTTTAGGAGTAGTATAAAAATGAGAATTGATTCTAAATTATTCTCTTAGAAACGTTTCTCTACAACTGACGTTTTGTCATGATTACCCTTAATGCGCCACTGTAACTGAAATGGAAATTATTCGGGTCCCAATTCCTGACCCTTAAGGAAGCACTGAAATTTCGCTCGTTTCAGTCGACTGGGTTTTACCAAGTCTGTAATTCTAACTCAATGCTACTAAACTCTCGAATTTTGGTGTCATCTTCTTTGCTCAGCAGTCACCAGATTCTCAGTAGATAGCCTGGATGACGGGGACGTGCTTGACCTTGTGGTGATCCTGCCCTTGGTCCTCCCTGATCCTGTCCACCATGTCTGGCATGCCGTAGAGCAGCACCTCCTCCAGCTCCTTCATACCAGCGAGCCCCTCCGGGAGCATCCGCATCTTGGCGCACCGTAACAGCGTCAGCATCGCGAGCTTGGGCATGGAGCCCGCGCCCACCGTCCACTCCTCCAGCTTCTGCAGCGAGAGCTTGAGCTCGTGCAGGCTCGGGAACCCGCCGGCCTCCCCGAACGCCAGCCGGTCGCCGTCGTAGGCGTCCGACATCAGACTCAGCTCCGCCAGGCTCGGCAGCTCCGCCAGCATGTCCACGAACTCCTGCTTCACCAACGTGAACCACATCGACAGCCGTGTCAGGTTCGGCCGGATGTACCGGACGTCCTCCGCGCCGCCGCCGCCGGGCCCCTCCGGCGTGTCCATGGCCCCGCACAGCTTCAGGCTCTGCAGCCGCCGGAGGCTCGGCACGGTGAACACGCTCGCCGGCAGCGAGTCGCCACGCAGGTCCAGGTGCACCAGGAGGTCCAGGCTCTCAAGCGCGGCCTCCAGCGCGCCGGCGTGCTCGGCGGTCAGCTCGCTGAGCTCCAGCGACCGGAGGTTCATGGCCTTCGCCAGCGGGTTGCTGCCGGTGTCCCAGCCGCGGGGCCGCACGTGATGGAGCGTCTGGAGGCTGTGCAGGTCGCCCATGGCCCTGCTCGGCAGGGCGAAGGGCGCCACCACGTGCCGCAGCGTGGGGATCCTCCAGAACGCGGCGGTCACCTCCAGCACGCGGCGCCCGCCGAGGATCAGCGACTGCAGGTTCACCAGGTTGCCGATGCTGCTCGGGAGCTTCTCCAGGTCGCCGCATTGGAGACCCAGGTATCTGCACAGTCCAAAATGTACGAGCGACTGAGCGGTTGATCACCGGAATTCTTAATCCCATATATATGATGCTTAGTGCTTCGGAAGAAGTAATATAATCACCTGATGTGGATCATGGAGCCGATCTCGTTTGGGAGCTTCTTGAGCTCGAGCCCCTGGATGTCGATGACGCGGAGGAACTTGGAGGCATGCAGGAAGCCCAAGTCGCTGCTCTGGACGCACTTGCTGCTGGACCTGCTGCGACCCTCGGCGAAGTCGCAGATGATGGAGCGCAGCTTGGGGAGGGCGTTGCTGAGCTGGACATAGCGGTTGGTGGCGGAGCTGAGGACGGCGAGGCGGCGCACGGTGGCCGGCGCGAGCACGTCGGTGCTGTCGTGGCTCTCGACGAAGCTGGCCTCCTGCGCCTCGTCCTGCGCGAAGGCGTGCAGACGGTCGTGCACCACCACCGTCTGCACGGCGCCGAACTCGTCCTTGTCCACCAGCTGCACCATGCACCGGGAGATGAGCTCCTTGAGGTACCCTTCCCCGACCTCCTCCATGGTGCTCCCTCGCCGCGGCCGTATGAACCCCTCCGCCACCCACAGCCTCACCAGCCGCTGCGCGTCCACCGGCGTGCTCTCCCGCATCGCCGCCATGTACAGGAAGCACGACTTGAGGTGGTGTGGCAGGTCGTCGAAGGCCACCGACATGATCCTCCGGCTGTTGTTGTTGCTGCTGCCGCTGGCCGCCGCCGCCGCTTTCTTGTGCTGCTGCTGCTGCTCCCTTCCCGGAGCGAGCTGCGCCATCACCTCGTCCCACTCCACCGGCATCTCCTTGGACCGGAGAACTCCGGCGAGGACGACGATCGACAGCGGCAGGCCGCGGGTGATCCGGAACACGTCCTGGTAGTACCTCGACTTGTACCGGCCGGGGCAGTCGCCGCCGCGGCCGAACACCCGGCGCCGGAACACCTCGTACGTGTTCTCCGGGCTGAGCCGGGTCAACTTGACCGTGTCGTACGTGTGCCCAGCGGCATGGCCGACGGCCTCCAGGCCCGCCGTGTCGGTGATCAGGAGCACCCTGCTGCCGATGCCCTCGTCGGGGAGGGAGGCTCGGAGGCTGTTCCAGTCGGCGACGGCGATGCTGCCGTCGACGACCACAAGATACCTCCTCCCGGCCATGCTCTTGTACAGCTGGTTGCTGATGTCCTTCTCGGGCCCGCACGGCGCCGCCCTGTCGCAGGCGTCATCGGCGGCGACCTGCCTGGACGGAGGCCGCCGCAGCTGGTTGGTCATCTGGCGGTGGATGTCGCGGAGGACGTCGGCGGCGCGGCACTTGTGGGGGAGCACCGTCCACGTGCGGATCTCGAAGTGGTTCCGGACCTCGGGGCTCTGGTACACCTTCCGCGCCAGCGTCGTCTTGCCGATGCTGCTCTCTCCGGAGATGGACACCACGGCGCGCGCCGCCACGGCGTCGTCGAGGAGCTGCTCTTTCAGCATGTCGCTGTACTTGTCCAGGCCAACCGTGTACTCCTCCAGGTCATCCCTGCACGGAAATTCCAGGTCATCTGGTTGCTTTTTTTTTTTTGCAGCTACGAAAAGATCTACTAAAATTGATCGCATCTACTGCTAGTAGCAAACTAATCTCAAGCACGCATCGAGCCAATTCGTTCAGCCTGGAATTTATATGTTTGTTTATGTGCAGCCGCAAATTAATCCAGTTGTTGGTTGTGAGAGAAGAACATATATATACCAGGCGGCGAGCGTGGTGGCGGAGGAGCAGGAGGCGGCCCATGCCGGCGCGGGCGTGTGCTCGATGTTGTAGATGGCGCGGTTGGTGGAGATCTCGTCGAGGCGCTTCTTGATCTGGCGGATGCGGCCGGAGAGGTCGTGGCGGAGCGCGACCTCGCCGGGGCACCACCAGCCGAGGGCGCAGCCCGGAGCAGCGGGGGCGGGGCCCCGGCTCGTGTTCCCCCTCCGGCCGGCGCGGTGGAGGAAGTCGTCGAGCGCGTCCTCGGCCTCGAAGGCGACGTCCCGGGTCTGGCGGACCCAGACGGCGACGAACTCGTCGTCGCGGAGGCGGCGGCGGCGGTCGGCGTCGCGGATGAAGGTGTGGAGCCACTCGAGCTTGTCGCGGAGGAGCCGCACGTCGTCTCCCACCTCCAGCAGCACCGCCGCCTCCCACGCCACCAGCTCCGCCACCTTGCCCAGCACCGCCGTGATCGCCGTCTCCGCCATGCTACCGCCGCTGCTACCAGCTGCTGCTGCTGCCTGCCTCTCACGAGTCACGACTAGCCGGTGGCGCTCCGGGTGAGCTCGGCCGCCACGGCACGCCGCCGTTTAAAAGTAGGAGGAAGCTTATCACTAATCAGTGGGCAGTATGGGCTGAGAAGTCAACGTGGGGTCGTCCTGCTCGTCCGCCACTCGCGAAGCGTGGACTGTGGACTCAGCACGGGTCTGCTTGGCTGGCTGCTGCCGCGGAAGGAACCGCGAAGGAGTCCCGGCTGGTGGCGCTGGGCTGGTGCGTATTTTGGAAAGCAAAAAAAAATAGAGGTCATTCTTATGGTTAGGACCTGATTCAATCCGGACCAGAAATAATAAATATAAAAAAAATTATGATGAGTATAATAAAAGAGTCGGATCCATTCCGGTTAGAAACAAATTTACTCATGATAGGTGCAACAAAAGAGCCGGAATCAATCCATTAGTCAAGAGGTGTGGAATCAATCCAGGTCTCATGATGAATCTATCATGAGTAAATTAGTTTAGGGCCAGGAATGAATCCGGATCTCTTATTACACTCATCACAGATTTCTTATTACATCTATCATTCAATGCCTTAATTTTTTTTACTACTAAACATGGGCGTGTTTGGCGTTCCCTATCATTTCAACAATTAAATAGTTCAATTTATGCAAATAAATAAAAAAGCAATAATCATCATACCAAGTAGACTTCATCGCTATTTTTCCCTAAGAATGTAACCCAAGTTAGAGCAAGGAGACTGCCAGCAATACTCAATAAATGTTTCTAATAATATGCCTCGACCTTTAGTCAGTGTAAGTCTGCTACATCAGCTATTGACGACGGTTCTTCATCATCAAGCTTGTTAACAGCAGCCAACAGAATGCCTCTCTATGTTGCTTTCCTAAATCTTTCCTGAAAAGTGAAGCGAAAACATATGAGATCCCAAGAGATACATTGCTAACCCACTTTTTGGATCTCCACTGCACTAAACACCACAATATCTCAAAATAAAAAACAAACGTGGTAATTGAGCTAAGTTAGGTAAACATCTTTGAATCTGCATATAGTTCATTTTTTTGAAGTGGTGTTTAGTTTTTTTTTTTTGGCAAACTGTAGCTCAAACATTCTCTAGAAGAATACACATATAAAAAGTTGCTCAAACTTTGCTTGAAAAAGCTAAGATCCCATTACACTGAGAGGTTAATACTGTAGTCTCTAATTTGGATGATGTAATAAAGGTAAAAAATATGATGAGTATTCAAGTACCTGATCATCCATAAGCAAATTCACAGTCTTCAAGTACCCGTCCAAGTAATTCATTCCCTTAGAAACGACAGGCACAATTCTTATCACATCTGGGAGCAAAACATTTCCTCGCCTATTGTCATGGAAGAACCGCAAGAGAATCTAAGTAGCGGAGATATAAAATAGGGGGTATTGTTCATCTTAGGCCTGTGTATCTCTAGAATCGGAGGTCTCGTGCATGCACCAATAAACTGGACAACATTCTTGTGATATGAACCCTTTTTTTTAAAAAAAAATAGAGGACTAAAAACATTGGACTATTGGAGAAGGTGTCAGGATAGAGCAATGAGAACGATGATATGCCAAATCAATTTTGAGAGAGAGAGAGAGAGAGCATGTTTATTTCAAGAGCAGTAGGCTTCCCGTCATCGAGGTAAAAAATCCTAACAAGCTAATGCTCTTTTATGTTGTTATATTATCAAACAATTATTGAGAAATAAAAAGTACTTCTTAAACCCATGGTCAATGAACCAAATTGAGGAAACATGGAAATGTTTCTTTAGATTATTTTAGGGGGTTATTTGATATTATTTTTATAATGACATAGGTGGTAACTTTTATGAAGATTAAGGGGTTACTTTAGATTATTTTTATAGTGATGAAGGCAGGTAATTTACATGAAGATTAGGGGGTTACTTTAGATTATTTTCATAATAGTAGAGGTGAGTAATTTGGATATATATTTTGGATGTTACTTTTATCTATTTTCATAATGAAAGAGGTGGGTAATTTATTAGAAAAGATAATAGATCCAATGGCTATTACGATTAGAGTTGACGAATCAGTGGCCGGATGTTTCTATTTTTTTGTGAGAAGTTGTAGGATTTATCTATTTTTTAGACTGTCCACCTAGGATCCTACCATCACCTATAGGCTTTAAAAGAGCCTCGAATTAGTAATAGTAAGATAATGGACAGTGCAAACGACATAGCCATGATCTCAGAAAACATGAGCGCGCAACTTGGATGGAGAATGAGCCACAATGAAGATATTGAGCAGTTGCACAGAGCGCTTCTCAAAAACCTTATTTGTACTGAGCGGGCGCCGTTGGAAAGATGAACTGTGCTAATGAGACGACGGTCTTGCGGATGGAGTGCAATAGACGGCTTGTCATGTAGACGATGATACACCTCACCATGCAACTTCGTACTCTCCCAGTGCAGTATCACAAGAGTGAGAGATTCTGAACAATGCCGCTTGAACGCAAAAAAAAAAACCTAAGTCGATTAGATATATTTTGGTGAAGGTCAATATGCTGTGTGTGTGTGTATAGGCCCTATTTAGTTCGTGAAAAAAAAGTTTGAAGCCATAGGAGATCGCCTTGTTTAGTTCGTAAAAAAGTTTGCAAGCTATAGGAGATCCTATGACCTCACATGTGTGTGGATCTTTCCTTCTCTCTACCCCACGCATGACAAGGAGGAACATAAACGACCTGTATATTTATGTTGGTTAGCCGTATAACTAGCAAGATGGGGATTAAAGATTTGCATCACTTCTCATGCACACATGACTTGTGATTTATTTGGAATTTCTAAAATGTATAATGGGCCAAGCCTAATATTCCATGACGGTCATTAATGCAACTCATCTATGCGGTTTGATCAGTGCCAGTTCGTGAGATTATCACTTCAAATATAATGATGAGGGGTATCAAGTTGTGTGCGCAGGCTAGCTAAAGTGGTGGATTAGATCATTTGCTTAGCTAGCTTGTCGTGCCGGCGTCTACTTTCTTGGGTTGGCAAGAATTGGGATAAACCGATCGACAATACAATGTATCGGCTGTATTTGTTTAGCCCGAGGGCGGGTACTGACTATAGCTTAACTTACAACATCAAATGGTACAAACGACGAATTAAATAACATGCGTTAACAATGGCAGGCGTCCTACCATTATTTCCCACTAGAGGAGCTATCGTATCTGGTATATCTCGCACTCCTTGGTTGTGTATTCTAAGAACATCGCCTATTGACTAGTTGTAGAACACGACAAGCCGACGCCTGGATTTCGGCCGATGCATGACAATTTAGCCTCTGGTTGTGTTGTGTTATGTAATAGCGCCACTTGGTTAGGGAATTTCGGAGAAGTTGCTGGAGTGTGTGCAGGGCAGGCCGGCACGGTGATTGTCCGTTTATCATTTTTATTTTTCTAAGAACACGGTTTCACGTCATACAGAGATGCATTGACTTGTAAAGACATCCGCATTGAACGAAATGCATGCGACGCGATATATATAAATGAAGCTGCCGCTCGCTCGCTGCACAGCCGCAGCCACGTAGTACCGCCAGCAGGTAGCCAATATGGCGAGGAGGCTAGGAACATGCGGCCACCACCTCCTCTTGTTCCTGGCGTATCTTTGTTGCTTGCCTCTTGAAGCCACCACTCTCTCTTTCTGGTATGACTTCTCGACCCCCGGCGTCGTCGATAGGGCCGATCTCATCTACAAGAACGACTCCTGGGGCGCCAGTGACAGGGTCATGCTCACCAAGGTGACCAACGGCAGCGTGGGCCGTGTGGCCTACGCGCAGCCCGCGCGGCTGTGGGACGGCCGCACCGGCGAGGTGGCCAGCTTCGCCACGAGCTTCTCCTTCGCCATCGACGGCAACCACAACAGCAACCGTGGCGACGGCATAGCGTTCTTCGTCGGACCTTTCCCCCCGACGGTGCCGCCCAAGTCGAACGCGGGCTACCTGGGGCTCTACAGCAACCAGAACCTCTCGCTCTCGGGCTCGGGCTCGCCGTCGACCGTGGCCGTGGAGTTCGACACCTACTGGAACCAGGACCTGGACCCGCCGGGCGTGACCGACCACGTCGGCATCAACGTCAACAGCATCCACTCCGCCAATTACACCACGGACGTTCCGGACTTGGGCATCTATGGTACCATGTCGGCGAATATCGCGTACAACGCAGGCTCCAGGATGATGGCCGTCAGCCTACGACTCGCCGACGGGAGCACTCACGAGGTCCAGATGCTAGTGGACATCATCGCCGTGTTGGATTGATCTCACTCCAAAAGGCCCAAAGGCCATAGGTCTTGATCTGCGCCCTGATCGGGGGCGCCGAACCCAACATGGTTGGTGGGCTCCTTTCGCCAGCGCTATAAAAAGAGTGGCGGGGCCACGGCTCGACTCACGAGGTTGAACTGAGTACTCTCCTCACCGACACTCAAACCCTAGACCGATCGAGAGGGTTAGCGCTCCGGCGGCGGGAAGCTCCATCACGACGTCCACCGCTGTCCCTGGCCAAAGCCGGTGGCGACCGGAGGGCCGGCGAGATCTCCTACGAAGGGCCACTGCAACATCTTCTCCGAACGTCGCTGCCCGTGAGCAGATCTCCCTCAACGAACCAGCTATGGCATCAATTGAGCCATCCAACACCTCTTCTCGTGATGGTATGAATCTAAGCCCTCTCCCTTCTCCATTCTTAGATCTAGGACACATTGACACATACATACACAGATCAAGTATTTACCCGTCTAGATCTATACACTAGCACCATACAAAACTGTCAATTGGTATCAGTCGCCTACTAGATGTGTAGATCTAGTTCGGATCCAGAGAAAAGAGAACGGATTTCGAAAGAAATCGAGAGAAAAAAAGAAGAAATCCCGAAACCCTAGATCCAAATACCCTTGAACCGAAAACCTTCGAAAACCACAGATCTACAACCCCACACACACAGATCTGGCAACACGAGCCGGACAGACCGCTGACGCCGTGTGGGCAGACGCGTTTCGCCGCCGGGACGCCGGTGGGCGAACGCGCACAGAGAGAAGCCATGTCGCCACCGGGACGCCGGTGTGCGAGATGACACACAGACACCACCACCGAGGCGCTCGACGGCGGCGCGTTCACCTTTCGATGAGCGCGCACGCCGGCGAGGGGTCCCGCGGCGGCGCCATGCATTGGCGTCCGTCGGACAGGGAGTGGAAGGAGAGGGGAAGAAAGACTAGAGCAAGGAGCAAGAAAGGAGAGCCCCGGCCATGGTTGCCATGGCACGGTGGCGACTAGAGCTGCGCCGGCGAGTTGCTTGCCGGCGGCGCACAGAGCCGGCTGCGCCCAGGAGAGAGAATGGTGTAGGGTTAGGGTTTCACCAGGGCTCCGACGCTTTTATTCCTAGCGAAAACGCCGGACAGCCGTTGGATTTCGTTCGACGGTACAGATCGAGGCGGGGCTGAGGGCGCGCTGTGGCTGGGCCGAATTGGTGGCCCAGGCCCAGGTTGCGGCCTGCGAGCCGAGAAGAGCCGCAACAGAGCCGAGCGAGCCGAGCCGAGCCGCGGAGCGCCGCGCGCGCCACTGGGCCGACTGCAGTTGGGCCGCGGTGCGTGCGTGCGGGCCGAACCGAGATACGCGAGCTGGGCCGCAATCGCGAGTGTACAAGCGCGTAGTTGGGCTGCGCGCGCGTGCAAGCGGGCCAAATCGGCCTGCGAAGCACAGTAGGGTTTATTTATTTGTTTTATTCAATTTCAGAAGCAATTTATTTACATATGAATATGAATTTGCACAGAATTTTGATCTCTCTTTATTTTGAACCAAAGGAATAAATGTTTAGAGAATAGATTATAGAATTTTGCTTCTGAATAGAATAATATTACAGTTTCCGCTGCATAGATAATTATTTTGACTTGGAATTTAAATTTGAACCAAAGGGATGATTTATTTTTCAAGTCATAGATTAAATTTCAAAATAATTGTGATATTATTATTTTCTGCCCAAAGTTGAGAATAATAATATTATGATTTCATAGATATGTTTCTTTCATGCATTATTACTTTTTCTGCCCAAAGGTGATCAAGTTTTAATGTAAAAGGTCACTATGTGTTTTATTTTCTGACCAAAGTTGATGATAAAACATATAGTCATATTCAGATTTATTCTTATATATTGTTCTCACTTGTTCCTGATTGATTTCAGCTGGAGTTGCCATCAGAGATATCCCAACTCTGAAGGGAGATAATTACAATGAGTGGTACAAGAAGCTGAATCTCTTCTTCACCATGCAAGATCTGGACTGGATCCTTACACATCCGGTGCCTGTAAAGCCTAAGGCGCCAGTCAGAGGGGAGGACATGACAGATACTGCTTGGCAGCAAGCACAGGATGCTTACAAAGCATCCAAAGATAGCTATGATAATCTGAATCAGAAATGGATACCTGCTAACAAGAAATGTTTAGCAGTGGTGGAAAACACCGTAGAGCCTACCATTTTGGGGTCAATCACATATTGTCAGAATTTTGTTGAATACCTTGCAAAGATAAAGAATCAATACACTGGTTCTTCCAAGATTTACGCTCATCAGTTGCTTGAGCAATTGGTTGGTGTAAAATACAGAGGAGGTGGACTCAGAGAGTTCATCCACCGTTTGATAAACATCAACAACAGGCTTAAACCGATGAACTTGGAGTTCAGTGAGGGTCACATTGTCTATTTGATCTTCAAATCCCTTCATGCAGAGTTTGAGAACTTTGTAGTTGGCTACAACTTGAGTCCTGAGCTTTGGGACATAGAGAAGACAACGGCAATGCTAGCCAAAGAGGAGGAGAGACTTAAGATTGCACATGGTGGCTCTATAAACTTTGTGCATAACCAAAAGAAAAAGAATCACTTTGTAAAAGGTGAATCCTCCAAGGCTAAGGCTCCCCAGCAGGTCCAGTAGTTCCAGCAGCATCAGCCCAAGCTTGGGGAATGCACTGTAGATAAAGATCAATGCCTCTATTGCAAGAAGAAGGGACATTACGAGAAAGATTGTCCAGACTACTACAAGATGTTGTGTGAAAAAAATGGTGAGAACATTATTTCTTTTATGAATGAATCTCTGTATATAGATTATGCAAAATCTACTTGGTGGATTGACTCAGGAGCAACAATTCATGTTGCAAATTATTTACAGGGATTCATCCAAACGCGAACAACTCAAAGAAGAGAAAGAAAGATTAAAGTCGCGAATGGAGTCGAAGCCGAAGTGGAGGCGGTGGGAGACCTTCTCTTGGTGCTTGACACTGGCTTTGAGTTGCTTCTTAGATATGTTTTTTTTATGTTCCTTCTGTTAAAAGGAATTTGATTAGTGTTTCAAAACTTGATGATGATGGATTTGAATGCTGTTTTGGAAACGGCAAGTGTGTAATAGACTATAACGATTCGATTCTTTCGATTGCTTTGAGAAAGAATGATTTATATTTGCTATCACTACGTGAAAGTGTGAATTCTGTGTGTGATGTGAATGCAAAAGAATCCGTACCCACCAACAGAAAAAGAAAGAGAACTCAGAGTACGTCATCGAAATTGTGGCACTGTCGTTTAGGCCACATTTCAAGGGGGAGAATTGAAAGGCTGGTTAAGAATGAAATTCTTCCTTCTCTTGAGTTCTCAGACTTAGATAAATGCATTGAGTGCATAAAAGCGAAATATGTAAAGATAACCAGAAAATATGCGGAACACAGCGCAGGCATCTTAAAAATAATTCACACAGATATCTGCGGTTCGTTCCCAGTTACGAGTATAGACGGTTATGACTCGTTCATAACTTTTACAGACGATTATTCCCGTTATGGTTATATCTATCCGATTAAAGAAAAATCAGAAGCATTGGATGAGAATCAACACAATTTAAATATTAAGATAGTACGATCCGACCGTGGGGGGGAATACTATGGTCGGCATACCCCATACGGACAAGTTCCAGGACCCTTTGCAAGGTTCCTACGGGAACAAGGAATTGTTGCCCAGTATTCAATGTCGGGCGACCCACAACAGAATGGAGTAGCTGAAAGAAGAAATCGTACCTTAATGGACATGGTACGAAGCATGATAGGCTATTTCATACTGCCAGAGAGTCTATGGATGGAGGCTTTGAAAACCGCCATCTACATTCTCAACAGAGTTCCCAGTAAAGCGGTGCCCAAAACACCGTATGAACTGTGGACAGGCAGAACACCATCATTGAATCACCTAAGGGTGTGGGGGAGTCCTGCGGAAGCAAAGATATTTAACCCAACCATTGGAAAACTAGATCCTAAGATAGTGAGTTGCCATTTTATTGGCTACACAGAGAAGTCAAAACGATATCGTTTCTACTGTCTAGATAGATTCACAAAGTTTGTGAAAACAAGACATGCTGCCTTCCAAGAAGAAAAAATGATTCGGGGGAGCACGGTAGTTCGAAAGATTAATCTTGAGGAGAAGCGGGTGTGTGCACCCACTCCGATGATTCAGGAGCCATTTTTCTCACTACCTACGGTGGCTGTACCCTCAGTGTCAGTCCCTGAGTTGGTCCCTCCTATGGCAATACAGAATGAAAATATGGAACTTGTCCCTCAGGATCCTATAGAAAATATTGCCGCAGATCAAGGGGAGCAACATCAGCCTCCAACAGAAAATGTATCAAATGATGAGGCCCCTAGAAGGTCTAAAAGAGTGAGAAGGCCAGCTATCCCAGATGATTATGAAATATATGAAATAGAAGAGTTTTGGATGGAGTATGATCCCACCACATTCGAAGCAGCCATGAGAAGCGAGCAATCATCCAAATGGCTTGAAGCCATGGAAGATGAAATGCAATCCATGAGTTCCAATGAAGTTTGGGACTTAGTAGAAATTTCTAAAGGAGCCAAAATAGTAGGCTGTAAATAGGTCTACAAGACTAAACGTGACTCCAAAGGGAATATAGAGAGACATAAGGCTCGACTCGTGGTTAAAGGATATACACAAAAGGAAGGTATAGGCTACAATGAGACGTTTCACCAGTCTCTTGTAAAGATTTTTTTAGAATTATAATGGCTCTAGTAGCTCATTATAATCTAGAACTACATCAAATGGATGTAAAGACAGCATTCCTAAATTGGGATCTAGAAGAAAACATTTACATGGCACAACCTAAGGGTTTTGCTGTGAAAGGAAAAGAACACATGGGATGTCACCTTAAGAAATCCATCTATGGATTGAGGCAATCATCAAGACAATGGTATTTGAAGTTTAACGAAACGATAAAGAAATTTGGGTTTAAAGAGAATATTGAGGACAATTGCGTATTCGCAAAGTTTAAGAAAGGGAAATACATTTTCCTTGTACTGTATGTGGATGATATCCTACTGGCAAGTAGTGATATTAGTTTACTACTAGAAACCAAGAAATTCTTGTCCTCTAACTTTGACATGAAAGATCTCGGTGAGGCTTCCTTTGTTTTAGGAATTGAGATTCATCGAGATAGAAAAAATGGGGTTTTAGGATTGTCACAAAAGACATACCTAGAAAAGATCTTAGAGAGGTATAATATGCAGAAAAGTAATCCTACTCCTGCTCCGATAGTCAAGGGTGATAGATTTGGGAAATTTCAATGTCCCCAGAATGAATATGAAAGACAACAGATGAAAGCGGTACCGTATTCTTCAGCTCTTGGGAGCTTGTCTTATGCACAAGCGTGCACTCGCCCTGACTTAGCTTTTGTCACAAACGTGCTTAGCAGATATCAAGAAGAACTAGGAATAGAACATTGGAAACGGTAAAGAAAGCTTTCCGTTATGTGCAAGGCACAAAAGGTCTCATGCTAACTTACAGAAGAACTGCTTCCCTGGAGATCAAAGGGTATGCAGATGCAGATTATGCTAGAGATGAAGATGACAGAAAATCCACGACAGGTTACATCTTCATGCTTGCTGAAGGAGCTATCTCGTGGAAAAGCTCAAAACAACCAGTAACAGCAACATCAATGATGTATGCTGAGTTTATAGCATGTTACGAGGCCTCGACGCAGGTAGAATGGTTAAAAAAATTCGTACCCGATTTGCAAATTGTGGATAGCATAGAAAGACCATTAAAGATGTACTGCGATAACCAACCTGCAGTATTCTATGCCCACAACAATAAAAGAAGTGCGGCTACCAAGTCGATACAAGTAAGATTTTATTCGGTAAAAGATAGAATCCAGGATCACACCATAAGTCTCGAGCATATGAGATCAAAGAATATGCTTGCGGATCCGCTAACGAAAGGCCTACCACCCAATGTGTTCAAGGAACACTTAGCCGGTATGGGTTTAAAGGAAAGCCTATGATTCCTGGATTAGAATGCCCGATAAGATATAAGAATTCGTTTCTGACTAGAGGCGTGTACGGTGGCTATTGATTCTATCGATAGAGGATCGTGACGATAAGATAAGCTCTGTACATAAATCTAAGATGGAATGAGAGAGATACTGAAAAAGAAAATAAGATAAAGAATGAGATCAATGGGGAGATTGTTGGATTGATCTCAGTCCCAAAGGCCCAAAGGCCATGGGCCTTGATGTCCGCCCTGATCGGGGGCGCCCAACCCAACATGGTTGGTGGGCTCCTTTCGCCAGCGCTATAAAGAGAGTGGTGGGGGCCACGGCTCGACTCACGAGGTTGAACTGAGTACTCTCCCCACCGACACTCAAACCCTAGACCGATCGAGAGGGTTAGCGCTCCGGCGGCGGGAAGCTCCACCACGACGTCCACCACCGTCCCTGGCCAAAGCCGGTGGCGACCGGAGGGCCGACGAGATCTCCTACGAAGGGCCACTGCAACATCTTCCCCGAACGTCGCTGCCCGTAAGCAGATCTCCCTCAACGAACCACCTATGGCATCAACTGAGCCATCCAACACCTCTTCTTGTGATGGTATGAATCTAAGCCCTCTCCTTCCTCCATTCCTATATCTAGGACACCTTGACACATACATACACAGATCAAGTATTTACCCGTCTAGATCTATACACTAGCACGTAACTGTCACGCCGCAGGTGTTCCGCAGGACGCGGCCATCAGGTTCTCGGCGTCCACGGGAGGTTTCTTCGAGTCGCACCAGCTCCTCTCTTGGTCCTTCAACTCAACAGACATGGCAGCAGCAGGTAACCCCAACTCACCGGACACGGCAGGTATATTGTTAATTATCTGGTGGTCTCTGCTAGCTAGCTTAAGTATGTATATATACTCTTGCTTGGAGAATTGCATATGGACTCAGATAGTCCACTAGTAGTACGTCGGCCACTTGGCCCTCTCATCGTCACCGTCTAATAATTAATACAGATCGATCTAATGCCATTGCATGCAGATCCATCTTGCAAGATCAAAACATGGGTAATAGCAGTGTCTGTTGAAGGTGGCTGTTTACTAGTTGCAGTGATTTATATCATCACAGATTGCTGCTCTAGACGACGGGCGGGACGCCGCCCACCAGCAGCAGGTACCTACTTGGATTTAGCTGTAATCATATATTGTGTGTGAGAAACACTCAAACCCTTGGATACTGTTTGATTCAGCTGTTTCTTCAGACCAAAAACTCCCTAAGGCAGTTACCAGTGCGACAATATCGTTGCCAGGTAAAGACAGCATTATATTTTTGTAGTTTCTAATTATCTTAAGTAAGGTGAAAAAAAAAGACTTGGGTTAACAGTGATATGATTGTGTGCGGGAGGACATTCAGTTCCATTGGAATTCTCGTACCAAGAGCTCTTTGAGGCGACCGACGGCTTCAACGAGGGTACCAGGTTGCTCGGCTCGGGCTACTTCGGAGAAGTGTACCTTGGGCATCTGCCGCATCCGGGCTTGCCCAACCCGGATGTGGCGGTGAAGAAGCTGAAGTCGCATGCGGAGCAATTGAGGAAGAATTACGTCTCCGAGATCACGATCCTGGGCTTGCTGAACCACCGCAACCCCGTGAAGCTCGTCGGCTGGTGCGACGGCGGCGACGGCAAGCAGCTGCTCGTGTACGAGCTGGTGAAGAACGGGAGCGTCGACGACCACCTCCACGGGCCAGCTGGCCGGTCGTCGCCGCTGACGTGGCCGCAGAGGTACAAGATCGCGCTCGGCGTCGGTCGCGCCATAGAGTACCTCCACACCGGCTGCCACAACCTCATCGTCCTGCACCGCGACATCAAGCCCAGCAACGTGATGCTGGACGAGCGGTTCGACGCCAAGCTCGCCGACTTCGGGCTCGTGAGATCGGTGGACCCCGGCCAGAGCTCCCTCGGCGGCACGGAGATGAACGGGACCAGGGGTGCGCCACCGCCCACACGGTGAGCACGGCGTCCGACGTGTACAGCTTCGGCGTGATGCTGCTGGAGATTGCCACCGCCGGGAAGAAGCTGGCCGAGGCGCGGGACGTCAGGGACCTCGTCGACGCCGTCCGGGAGTGCTACCACAGGGGCGCCGTCCTTGAAATGGCTGACGAGCGGTTATGCCTAGACGACATGAAGGAGAGGAGGCAGGTGGGGCGCGTGCTGGCCGTCGGTCTCTTGTGTTCCCAGCTCCAGCGCCAGGACCGCCCGGATATCACAGACGCCGTCAAGCTCCTGTCGGATCTCAGTCATCCGCTGCCAGACTTTGGTGCCGAGAACAATCATGTGGCCCAAAAGGATTCGTGAATCAATCCATCCTTTCTTTGGCAGCGTCTTTGGCCTGGGTCTCGGCCGCCCAAGAAAGAGGAAAGGGAAAAGGTGATATTGATCAATTTTGTTTTGTATCCTAAGGCCCAAGGGCTGGAAACGCTCTGTGTAGCCCATAAAAAGCTAATTTCATTGCTAAAGAAATAAAAAGCTACTCCAATTTCTAATCGTCGAATATCCATTATCAGCACCACTATCGATAAATTTCCTACAGTACAAGTGTACATTTCGTCTTTAGCCACCCACAAAGCACCGTCTCCGTGTCAGTGACGAAAAATTCCTTGTCAATTTACAGCAGGGGCTAATCGGTTTTACCGCCGATGTTACTGATCAATCCAAAAACTTCCCTATGGCCTATGCAGATCACTGACGGCGACCATGGATCAGCTTATCTCGCCGTGTCCGAAATCCGAAACAAGAACAAGGGAGGATGACGTGGCGACAAAAAGCTCACGACTTCATATTCACCTTCAGCGCCAGGAGCTAGCGGTAGCAGTTAACCCCACGCCACAGCAACCCAAAATGGCCGGCGGCGACCGCGGCTCGTCCGACGCGGCGGCGGCGGAGGCGGAGCTCCGCCGGGGCTTCGAGACGCTCGCCGTGGGCTCATCCCCGGAAGGGGTCTTCGAGGTCCGCCTCAACCGCCCGGCCCAGCGCAACGCCCTCAGCCCTGCCGCCTTCGCGGAGATCCCGCGCGCCATGTCCCTCCTCGACCGCCTCCCCACCGCGCGCGCCGTTGTGCTCTCCGCCTCGGGCCCCCACTTCTGCGCGGGCATCGAGCTGGGCGGGCCCGGGAACCCGCTCGCCGCGGCCCCGTCCAAGGGCGCCGACCCCGTGGCCGCGGCCGAGGCGCTCCGCCGCGCGATCCTCGAGATGCAGGACGCGCTCACGGCGGTCGAGCGGTGCCGGAAGCCCATCATCGCGGCGGTCCACGGCGCCTGTGTCGGCGGCGGCGTCGACCTCGTCGCGGCCTGCGACATCCGGTACTGCTCCAGGGACGCCACGTTCGTGCTCAAGGAGGTCGACATGGCCATCGTCGCCGACCTCGGCGCGCTGCAGCGCCTGCCGCGGATCATCGGCTACGGCAACGCCGCCGACCTCGCGCTCACGGGCCGCAAGATCACCGCCATGGAGGCAAAGGAGATGGGATTAGTCAGCAGGGTGTTCGATTCCAAGAAAGAGTTGGATGCTGGGGTTGCAAAGATCGCCAAAGGTATGCACATCTATATCTGTTCATACTTCACCTACAGGTCCGTACGGTCGTTCTTCCCTTTGCTGAATGCTATACCCAGATTAAATTGTGTCAGATGAACTAAAAAATTACAAAAGAGTTTACAACGTTATTGGGGACATCAGAGTTTATATAGCTTCAAACATTACAAAAGCTGAATAAACTTTACAAAGGAGCTGAATTGCTGAAATGCCTTTGGATGCCTATGCCTGTGTAGCTCATGTGTATAGAGCTCAAGGCAACAAATGTGTTTCTAATGGGAACCTTGTCGATGTACTAGGATCGGTACACAGCGCGTTGGAGCTTTTATAGCTGTTACACCATGTGAAGTCATATGCTGATATGCCTGTGGAATTCATATAGATCCGTCTCCAAGGGGCAACCATGTGACGGACTGACGATCGTGGTGTTCATAGGTTGTAGCAATGTAGTGTTCACTGATTGTAGCCATAAATTGTGGTGCTTATTCCCATCTATTACGAGAAGACATAGTTCTACAAATTGTCAGTCTGTTGTTAAGCATGTTGAGTTGCACATTAGTGTTTTCTTAGTTCATCATACTAGGTTAATGCAAGTTGTCTTTAGTGCGGTATGCATGACCTGTTAATTCTCAGTTTAAACTGAATTTGGCTTATGATTTCAGACATAGCCGAGAAGTCGGCATGGGCAGTTATGGGAACCAAGGCTGTTTTGCTTAGAAGCAGGGATGTGACTGTAGAACAAGGCCTGGAGCATGTAGCCACATGGAATGCAGCAATGCTGAGATCTAACGATCTGAAGGAGGCCATCAGAGCATTCCTGGAGAAGCGGAAGCCTGTGTTCTCCAAGCTGTAATGATCAGATATGAATATATGATATCTATACTCTTATGTATCAGCAGGCGGGAAGAATAAAGTGAGGTGTTAGAATTAGACAGGAAGTACTATCGAGGCTACTGAGGTTCTTCTTGTTCTTCAGTCTGTTCCAGCCTGTATGCCCAGTCATATCCTGACTTCCTCATTTGCTCAGCCCCCCAGATTTGCACGGTTGTTCTTGCCATTTTGTCAGTCTGTATTTACACGGTGAAAGTCTAAATTTGTACTGTCCAAATGGATACTGAATCAATATATCCAAGAAGCGTAACTTAGCAGTACCCTTCATTTCACGGGCTATTTCTCAAAAACTTTTCAACAGGATCAAGATTGCAGCATATTAGCAACTCCAGAGATTTCAAATATATACTCATAAACAACAATTCAAACATATACTTTGAATAAATAGGCCGACTTAAATTGAAACAAAGAAATTAATCTTAGCATGGGTGCTCAGATAGAGTGCTGTTCATTAACTTCGAAGGTCAAATACTGTCCACAACCATTAGCATCCAAAGCCAAGCAACTCAAACTGTTTCAGTCAGGTCTACCGCGCCAATATATACAGACGAAATCAGACGGTGCCAAACTGGAGACGTCACAAACCAACTGCTTGAAACAACAATACAGGAAAGACATCTCAAACTAAGAGAAAGGTGATACTTAAAACCGGGACAAACTGGAAACAACCGCCATACAGGTGATGGGTCTATAACATTAGTGACCTTAAATGTCAGATCGAACAACAAATTAGCAGCGAACTACAGACCCTTAAATGGTCATTGCCATCATCGACCTGCTTCGACTCCCCAGCTTGTCCGCCCAGGGTTCGTCGCAGACGAGCCTTGCTCTTCTAGGCCTCCTCCAACTGCAAGGGCATCACGGCTGAGATCTGGTGATGCACTACGAAACCTGCCATCCTTGTCCTCCAACAAGTTGCTCAGACCTGCTCCCAAATCACCAATCTCAGCTGCCATCCTTGGCTCATCCCATGCTACTGGTTTTCTACCCATCTCAATGTCACCAACAGCTCTGCCCATGTTTGGACTCATGAAACCATTTGTTGCACGAGGCCTTAGACCATGCTCCTGAGGGACCTTGCCACGGAAGTCATTCTTGGAAGGAGGGATGTGTGTAAAGAAGATCTCCTTGATGTTCTCCACAACTCCCCTGTTGTATGGGTTGGCTCGTTGATCATAGCGATACCTGAAGTTCTCATATGTTGTCTACAGATGGTGAGGGCCAACAGATTAGAGATTGGCACAATGTAATTGCCATTGAAGACTACAAATATACCCTTGTGGGAAATGTTTTTTTACCTGATTTGTGCTCATGAGATACAAGTGGAACACAGAGAGGCCACCAACAAACCAAACCGCAATGAATGTGTAGATGATGAGAGCAATAGATGCAGGGGTCTTTGCCATTGCCTTCCAAATTGTTATCTGCTCTGCATTTCTGATTTTAACAATGTAGACCCAGCAGAACCCGAAAACATAAAGGCAGAGCAGAGTTGTTGAGAAGACAAACATATAAAAGAACCTGTAATTCCTCTGCACAAAAAATAAGAAATCTTGTAAGGTATTTAAAGCCTTACACAGTCCATGAAATTTAAGCAGAAGCAAAGGCATTCTTTAGAAGCGAAGGCATTCTAAACAGCAAAAGTGCTAAATAGTTTAATAATGCTAGCTAATAAACGAATATAAACAACGTAACAGACTAATGAGACAACAGGCAATACGTGATTTAGAACGAAGCGTTGGCAAAAGATTGTATACGAGAAAGCAAGGATATGCGGACAAACCAATCTATGTAATGTAAGAGAGCCGGACAGGCTTTCTGAGTCACATATGTTTGGTTGATGAACATACCAGTCCTATGCATTGTCCAACCCATGGGCAGTGATGGTCAAAACGCTCCACGCAATTGTTGCAGATAGAGCAATGGGAGCAACGAGGAGGCCTGTACAGCATGCAAGTGTCACAGTATTTTGTCTTCACAGTGATTCCATTGACAACAACATCCTTCACTCGGGGCAAACGCAAAGGTGGAGTCTGGTTAGCCCCAACCTCTGCATTGCCATCAAAACCTTCAGGTTCTGGAGGATGTGCATTGCGAGGTATGATACCCGGATCCCTCCCAGAAGTTAGAAGAAGAAGACTCAGATCCTGAAAAGGGGCACAATGCTAAAACAGGTTAGAGGATATGCTACCTATATACTTTGTTTTTTTCCCTCTTTACCAGGATGACCATGATGGAAAATAAATTTGTGTATGTATCAAATTATAGGATCAGAATAGGACCAGCAAAACAGGGCTAGAATAATACATGCAGATCAACCGCTTCAATTAACACATAAGGCACAAATAAGGTAGACTATAACATTTCGATACAATTAGAGGTACTTAAATCTGGCAGTTCACAAATCCTATAAGTATCATCTAATATGTCAATTGCCCAATTAACATGCCCCGAATAATACATGCAAAAGATTGAACATTTCCTATCTCTTATCACAAAGGGGAATAATCTCCTTTCGTGATATCAAAAACATATTTACATTTATATAATCATTAAACACTTTATCATTTAACACATGACACACGATGAAGGCAGAATATTGCAGCTTGGTCATTGGGAGCAATTGAATGACAGATCTTAAGTAGTATATCATCTAGCGGATCAGTTGTGTGAATAACATGCAATGCATAACATAAAGACAAAAGGGAAAGTGGCAATTTCCTGTTCGAATCATATATTTTGATTGTAATGAGACTGAACCACATAATCATGCAACAACCAGTTAAATTCACAATACACACGCCACATGAAAAACTGAACCTGTCAGCTTCGTTAAGACTTAGCTAGTATTCCAGTAACTGCATATATCAAGTAATAGAACGACACAACCAGGAAATCAATGAAGGTGGTGATTTAGGGGGAAGAAACAAGAATGGTACTCACATATGCTGTGAATAGAACTGCTGCAATCATTACCGACAATCCCATACCATAAGAGAAATCATCCATCAACCCCCTCGCAACGAATGCACAGAAGATTGATACAGGGGCGACAATTAGGAACATGGTGACAAACAAGGATCTAGCGTCAGGACCAAATATAAATCTCCCCTGAAGGAAAAACACCTGCAAAAGAGTTAAAACTACTGTTAACCACCCTTTCCATTTCTATTACCACAAAAGAGCATGAAGATCTAGTAAGAAAAGAACTTTGCTCAAGTGACATCGGTAACTCTGCGTACGCATATCTCACTCCAGAAAGAAGAGGTGCAAAGAGGAAAAAAAAACATTCCGAGTTGTAATAGACATTCTGTCTAAGGGTCATTAATACACTACTAGTCTAGTACTCAGCACTAACACTCAGGTTTTCTGTCCTGGACAGACCACAGGCGCTAACCTGTCCCAGAACCTAAATTCGGGGTACAGAATCATAAAATAAATGTGAAAATTGACTAATCATTTTTTTTTGGAACAATAATGACCAACCGATTTCACCAAGCTCAGCAAGGAAATCCTAGCATCTGCTTACGGCACAGGTGAGTCTAGTGCCGGTCCCTAGAAAGAAAGAAACAGTTAATTGAACTCGGCGCCCCAAGAACGCGCAGATCCGCACCACAAACGCAACGACGAAACGAGGGGAGGAAGAAACGAAGGCGTAGAGGGACAGAGAAATAGAGAGGAGGGGCATTCCGCTTACATTGTTCCCCTTCCAGGCCTTGTACACTAGCGGCCCCTCCCCGCCAGCGCCGGCCCCGGCGCTGGCGCTGGCTCCGTTCATCGCCGCCGCCGCCGCGAATAGCCGTCGGGTTCGCGGCCCAGATCACTACATAGCCGGCGGCACGGCCACCTCCCTCCTCCACCCCCGGGATCGCCGCGCCGCTGGTGATGTCAGCTCGCAATGCCGCACCCCGCCGCTGCGCCGCCGCTGATGTCGGAAGAGAGAAAGAGAGAGCAAATGGAAGGCCTTCTGCTGGGGACGTGCAGTAATATGTCATCTCGTCTAACTTTTACAGAAAAGCCCTCCATTTTTCCTGATTTTTGCTCTCCGTACAGGCGCAGGCGCGTAGCAACAAGCAGCAGAGCTCCGCCATATGCGCGATGCCCAACAGAGAACAGACTACAGAGGCCCACTTTTGTTTAATGCTAATTTTCCCTCTATTTTTTGCTTGATATTAAAATGGTTTTGTGCCACCTTTCTGTGTGTGTGTGCAGAAAGTTGTTTGATTTGATTGGGGGTTAGTGCAGCAGGTGAAGGGAGGGCTACTTGTCCACCAAATTCTTGCTGGCAGGCAGGCATGAGATTTTGGGGCAAGTTGGCGAACAAAGCCTAGAGGGTTTGTTGCCCCTCCAAATAGGACAGTAATAACGCTCCTAATTCGAGAGTTGTGGCCGTTAATTTTATCTCCAGATGTACTGGATGAAGAAGCTGCTGTGTTGGTTCAACTGCCCAGCTGCAATGCAACTGTTAATGGTTCAGCTGTTATGGCCCCCAGGTCTTCTTCTTTTTTTTTGAAGAAACATATGGCCCCCAAGTCATTGTCGGGCCAAAGGAAAATCTACCTATTCTTCTGCATGTGCCATAACAGAAGAACTTTTCTGGTGGAATCAGGTGGCAGTAGAGTACTAACTGAAAATGATTTCGTATTACATCGGTGACTATTGCTTGTTGGATCTCCATCTCCGTGCACACAAATGTAGCATGGTAACTGCGAAATCATTGCCATCATGAGCTTAGTTTCCACAAAACTAGTGCAGCAGTGGGATGAGTCATCCGTCAATGAGCAGGAGAAATATGAATAGCATCAACTACGGTGAAGAAATAGAAGGAATTTAACTTCAAAAAAGAAATAGAAGGAAGAAAGAAGAAGAAGGAAAGGCAATCATCGAGCTCAAGCCTAGGGAGTGTGTGAAGATGTGAAACCAGGCTGAAAAGTGGTGTCGCCAGTTGGACGCCGCGGCCGGCGCATCTCATATCGTCTGTCGTCTCGCTTTCCCGAAAGCCTTGGACAGCCGGTGGCCAGTCGCTCGCTGTGATCATCCTTCTCCCCAATCATTTCCGGCTGCCCAACAGGGATCCGGAGCTCCGTATAAACTACTGTATGGCTTGATATCCCTAGCAAAAAGTACTACTAGTAGACACTGGCAGTATTGACCAGCCTGGATTATTTTTTTTTTTGAGGGGGACCAGCCTGGATGGACGGACCAGGAGGAATTGTACTTGTACTCTCGTGTCGGCCCAGTTAGGAAGTAGGGCCCAGGCGATTTTAGTGGGCCAGGAAGGAAAGCAACAACACATCTAACCAAAGAAGGAAGGGGGCCAAGCAGTGGGCTGGGCCCAACAATTATTGGGCCGGGCAGGAACTCTCGCCGTCTAATTTCACCAAACCAATACCCTCCGAAAAAATCGTGTGCTCCTCGACGCTTTGCTGGTTTCAGGCAGGTCACGGACACAAACATTTTGTCTGCTAGTACTACCGAACACAAGTGGTAGAGACCTCCCAGGCTCCTGATGTGAGGGAGCACCAAAGCCCAGGGAAGAAAGCACGCAATCCCTTGCACAGGAGCTCACAAGTTACCATTCATTCCCTGTGCTCCACGGAAACGGCACCGCGCAACAACACACAAAGGCACTGCTTGAGACGGACGTGTGGCCTCACTTGCTTGGCGTCCCGTCCGTGTCAGCAACGCAACGCGCACGACACGAACCCCGGCGGATGTGGACACCTCCGCCATGGACGCCGAGCACGAGACCGGCCAGCAGAGCGCGCTGGCCGCTGGCACTTGCAGGGACGGCAACAGCAAGCAGCGTCGCTTGCTTTGCTTGCCGGGCCGGCAGGGTTCATCGAGCTGTGCCTTATTATGCATCACCGGCGCCCGTCGCGTCGGATCGTCCGTGCACGCAGGGCCATGCCACTCCCGTCTCATGGTGCCCTTGGCATCGTCTGCATTTGCCCGCAAACGCAAACCAGAGGCCGCAGCGGGCACGACACCAGCTACGTCCAGAGGCGGCGTCTGTCTGAATGAGTACTCATTGGTCATTGGTGTCTTCTCTTTTTTTTTTTTCCCCCGTGCCGCGTCACTTACTCATTACTGACGTTCTCACTTCTCTTCTCTCATCCTCAGGGCAGACACAGCGAAGGAAGATCGTCACGCCGACCACCGCGGTGGAGAACGAGATGTTTGTTGGTCGGCGATGCGCTTTTATTTCTCACGCAGGTCAACACATGCTGACATTTACTTTTTAGTATTTTTCTGAACGAGAGAAACCCATGCTGACATTTGAACGAGCACCCGCGCGGCCGGCGTGCACACCACCGGCTTGGCGTCGGCCGCCCGGCGAGGCGACGACTTTTCTCTTCGTCTCTACCTTGCCGATGCACGAGGGGTGTCAGCGCCTTTTGATTCCTTTCTCGGAGTCCATGGGCCATGGCGTGCGGGTAATAAAAGTAGACAGAAAGATTAGAACAAGCTGTACTGTAAATGTGGAGGATCCAATGTAATGTGGTAGGTGCGTCAGGTCAGGACGTAAGGTTCAGAAAGGCAAGCCGCAACGGCGGGCGGTGGCCATGGCGTGGAAGCTCCTCCTCCTCCTCGTGAGATATTTAACTTTTTACCACTGTTAAGAATGACGCCTCTTCGTATAGCACTCTTGCGGTTGGCACTACGTTTTTAGCAGCAGAGAGAGAAGACTACATACAAATTTACCACTTTCGCTCGCGTGGCACACCAACAGTACAATCCAGCTCAGATCCTAGTCATCAGGCGTAGGTGAAATGTCTGTGTTGCCCCCTGACCTCATATGCTAACTATCTGACACGTGGGACCCACCACTAAGCATCATCTTCAACCTCTCACCATCCTTTATTCCACCTTCGCGTCCACTCGAGACATGGCACTGGCACCAGCGTGCACCAAGCGTCGAAGCCAAGCGATGCCCGAGGGCGCAATCCTCGTGACGCGCGCTCACACGCCCCTAATACAGCAGCCACCGAGGAAGCTCGAGCCAATCCCGTGGCAAGCACGCACGCACGGAGGCCAGCCAATTCGGGTGCCGCGTGAGCAGGCTGGGCGGCGGAGATCCCGGCAGCGGCAGCGGGGGACGGGGATGGTGGCGGTGGAGATCCCGGTGGTCGACCTACGCCTCACCGACGCGTCGCCGCAGGAATCCACGCGGCTGCGCGAGGCGTGCGAGCGGCTGGCGACGACGACGTGCCCTGGGAGCTCCTTCCCAGATGAAGGCCGTTGTGCGCGCTCTCTTCGACCTCCCTGACGTGCAGACCCACACGGACTCAGGATACCTCATCGTGCTCCTTGAGGATGAGTTCGTCGGCACCCTCGAGGTGCTGGACCCCGCCATCGGCTAGTTCGTGCCTTGGCTCGAGCAATCGACGATTATTGGCCTGGCTTGGGCTCTCGCTCGGGAGCTGGTAGACGCTGACCTCCTATGAGATGTCTCGGTGCTCTAGAGATTTAAGTTTTTAACCACCCTCTCCATCTCGATCTATGTCTTGCGTCTCCAAGCGTGGAGCAACGGGAGGTTGAAGATGACATGGGTCCCACGCGTCAATGACATGAGAGTGGGGAGGAGATGGCTAGCAGATGAGCTCAGGGGCAGCTTGGTCCTTTCGCGTCTCGAATTCACGCTGTCATGGTGAGTTGGCGTGCCACGTAAGCAAAAGTGGTAAACTCGTATGTATTTTCTCTCTCTGCTGCTAAACACGTATTGGCAACCACAATAGTACCATACGAGGAGTCATCATCCGCAAGGATGGTAAAAAGTTAAATATCCCCCTCCTCCTCGTCCTCTCCGGGACGGCAGCGAGCGAGAAAAGCAAAAGCGATCAAGAATGTGAGCGAAGGCAGCCAAAAGGACGCAAAGGAAAGCCACCGTACCGTACCATGGACACACACACAGGGCGAGCGCTGGCCTCACTCAACTGCAACACTGCAACTGCAACCTTAGAGTTGGGATGAGACGAGACGACAACGAACGAGATGCCTTGTGCCATGGGAAAATTCCAGGGCCTGTTTAGTTCGTAAAAGTCCTTTTTACTTCCTATTCATCCCCCTCACAGAACACGCATCCCCAAAAATTCTTTTTTTACCTTTCCTATTCATCTCCCTCACATAACACGCATTCCAGAAAAAAAGTACTTTTTACCAGCCTCAACTAAACACAGCACCAATCCCGGCAAAGGCCCATGAAAACAATCGTGCTCCTACTCATCATCGTTCCAATTTTTTCAACAAAGACCAGATTCCCAACTATTCACTATTCATTCCAACTTTTCATTATTTTTTTCTCACAAAACACGTTTCCCAGCGGATGCTACAGTGTTTTTCTTATGCTGCAGTGTTTTTTTTCTACAATCTAAACGCACCAAAACATAAACCACACACAAGGCTCATTTCGTCTCTGCAATGGCAAAACTTGGTTTCACCGTCCATGGCGAGGGTTCGTCCTTGTTCACGAGGGAGAAGAAAGAAACAGGCCTTTGCTTTGTCACAGCAGCAGAGTAGGAGACTCCCATCCAAAAAGGAAGAGAGCTTCGTATAAAGCAAGCCGAGGGGCGCGCAGGGCAGTTAGAGTTGGAGGTTGAGTCCGTTTCACGCCACCGCGCCACCACCTATAAAACGGCCGCCCCGACTGCCCCGACGTTTCCTCTCCTCCACACGACGGACGAGCCCCCCACGAGAGATCCCTCAAATCCCGCTCCAATCAATCCACCCTACCGCCGCCGATCGCTCGCAGCCGCCGGTGCTTATCTACCCGCATCATCCACCCTTCCCTCTCGGATCTCTCTCTCGCCGGCAATGGAGGGGCGGCGGCCATCCGGCGCGGCGTGGCGGGTGCAGCAGGGCCCCGTCGCGGGGCTACCAATCGGCTTCCGCTTCCGCCCCACCGACGAGGAGCTGCTGCTCCACTACCTCCGCCGCAAGGCGCTCGATTGCCCGCTCCCCGCCGGCGTCATCCCGGACGCCGACCTCGCCCGCCTCCACCCGTCGGACCTCCTGCCCCACCACAACCCATCCGCAGGAGGAGGAGGGGACGCCGACGGGGAGCGCTTCTTCTTCCACCGCACGGCGACGCGGTGCTGGCGCAAGGGCGGCGGCGCGGCGAGGGCGGCCGGCGACGGCGTCTGGAGGCCGTCCGGGAAGGAGAGGCTCGTCGTCTCGCCGCGGTGCGGCGGTCGCCCCGTCGGCACCAAGCGGTCCCTCGTTTTCTTCCATGGCCGCGGACGCCGGGCCAAGCGCACCGGCTGGGCCATGCACGAGTATCGCCTCCTCCCCGCCGGACTCCACCCCTTCCATGGCTGCGCCGCTGCCGGCGCCAACCCACCCAATGCCCCCCATGTAAGCATTTGTGATGATCCGGATGGTGACCCTTTTTTTTGAATTGTTGCGGCGGCGCCTGATTGCAATTGATGGTGAATTGATTCAGGTTAGCAACCATGGCGCGGCGGCGGCCGACTCCGACTGGGTGGTCTGCCGCATATTCAGGAGGACCAAGCCGGCGGCGGCGCACCGTGATCAGGAAGATGATGATGAAACAGAGGACATGCCTTCGTCGCCGTCGTCTGCGTCGTGCGTCACCGACACCTCCGAGACCGGCGAACAGGAGCAGGACGACGAGGACGAGAGCAGCAGCAGCAGCAATGGCGGCCGCAGCAGCTGCAGCGTCGCCTCTAATTGAGAGAGAGTAGAGTTTGACTAGACCGTTAATCTCGGGCCCCGCCATGTTCTAATGAACGCCCTCCAGTGCCCTTCTAATGTCGTAGGAATCCTAAGCACCTAGTAGCAAGCGATGAAGAGTGTGAGAAGAAGATGATCGAGCTCAACCAAAAGAAAAAGAAGCTAATGGCTTTTCATGTTTGAGCTCATCACGAATTCAGAGTTGTTAATTAGAGAGATATTAATCGGAATTTCCTTTTTGCAATCAAATCAATCATCGTCATTTGCTGTGTCGTCCTCCCAGAGCTCATCTTATTTTGTCTGGAGTGAAGTGTGAACCAAAGCAATCTCTCTATACTCTGACTGACGCCTCTTGCTTGCATCCCCTTTTCGATTTCTTGCTGTCACCAAACACTTGTGCCAACTGCAAATACTTAAGCAGAAGTGGAAAGCTTAAGCAAGCCAAGCTCCACAAGGAACCGATACCCCCCAGCAAGACACAATGCAGAGACCACACAGCAACCATAGCTTGAGTAGTTCAGTGCAAGGAACAGCAAGACAGGGCATATAAACAAAGCAAGAATCATGCACAAAAAGGGGCAGAATAAAGATGGAGTTTTGAGCAGGGAGAGAAAGGCAGGCCAGAAAGGGCAGTGCACTTAGGAGACGGGGAGGGGATGCAGAAAGGAGACGATGATAAGGTTCCTGATACTCTCGCTGATTGGCAAGAGGCAGCGGCGAGATACCTTTCTTCCCCAGGGGGCTTTTCTCACTCAGTCACAGGAATAAGGAACCTGCCTGCTGCTGCTGGCGAGAGGAAGACGAAGAAGAATAGGAATAGGAATAATCTCGGTGTAATCTCGATGGTCTGCCTGGTCCGGTCCAACAGCTGCAGATGCCAAGCCAAACGAGCTCACCTCGACGCCCGCTTTGAATCAAATCGAAGCGAATATTTGATTTGGGGGAATTGTTCCCGCGCACTGACACGATCGCTGTCCCTAAGTAATGGCTAGAGGCAGATGCGTTCCTGCAACCGATGGCGATTCGGTTTTTACTGCTCCATCTGCGGCCGGGGACGACGAGCAAGACTGCAAGAGCCACGGCGCCATGACGCACGAGTGAGATCACCACCGCCGCGTTGCTCTGCTCCGGACTAGCCGGCGTGAACAAGAAGTGAGCGGCGGCGGCGGACTTGAGTTTTTTCTTCAACAGGAAGGAAGCCGGACAGCAGCTCAACCCTGAGAAATCGCAGTCCCCGACTGTTGTTGATTTCAACAGCGGAGAACGGAGGAAAATTGACTTGGGCCGCAGGCCCCTTGTTGTCTTCCGTGATTCCGTCAGGGTTCAGACTAAGGATTAGAACATCACCGGGTTTTGGACCTTGGAGGCAGACTAGATGACAATACGACAGTAACCGGACATGGGTTAAGTCGTTAACAGCTGGTCATCATCGGGGAAGAAGATGTAGAGTCAAAGCCGTACTGATTGGACAGTAACAGTGGGCCCTGAAGCATCAGGGACTTGATCGTCATCAAGCAAAGATGCCGGCTGCCGCGCAGGAGGTTGCCAATAATGCAAGGCAAAGCCACAGCTCAGCGGGGATTGGAAGTAAAAAATACTTTTTTAGATGGATAACACACTGGGAAGCGTGTTCTATGGGTGTGATGAATAGAAAAAACTTGTTGGAGAAGTACTTTTTCCTGAATCTGAACACAACATAGCTGCCATCGAGACAGCGGCAATCTCATCACACCCCTGAGGGTGTGTTTAGATTGTAGGAAAAAACACTGTACCATTAGAAAAACACTGTAGTACTCGTTGGGAAACGTGTTTTTGCAAGGAAGGAATAGTGAAAAGTTAAAATAAATAGTAAAATATTGAAACGAATAGCTAAACATGGTGAGATGGGCGTCGCCATCGGATGAGAACGGACAGATGGATCCTGCACGGCTCCCCGATTTCAATGCCGGCCATGCGGGTACAGTGTCCTCCCTTCGCCTGCGCCACGGCGTCGCACGGGCACGGTGACATGGCCATGGCCGTGGACGCCGGAGAGACCGCCCGCCAAGGGTGACCATGCCGCCGCCGGTAGCGGCCGCCATGGGTGTCCGTGCACTCTCACGCTGCCGGCTGGTGCATGCCTGTGGTCGCAAGCTCGCGACGGCATGTTGGTGCCCTCGACACGCAACGCAACGGGGGGCGACTGATGTCACGGAGGGAGGGACACGGTGCCCGCCCGCCTCACAGTGGGTAGCAAGCGCGCACACACACGCTGACACGAAAATGGGGGTTCAGTTGGTACCGAGAGGAAGCTTATGTGAAAGGAGAACGACACGGATTCGGGGTGGTTTCTTTTCTTGCAGCGGGATAGCTTGAATCCCACACTTCGGGACGGTACTGCCGCGTTTGAAAGGTTGGCGGCTGTGGATCTGAATCTGAACATGCAGTGCAGCGAGGAATAAATGGCTGCCCTGCCAACGGTAAAGGTGAAATTCGAATAGGGAAGCCAAAATATGTTGTGGATCTTACTTCTTACCTTAAATTTATGTATCCAATATGGTTAATCACTAATTAGCACATCAATTGGTGATGGAACAACTAGCACTACTGCAAATCAAAACCAATCTTCAGAAGTAGGACGTCCTAGAAAACATGATGAGTTCAGTGGCAAGACCTATCATGATTAGGTCAATCATAAGAGCAATGGGTACTCCGGCTGGTCATTAGCCAGACTGCCAGACCTACTTAGCATTGCCCAGATTTCACAAACATCTTCTGGAGATGATTTCTTCTGAAGCGACAATCAAATTAATCATGTTAGGTCATACATTGTGGATCAAGCAAGGATGCATAGCAGCAGTGCAGCACCATCAAATTAGGGGGTGTTTAGATTGGGAAACATTCCCCGAAAAAGCACTGTAGACCCGAAAAAACACTGTAGATGAATAGTGTTCTGTGAGTGGGAGAGATGTGATGAATAGGGAAAAGTTGGATGAATAGTGTTTTTTTGGGAGAAAGTTGGTGAATCTAAACTCACCCTTAATCTGTGTTGTATTCAAATGTTGTTGGGTGTATATTGTTGCACCTGCACTTCCCCAGTGGCCTGGTCAGTCTGAACTTGAACTGATAAGGAATGATTTAGTTAGCCGTGTCTTTTTTTCCCAATGGTTTTTTTTCCTGGTTCAAAATGATGACTGCGTTTTTTTTTAAGATCATGGCTGGTCAAAGAAGCAGGGAGTGACCAAGCGATGGTCTGTCAGGAGGTTCAGAGTATTTTACTACAAGCCCTATCGTCTTCTCTTATGATCATAAACAAAGATGGCTCTGTCTGTTTGTGTTTGTGTTTGTGTTATTACCGTAAACAAAGATGGCTCTGTCTTACTATCAGGAACGAGTGGCCGGGCGAGCACATGTGGATTCTGATTTCTGAATCACTAGTGTTGGCTGATGGCTCTGGCGGTGCCTTATTTGTCTCTGAAATTGTTCTGAAAAAGAAAACCAGGTGTCATGCAGGAGCATCAACGGCGAACTCGTCGGCATCCTTTGTCTAGTTGCTTGCAACAACAGGGCGCTCGCTTGATTAGGGAATGATGCAATGGATTAGCCAACGGATCGGATCAACCAACCAAGCCAAGCCAACCTGCTAGGGCACATCTGGGTGGGCATGGCATGTGCCGGCCGGGAGAGGCGGCGACAGGCATGTGGTTACGTGCGGGCGTTGCCACGCTGCCTCAGGACGCGCCGACCGGCCGGGAGTTGCCGCCTCGCTCGCCGGTGTGTCCTCGTGCGGCGGCGCTGCCCGGCAAGCCACAGCCAGTACTGCCCACCTGCCCCACGGCTTTGATCTTGGGAGCTTGGTCACGGCACTGCCCTCCTGTGATGCTCTGCCCCACGGCAGCAGGGTCGCTCGCTACTGCCAGACGCCACCAGTCAGGCTCACTTTTCCAAGGCACGGTGTGTGTGTCAGCAGCGTTGTGGTTGCTTGCTCCCTTTCCCAAGACCAAATCCGTCGTCCATCAATCAGACCATCACCACCGCTGGATCGTCAGACTGTCCGTCCTCCGTCCGTCTCATCAAATGTCAACCATGAACGCCGGGCTCGGTCCCTTTCGTGTCCAGCCAATCCAAAAAGTCCATGGATTGGATCATGGGCAGCAACGGCAGGGGTACTGCCCTTGCCCTACCCTAGGGAGCTGAGCCATGGCTTGTCTCTCCTCGCAAGCCATCGTCACGACGTCACCACACCCCGGAGGCGGAGGCCACAGGCCATGCCGCCGCTCCGTGCCACACAGCAAGGAGTTTTCAGGGCGCCACCGAGCAAAGGACACGGGGTCCTTGCATTGCTTCCACCAACTGACACGGCATCTCGTCCGAGTCATCTCTACCATAGACACACCAGAGGGAATGCATCGCACTGGTACGAAGGGAGAAAAACAATAAGCCACGATTCCACGAACGAGATGGCACCAGCTGCAGCAGCTGTAGTAGTCCTCCTCAGGACGCTATCCATGCATGGACAGACTGAAGAGAAAAAAAAAATAAGAAGGCCCAATGATAGGCATGTTGTGGGTTAAGTGCGTGGGATGGGTTCACTGAACGCCACATGTGTGATAATGGCCTGGGGGGGCATGCATTGGCTTGATTCTTAATCACCGGTCAAATGATAAGCTACAAAAATATATAGGCATGGCACGCATGCATGAGCTCAGAAAGATCATTTGAGATTACTACTACTGTCCTTTGATTTCAAAATTCCAAGCATACGATATGAGTATTAAATCGAGCTGCATTTTGTGACTTGCAAGCTCAACAAGCCACTCCAAGCTGTTTGTTGTTGCTTGCTGACCCTACCATGGCTGCCGTGCCAAGGAGACGTCTCTCTCTTCGCACCTGCTCTGCATGGGAGCAGCCTGCCTGCTGAGGGAGACTGGGAGAGTGGCTGACTGTTGTGTTGAGAGCATTCCAAGCGCTGCCGAAATGCCCATGTGATGTGGTGGTCGGCGTAGAGGAACAGAGGGAAAAGGTGTTCGTGGAGTGGAAGAAGAGACTTCCTTTGGATCGGAGTAGCCGGCAACTGAATCCCTCTCCAATTCTCCATTGATCCATCCATTCGGCCTTGACCGGCAGGGAAGGCGGTTGGGTTACCTTCCCTTCCCTCCAAGGGAATCCTCTGATGGTGATCGGCTTTAACCAGCGTGCTGAGCTTGCAGACACAAGAAAGCAACTTCTCCCTTATTCTGCTCTGAACTTTGCAATATCCAGCAGGAGGTAGAAGATGTGCCCTGCATTGTGTCCATGGCAGTTACCTTACCTAGCTGGATCTTACGCATTGAAAGCAGGGCACTGGCTTGCAGTGCCATTAGCAACACAACATCGATCCACACTCCTCCACTGTGTCAGCGTGTGAGGCGCACAGGTTGTGTTCCTGCAAATGAAAATGCAACTGGGAGACGATCGCAATCAATGGGCTCTGTTCAGCCAGTTGTGTGTTGCTTCCTTGCTTGCATTCAGGGATCCTGGGGCTGCTGAATTATTGGAAGGAGAATTGGAGACCATGGACGGCTTCTACAACGTGAACAGAAGATCGAGCCCCAATCCATTGGCGCGAAATGCAGCCTGGACACAAAACATGGCTGATAAATTGCCAGAAGATCCCGTTCGGCTGTCAAATCACTGCAGCAGCAATGTGTAACCAATAGCAATACTGTGTCTGAAGAAGGAAATGCATGCATCATCTTCTTTAAAAAAAAGGTTTGTCTGAAGAATAGATTGCACCAGCAAGTCCTGTTTTTTTTTCAAGATCCGTAGTAACTTTTTCACGTGCTAGTCTTAGCTCTGCACCAAACCCTAAGACCTGTGACGAATGGAGTCTACTGCTATTCAGCAAGTGTTAGGTTTCATTCACATGGAGCTGCACAAATAGCATGGAGCAGTTGAGCTACCTGCACGTAGCTCGAAACTGTTTCAAAGGAAAAAAAAACACCTAACTGAACTGAAGATATGAAACGCAAAAAAATAATACGCAGATAAATAATTTCTCTCTTGATTTACAAAAGCGTCTCTCTTACGGCTTTGAAGAAGCTTTAGTGATGAACACCAGCATCCAACAAATTCAGACATCTACGGAAAACAAATTGAGAAAACGCCGGGCTGTTGTTTGTCAAAAGCTGGCCCATCTAGCGCACGCTGATCTCTTTGAGAGCCCATCACAGGATGACGTCTGCCAGGTGGGCCTTACTTTTTAAGGCCCATCACAGGACGACGTCTGCCAGGTGGGACCGCCCATCAGGCTCATTGCTCAAGAAAAAGGTGGGACCCTCCATCGTCATCCCGCTAAACCCGGGCCCTCCGAGAAACCCGCGCCGCCGCTCGCCGGCAGCAACGGTCGAAACCGCCCCCGGGGGCGCGTCTCCTTACTAAGGCCGCCGCGCGGCGCGGCACCCATCCCCTTCCGCTCCGGTCGTCATCGTCATCCCCACGCTCTGGCGCCCCCTCGCGCCTCCCGCCGCCCCCGCGCCTCCCCCTCGCAGGCCGCGATGGGGTGCGGGGCGTCGACCGCCGACGGGGCTGAGCCGCGGCGGCGGGGGTGGGCGCGGGTACGGGGGCTGGGCGGGCCACACAGCGGGGCGTCCACCACGGGTCTGCCGCAGCAGCAAGGGCACGAGGCGGAGTCGCCGTCTGCCGGGAGGAGACGAGGGTGCAAGGTGGCGCCGGAGCCCGGGGCCCACGACGAGGAGGCCGCCACCGGCCCGGCGTTGCGGCCCATGCCGGGATCCCCCAGCTTCAGGTACTACTGCCAGAAGACGGCGTTCGTCGACAAGATCGTCGCTGACGCAGACGACGGCGAAGGCTCCGTCAGGATCAGAGGTTCTTAAACTTAACGCAATCCTTCGTTGGTCATTTCTTGAGCTGCATTGGTGCTGAAATTTCTTGGATCATCCTTCTCCTCCTCTGCACTGCAGCCACGTCGCGTCAGGCAAGCAATGGGGACGAGGTCACCACAGCCAATGCGCAGGAGTCCAGTCAGGTAGACGGTCCATCCAACATTCCAACCTTTCATGACAGCGGGCATGAGCTCCTCATGACATCTAATAAGCAAATTAAGAATTGCATATGCACTTGTATAGCTATGAATCTATGGTATCTTCTAACTGTCAACCTGCAGGTGTCCGAACCTAAAGAGGGAGCCAGGTGGCTTCGGTTCAGAGGCTTGTCGATGGTCGCCACCGCTTGGCACAACTTGTTCAGCCGCCACACCAGCAAACCTTCACCACCTCCTGCTGCTGTAAGACCACATGTCTGATCACGCAGCGCTGTATGGGATCCTTTTCATTTTACTATGTCTCAGCTTGTAAGAAACATGGCTGATTCAGTCATCGTCAATGATACTAGCTTTCCATCATTTGCTGCTGTTTAATCTTGGTTAGTGCTTCTAAGCTAATTCTGTGTCTGAGAATCTGATTCTGTAAATGATGATAAGGAGCATGAGCACTGGTCAGCTCCTGCTGTCAGAGAAAAAAAAGGTACAAGTTTAGCGTTTGGGAAACAGAGCAATATGGAAGCTGTTCACAAGTTTTCGGTGATCACATTCTCTGCATTTCTGAATCATTGATGACCATGTCGCAGTATCGTTAGTGCAAGGTTAAGAGCATGAGCAACAGCATTAAGCATCCCTTTGATCCCCTCCTTTCCATTCTCCTCTGATTTTGATGCAGAGATTGAAGTTACAAAATTGTTCTCAGATCTTACTCTGTTGCTGATAAAATTTTGTAATCCATTATACATAATAAATGCATTATACACAACTCATACTCTGTACAAGTAAAACCTATCAATTGTGGTAAAAGTTCATCCGTTACTAACTAGCATCTATAAAAAGGACAAAAAGGAAAACATGGTTACAATGTCATTTGACTGCACCTACTACATTTCTCCCTTTCCCTCTGAATTGCTCCCTATTCTTTCTTCTCACTTCCATTGGATGGCCAAGTGAGTAAGGCCGGAATGCACCTATGAGAACAGTGGAAGGTGCCATATTGAGGCTTGGCTTGGCCTTATGCATGCCCTTCTTCGGGCTATTCAGGTAAGATTTCATGTGACTGAATATTACGCTCGGCATTTTCTTTAGCTCAACCACAGAAGACGTGAAAAATTCTTCAGTGTTTCCATCAGCTGTTGAATCTAGGCTATAACCAATTGAAGCATCCAAATGCGGTGGAGGAAATCTCTCCAGTTTGGTAGTGCTCGTGCTTGTTACCAATCTTGGTACCTGAAGATAAAATTAACACATTTCATCATTTATTCATTTTTTTTCTCTAAATAGTTGCTTAAATGTGGCAATTTAAGCACGATGCTGTCGAGGTTCGAGTAAAATATTCTTGTGGAGGAAAAGGGAGTAACAAACACACCTTTGGATTTGCTTGTGGCTTATTATTGACATCTGGAGTAAACACTCTGCGCCCAGGATTTTGAGATGCATGCTGTCGGTTTTTATGACGTTCTACTGATCCATTAACCCTTGACTTCCTGGAAATTATACAGATGTTGAAGCTTTCTGTGAACAAAAGAAAACGACTAAAATAAGTGCAAAGAGTAGGGCCAAACCTTTTGTGCTTCTCGTACTTCAGCTTCACGTCTCTTTCTTTACATGGTGGATACCGGGGAAGGCTTGATGGCTCACAGGCATACGGCTCTGTCCTGAAGAACTGAGTCCATGGAAAATGATAGCTTGATAAGTACAGTTGAACATAGGACCACTTCATGAGTTCCTACTCAAAAACTAATCTAAGTTACATCAATGCAAACTACCCTAATCCATTCTTTTGTATACTGTCAGTCGAAATTTACTGTTTCCTTGCCCCTCCTTTTGTATCTGTTCCATGTAGCATTTTATTTAAAATAGTTTGAGGGTTGAAGGATAGTACTAACCTCACTGTTCAGAGCATCACTTGCGGTGCATCTCATATCTGGGTCAATTGATAGGAGAGTCTCAAGAAGTGAGAGGGCAGATGGTGGTACATCTTTAAACTTTTCAGCTAGGCACCGTTCATATGGCTTGAATGTAGGATGCACGAACTTCATTTTCTCCCAGTAATCCTCTGATGGAGTACCACACAACTTGAAAATTCTGTGCAATTGTTCCACCTAAACAAACCAATCAATAGTTGCTAAATGAATTGATTTGCTACACTCTACACAAACTAATATTTCAACTGGACTGAATTTAGTACCTCTGTTCTTCCGGGGAATATAGGCTCACCGAGAAGCAGTTCAGCCAATATGCAACCCACACTCCAAAGATCAACACCAACACCATAGTGAGTTGCTCCTAACAAGAGTTCAGGTGGACGATACCAAAGCGTGATCACTTGGCTAGTCATTGGCCGCATGTTGTCAGGATCATAAGAGGTGGCGAGTCCAAAGTCTGCTATCTTAAGAATTCCATCGTTGCTGACAAGTAGGTTCGAGCTCTTGATGTCGCGGTGCAGAACACCATTGGTATGGCAGTGTTCAATCCCAGAAAGTAATTGTTTCATGTAGCACTTCACCTGCAAACAAGGAATCAGACTTCATTAATACAAACATATGACGAAATCAGGCGTGCATTTCTCAGTAACTGTGTAGCTTAAAAACCTAGTTGGAACATTCCTTTTTCATAATATAAAGTAATTTAAAACATTTCTACGTTTATTATTGCCTGTGAGTCAATTTTACTGAACCAGGCTGACCATTTCCATAGAGTCCAAACGGCAATACAGCGCTTTACATGATAGAGTTTCAGAGGTAAGTTCCAGTCAAGTTAACTGCAGCCAATGTTGACAGTTGAAATGTCTGTAGTTTGTTGAAGGGATTTCTGGGAAGCAGTGTGCGCGCAAAAAGCATGAAACGCCTGTCTCTATCAGGTGGACTCATGCATTCAAACCTAGGAAATACTCTGCTTACTCTAGTAGACTTACAGGTCCACATCACAGCGGGGTGTTCCGTTCTGATAGATTTGTTTGCTTCTTGCAAAAAGCTATAATGCCAAATTCTACTGCCGATAATCAGTCAATGATGCTTCTTCCAGAACTAAAGAAAGAAGTTACATCAATTAAAAAATATTCGGTCTCCCAAATAGAAGACTAGACTGGTAAGTATATGCCGACAACGCTACAAAATGTCTTGGTTTCGTTCCCTTAATGTTCCCTTGAAAAGAGGTGTCATGTGTCTTTCCCAAAAAAAAAAAAAAGAAAAAAAAAGAACGACCCACATGTTCCATTAGAAAGCATCCCTTCTTCGCATTTGAATTCACAGGCACAGCAGTGCTGACTGCCGCCTATACTGATCAATCAAACCGTATGGTATTGACAAACTTTTCTTCTAGTAGTTATGTGAATTCCCTAATCACAGACTACAGGAAACCGAAAGGTTGGTTAAACTCTCCCAATCATCAATCAGAAATTCAGATATCAAGAATCCTAGGCAGCTAACTTTTCAGTTTTATGCGTCACCAATTATTGTAATCCGCATTGCTTGTCCCACACAGATTCACATCCGAAAACTACTGCACAACCAATTTGCAGCAACTGGGAGCAGGATAATACGTAGTAATTAAACGCAGGCAGCGATCATACCTGAGGCAAGGAGAGGCGGTGGCCGGAGGCGGCCGCGCAGGTGGTGAGGCCGGTGAGGTCATGCTCCATGTACTCGAAGACGAGGTAGAGGGAGGGCGCGGTGTTGAGGCGGGAGGTGACGAGGCCGTCGAGGCGGACGACGTTGGGGTGGTCGCCGAGGTGGCGGAGCAGGGCGATCTCCCTCGCCATGAACCGCGCGCTCTCCGCGACGCCGACGCCATCCACCCGCACCTTCTTCAGCGCCACCACGCGGCCGCTCGCCACGTCAATCGCCTTGTACACGTTGCTGTATGTCCCCGAACCAATCTGGCAGCCATAGCCATAACATTTTTTTTATAAAAAAACACAGCTTTTTTTCTAAAAGAAAACAGAAAAAGGGCCCTCAAATTGAATGAGGCAAGCAATGGAATTCAGCCGATTTCTTTCTTTTCAGTGATTCATTGACTCGGCTATAAAAGAGTTGGAAAAAAAATCTACAACAACAAACAACTCCTTTCTTTGAAAAGACCAGAGAGGATGACATTTACAGTACTCCAATCAATACGAACATTGCAAGTTGACTTTTTCCATTTGTCCTAGCGAATTACGAATTCTTGTGGCACGGACAAGCATATAAAGTATGAACATAAATGATGAGCGGTGGGTTTTTAAATCTCAGGAAAGCTGGGGATTTGTTCACCTGTGCTTATTTTTAAGCACCCGGTTCTAGGAATTAATTTGGAGCTTGTTTATGTGTCGAGATCATCATTTGCTTTAATTTTCTCCCTTTGATGCTTATACCACTCATAACAGAACAAAATATAATCCATTGTTCTCTTCAACTCAGAACAAGAAAGTAAGGAAGGACATTTTTTTTTTTCTTTTGGAGTAGGTGATACGCCAAAAGCTCAATTACGACGACCAGAAAAGGCAAGAACTCAAATTACTCGCCGAATTCCGCAACCGACGATCGCGTACGACAAGCAACGATCGAGCGACCAAATGGAAGCAGAAAAGGCAAGTTCAAATCTTTCCCCAACAACCCCTCTGTTTCCCATGAAAACGCCAGACTTTTCCGGCAATCAACTGTGCCAAGCAAGCAAAAGCAAGCACGGGCGCGGCGGCGGAAAGGATCGTATCGTTGTCCTCACCTTCTCGAGCTTGTGGAAGGCGTCGGCGCGGCGGGGCGCCCACCCACGGAGCGCGTCGCCGGCGGCCTCGGAGAGCCAGAGAGGCCATCCGGACGCGTCCTTCTCCACCGCCGCGATGTGCTCCTGCGGCGGCGCTTGCAGCTGCACGGCCTCCGCCGCCTCCTGCTTGTCCCCTCCTCCTCCACCCGCGCCGGCGCTCACGGCGGCGGCGGGGAAGAAGAGGGAGGACCCAGGCGCGGTGGAGAGCTTACCGAGGATGCAGCCCATGGCGTGGCGGGGCCGCCGTCATGTGCAGTCGCCGGAGGCGGCTGCGAGGAAACGACGGGAGGACGCGGGAAGTTGAGGGAGGGAGGGAAATGGGAGACCGCCTCTGCTCTCTTGTGTCGTTTGTGACGACGGTTTGGCAGTTTGGATTTCGGATGGACTGACTACCTGGCAGTGCCAGAGCATTATTACAGTGCAGCTTGACTTTTGGATAAAATGCGTGCATATTTTTTTAATTTTGCAAGTAATATTTCTCGTGCTTGCTTAACAACACAAGGACGTGCTCGGTAAAAAGGGGGGGAAAAGTGGAACGATTTTCACCTTCTACTTTAGTACCATTTTCTAGGTGACTTGTTTAGGCTTTCTGAAATCAGTTATATGACTGGCTGTGCTTATCCTAAGCTATACATGGTTTTGTTACCTGTTCTTTGCTAATTAAAATAGTTATTAAAAAAACTTGCCAAATATGGTACTCCAAGTTTAAGTACAGATGGTCCTAAATAAAAATGAAGGGAGCACTCTTATAACATTATTTTTTGCCTTCTGAAGTAAAACATTTACACGATTTTATGAAATAACATATCTTGGTGGATTCTTTTATGGAGCTACCTTTTTAATTAGGGTACTAGAGCTTAAAATTGGCGCCATTGTGTTAAGTCCTTCTGTATCCCCAATAACTAGGGTTTGAATATTAGAGTTGATAGATGAGGGGGACCCATCTGTTTGACAAGAAAAGGTTCCCCGGAATTAAAGTGTTCACACGAAGGTTCTGTCGAAATTCAAAGCTCCTTTTACACGGGAATAAAGATGTTTCAGTTCATACTGCAATTTAAATTCAGATTTTCTTCATACCAATTCGAATTATTTTAAGAATCACATATACATACATGCATGAACTCGATCGCAAGTTCGCAGCAAATCATACAGAAAAACAGCTCCCCTCATTTGCCAGATATGATTTTCCATACAAGCAGGTTCCCAAATAGATGCTGTATTTCTTACGGACATCTGAATCCTGAACCCAGTTTTCCATGCATGCGTGACGGACCTGCTTCATGCACGTACAGTAGCTATCAGTATCAGAGTAGGAATCAAAATCAAATTGGTAGAGCAATACTGCTCTTTTCAGAACTTCTCCCTCCTTTTGCAGCCTTCTTTTTCTCATTTTTTTACCCTGCAGCATCACCGATCGTGATCTCCGTTGATCCCTGAAGGGTCGGAATCACCGGGACAGAATCACAGGTCTCGGGGCCTGCACCTCTGCCTCGTGTCATCTACCAGCTCAGGCCAGCAGCCATGGCCGGAGAAGACAAGCATGACTGACAGTAACATCACTGTGGTGACTGGGGTTAGACAGCACAGCAGCCTAGTGAGAGTGGGCGGCCAAACTTTTAGGTCAGGGGTTAGTTGAATCGCGTCGCATCGATCCCTGCCGGACGAACGATTCAGCAATCAGCAAATGCTGCTGTTGGTGTGGATAGCAAGATGGAGATCATTATTGGGTTATAAGTGGTAGTGCTCTGCTCACTCACGCACCAACCAGGCACCGAATCCTTCTTCGAGTGATCAGATTTGGTACTGGAGTGTTCGCAGGTCACAACTGCCGCTATCTCCTTTAATCTGGTTGAAACAACTGAACATTGTTCAGGCGACGATCTAAGATTGTTCATGGTCTGCTACTCTGCTCACTGCCCAAAGAGTTTGCCTGCCCAACAGTTTTCTTTTAGATGGGGACTTGCAAATAGTTCAGATGCATGTAGATCATGTTCAGACAGAGGTTCCGGTCCTTCTACCTGTGTAGGTGTGTATATGTCTAGAAGGTAGCTTACCTGAGAACAGTTGGGACATCCATTCAAGATTCTCCATGTCCATGACTCCATGAGAAAGATTAGGGGCATGCAGTGTTGAGCGCAGATAGGTTAGATCATATGGGAGCTGGATCGGTTGTTAAGGAGTTGCCATCTGTGTGCATCCGTTCCACGGAACTATTACTTGCAACAACAGCCACGGATCCATTCATTCAGCCCAACTAAAACACCACCTGCACTCTGCAGTGGCACTGGAGTACAGCGTCCCCCCTGATCAACTAACAGCAGCCGTTACTCCCCGACAGCAAGAGAAAACAGCCTCAATCAAGACTAATGCAAACATCTTTTCTTTTCTTTTTCTTTTCCTGTCGATGCTAACGAAGGCTGTCAAATCGTAGGTGTTACCATGGTACTTGGCCGCATATATGAGTATGACAAGTCAGTTCCTCATAAAAAGAACTTGTGTTCTGTATGCAATGACAGGCAGCATAAGGCCATTTTCACCCAGTCCTCCAGCAAGTCTTGGCAGTCATATTCTTTTTTTTTTTTGAACGAACATTCGCAGTCATATTCTTTTTTTTTTTGAACGAACATTCGCAGTCATATTCCAGTCTCACTCACCAAGCACTGCATCTGCATCCACTGGTTCATGGGCAATGGCAACAGCGTTGAACACCCTGAGGCATCATGTGGCCCTAATCAGACGGTTGCTTAAAGAGCTTAGAGGGAGTTTACGGATGCTAATTGCAGCGGCACGTATGGTCTCTCTGTCACTGTCAGTTTGAGAAAGCAAAAGGCCCAAAAGGCAAAGCAAACTACCGTGCTCTAGTGGTATGATACTAGTGTCAAGAGGGACGGGCGGCACCAACCCTAACCGCGTAGCTCAACTGTTCGGAGCTTGATGTGCTAACCATGCGCCATGCATATGGATCACGTAACACGCGGCAGAGGAGACAAAGCATGCTAGATGCTACATACTACTGCTCTCGGTACTCGCCTGCTCCTGTAAAACCTGTTCTGAAAACACAATAACACGAACAACTTGTCAATTGTGATTTGATCGAGCTGTACGTTGGGAATAGGATTCGAGAAGGAGCTCGTGATCAACGTTGTGCGTGGGCTACTGGCCGGGACACCCTGACCAGTGACCGTGCATGCATTGCGATCTGATCACTTGATCAGACAGTCATACATTCCCTTCCGTTTGACAGTTTTTGATGGGCCAACAACCACTCTCTCTAAAAAAAAGGCAAGAAAAAAAAATGCGTGTGGAGCTTTGACTGTAAAGTGAAGTCGCGCGCCACAGGCCACAGAGGACCGGGACTCCGGCCTAACCACCAAGCAAATGGTTGGCTCCAGCATCCTAAACGACCAAACCCATTACCGCGTGCACGGCTGCATGCCTGGCCGCCGGCCAACACCGGTGGCACCCGGCAATGGCACCGGCCGGTCACCTCACGTCCTCACCAGTCACCACCCACACCATCACCAAAAAGTCTCACCAGGACACCACCAACCCCTGGTTGAAATCTTCACCCCCGCAATGGCGTCAAGCTAGGATGGTGTGGTTTGGTAGCCGTGCTCGTGCCACTCTGGGTGATCAGCATTCAGCAGCTTCAGCAGCATGCATGTCATCTTCAGTCATGGTCGTTGCTCTGCTCTTCTCCCTGTACACACACACAACTTCTCCTGGCTGTCTTTGACCCTGAAGGCTGCAAAGTGCTAGTAGTATATTTGTGAACGAGCAATTCACGGATAAGTATATATATTATATATAGTTAATATACATGTACAATACAATGCTTGCTCGTCGGTCCATGCCGTGCCTTGCTTTTGGGGTCAAGCAAGCTGCCGGCCGTTCAATGGCCGACGGCGACGTGTGATGTCTGGGGTAATTGGGTTTGAGAAGATTCTTACGCGTATGGCTTGCTTGGTGGAGACACATGTGGAAGAAGCAGCGCTAGTGCACGGCCATTTTCACCTCCTTTTCCGGCGTTTAGTTGCCACTCAGCGCTTGGCACTCGGTGGCCTGGGATCTTCGTGTCAAATCATGCCTGTGCCACCTCGAGATTTTTCTGTGTCAAAAACCGTGGCTGTGAAAACTCGATGGCTCGATGCTTCACCTGTCGCTTTTCTTTTTTTTTTTCCAACTGATTGCGTCGTAGAGGCTGGCAGACTTGTACGTATTAGCTGTGCTGGTGCCTCCATACACCGCTTGTTCAAAGTCAACGTGCCCGTCTTCCACGTGCGACCGAGCTCGACCTATTGGATATAGTCAACCCTTCTTTCAACGCGTTTGACGAAACAGAACAGCCAGTCAGCCACAGACCAAGAAGGCAAGAACCAACCCTTTGTTTCTAGTGCTGCTACACGAGAGCATATCTGTGCAGTAGCTAGCTGAAACTTGTGCGAAAATAAAACCAACACTCTTCAGAGCTCAAAGGTTTCAGCGTAACAGTGTTTTCATAACCACATACTGTGTTCCGCCCATCAGCCAAGTTGTCAGTTTGGTAAAAATGATAACATCCGTGACTGCGAGTGTAACCAGTAAAAAGACAGGGCGCCGAAGCGGTGATAATGATGCCTCAATCATTGTCAAGTAATCCTATTTAATCGTGACTCAGGCAGTGTTTTATCGCGTAACCCACCAAAAAAACCAAGCATGACATGAGATCATCATGTCTAAATTCTGACCTCATGCATGGTGCCCTTCTTTCAAAGGGATCAGCATTCGATGCGTGTTCTTTTAAAAAATTATAATTAAAAAAACTTTCGACGCATGCTGTGCCAGCCTCACATCGCATCGCCGCTGCATGCATCCGCCCGCCCACGGCGTACGTACGCCGCCACGCCGCGCCTTTCGGCTTCCATGCAGCAGCAGGTTGGCAGAAAAAAAAAAGCTGCTACTATAGCTTCTTCTTCCCGGCCGGTCGGAGGCTGGTGCGGCGCGCGCCGGCCACCGCGCCGGCCACGACGTGACAACACATACGAGCCGGCCGGCCGGCCATGCATGCGCACGCACGGCTGCATCGATATCTGATGCAGAGGCACGCCCGACGGACGGATAGATCGATTGGATGCTTCATGCATGCCTGCACGGATCGATCCATCGGATGGTTCTTCGATTCGGCGCGACGCGACGCGGCAGCCAAGGAGGATCTCGCTTGCACTCCAGACCAGATCGGCCGGCGCTGCATGCCAAGGAGGAAGGAGAGACACAGCATGCAGTTGTGAAGCAGCGTGAGCGTCAAAACAAAGAAACGCGTCATGGTCGGCTCAACAAGCGAAATCAACTGAAGCACAAGCCCTTCAGACAACTAGTACCACACGACTAATTACATTCAGACCAAATGGCGCATTGCATGGTCAAAATCAAGTATGAGAAATTACGCATTGGCACATTGCATTCAGATCGCTCAGGCTTGTATCAAACTAATGTTTCTGCATCAGATATAACCAGGATACCATAGCAAAGAGAAACACGCCACGGCACCGATCAATAAAACGAAATAAAACGAACTCGGGAGTCATCATAGGCGGGTTTCACTTGAGTCCCATGTCCAATACCCTATATATAGTCTTAATATAAACGGCCACACTGAAATGGCAGAGCAGAAGCATTAGCAGGCATTGGCACTGTTCTCTTATATAATAACCAATGGGGATGCAATTTACAGTTCATGTATCAGCCCTGGGGATGATTTAGCCAGAGCAGAGCTTTTCAAGAGCCATGTTCTCATCCCCATCGACACTCTTCAGGGTACTTCTCACCAGATCCTCTGGGAAGCCCATCTCAACCAGCTTCTGCACCTGCACTCAACACAAATAAACAGTGACCACTCACTAGTCACTAACATGCACATGTCTTTATATATGCAATGAAATGATAAACAGTATTGCAGTACCTTCTCTTCCATGCCAGTGGACGTGCTCTTTGCGAAGGCCTCTGTCCAATACCGGGCCGTGGCAGCGAATGTTGGATAATCACGCAGGTACTGCAGAAAACAAAAACACATAAGTTTTTCTACAGTTGTAAGGATTTGCTGTTCCCTTCATTATTGCTTTGAATTTTCAGAGGTCATGCTTTACACTCTGCATCACTGGACTTGCAGTACAAACTCCAGACGAGAGTTACTAAAGCCCATCCTGTAGCCTATATAATGCCTAGTCTGGGACTGCCTATTGACAAAGGCTTACTAGGAAAGTAACCATCAAAATAGCACTGGTACATTCCAACAGAAAGCAGACCTAGATGTGTTGCTGCACTGTTAGACAGTTTTTATTCACTACAAATATGTAATATATGGGGTATTTGGGGTATTCCCTTGGAATATCATTCAGTTCGGTTCAGAACATGCACATTAGAAAACAATTTAGTACATTTGACAGTTTTTATTCACTACAAACATGTCATATACGAGGTATTTTTTCTCAGAATCAGCTATCGTTCAGTTGGGTTTAGAACATTTGACAGTTTCTATTCGCCACACATGTTGCATATGGGATATTTACTTGGAATCAGCTATCCTTCAGTTCAGACCAGAACATGTGCAATTGGAAACAATCAATACAAAGTTCTTTGGTTCAGTTATTTACATGGAAAACAGCTGATTGCAGTCTTCTTACACCCAGCTTTCCATACAGCAATACAGATCCTAGGTGAATAAGACTATAAGAGCTTGCTGAAAACCGAATAGAACTACCTTACAGCCTATATCACCATCTAGCATCTGATTAACACTAAAAGGAGAATATTTATAGGACTAACTGCAAAAGGGGGAGCTTATAACGGAGACAGAGTTATCAGTTTCCATGGCCACAAACATATTCACCAGTATAACATTATAGCTACAAAATTGCCAAGTGCACTGCAGGCACAATCATGCTCAGAGCATAAGTACATAAACATATTTTCTGGATAAACATTCATTGTGACCCATTGTTCATGGGAATCCGTCAAGGGCAGGCTATATCAATTTAAAAGTGACATCACAGACAAAATTAATATGCGCAAAAGAAATATTAGAAGCAAATATGAAACACCCAGTTCAGACCTGTTGTGCAACAACAGCATCCTGAGGATCATCAGGTGCAGGAGAAGAAAGCAGAGCTTGAAGGGAAAGCAGTGCCGTCTTCAATGTAAGGGCTGGGCTCCACTGATCTTTAAGAATGTCCAAGCAAATTGCTCCATTTTGGCTGCTGATGTTAGGGTGCCTTCAACAAAGATTGCAGGAGAAGTCAGAGCTACCTAAAAAAAATGCCTAAGAAAGGGGAGCAGCGCTTAGAAACACTGTGGAGGACAATTAGCAAAATGGGATGATATGATCAACTCAATGAAAAGACTGAAAAAGTGAATTGAATTATCTGTGGGGGCTAGGACGCTAGGTGTTCATGATCAGGGAAATATTGCACAAACATATTTACGGCGTTATGCAAAAGGAGTGAGAAGTCATGATGCGAGAAAGGTTACATACCATACTTTGGTGATGAATTGCATCTTTGGAGGCTCAAAGGGATATCCACCTGCCAACCAAAGACCAGAATCAGTCAGACAATAAGTCAACAACACCTGCACATGACGGCATACAAGCATTTGAACTCTGGGAGTCAGAAACGCCAAAGCACCACAGAAACGAAACCACAGACTACATCTCACCATTCACAGCATAGAAAAAAAAAGTGAAATGCACGTTGAAGCGCGCATCAATATGTTTGGACTTGGAGCAAACACACCTGCCTGTTCAGATGCGGCACTTCATTGCACAACGAAGCAAGGTGAATGAATAAAAAAAGTGATGCGCCGGCCAACGACCCACCCATACCCTAATCCGGAATTGGACCCAGAAGAAGCGCCCAGGCAGGAAACCCTAATCGACCCAAAACCCTAGGAGAGGCAATCGCGCACCGCCGCAATCTAACCACCCAGCCACCGACGGATCGCACCGGGGGAGCGGAATCTGCGAATCGACGCGCGCGAGGGCGCGAGGGATCCGAATCCGACGGAGGGAAGGCGCGAAGCGGTGGGGAGGGAGGGATCGGAGGAGGAGGACGGGGCGGCTCACCGGGGAGGTGGATGTCGATGACGAAGGTGCCGCCCTCGTAGGGGCTGTCGGCAGGTCCGGCGATAGTGCCGGTGAGATGGGAGATGCTAGCGCCGTCGTGCAGCGCGATGGAGACGCCCGAGACCTCCCGGTCGCGGTTGCACTCGGTGAGCTCCTTCTGCACGCGCGAGACGTCCACCATCTTCGTCGCCCCGCCCGCCGCCGCCGTCGCCTCCCGGAGCAGCCGCGAGATGGGGGCGGGCGAACAAAGGAAGGGGATGGAAGAGCCGCCGCCACGCCACGCCACGCCACTAATAATACGGTCACTAATTACTTAATTAACCCTGCTAATAATCCTCCTCTACACTAATCTAGTGGTTAGTCTGCTACTGATAATACTAGTAGTAAATAATACTGACAATGAAGAGCAATAAGAATTTGTTTGCTGGATACTTGGATTTGGATGGGATGAGCGGAGATTCTTTTGGTTGTTTGGTTGCTTGCCTAGTTGCCTTGTAGGGCAGGGAACCCCGAATTCCTTTCGGTCTGTTTTGTAATTTTTTTTTGTTGCGGTACATTCATACGGTGATTTTCGTTGGGTTTTTTTTTGGCCTGGTTGTTGGTATGGAAATTGGTGAGATGTATTCCGGGATCAATGCGTTCTCCTTTGAAATCCTAGTGCAAGTTTAAATCCATATGCGTGGATTTACAGTAGTTCCAACGGAGCAAAGAGACTTTTAATCAGATCCGTGAAATGTTGGACAGCAGGAAGTAATATCATCGTCATTTGGAGGTGATTCACGTTATTACGTAGGTAATTCTCAAAATGCATCTGCAAAAAATTCTCTAAATGGACTCATGCATAGCAGCATATGGGCTTATTTAGGTTACAATGTTTCGGCCTCACGTGAGCTTTGGAGAAATGGAGTGCAATTTCTTCCAGAGAGCCGTGCCAGGCCGGGCCGGGGGAAGTGTATATACACCTGCAAAAGCAAACTGAATCAATTAGCGACTTCGGTAATTAGGATTTCTGTCTTTCTTAAGTTCTTAAAAAAGGGATTTCTGACAAAAAAAATGTTATGATTATGCTCGAGTCTTCAATTAAGGACTAGTACTCTTATTATCCTGTGGTAGTATATGGCTAATTCCAACATATCAGCCATGGAGATTTTATTTGCCAATCCTAAAATTGTAGATCAGTGATTTTGTTTGGACCTGGTTTTTACAAAGCTACTGACCTCACGAGCCATGCCGTCCTGGGCCTCTTTGACTCCTACTCACACCGGATAGAGCTTGAGCGCATTAATCAATCGATCTTACATTGTCCTCCAAAAAATAAAAGAAACTGCTCGCGTTCCTGATGCTTTCCGACCTCTCTGTTTGCATTCAGTGAGATGCGCCTCTAAAGTCCTCACCAAAAGGCTTCAACCCCCCATCCCTTTTCTCGCTCCCTTCATTAGAGACTGTAATTTTACGGAGATTTTTGCTTAGGCTGCAAACCTTCTCCATTGTTGCTATCACCGAGGTATCCCATCTATTATCCTTAAGCTTCACAAAGCCTTTGATGCAGTGAATTATTGGAACAGCCTTGATCTCATTCTTCGCCATCGAGGTTTCCCTGATCTTGGTTCTCCTGAGTCCTCGACCTTCTATCATCCGACAAATCTGCCGTTCTTCTCAACAGAGTACCTACTTCCTAGACTGTGGATCCCCTGCCAAAATGGCCTCCGTCATGGCGATCCTTTTTTTCTCGTACCCTTTTATCATTGTCATGGACGTCCTCCTGCGCCTACTGCAGCACCTTCTGTTCGTGATTCTCTTTGCCACCCAGTTCTTTGATTCGGCACCTTGCACGGTGTAACAATACGCTGATGACACTACCATCTTCATGAAAGCCACCTCTGCAGCCATGCACTCTGAAAACCGTCCTCGATGACTTCACCCTTGCCACATGACTTATAATCAACTATCAGAAAACAACCTTCCTTCCAGTTGGGTTACGGTGCGTTTAGATCACCCAACTTTTCCTAAAAAATACTATTAATTCAAATCATCTCATCTCTCCCACTCACAGAACACGCTTCCTAGCACGACCTACAGTGTTTTTTTGTACATACAATGTTTTTTTTATCTAAGTGATGCAGATCTATAGCTCTATCCTCTACCGTTGGAGACTCTGTTGCTACATTCCCTCGAACTTACCTCGGTTTGTCTCTCTGTAACTGTAATGCCCGAAAAACGTAGTGTAAAAATATTGCAAGTCGAAAACTCAAATATGTAAAATTCTAAATAGTAACTGGGTAGTATAAAGAGAACCAAAAGTTGACTTTTTGATCTGTTCCTCATATGAACGATCAGACAACACATATGCGAAGAGCCCACATAATTCGAAATTAGGGTCATTAAGTTATGAATTTTGGTTTAAGTGTAATAATGAGGTACTACAGTACCTCGTGAACAGTAATGGTCCTGTGAGGTGATAATGTACCTCAATTATTGTCAAGTCATCCTAGGTAATCGTGGCTCAGGCAGTATATTCTGCTACCCAGTATCAGCCATGACCTATGAGGGTGGTTTAGCCAGAGCAGAGCTTTTCAAGAGCCATGTTCTCATCCCCATCGACACTCTTCAGGGTACTTCTCACAAGATCCTCTGGGAAGCCCATCTCAACCAGCTTCTGCACCTGCACCCAACGCGAATAAACAGTGACTACCGCTCGCTAACAAATAGATGTCTTACACACACAATGAAATGATAAACAGTATTGCCAGTACCTTCTCTTCCATGCCAGTGGACGTGCTCTTTGCGAAGGTCTCTGTCCAATAGCGAGCCGTAGCAACGAATGCTGGATAATCATGCAGGTACTGCAGAAACAGATCAACATATACAAAATAGTAGGAGAGTGACTAAAGCTCATCATGTAGCCTTTATAATGCCTGGTCTGAGACTGCCTATTGGCAAAGGCTTACTAGGAAAGTAACCATCAAACTAGTTGTATACGAGATATCCTTCAGTTCGGTTTAGAACATTTGACAATTTATATTCGCTACAAACATGTTGTATATGAGATATTTCGTAGGAATCAGCTGTCCTTCACTTCGGTTTAGAACATGTGCAATCATAAACAATCTAGTACAGAAGTGGACTTTACATGGAAAACACCTTATTAGAAACTTCTTACACTCAGCTTTCCATACAGCAATACAGATCCTAGGTGCATAATAGCTTGATGAAAACCGAATAGAACAACCTTACAGCCTATATTAGCATCTGATTAACACTAAAAGGAGAATATTTATAGGACAAACTGCACAAGGGCCAAGGGGGAACTCTATAACGGAGAGAGAGAGAGATTTATTAGTTGTCATAACCACAAACATATTCACCATTGTAACCTTACATCTACAAAATTACCAAGTTCACTGCAGGCACAACCTCATGCGGTAGGTGCTACAAAAATTCACCTTAAATGGTCATGCGCTTTGCTGCAAAACTGCACGATGCTATTCTCAACAAAACTAAGGGCATGGAGACTTGTTGAGTCAGTCATGTATAAACATCAATGATGCTATTTTCTGGATAAACATTCATTGTAACCTATTGTTCATGTGAATCCATCAAGGGCAGGCTATATTGATTTAATAGTGGCATCACAGATGAAACTAATATGTAGCGCAAAAGAAATATAGAAGCAAATATGAAACAACCAGTTCAGACCTGTTGTGCAACAACAGCATCCTGAGGATCATCAGGTACAGGAGAAGAAAGCAAAGCTTGAAGGGAAAGCAGTGCCGTCCTCAAGGTAAGGGCGGTGCTCCACTGATCTTTCAGAATGTCCAAGCAAATTGCTCCATTTTGGCTGCTGATGTTAGGGTGCCTTCAACACAGAAGGGAGCAGAACTGAGAAACAGAAGACGACACAATTAATAAGATGGGATGATGTGATCAACTCAATCAAAAGTCTAAAGAAGTGGATACAAATTATCCGTGGGTGCTAGGTGCCTGTGATCTAGGACGTTATGTGGAAGGAGTGAGAAGTCCTCGATACAAATAACAGGGAGTAAGTCTGCATACCATACTTTGGTGATGAAATGCGTCTTTGGAGGCTCAAAGGGATATTCACCTGCCAACCAAAAGACCAAAATCAGTACACTTGCCACACCCTATTCTCGTAGTGTTGATGAATGGTAGCTACAACACATGACGGTACACATGCGGCTCAATTCTGGGAGTAAGAATAGTCACCGGGAACAAGGAACGACCCAGCTTTCCTCGTTCCGCGGGACGCCGTTCCGGAACGCGGGTCGGGGACGACGTGGGACGTAGCCTGGATCGTGATTGGGACGTGATCCGTAAGCGCCGGGAACGGACGCTGATTCGCTCGCTGAAAGACCATGGGTGTATGGGCTGTACAGAGACGTCTACGTTAGAATCACCACGATGCATGTTGAGACGACAGAATGGGTTTGGGCCTTTACGTTTAGTGACTTTGGCCCGCTAAACATCATGTCTTTTGACAAATTAGCCCAATTAATTATCATTTATGTAAATTATCTGGGAGTTATGTTGCAATCATTCCACTTATCGTTCCGGATTTGTTGGGATCTCGTTCCCGTTCCAAAATAATCGTTCCGAAGAGGTATACTCGTATCGTACCATACTTTTTCAAAGCAGCGTTCCCAGTTCCCCGTTCCCATACCTCGTTCCCATCGACCCGGGAACCTGGTGACTATGGTAAGAACAAGCTGAACACAATAGCACTACTACATCACAGTTGCACAACGAACGAACGAACGAAGCAACCTACCCATACCCTAATCTGGAATTAGAAACGGCGAAGGATCCTAAACCCTATCCGTAGGACTGCAGACAGGAGGGGTCGGAGGAGGCTCACTGGGGAGGCGGATGTCGATGAGGAAGGTGCCGCCCTCGTACGGGCTGTCGGCAGGGCCGGCGATGGTGCCGGTGAGGTGGGAGATGTCGTCGTCGCCGTCGTGCACCACATTCCTCACGATCGCGGCTGCGAGTGAGCTCCTTGTGCACGCGTTTGGCGTACAGCATCGTCGTCTTCGCCGCCTCGCCCGCCATTGTCGCCTCGCCTCCCAGAGCAGCAGCCGCGAGATGGGGCCGCTAGGGAAGGGGAAGGGGATGGAATGGAAGGGAAGGGAAATGGCCGCCGCCATGCCAGGGCACTAAGAACACCCACAGTGTTAATTGACTACTTCCTCCATCCCACAAAACATGCAATTCTCGCTTCCCAATAAATTCTAAGCATATCATTAGATTCGTCCTTAAATGTAGTTTTTTTTAACAAATTTATTTAGAGCCATAAATACGAATAGAATTTTCTAAAAATTTGGTCAAACGTGAACTACTTGAACTGGCACGTATCCCGAACGTGCATGTTTTTTGGGACGGACCAAGTAGCAAGCAGGTGAGTAGTAAGTATATATAGGCCTGACACCGTGGAGTTGATACAGCCCAGTTAACATCCCAACAATAGGAGTTGTTTGGTTGGTACTATGTAACGTGATCTAATTGCAGAAGGTAACTGATACCGTTACATTTTGTTTGTTTTGGCTCCACCGTTATCGGGTCACGGTGTAAAGGGATACGGCCTAGTATACATCTGTTACCACTCACACGCCGGCGTAATCAGATCGCTGCCCTCGACCAACGTCTTCGTTGTTCAGTGGCTTGTTTTGATTTGACTACAGATACCATTACATTGCTGAACCAAATAAAGCTCGTTTTCATGCATTCTTTTTCCTTTGCCGCTGTGATATGATCCCATTTACGTTTACGTTTACAGCACCTCAACCAAACACGTCCATATGCTCGAGTCTTCAATTCAGCACCACTGCGCCAGTGTACTCTTATTTTTCTTATATATGGATATTTGCAGCAGATCAGTCATGGAGATTTTATTTGCTAATCCTAAGTCATAGTATTGTAAACTTGATTTTATCATACTCCAGTGTTTATATAGGGATGACCAGTGATGAGTTTCTGCCCAGGTATATGGGCCGATGCGTGTGTTGTTTTGGCTGACGTGTCACGGTTAATTGAAATTTTCTATTCGATCTGTTTCTTCTTGTAAAGAAATTCATATATCCACTTGGAAATTGGAAGAAATTAACTACTTGATTAGCGTGCACGAATACTTTGCCTCTGTGTTATGCTGAACGCATGTGCAGATGAAATAGTACATCTGTACTGCCTGAGCTAATGTCACAATCAATTTTCTTTTTTATTTTTGATATAAATTCATTACATCGAGACGATACAAAAACCTTGAAACACTCATGTCACGATCAAAATTAGGTCACAACCTCACTGTTTACCTTCCCCAGTTATATTTTTCGCACGTGCAGATGAAATAGTACATCTGTACTGCCTGATCAATGTCGCAATCAAAATTAGGTCACAAGCTCACTGTTTACCTTCCCCAGACCCTAGTTATATTTTTTTAAAAAAAAATTGTTCTATTTCTATCTGCTTCCAAGAACGCGTGTTGTAGTACTGGTTCCTTTTCTTTCGGGGAAAAAACAATTCAGAGCTCCGAGATAATATGTACTTGTGCCGTAGTCAGATGACAAGCCAGCAGCTTTCTTGGCTCCCAATGCACCCATGCACCCCCGGGTCACGAACTCAGGATGCGCCGTGGGACAAAACAAGAACAGCTAGCTCGGTTCGTCAGCTCCAAGAACAACCAGTTAAACAAAGACGATCGAGACTCGAGAACATTGCTTAACACTTTGGCGGTTTGGCCAATTCAAACGTGCTTCATGCCTAGTAGTACAAGCTTGTTGCGCTTCTTGAAGATCGAACTAACGACACACCAAGAAACAAGAAAGAGCCAAGACCATCATTCCCCTGCTTTCTTCCCCTTTCACATAGGCTATATTATCATATATGTGCACGCAAACATGCAATGCAAATGTGCAAAGTAAGCGTGCACTCGAAGTATGATTGATTAGTGTTATATGCTACAACATCCTACTCACTCTTTTCTCGTTTTCTTGCTGGACTATTTTTTTTAATAGGAAATCGAACTTTATTTCTTGGATAATTTGAACAACATATACTAGTAGCAGCTAGGATCATATTAGAAAAAGGGATGCTTTTATACCATGCTTGTTTTGGAGTTATAACCTGCTTCTTTTTTCCTTTGTTTTCTTCCTAGAGTAATAAGGAGTCTGTGACGACGAAAGAACTTAATTAGCGGAATGCAAACATTGTTTGGCCCGGACTTGAGCTAGCTGCTGGTGCTGGAACTGGAAGCAGCTAACGGCCCTGCGTGTTGGCTCAACTCTTGTGTCGTCTACGCATTTCCTTCTCCCCGGCCGGCAGTACGTGAGCTGTGCTGGCTGAGTGGCTGACGATCCAATCCTCCAATCCAATCCAATGGGAGACGGACAGAGTGAAGGGTCTGGGCGTAGTTGAGATGGCCCGAAGCCCCGAACAGCAAGGAGTAGGACGAGACGCAACCGGCAGCCACATGCACGACGCGACCCATCGAGATGAGACGCTCACCCATAAAAGAAAAAGATGAGACGCTCAGTTATCATCAGCAGGGCAAAGTCGTTAGCGGTAGGCAGGGAGTGACGACGCGCGACGGGATCATGCTTATACTGCGTGTGTAACGCGCACGTGCTGAAATGGACGACATATTGACTTGGCACAGTGTGATATGATACAGTTCAGTCGTAGACACTTTCTTCGTGAAGAAGTGAACTGCTTGCGAAGAATCGGTATGCCTGTTTTTGATAGGTACAGCAGCATGCAGTTTAATTTGTTTGGCTTTTTTCGCTCGAGGAAGAATTAATTAAACATGAACCAGCCCGGCGCCGGCACCAAGCGGCGGGGGAGTCCGGCGATCGCCGGACTCGAGTAGTAGTAGACTAGTAGTAGCTTTCTCTTTGTTATTTACCTGATCGTTGCAATTGGGTGTGGCCCGTTAGTGCTTCTCCTGTGGCCGGTGGCTAACTGGCTACCATATTTTACATGTGCTCGATCTCAATGAAATTTTTAATTCGATGAGAATGCAAGCTGGGTAACCGAAAAGCATTTCTTTGTTTATCCATTGACATTCAAGTGGTTGCCTCTCCCAACCAAGCAACCATCCTTGTCTATGTTGTATCTGTCTCTCCTCCCCCTCCTCTCTTCTGTAGCTTGTGCCTGCTCTCAACGGGCAGCTCTACGCAGCTGACGACGACATCGATCGATGGACGGGCGGCGCCCGATCGATATGGCCAGGCACCTGCACCCATCACCTGACCATACGCTGTTGTGCAATCCCAACTCGTTCTCCTCTTCACCACCTCATCAAGGTAGTAGATCATCTCGATCGATCATTCCTTATACAGTTCGGATCAACTTGCCTTTCTGAGTGTGATCATATATATCGGTCTCGGCCGGGCAGCAGGATAGATCGATGTGTGCTGACTGCTCATGTCAATATTTGTGTTTATATATGTGCCGATCATATCATATCCCTATACATCTCTAACTGCTTGACGTTTCCGGCTAGCCGTCGTGGGGTCCTCGCCGCCGGAGCAGACGAAGATGGCCAGCTCCTCCGGCGACTTCTTTTTGACCAGGTAATTAGAATTCTCAATCCGACGATCCCTAGCACGTTTTGTGTTGTTTCATGATAGCAGATCTATCTTATCTTCTGTCCATGTTCATGCATGGCGGCGCGCGCCACCGGCAGACGAACCACGACGATGACGAAGCCTCTGACGATGTTCTACAACGGTGGCGTCGCCGTGTTCCACCTCCCCCAAGATAAGGTCCGGTCCATGTGCATCTTCTTCTATTGTTTCTGTACACACAGCCGAACTGAACCTGGTCGATGCACGGTGACACCATTTCTCGTTCTGTGCATCACCTGGAGACCAATATAATATTTGCCTAGATTATCGATCAAGTATTAATTTTCGCTCCTCGTGTGCCTATATGTACCACATACGACTGCATATTGCGCAGGCGGAAGATCTGCTGAAGATGGCGGCGGGCGAGGACGGCGGCGCCGGTCCTCCCCGCGGGGTTAACCACGGCGAGGAGTTGCTCGTCAAGTTGAGAGAGGAAGGTAATAACTGTAGATTGGTGATTATTGTGTAGATTGCTCTTGATTAGCACCCGGCCGGGGCAACAATATTGCAACTATGCAAGTTGCTGATCGATTACACATTACATGTCTTCTTTTTTTCAACCAAGCCGGAGCATGCTTTGGACAAAAAAAGAGAGGAAAAGGCAATAAGGGAATAATCAATGGCCTTTATTTTTTGTTCTGTTGCAGAGATGCCTATTGCAAGCAAGAGATCTTTGCAGCGCTTCTTCCAGAAGCGCAAGGAGAGGTACACAGCTCGCATGCATCTCTCTCTCTCTCTCTCTCTCTCTCTGCCATGTGTTTGTGTAGTTTTGCTCCATGAATTTGTTTTACACAGACAGACGAGTAGATAGAGTAAGCAAGGACCTCGTAGAATAGGCGGCGTGAAGCACGTTTGGATTGACCAAACAGTACACATACCTAGTTCTCTTCTCCTGTCCAACCGCCATTGGTTCTTGTAATTGACGAAACGAGCTATGGTTAACGTTGTTTATTCCATGGGTGCCCCGTGACCGACCCGGCCGCGAGCCAAGAGAAAACTGTGTGATGCTGTCGTCCAGTTCCAACTACGACACGGCTCCCTTTCAGTTCCTCTCACGGGAATCCCAACTGCGACACACCAGAACCGGTTTTCATGATTCTAAATTCAATTCAACCAAACTGGGTGAAATTACTACTAGTTGTTACCACTTCAGTCGAAGGCTCAGTTAATGTTAAAGTTGGCTTACGCAGGTTAGTTTCATTTTTTTTTGCGCAGGCTGTACAGGCCCTGATCAACGGCAGACGATGGACGGTTGATGCAGCAGCTAGCAGATGTAGCATTTCTGTTATCGCTGTCAAAGTTACCAGGTCATCATGTATTATATATCCATGGTTAGCCGTAGCCTAGCCAATGTCCCAAGAAATGAAGACGATGAATGGCATGATTTAGTTATGACCTCAGTAATGCACCAATCTGTTGGTCTTGTATATATATTACTACTTTTTTTTAGATATATATCACTACTATGTATGTGGCGAGTAAAGGCCATTTGCTATTGTTAATTAATTTGCCGCAGCCTGCAAAGTACTAGCCTAGCAGCACAAAGGCCCAAAAGTCATTGCAGTGTGAGGGAATACGGCCCATGCCGCACTGAAGCCCAGTTGGCCCAATACGATGTAAGTTAAGTCATCGATTTGGGTTGGGCTTCAGGAATAAGCGCTGGCTGACTAGTCAACGGAGCCAGCGCGGCAGCGTGGGGAGCCGACCGGAGGGAGGCATGTGGTCCGGCAGCTCAAACTCGCCGGATCGGAGGCTTCTATTCTGCAGGTTTTGTCAAGGCAGTTGAAACCCAAACTTGTCTAAAAAAAAGAAGTTGAAACCCGAACGTTTTTTTTTCTCAGAGTTGCGATATCTTGGCAAACATGACGACTAAACGCCTGTACCCTACCCGGCAGCTGGCCGGTAAGCATGATCTACCTGCGACTTCATCTGGCCACGTGGCGTACAGCATACACGATCAGTGGAGTGGTTACACCAAAGCTAGTAATGTCGTATGGGTGGCTACATTTCACTACTCGGCTTCAAACAAGCGGCGTGCTTAGTTTGGGAGGGTAGAAAAGATGCTTTTCTGGAAAGCGTGTTGTGTGAGAGAGATGGATAAGAAATCTGAAAAGAATTAAAAGGAATTTTTTATGGAGAGCGTGTTTTCTGAGAGAGATGAATAGTAAAGTCGAAAAGAACTTTTTTAATCTAAACACGGCAAAGAAAAAAGAGAGACGAAACAAATGTGTCTGCGCCCAAGGGACAATGTCACGTCAGCAGTGAGAATGACCTGCTCTAGTACGTGACAAATTGACAATGCATCAAACATCCCCCAAAAAGGAAAAATGTGACGGCAAACGCAGAGGGTGCACCGACGACGGTGTTCAGTCAGTAGTATCCTAGTGTGCCGTGTCTGGGTACTCGACAGCATGGAGGGGTTTCACCACACACACACAGGCACACAGCGACACCCCACCACACCGCACCGCACCGCGAGAGACTCCACACGCGAGCGCACCAACCCCTCTCCTCTCTCCCCAACTCCTCCGCGGCGGGGCGGCCACCCAGTAGAGTCCTCCGCTCCAGTCGCCTCCGCTTCTCGCTCCCTCCCCGCCCGCCGGGGCGCCGCGGCCACCACCTACCCTCCTCCGCCCAGGGCCCCACCCGCTCCCGCTCCCGCCGCCGCCGACGGATCGTAGGAGAGGTGAGCGCCCCCACTGCCTCCGCTCCCTGCCGCTCCAACTCAGTGCTCGGTTCCTCAACCAGCAGCCAGCCTGTCGGTGCTGCTCTCTCTCCCCCTTGCCGTCCTTCTTCTCCGGCCGCGCGCGCGCGCCTCCATAGAGCCGGCGCGTTTTTTTTAGGGGAGGGAGGTCCGAGCGACTCGTCTCGACTCTCGACGCTGTGTGGCCTATCCATAGCCCATAGGGGATCAGATCGGCCGCTGGCGGAAATTTTGCGCTTCCGGAGACGCCAATGCTATGGCCAAGCGCATCGCTCTGCATCTACTAGTTAGTTCCCTGAATAGCTGCAACGATCTATGTAGTGGCCTAATCAAGGATTCTTCTAGTCGGCCTCATTCATGCTACACCGGCACAGCACTCGTATCTCCAGGCCTCCATGGCAATGGCTTCAATGCTTCATCCTCTGGATTCTTTAAATATATATGATATGTTAAACCAAGCGCAGAGTTTTGGGTTACGGTTGTCATTGTTATGCTTTTTCCTGCATCAAGCAGCCAATGCAAGTTATAATGCACCCACTGACAGATCAGTATTTAGAATTTCGGCAACACCCGGAGTATAATGTGACTCATATGTAACACCTGAAACTTACGCAGTGAAATCATCTATTTGCAGCTAGTTGCATTAAAGAAAAAATAGCGCGTCTGGACAAGTATGCTTTGGGGGCTAAACCGCTATTGCAACTCTGCTCTTCTGCTTGGTTACACATATGTTTGGTCTTTTTTTCTCAATGGAGTAACCAAAATATCATCCCTTCCATTTTGTTTGTTTGGTTGCAGCGTGGATAACATTTTACGGCTACCTGGCTAGCCTGCCTGTGATAGTGGGAATTCTCCCGGCTGATGGTAGACCTAGTTTTCCATAACCAACTGGAAATTTTGTTGAGCTCCGTAGTTAGTAGCAACCATTATTTGTTCAGGGGGACTACTGGACAACATCAGAGGTGTTTTTTTTTGTCTTCTCATAATTCATTTAATTTCCTTTTACTTGTCTGTGTATGATAATGCTCTGGATATGGGAGCTTGATAACAATTCCTATCTATGTTGCCTACTCAGGTTCTGATACTTCTAATCTGTGTGCTTTCCAGTGAGTTATGGGTGGATTCTGCTGTTGCCTCAGCACTGAAGATTTTGATGAATACGTCCATCCAAGCAACCCTATCTATAGGCAATGCATATCCTTGAGGCATTTTTTCCACAACGTTTTTGGCGGGGTAATATGCATAACCTAATTTTTTTAGGCTCTAGTCAAATATCAAAAGTGCGCCACTTTCATTTACATGCGGATTTGTTACCTTTTGTAGTCTATACAGCTGTTGGTATGCTGGCACTTTGTTACTTCTCACAATTGGGAATAGCGTGTTGATATGATCAGTTCTGAATATGCTTGTGAAGAGTTAGATATAATAATTCTCAAGAGTTGATGTGCTTTTCTCGTTTCTGTCAAGAGGTTATGTACTCATGTATGCTGGGCCTGGCCTGGATGCATTATGTTCATGTATCACATATTGTTGCATGCAAAGCTAACCTAGATTGCATTTTATCAAGTATATGTATATTAGATAGCCCATATCACATGTTCTCAACTATTAAATGGCACCAGTGATGGATATTTGATAAAAAGGGGTATAAAATCATAATGAACATGCAGTAATCGTCTGAAGACGACTAAAATTAGACAAGAGAGTGAGGAACACATATACATGGCTAGATAGATAAATCATATACTTGCTAATTTTGTTGTAGATAAATCATATACTTGTAATGAAGCAAGTCCATCTAGTTGCATTTTCCCAGTCAATTAACAGGGTTCTATCTGTTCATTATCATCTATTTGGACTATTGCTTGTTATAACTGTAGCATTTCCATGTTCTGTGTAGTATACTGCAACATTCCAGAGGCTTGAGTCTAGGCCAAGTAACACATCCCAAGGGGCTGCTCCATTGGGATCCACTAATTCAAGTGCCAGCATAAACGACAATTCACTGGCTGAAACTTTTCACCTTGTTTCTAGACCACTCCCATATGATACTGATCCTAGATATGCCCGTGTTCAAAGAGAGGGATTGGTATCAAGGCGTGAGAAGTCCATAAATCTTGCACAAGAAGAGTCAGTAGCCCTTAGACGCAATGTCAGCAGCTCTGGTATTGAGCATTTAGCTTCTCAGAAGAAACGGAGCAGCACTGAAAATGAAGGTGACTATAAGGTCCATCGTTCTGCGTCAACCAAGAGTTTGTCTGCAAAAGCTTATAGCAGCAGCTATGCAGTGGACGGTTCAGAAGATGAGGATGTCTGCCCTACTTGTCTGGAAGGTTTGTATCCATATAGCTTTGCCTAAACATGGAGCAGTTTATCTTGTTGTTTGTTTTTTTTTAACCGATTCATTATGATAAATTCATTCTGCAGAATATACCCCGGACAATCCGAAAATTATAACTAAATGCTGTCACCATTTCCATCTTGGTTGTATTTATGAATGGATGGAGAGAAGTGATACATGTCCAATTTGTGGCAAGGTATGGTATTGGCTTGATACATACTCCCTTCGTTCCAAATTATTAGTCATCCTGGGTTTTTACTAGATTCATTGAAGATGCTATGAATTTAGACAAATATATGTCCAGGTTCATGGAAGATGCTATGAATTTAGACACTCAAAATGACACCTAAGATGACTAATAATTTGGAACAGAGGGAGTAGTTTTCAAATCTTAATCGGAGATCATAATTGCTAATCACATATCATCAGTTCCAAGGGTTGAATAATTTTATTTGTCGAGCTGACAATTTCTCTGTTAATCTGATTACACTACAGGAAATGGAGTTTTGTGAGAGCCCATGATAGCTTTTCGTTTTACATGATCTCACATCAGAGCAAGGGAAACGGTTTACAGATGATCTCACATCAGAGCAAGGGAAACGGTTTACAGTATGGAATGCTGGGGAATTGTAAATAATAGTTATGCGCTGTCCAAATAGATCTCTTTCCCGAGATCAGTTTCTTACATGTACTGAAATGATGGTCTATCTTACTAAAATTCGTGCTAGAATTTGGTTGCCTGATCTTTGGTTATATTTTCGAATGGAAATGGTAGTTCAGGGATGGAATCACAAATTAACTTGATCTTAACAGTGATTGCCTGGTGGGTTCTGTAGCTGATCTGATTGTGCATCTTACTGAATTGCGTAAAATGCTTCATCATGCTCCAAGGCATGAGGCATCGAACAGTTGCCTGAAGCGTCTTTCCTGAAGACATTTGTCGCAGAATTTAACTGCAAACCATCAACTGTAGCTTAACAATGGCGATTTACAAGAGTCCATCAATCCTTCGGGCAATTCTTTTTTGATTCAGCCTTTTTCAAATCTAAATTTAATAAAATTATGTATAAAACTAAATTTTTAAGAAGACTCAAAAGGTGAATGACGACATGGATATCAGCGTCACTCAAAAATCTCACTCGTAAATTATCACCGTAATGACGCACCTCCTGTCACGCTGGCTGATTGGCATGACATAACTAAATAAAACCAAATTTAGTTTTTCACTCATGCTCATTAAAATTTCAGGTAAAAAAAAGGATAAACAGAAATTTATCCACGGCCTCATCAGACATTCAATAATCTCAGTTGCATGGGTAACGAAAATTATAACTCCCTAGATAAAAAAAAAGCATATAGAACAAAAATGATGTATCCAGACTCAATAACTTGCCCAAAAATTATTTATTCGATATCGCATAGCAGTTACAAGCCATGAACATTGGCTACACAACGACAGCTATGCAAGCCTAGAATACAAAGCCGATTCAGAAAACAGTCACAAAACGGAAAGCCAGCAAGCTAGCATTTTATGTAGAAATCGTTCACCTGCCTGTACCAAATCATTTCAGTTTTACACGCTTGCCGTCTTGAGGCTGTTGCCCTTCTCCTGCAGGCTCACAAGTAGGCTGTCGAAGCTCTTCTTGAAGGAGTCCACACCTTCAAGCTCAAGCTGCTTGCCGACCTCATCCCAGTTAATGCCAAGCTTCTCCAGGGCACTGTATACACCTTCCGCCTCAGACACATTAGCATCCACTGTCCTTGAAACAGTGCCGTGGTCGATGAATGCCTGCAGCGCTTGGTCGGGCATCGTGTTGACCTGAAAGCAGAAGGGAATAGCAGATATTAAACAGTACTTCAAGGTAGTGTGTCCTTCGCATGATGGTAGAAAGAGAGCCCTATCTATGATTCAAACAAATTTGATCACAGCATACTCATCAAGCAAACGCACCGTGTCAGGTCCAATCAGACTGTCCACATAAAGGGTGTCAGGATAAGCAGGGTTCTTGACGCCAGTGGATGCCCACAACAACCTCTGTTTCTTGGCACCTTTCTTGGCCAAAGCCTCCCATCTTGGGCCAGAGAATTTCTTCTGGTAGAGCTGATTTGCTAGTTTCGCCTGTGCCACAGCAGCCTGGCAGAAAAGAGGGAGGTTATATTGCAGAACTTCATGGACAATTTACTAGGTCCTAACATTAAGCAGTAGGTAGTTCTTAGTATTTTATTTACCTTTCCTCTAAGGGCAAGCGCCTCAGGTGTTCCAATCTTCTCAAGCATTTTGTCAATAAGGGAGTCGACTCGGCTGACGAAGAATGATGCAACACTAGTAACTCGGGATAAGTCACTCAGACCAGAAGCCTCTAGACCATCAAGGTAAGCATCAATCACAGCCTCGTATCTTGCAATCGAGAAAATAAGCTGCAGTGACAGCAATGAACTCACGATCAATAAGCTTATTGCAATAGTTCTACAAGACAAGTTTTACCGCAATAATAACATAAGAAGGGAGTGGCAAAGACGAACTCAGCACTTACCGTGACATTGACACTAATGCCATTAGAGATGACTTCCCGAATAGAAGGAACACATTCTGCAGTAGCAGGGATCTTTATGTAGACATTGGGGCGGTTGACCACTTTGTGCAACCACTTTGCGGCCTCAACAGTCCCTTCAGTGTCATTTGCCAATCTAGGAGACACCTCCACAGAGACATACCCGTCAGCTCCATCTGTCTCGTTGTAGATAGGCTCAAAAAGTTTGCACGCGTCCTGGATATCCTTTATAACAAGTTCCCAGTAAGCACTCTCTGCATCCTTCCCAGCTGAAATGAGCTGCTTGAATTGATCATCATATGCGCTTGACGATGAAATGGCTTTCTGGAAAATCTGCATCGTGTCGAATATGCGAGGACAGAGTTAGAAATGTAGTTGCGAATATGCGAATGGTCAAACGAGATGCTTAAAATGGCTGGAATGTAGTATTACCGTAGGGTTACTGGTAACTCCGCGAACTCCACTGGCGATCAGGGGAAGCAAGTCAGTGACAGGCCGGCAGAGGTTGTCGTACCATGGGGACAGGCCCTGGAGGTCATAGAGATCGTGAAGCGAGGTCCTCTTGGTCGGAGCACCATTCCCTTCCTTGGCAGATGCCATCGCACTGAAAATTGCATTCCACCAAGTTAGATCGTGTCCACAGGCTAGTTGAACAGCAAAAACAATGCTGATGATATATGTGATGAATAGTTTTATGCCTAGGCTACAATACAATTAATTTAGGGCGCTCACGACAATTTTTCACAGCTACTAAGTAGTAAATGTGCACAAGTGACATGAAATTACATATCTAGCAGTTTTCTTACAACCACTCTCCAAAACATACCTAAAAGGGCGTTCCTGTTGCCCCTTTTCAAGCAAGAGTGGTTTGTGCGAGTAGAATCCTTTTGACACCAATAGAAAGCGTTGCAGCTGCTATCAAGAGACGTCTACACTCTACAGCAGCAGCAAGTCAGCGACCCTGGGGCAGCAGGAAGCGGCGGTGTGCAACCAGCTCGAGAGTCCAAACACGGCACCTAAATAGAAGAGATGGCCACTCCCATCTTCTCCAGACGGATCCCGCACCCGCACGGCGACTCGAGAAGCTGGTATGCTCCCCAACGTCCATTTCCAAATCGAACGGCAGCAGAAAGAGACAGAGGGCTCCAGGGCCCGGATCCGAGCGTCCCTATCGCTACATCAGGCGGCGTGGCGGGATACGCCAGGCATCGACGCGGCGGAGCATCATCCCGCGATCTAACCGAAGATGCTACCGATCTCGTCCAATCCAAAGCGCGCAGAGACGAACAGCTCCAATCTAAATCGAAACCTCGCCACAACCAACCAATCACTCACTCACTCAATTACTCAAGCACGCGCCCGGATGCAAAGGCCAGTTCAACCAAACCGCAAATCTAATCTCACTGACGCGAGAGAGCGCGCGGATGCGAGGAAGAGGAGGAGAGGGGAAGCAGTGACAGTGACGCACATGATGGGGCTCCTGGCGCGGCCGGCGATGGAGACGCGGAACCGGCAGGGGGACGGGGCGAAGGCGAGGGCGGGGGAGCGGACGGACGCCGGCGGGAGCGGCGGCGCCGCCACCGGCCGGGCCGCCGCCAGCTTGGACACCACGCCGGTCATGGCCTTCGTCGGGGGTTGGTGGGAACTGCGAGGATGGGGTGGGGTTGGTTTGCTCACGGGGGTTGTTGCGAGGTTTTGGAGCTCAGATTGGGACGATGAGCACTATGCTCGTCAGCATCGTTTAAGTAGACGCAATTCTTTTGTTTTCACTTGACGCTTTTGCGCACATACCCCTTGTTTATGGTCTATTTCCGTATATTTTTTCGTGTTGATACAATTTTTCAGACATGTAAAATGTGACATACTACGGAGTAATGGCTAGTTAGAACGCCCACAATGTTCACATGAATTGTTTAAAAAGTAAAACACAATACCGATATAAATGGGAGAAATGGTTGTCCTCTAGATGTTCCCTCGGTATTGGCATCTTATATTTATGTCCGTCGTCTCTTTTAAATAGCTTGGTACATTTTTCTCATATTCATTTATACATTTTGGCGAATTTGAACGCGTAGCTCATCCTAGGCACAACAACTCAGGTAAGAACATACTATTTGATGTGTTCTATGATATGTGACCAATGTATGCACACTTAAGCAGCTATCAAACTGTCTTTGACATCCATGAAAATGACATCAGGTTGAAGGCAACTCCTCTCTTACTATGATTGGAGGAAATAGCAAATTAGTTGGGCTAGAGCCACCCGGTAAAGCTTGAGATGTGACTTTTGCTTTGAAAGAAAAAAGGACCAGTGTGAACCAAATGAGAAGAGGAATCCAAGAAAATTCTTTTTGAAGATAAATTACTAATCCAAGACTACACCATAAACAGGAATTAAAAGGAAGGCAAGATGCATGCCGGTCCCTAGGATTTCTCGTATTCCCGGTTCCCGCCCCAGGCTGTGCCGTCGTAGTGAGGCAAGCAAAAGCGCCCTTTGGACCCAGGAAAAGTCCAAAGTGGCCTGCCTGGCTGCTACGCATGCTTAGCAGTCAGCCCCAGCGATGAACGCAGGTTACGCAGGGCGGCAGCTGGCTGGAGTGAGGCGGCTGTGGCTGCTAGCCAAAGCCTCCGAACGATTCGACCAACAAACCCCTCCAAGTTCATGAGTTTTTTTTTATTCTCTTCTCGTTTGTTTCATTTTTTTTTTCTTTTTCAGAAGGCGTTTCAGTGCATCAAGGCGAAATGCACATGATGAGTTTGGACAGGCGAAACCTTGAGGAGAAATGCCCGGTGTGTAGGAGCCTGCAGAAAACTAGGATGAACGCTCGTCCGTTCTCTGAACGCAGGCAGAGGCAGCACCTTGTTGTGTCGTGCTCGTTCGCGCTTGAGCTGTGCGATGCAGGGCAGCATCATCATCCATGGCCCATGGCCACGGGGGCGTGCGTTGCGAGTGAGTACTTGACCCATCCCAAGGGCCACTTGCCCTTTGGCCGCTCTGCAGATCCTCGTGCTGGTGAATGGTGATCTGGGCCGCGCAAGCTGCTGCGGCCTGCCGCCTCTGATCGATCTATGGGCTCCATCGTCTTCTCCCCTGTTCTGAACAAACAGTTGCCGGTGCCCCAACTGGCAACTGAAAGAGCATCCAGGTTTTCAGCTTTTCGGAGATTATTCAGGCTTTCCATTTTCTCCCCTTTCCTTTCCCTACAAAAACCATCCTTTTTCCATCTCAGTTGCAGTTGCAGGCTTCCAGGTCGGATTGGCCGCCACACCATTTCCCTGAACCTGAAACTTTTTCAGGTGCACCGGGATTCAGAGCAGGAAGAACTGAGACTGATGGTCTGACATATATTCAGGCCAAACCAAAAACGAAAAAAAAAACTCACATTGCAGCCATCGATGCAGGCACAACAACAGGTTAATTAGCTCGCTTTACAAACGCTAAATCACGTTGCAGCCATCGATGCAGTGACCACTAAATCTAAATCACACAAGGGCTGCCTCCCATTATCTCCCAACAAATCTGGCTCTATACTGCTGCTGCTGCTGCATGTAAACTGGTTGTACAAAAACTAATGCGTGATCCATCCATCCATCGATGTAAAAGAAGACAAAAAAAAAACAGAAAAAAAAGAAGCAAAAACATGAACAAACGTAGATGCAGCGACGCAATCTACTACCATGGCTTGAGGTCGCTCTCGAGCCCGGCGTTCCAGTCCAGCACCTTCTCCCCGGGCTCCAGGAACACGCCCTTGCCGTGCGGCAGCTTGCGCGCCAGCCCGTTGAGGACCTGGTCGAAGGCGTCCCCGGGCCTTGCTGGCTGGTGGAAGAGCAGCGCCTGCTTCACGGACTCGCCAGCGAGCAGGCGCTGCTTCCGGAGGATGTCCTCTAGAGGGATGGAGGTGAGGATGGAGTCGAGCTGCGGCACGTCGCGCTCAGCCACGAACACGCTGATCTGCTCCCAGGGGATGGCATCCGCGAACGGCAGCACGATGTCGTCGGCGATGATCACCGGGATGCACCCGAATACCACGGCCTCCACCAGCCGTGGGCTCCATGGCGCCCACCCCAGCGGGCACAGGCAGAAGATGGCGCGCTGCATGTCCTCGTAGTACGTCGATGGGTGCTCCGTCGAGATGTCGAACAGCGGGTTGTCCTTGAAGTTCTCCCACACTGACGCGCGTGCGCCCCTGAATCAGGCAGTCCATGATCAATCACATTATCTACTACTACAAGCTTTAACTATTTGCATTAGGAGATTAAACATGATACACGTGGATTACCTGGCGTAGTAGCCGCCCTCGGGGTCGTTGCCCATGTCGTAGAAGAGGCCGCGGAAGTAGACGAAGATGGAGCGCGGCGTGCCAGGGTTGATGAGGTGCGCCTGCATCTTGTGAGGGTTGGCGTAGGGCGGGATGGTGATGGACCCGTCCTGCAGGCACACATGGTTCCTCTGCCCGAACGTCTGCACCAGCGTCGAACGCCGGAGCAGCGGCAGGATGCCCCTCTCCATCGCCCGCTCCTCCTGAACCAGGATCCAAATGCAAGTCAGTTCACCATTTCGTTTCAGTTCAGCTGATCTGCAGCCTGATGCTGTGATGCATCCAGCAATGGCGCACTCACCTGATAGTGGAAGCAAGCGCCGAAGTCGTGGGGCGTGAGGAAGAAGTGGTTGGCGCCCTCCGTCCTGTTCCAGTACGGCCACGTCGTGGCGATGTACTTGATGGCGCTGCGCATGATCCGTGGCGCCCGGAACGGGAGAGGGAACCCCTGCTGCGTGAGGTCGCAGGTGGTGTACACGGGCGTGTAGAACCAGTCGGCTTCCTCTGGGTCCAGCGTCCGCACCTCACTCTTCAGCAAGAACTGGTGCATGAAGATCTCGGCGGCGAACATGTGGTGCAGACACCGGCTGTCCTTGGACAGCAGCATCTGGTTGTACTTCCGCGGCATCTCGTAGACGAACACCTTCAGCTTCCCCACCGGGTTGTCATCCAGCACGCCCCCGGCGTCCCCTGCTGACATTGTTCGTTCATTCCTTCATTCATGTTAGCATACTGTTTCACATGCAGTTCTTTAGCCACAAGTACTGTTTGAATGTTAAACTTCTGTAATATGCTGTAAACGATCTGAACAATATCATGAACAATGCAATGGTCAGGGATTCGTCGATTCGTCTTACGGAATGTAAAAAGGTTGTTCTTCAGAAGTAAACGAATTCTTGTAACTGACATCAATGATGCAATTTGGCGAAGTTCAGATCTTTACAGAACCAATTTCAGTACAAACAGGGTTTCAGATTTCAGAAAAAAAAAATGTAAACACAAAGATGCTTCAGTTAATTGTGCATGAAATCACTAGTGATGAGTACGGTCGTTGGTGTTGGTGGAGTCGTTGCTTTCGGCAGCCCACCAACCACAAAAATTGAACTTTAATCAATACAAAATACCATCCCTTTCAAGTGGTATGTACTTTAACAATACATTATTCTTATCCCTTTCTTTATCGTTACTAATCTGGTCGTTAGCATGTCTGGTTCAAGAAAACAAATCGTTCGAAAACGCCAGTGGTCAGTCGAGTGAGTGGATGGCCACCGCTCAATCTTAGCTGCCACTTATCCTTTCTTTATAGTTAGTATACCAGTTCAGGCTCTTGCATTGCAGGCCCTAACATGCAGCTAATTAAATTAAACCCGATCTTGCAAACTAGGCACCAGACTCCAGTAGTTCTCCCCACAAGATATGCCAATTGCAGAAACCGTTGGTTCGTCCCAGCACCACACTATGGATGCGTGACTGGGAAGAAGAAGATGGTCCAGAGCTAGAGATCTGAACCATCATCCACACTGGTAATGTGACCTCTATTGAAGGGGAAAAAAATAGTGATAACTGTGCTGTGACCTACTCGTTGCATGCATGACGCGATGCAATGCAAGAGCAGGGAAAGCTACCATTTCGCATAGCAAGCATGATGCAATGCAAATATGCAATGACACATGGTTCGTTGTATTGACTTCACCTACCAACTATAGTAATCTCCCATCGCTTGATGCCTTGATCCACTGCAGACGCAAGCATTTACTTGTACAGAGTAATTAATACCCAGTGGTTACGCTAGCTAGTTGCTGCTAACCAGAGTGTAGCAGTACGGGTACAGCTCTGTCTGTCTGTACAGTGGGTGTTTCTACAGCGAGCGGCCACATGGTGGATCACAGGGCGTGCGGGCCGCACCGCACCCCGCAGGCGTGCCGTCCACGATTGATCGATCCCAGAAGCGGCTGTCGATTCCCCTTCCCCTTCCTTTCCCCAGCCGCGTGCGTGTCCGGCGGTGGGAGCCGAGGCGAGGGACCATCGGAATGCGGCGGTGGCAGGCAGCGAGGACGAAGCCCGGATCAAAATCGAAGCGTGAGCTGTCTGTCCTCGGGCGCGGGGATCGCAGTCAATTCAACGGCGGGCGGGCGGCGGCATTGCGGTCCGGAGGAGGCGGAGCGGCCGAATCTGAATCTCAAGGGAATGGAGCGCCGGCTCCGGTCTCCGGCAACCAGCCATACTCCGCACGGCGGCGAGCGAATTTGAAATCGGGGAGGATGTGAGCCAGGGGAGGTGGGCGCGTACCTGAGATCCTGGCGTGCTTGTGCTGCTGCAGCGGCGCCGCCGCGACGCAGGAGACGAGGAGCATAACGGCGACCGCGGCCGCCTCCCATCGCGTCCGCTCCCTCGCCATTGGGCTCGATGATCCTGCCGCGGGCGCCCAGCAACAAGAGTTGGCCGAATCAAGCGGACAGCGCTCCCTGTCTCTCCTCCTTCGCTCCTGCTCGCGCGCTGCTGCGGCGGCGGCGGCGGTGGAGGATGTGTGTGTGTGGAGGCCGAGCGGCAGCGAAGCGAAGCGCCTGCAGGGTCAGTTGGAGTCGCGGTTGTTCGGACGCCCTCCGTCCCTCCCTTGTTTCTACCACCGCTGGCTGGCGAGGTGAGGTAGGCTGTCCTTGTCAGGACGCGATGACACACACACACACACGGCACGGTGGAAGGGAGTAGAATAGGAGGCTCGGTGGCGACGGATGAGGCGAGCTTATTGGTCACACGAGGCCGCCGCGGCGACGGCGCGCCAATGGAGGAGGCCCAGCGCGGCGGAATTGGAGCGGACGGAACGGAAGCTGCTGGTGCTGTCGCACGCAGCGCAGGCAGGGGGAACAAGAAGAAGAAGAAGAAGAAGAGGAGGGGAAAAAGGAGAGGCCTGGGCTGGGTGGCGTGCTGCGAAAACAAGAGGTGACCAGACCGACCGACCGGGTCCGATCCATCGCTGCTACTGCTTCTCGTCTCGGCTCGAGGCTGGCGTATGCGCCGTTGGAGTGGACTCGTGCTCGTGCTACGCAACTGCTACGACGACTCCATCCAATAGACGATATTCTCGTTTTTAAGAAAAACAATATCTTTCGATTAGCTAATTATATATAAAATAATATTAATACTTATAAGATATCATCAGTATCGTTATATAGATATTTAAATCTAGTCTTTTATAATTTTATTAGAGATATAAATACTATACATATTTTTCTATAAATCAAGTAAAAAAGTAACACACATGCGCGTCTCATAAAGTTGAGACGGAGGGATGTTGTGTGTCGACGCTAATCATGTTGGCGGCAACCCAGCGGAGAGCCCAGCCTTGATGAGTAACCAAGCCACCCTAATCATGTTGCTTGCCACAACGAGGCAACCTTTGGGTATTTTTTTTTTGTGTGTGCATTGTGCCTGTGTCTCTTTTTTAATCGGTAAAGTCTGGTGCAAAGCGATAATAACGTTACAGATGATGATTAGAATGAGCTAACGGTTTTTTTTATGTTTCGAGAGGAATGAATGAATGAACGGCAGCACGTGGGCACCCTCGAGCTGTAGCAACTACACCTTCGCTAGCTAGCTGGAAACATGAATACATACCACACGAGTAGTTGTAGTTAGGTTGAGCCAGCAGCCTTAGCAGTTAGCACGTATCGCTGCGCAAGGTCATGCTGCTACTTCGGCATGTACTCAAAATACGTTTAAAGATAGATATTCTAGAGATGAATTTTTTTTAAGAAGCCATGTTTATACAAGCATGGAGCGAGCTTATGCATATCCTCCATTCCTCCAAACGAGGCTAGGACGAGTACACGTGCTAAAAACTCACCCTTTTTTCTTTCTTTCTTTGGAGAGTCGCGCTTGCTTGGGTTTGGTGATTACTTGATTACTTACTCCTAGCACCGTAGCACGTACTTTTTTTTTTTTGAGCTGTACTCACGTACTACTAATGCTGGCCTCCTCCAATCACGCAGCACCTCATCTTCTTTCTCGTGAGTGAGCGTGAGCTTGATGCCGATCGGCCGGGCTGTAAAGAGAAAGAGACCACACACACAAGGCATAGCAGCATCGCAACTTCGCAAGAAAGGTGTCCCGTGCCGTGCCGGTAGGTCGGGGTGGTTGGCCTGCCCCCAACCAATGGCCTCCGTCGTTGCCATTGCTTTACTTGCCTGTTGTTTAGCAGCTTTGTTTACATAGCCACGGCCATCCACCATCACCCACGCATATGCATGTGACGCCGATGGTGACGCCGAGAGAGAGGCTACGGCGGCGGCGAGGAATCTTCGCCCACGTTGCCCGCCGCCGGCCTGGCCGTACACAACTTACAGGTCGCACCATTGGCTCACTGTCGGTTAGTTTTAACCGCTCCCTTGCGGCTCCATTCATTAACCCACGCATCGTGTCGGTACATTCTACCATCCATGTGGCGGTGATATATACTATTGTCTATTCTATCTACCCAAAAGGCACGATCAGCACAAGAAAATAAAAGCTGTGTACGGTTCGCCTCGCATTGTTCTTATTCATTGTCCTGTATATCCTTTCCCATTTTCTTAATCCTCTTTTCGATTCCTTTTTCTCTTCATTTTGTCATGCAGTAAGTATGCCTCTACCTTTTTATTTTTTAATAAAAAGAACTTTGGTCGCTTTCCGTCTGCTTGAAAATTTGTTGATGCAGGACTAGAATTACGGACAGCGCTTACCATTGCACTGAGGTGCAAGTGTTTGGCCATCAACTAGTCATAAACAAATGGCTCAAAAAGCAACGCAAGTATCAATCGCTTGAATATTAGATACTTGAATAATTTTCTCAATGGCCAATACGACAAATTAGTTGGCTCTCTATTTTGTTCCGCTCGTGTGGACGGGGTGCCGGAACGAACAAGGGTTGATGGAATATACCTGTGTCGGCAACAAACTAGTATAATCGTTTCGAAGAGTATATACTCCTTTTTTTCGTGAAAAGGCTTTTTTTTTAATGCCAGAAAGTATAGTATAGCTTAAAATGTTAGGAGGAAAAAAACTAGTGTCGACACTAACGAGCAGTCTCTATACACACCAACAACATAGGCTGAAAAAAAAATACATCCGTCATGGTTAAGATCAAGGAAAATTGTCAAGAACTTTTGTCCGGGAAGTGACCTGGTAACAAACTGTGCATCTAAGTCAAGAACTGACGCACGCACAAAATGGACTTGAGATAGCATAGCCTCGTGCAAGTCAAGAGCTGGTGTCACGTTTGTAGAGTCCTGGTTATGATTCGTGTTAGCTATCGATCAAGTTGTAAAAAAACAATTACTCCTCTAAAAGATAGTAAAAGACATTAGATGCATAGTTGATACTGTACATTAGGACACAAACACATGCCGTCCATCTTCCGGAAAAAAAAAATAGGTGAGGATACGAAATTACGATGCTGTCACAGCTAGCGAACAACTCTGCAGCCTTGGCAATAACAAAAACAGTAGCTACAAAATAAGTTTCCTGCATACAGGTGGCAATTCGGTGATCCGTTACTACTCTTAACCGCGCTCTAGAACTTGTCAAAGACCGTGACCGGGCAACAAGCACAATGCAAGGACCGAGTATACGTCAATCAACAACATAAAACGGACTAGGAATAGCATAGCTTTGTTGCTTGTAAGTCAAGAACATGTGCAGAATGGATTGATCTTGGACCGCGTTGTCGTCGACTAGTCACAAACTTTACAGTGGTGTGTTCGGTTGGTTGTACCATTTGATTCATGTATAAAATGGTACAAAATAATTATAATTCTTTTGTTTGGTTGGATAAATTGTACTAAGGATGAAACCATCCTACTTAATACAATGTTGTACTAGTTGGAGTGAACTAAGTGGTATAAGCAATTTGGTTGAACCATCCCATCTAGGATCATCCATTCATGCATCATGTGGTGCATGCAACCAAACACACCCTAACTAGGATCATCCATTCATGCATCATGTGGTGCATGCAACCAAACACACCCTAACTGGGAGAGAAGGACAAGTGATTGCGAGAGCGAGACAACAACATGTCAAAACTAAAATAGAAATTGCGGTGAGCGTGGATCGAACACGCGACCTTCAGATCTTCAGTCTGACGCTCTCCCAACTGAGCTATCCCCGCTAACGGCTTGCATTACACAGAATTTAGTATTTAACATATTACATTACAAATAGAAGTGGGCCGTCTTCACATGAGTTGTGGCCTTGTGGGCACATCGAATCGGCTGACGGCCCAAGTACCGAGGATGCATAGTTGGTAGTCATCAATCAAACCAAACCGCTTTCTAATTTCGCCTGCCGGCCGGGCTTCTCCGGCGCCGACGCCCGACGACACAGTTGTCCTGGTACGCATCGCCTTTCATGGGCTATTCTGCGCGTGTTGCTGCTGCCAGTTGCGAGCTGGGAACTCGTGATCTCCTTCCTTCCCCCCGATTGCGGTGACATGGTGCTTGCCAGCAGCACTATCATCGTCAGCATGAACGGTAGTAGCACCCCTCTCCCGGATTGGGATCTATAGACTGGCAGTAGATTGGATCTGGGTTTAATACTTTGCTTGTCGCTACACCAAGAACACATGGTGGTGCCATTCTAAACTCAGGATTCAGAACCCAAAAGGCGCAGCATTATCAGGTTCCTGGATTGCAGTTAACTTTATTTCACCCCATAGTCACCAGCAACTCTATAATATGGCAATAGATATTTTTACAATGGCCATACGTTGCATTTTCTACCATCTAGGCTAACACTACATAAAGGTCAAAATAGATACTGTCATACAGCCAGGCAAAGCAGGCCACAGTACAATGCCTCAGGAACGGGAAGGAGCTTTACATTCAACGATTTCATGTGCCCAGGAACAGCGCCATCCATCGCCATAGATCAACCTCTCATCAGCGCCATCCATCGTCATATATCAACCTCTCCTCTGGTTCACTGGCTGTGCCCAAGAACAGCCATGCCACTATACCTAGTTACCTACCACGGCTTCAGGTCACCGCGGGTACCTAGTTACCTACCACGGCTTCAGGTCACCACGGGGGCCCTCGGTCCAGTTCAGCACCTTCTGCCCAGGCTTCAGGAACACATCCTCGCCGTGCGGTAGCTTCCGCGCCAGCCCATTCAGGATCTGGTGGAAGGCATCACCGGGCTGGGCAGGTTGCGGGAACAACATGGCCTGCTTCATAGATGGGTTCGCGAGCAACCTCTGTTTCCGAAGGATCACCTCCATCGGTATGGAAGTCAGGATAGTGTCCAGCTTGGGGACATCGTCCTCAGCCACAAAGACACCGATTTCCTCCCATGGGATCGCGTCCGCAAAGGGAAGGACAATGTCGTCGGCGATGATCACTGGGATGCAGCCAAAGACCACAGCCTCTACCAAACGGGGGCTCCATGGGGCCCAGCCCAATGGGCACAAGCAGAAGACGGCACGCTGCATGTCCTCATAGTAAGTAGGTGGGTGGTCTGTCGAGATGTCGAACAGTGGGTTGTTCTTGAAGTTCTCCCACACTGATGCTCGGGCACCCCTGCATTGCATAAGGTAGGTGCATCAATACTTCTGATTCACTGAGACTGCTTGTCAGTTACATAATTCATAATTTATGTGTGTACCTTGCATAGTAGCCGCCCTCAGGATCGTTTGCAGTATCATAGAACAAACCACGGAAATAGACGAAGATTGACCGAGGGGTCTCCGGGGGAACAAGGTGAGTTTTCATCTTCTGAGGAGGAGCATATGGTGGGATGGTGATGGAGCCTTCCTTCAAGCAGACATGATCTTTCTGCCCAAAAGTCTGGACCAGCGTTGCACGGCGAAGCAACGGAAGGACTCCTCGCTCAATAGCTTTCTCTTCCTGAAGAACGGGAATATTTGAATGCATATTAGAAGAACGATTCGAGAAGCTAACACAAATAGAATAATAACATATTACAGAGGGAAATGAGTGTCGTGGAATTCCATTTTATGAGTTCAGTTTCCAGACTGGGTTCATTTCACATTGCATTGATAGAACATGTGAGAATTCATGGTTTTATGGCTCTACAACCCACCTGGTAATGGAAGCATGCACCAAAGTCATGTGGAACAACAAAGAAATGATCTGCTCCCTCTGTCCTGTTCCAGTATGGCCAACGCTTGGAAATGAACTGAATTGCACTCCTCATAATCCTTGGAGACTTGAAGGGCAAGGGATGACCCCAGGGGGTAAGGTCGCATGTTGTGTAAACTGGAGTATAGAACCAATCGGCTTCTTCTGGATTTAAAGTCCGGATTGCACTAGACAGTAGGAACCGGTGCATGAAGATCTCTGCAGCGAACATGTGACTGAGGCATCTAGAATCCTTGGCCACCATCTTCTTATTGTACTTGGTGGGCAACTCATACACATATACCTTGAGCCTCCCAACAGGATCATCTTCTAGCACATCACCAGCACTTCCTGAAATTTGATTGCAATCCGAAAGAAAAATTGAGAATTATGTACTGCAGTACCCTCAAGCAATGGATTCAAACAGGCATTGAAAAAACAAACAGCCACAACATAGAAACTATGAATTTTGATGAGACACAGGCAAAGCATAACGCATAGTAGTATGCTACTCCGTAAGAAGCAAACGTAATTCTCTTATCAAGATGTAACTAAGGCCAGTCTCAATGGGGGGTTTCATGGGGAGTTTCATGGGCATTAAATTCACTGTCACACCACCAGTTTTGCTGACATGGCAGGGTAATTAAGAGGGGGAGTTTCATGGGATGTGAGGAGAGTTTTATCACCATGAAACTCCTGTGGCACAGTTACCTAGTTTCCAGTCTAGGTAACTGTGTCCATGAAACCCCCACTGGGACTGGCCTAAATACCACACCAAGGCTTTCAAGAATTTCTGGTTGTTGTATTTGTATCAAGAGTCCACTAGTTCAATGTGCGTAATTAGTTGTCTCTTATCCAAAATGACCGGCAATTTTGCTAATTTCTAGTACCTGAGGTGGCCTTGCTTATCTACTAAAACATAGTTTGGCCATTCGACGAAAAAGAATTGAACTTCAGTCATGCTCGACAAGTAGGCATAGGTAAGTTCAGGTTCATCACCCACTGCAGAACACGCAAACTAGAGTACACCACGTAAAATGTTTAGCCTAATTGTTCATTACAGTGATGGAGTTTCAATGTGTATGCTGAGCAGTGAACTGAGTGCAGGTCCTGCGGGAGCTAGTTGAATCATCACAAGGGGGGAAAAAAAAAAGAAAGGAAAACGAAAGCGTACAGCCGCCCGTGAGAAGAGCTTGGTTTAATGGTAGATCTCGCCAACTAGCCACTTGCACTCACAAGTTCCGCTTCATCGGATTCCCAGCTCACAATCAGATCCATCAGAACCACCAAAACGCGTTGACAAGCAAGGATTCCCCGGATCGCACATCGCAGACATTGCGTCCCGCATAATCTAGGCACGGCGCAGGCAAGACGGAGGGGGAAGAGAGATAGGGAAAGAGCGCAGCTCCGTGCAGCGTACCTTCGATCCGCTCGGTGTCCTGCGCCGCGACGACGGCGAGGAGGAGCAAGGCGGCGAGCGCCAGGGGCGAGCCCCACGTCCCCATTCGCCACCCACAGCGCCGCCTTCTCTCCGCGCCCGGACGAGGTGGTGGTGGCCTCCTCTCCTAGTGGGGGATCGAGCGATGCTTGGCGGCAGGAGGAGCCGGAGGAGAGACGGAGCCCTGGAGTGGGAGAGTGAGGAGTCAAAAGGGAGGACTCGGAGTCGGAGGCGGTGATGGCTTGCGGAGTGTCGCCGTCAGTGATGAGCTGTCGGTGGTGGGTGCCAGGTTACCCTCAACAGCGTATGCATACGTACGGCATACGGATTACACGCCGCACGCGTCATTTTGACAATTTGACATGTCACTGCCAGTCACTTGTTACAGTAGTAACAAGTGTTATAATGACCTCATAAAGAAGACAGCCACGGACACATGAGATGAGACTCATCCTACTTTTTTGTAGAGATAGCCACTGTTTAGAAAAATCATTACTGCTGTATATGGGGGTGGACTACACGGGTCACAGGAAGAGGAGAGACAACGGAGTGTTCCTCAGAGGAAACTGCGAGATTTTTCGTAGAGCTGTCTGTCGGATCGGTGCGATGGAGATCGTGAGCACTACCACAAGTGATCACGAACAGGGTTCGCAATCCCGTTCAAAACCGGCAAACCGCACCGGACCGGTAGCGGTTTGGGGCGGTTTCAAACTGGTTAAATTTAAAATATTCAAATTTAAATTTAAAATGGAAAAATATAAAAAAAATTCCTAAAAACACTTCAAGGCATATGTAATCTATTGGTGTCAAAAATTTTCAAAATTTGCTCATTTGATATTTTTTGCAGGCATTAGAAGTTCAACAAAAAAAAGGAAAAGAAAAAAAATCGGCTCATTGAACTTCTAATGCACACAAAAAATACTAAATACACTAATATTTGAAAAATTTTGACACCATTAAATTGTACCCACCTTGAAATATTTTTAGGAATTTTTATTTTATTTTTTTTAAAATTTTAGTTAAATTTGAAAACATGACAAATTATGTATTGAGCCGGCTTACCGTCCAAACCGGCCGGCTTACCACCCAAACCACTCGGCTTACCGGTTAAACCGGACGGTTTACCGGTTCAAACCGATTGAACTAGAATTTCATATACATTTGAATTCAAAATTTGAATTTGTCCGGTTTTGACCGGTTCCCGCGGAAACCGGACCGGTTAGCCGCTACCGCCGGCCGACGGTTCGGCCCTCCGGTTCGGTTTTGGGAACCCTGATCACGACTGGGGGCTCTCTTCTGTCACTGCTACAGTAACGAGTAACGAGCTGCTGCTAGACCTGTCACTGCAATCAATCAGGCTGCGGGAGATCCGGGCATGAACTTTCCTAATCTCTCATTTTCCCAGCTGCTTAACTAATCTAATCCGATCCCTTCCCTCCTCATTTGTTGGCCTGTCGGTGAGGAGGGGTCGCAGCTGCCCTGCCCGCGCCCGGTGGTTAGGCTCTGCTTCCCTGCTCTCCAACGCGCGGCGGACGGGAATGTGCAGCATCTTCTCCCCCGTTCGTTGCCCCCACTGACCAGTGACACCTTAGCCTTCTTCTGGCGCCTAGCACTATCTGCTGCACCTGGAAAACGAGTTTGGAATAGCTAGGTGACACGCACAGACACAGCCTTACAACAAATGGACATCATAGTTTAATTTGGAGATTGTCTCAATGACGATCATCTTATCTTTAAGATGCTCGTTGACACCTCTCCATCAAATGCAGGCGCGGGGTGCTGAAGATGAAGCTGCTCCCTCTTTTTTTTTTTCTGACTTTCCTTCTATATGAAGTGTTAGGGTTTGAAATAGTCAAATTGTTCTAGTATACCAAAGGTTTGTCAAACTATATGCATGTTTAGCGCATATAAAAGTTGATTCATATTTCGTTTACATTTTAATACACTAATGATTTTGTACCAGTTGTTAAGTAGCTAATGACCTCATGGACAAAAACAAAGCGCTGATGTTGACTCCATTTCTAATCCATCTAGTTCTACCTTCCTATCTGCAGCAACAACCAACAATTGTTCAATAGGTTACTGTGCTCGCGTTACAATCACAAAATTGCCGGAACATTCCTTGAGGACTCAGCAACATTCAGATAAAGACATGCTCTGCTTAATCACTGATCCACAAAATCAGAAAAGGCTTCCCGGTGATCTTGCTTGAGACAGCAGTTTTACCTTTCGTCACCAAATTGTTTAGATAACACAAATAAAAATTGTAACCAACACGATGGACAAGGCTAGTGCAGGTACATTTGCAGTATGGCAACTGACACAAGCAGAGAAAAAAGAAGGCTGGCATTCTCCTTGGGTAAAATCTTGTAAATTTCGATTATGATATCCACATACGATTCACAAGGCTGGCATTCTCCTCACCTAATAAAATGGGGCAGAAAAAAGAAGAAATGAAGATATATGGTATAACAGCTATAGGTAAAGAACATACAAAAATGTACATTTGGTTTGTGGTCAGCACTATGCGGCCATCGTAATTCAAAGGCGCACGTATATCATCATGTCCTCAATCTTTCCTTTTTCCAAAAAGTTCTAGAAATATGACAGATGCTACCAAGGCTTCAGGTCGCCCGGTGGTCCAGAAGTCCAGTTCAGGACCCTCTCCCCGGGCTTGAGGAAGACATTGTCACCATGTGGGAGCTTGCGCGCAAGCCCGTTCAGGATCTGGTGGAACGCATCTCCCGCCTGAGCAGGCTGGGGGAACAGCATGGCCTGCTTCATCGACGGGTTGGCGAGAAGTCTTTGCTTCCTCAGTATAACATCTGTGGGAATGGACGTCAGAATGCTGTCCAGCTTCGGTACGTCCTCCTCGGCAACAAACACACCAATCTCCTCCCACGGGATGGCATCAGCGAATGGCAGGACAATGTCATCTGCGATGATCACCGGGATGCAGCCGAAGACCACGGCTTCCACCAGCCTGGGACTCCAAGGTGCCCAGCCCAATGGACACAGGCAGAACACAGAACGCTGCATGTCTTCATAGTAGGTCGGTGGGTGATCGGTCGAGATGTCAAAGAGAGGGTTGTTTTTGAAGTTCTCCCAGACGGACGCACGAGCACCTCTGTAAAGAAAATGCATGATCATCAAAGGTCAGACCCTGGACGAAATGGGAGGGCAGAATGACAAGAGGCAGATAGAGTGTTGTCGATTGTATCTCTTGTACACATAGAGACGATTTACCTAGCATAGTAACCGCCCTCGGGATCATTGCTGGTGTCGTAGAACAGACCACGGAAATAAACAAAGATGGATCGAAGTGTGTCTGGGGGGATAAGGTGAGCCTGCATTTTCTGGGGAGGCGCATATGGTGGGATTGTGATGGATCCATCCTTCAGGCAGACATGGTTCTTCTGTCCAAAAGTCTGAACCAGTGTAGCACGCTGAAGCAAGGGAAGAATTCCCCGTCCGATTGCTTTCTCTTCCTGAAACAATGGAGTATACTCGTTACAGGAAGATAAAAAAAAATGAAGTAGCCAGTAAGGCAGTAACAGAAAGCGTCAATTATAAGTATGGCAAGTGGTTATTCCTATTAGGTGGTTAGTTTCCCATGAATCTGAATATCAACATGCATTTTATAGAAAATCACAATCTGGGACATGTTTCTTTCGCAAGGGACAAACAACATGTGGAGCGTGATTAATTTAGTCAAGAGTAGTTCATTAACAAGAATGACTTGAATACTCGACAAGCATCTTCATATCCCATTGCCCCCCATGTTCTGCGCCGCAATTTGACATGTCCCAGTTGTTCCAAACGCTGGAATGTTGTACTAAACTAGTATTGCTTTACATCTAATCTTCATTAGAACAAGAATAAATAAATGCATGTGACAGCTACTTATTGTACTAGAGATTGTACCTGATAGTGGAAGCAAGCACCAAAGTCATGTGGCGTGACAAAGAAATGATCTGCGCCCTCTGATCTGTTCCAGTAAGGCCAGTTCGTGGCAATCAGCTCAATTGCGCTGCGCATCATTCGAGGAGACTTGAAGGGCAAAGGAAGACCCGCAGGAGTCAGATCGCATGTTGTGTATACAGGTGTGTAGAACCAATCTGCTTCCTCGGGATTAAAAGTTCGAACAGCGCTTGACAACAGGAACCGGTGCATAAAGATCTCAGCGGCAAACATGTGGTTTAGGCACCTGGGATCCTTCTTCAGCAGTTTCTTGTTGTATTTGCTGGGGAGATCATATACATAGACCTTGAGCCTCCCAACAGGGTTATCTTCTAACACATCACCAGCACTTCCTGCATTTTTATTGGCCACAGCATTAGGACTCTGCACAAGAGTGGGGAAACTGGAAAGGATATACTTGGTTTTATAGCACATTGATCTAATCGAAAGCCAGGCATGCTAGCTGAACCATCTATAGGTCTAATGTGAATTCTGCATCTCTGCAAAATGTGAATGACCATCATCATCTCATGCGTCATTGACTCTTCCGTGAGTATGATCATATTTGTCTATGGTTTGGAACTACCAAGAGATGACCACCGAAAGAGGTAAATTATAGGAAATAAGTATCATACTGAATTTTATATTTTCCACATTAGACAATATAGTGGGTGCATTAGTAAGTCAAGCACAAAACTCTAAAGCCCGGTTAGCGAATGGTCGGGATGTTTTTAAAAGGTGATTTTTAGCTAAGCCATAGCAGCCATGAAGGCATGAACCTAAGGCCAAAGGATACTCCTGCATTTGATCTACCTGTAACCCATTAGCATATCAGACTCTGATGAATTCGGGATTCAGAGGCCTGGCAGATGAAGGTGGCACACTAACATACTCTGATGAATTCGGGATTCAGAGGCCTGGCAGATGAAGGTGGCATACTAACAGATGCTGAAACTCTTGCTCTACCAAATTAGTAGCAGATATACCATCAAACAATTAGTAGCAGATACATTTCAGGCAACCAGCTAGGTAACACGAGCAGCTCGACTTCTAGAAACTGACAAGAATGTGCCTATCAAGATCAGAAACAAGATGGAAACGGCCACAGGAAAAAGAAAGGTCCCTCACCTGAGATCCTCTCTGTCTGATGGCCCTGCTGCACCGCCTGGGCCTCAGCTCCAAGGAAGAGCGCCGCAGCAAGAATGGCGATGGCCAAGGCCCACCGCCTCATCTTCTTCTCTATCCCTCCCCCCCAGAAGTCTCTTCTCAGCTAGCACCCGTCGTGTGTGCCTCTACTCTCACCCTCTCGCGACCCCTCCGCTCTTATGAGCCAGCCAATTCCCAGGGGTAATTAAAGAGGAAGAGATCCCGGCCAAGGAGAAGCTTTTCCGCCAATTTTTCTCCTACCAAGCAGCGTTTGGTGGGGAGCGAGAAGGTGAGCAGTGGCTTTCCTAGGCTTCCTTCCTCCTTCCTCCAACACACACCCAGCTTCAGGAAGAAATAGAGGTCAGGTCATGTTCTCTCCTTGCTCGGAAGGAAGAAAGGGATGAGTGAGAAAGGAGGTTAGGAAGGCTGTCCGCGGCTGATTCTTCTGCTTTTGCTGTTGGAGTACTATATGCTAATGCATCCGTCCCTTTTCCTCCTGCTTTCCTAATCTTTTTCCTAACACCAATGATGAGCTGTAGTCCCTGCCCCTGGCCCTCTAATAACTAATTAGGCGAATGCAATCGTGCTCCAATTGATGTTTGGTGAGGGGTTTGCCTCTGCATCAGATGTCAGGTTTCTTTCTCTTTCATTTCACCAAACTTGGACTGGACCTCTCACTTGTCTTGTATTGTAACTTAAACAAAACGTCAAACCATGGTTACTTCACTTCTTTTAACTACGACTAGTTACCGATGGCACCTTGCATCTGTGTCATGGTCTTTCATATTCTGCCTCTGCAGCTGCAGTCGGCAGTCCTGTTCTTTTTCTTCCCTTCGGAACCTGCCAACTAGCAATCATTTTCTTCTCCATAATACTAAATTTATATGCTGATTGGGATTGTTCCTTTGCACATGGGGCTCATGGCTGATGCCTCATGGGGGATTTTTGGGGGATAATAATTGCGGCCAAGGCATCTAGTCATTGCTTTCCTTCGTCTCGTATATGTAACGAAATGGATCTGGGTTTGACTTTCTTTCCGGCGAACATTGTTAGAGGCAGGCAGGCAGGCAGTAGTCATCGCCTCGTCGTGGTAGACAACGACATGCCCTGCGCTCCGTGGACAGCCAGCGTCGGTGGCGTAGGGCCATCGTTGGCTGCCTCGCTGGCAACCCTCTCTCCTCGGTGATCGGAGGTACCAGGGGTGCACTCCTGGAGACTGTAACAATTTTTATGACAAGGGAATGGGTAGGTCAGCTTCGTCGGCTGTTGAAGATGACGACAAAGTTGATCCGCCACCGTCGCGTCGGGAGGTCGGACGCGTCTGGGCGGCGATTCGGGCGATCTAGAGCTCGCACGGCGACCACGTGATGGCCAGCGGGGAATGTCTGGCCTGGCTGCCACCGGTGGGACGCGTCGATGCCCACCACACCACATTACACCACCCACGCAACGCGGCGGGGGCCATTGTTAATTACGCCGCCGGAGCAGGTTAGATCGCTGCTGCTGGCCTGTTACTCTAATGGGCCTTAACCAGAACGAAACAAACACAAGGTTGGTTTAGTTTAGTACGCCTTTCTTTTTGTCGTGTCAACAAACAAAAACCAAAATCGCTAAAAAGAAAAAACAAAAAGAAATCTCGTGTGAACCAAAGGAAAAAAAAAGAAAAGCAAACAGAGAATTAATTGACGGGGGGAGTTGGCCGTTGGAAGAAGAGGGGGCGATCGACGAAAACTGCAAAGCACGTGGTCCGCGGCTAGTCATCGATCATGGCATCTTGCATGGTCCATCGAGAGCTGGACGACCGAAGATCCGGAACGCCGACACGACGCCATCACGGGCACCCCCCGTGGCACAGAGCCATGACGCGCCCGTCGCTGAAGGCCTGAACAAGCCGACAGCCACGTCGACGTCCATCTCTCTCTGTCCACGGATCGACAAGGAGATCGAAGGGAAGGGAGCGAGGGGGCAAGGCAAAGGATCACATTCCTCAACCGCCACAAGCTGCTGCTATGGTAGCTAGCTAGGCGCCTCGGCTGCTCAACGCTGCAGGGCGCAGTGCACGGGGAGGAAGTAAAGGAAGGGAGATGGCGAGCGCCGCTGGTGGCGGAGCAGCGGGGGAAGGCGAGGGGCTCAAGGTCGCCGAGCTCAGGGCCATGGTCGAGGCGCAGGACCCACAGGCCAAGGTGAGTGAGCTTTCCATGACCATGATCAATCCAATCCAACAACCAATCAACCTGCTCCATCATCTCTGCTGCTCGCTCATTGCTCATTGCTAGCTGCTCCGTCGTCCGAGCTAGCAGCTAGCAGCCCGGCCGGCCGGCCGCTCGCAGGTGGATTGATGTGCCACGCGATTCCTCTATTCGACTTCTCATCGCGTGCACCCGTGCTGCCCTGCTGGGCAGCTGGCCGATCTTCTTCTCCGGGGTTTTGGGAGACTCGGCTCTTTGTGCCGATGTTCTAGGACGATGAAACTTACTAGTATTTCCCTTTTGAAATACTTCAGTCGATACAGAGTTGGGGAATAATTGAACGTTCATCATTGCAATACCCCCCCCCCCCGATTTGCATATAAATTATCCAACTATGATATTATTAAAATTTAAATAACCCCCTAGGTTTGCATATAAATTATCCAATTATGATATTATTAAAATTAAAATAACAGATAAATCTAAATTATCAACAAAAATTTAAATGCACAAATGTAAATTTGTATGTTATTGTTTCTGTCATTATTAATATATCATTTATGTTATTGTTTATATAGAAACAATACCCATAATATGTGTCACCATGTATCCATGTACGAAGGACAAGATAAGAATATCACTTTTCATGTTGTTCACATAGCTAAAAAATGGGTTCAATTAAATACATATCAAACATATATAGAGGTGTGATACAAAAGTGAAAAAAAAATTGTTACTACGTAAAGATATTACAATTAAATAATGATAAATATATATTACATTACAGTATTTAATAGATGAAATAAGGCGTGAGATAGATAATTATAACTACTCGATATAAACCTTATTTTTATTAGCGAGTGAGGGAGCACGAATTGATAGGCTAATATTATTCTAGGTACTAAACAATAATAACTATTAAAAAACTACAGAACAATGCAATTTGCAATAGTGAAATAACCTCAAATCCAGAGGCATGGCTTTAGCAAAACTCAAGAATCCACTCTTCGCATCATTCAGTCTTTGCCTAAAACCTAAATCACGCTCTAGCTGATCCGCGCGATCCGTGTTGGTTAATTGACCTAAGCGCAACGATTAGAGTCCTAAATCTGCAATTTTCTCATTATTTTACTAGCAGTAAAAGTCCACATTTCACTAGCAGTGCTGAAAGTCCAAGTTTCACTAGTTACTACATTTCATTTCGAAAGAAAAGAAAAAAGATAACTGAAGTAGTTATCTGCCATCGTGCGCACGCACGAATGGACAGGAGGTGGACAACCTGACGCTGCGAAGGTTCCTGCGCGCGCGCAACCACAACGTGGACAAGGCCGCGGCCATGTTCCTCAAGTTCCTCCGGTGGCGGAGGGAGGCGGCGCCCGATGGCTTGGTGCCGGAGGAGCAGGTGCGGAGGCAGCTCTCTCACGACATGATCTGCATGGGCGGCGTCGACAGGAGCGGCCGCCCCATCCTCGTCGCCTTCCCGGCCAGGCACTACTACGCCAACCGAGACCTGGCAGAGTTCAAGAGTATGCACTTGATGATCACCATGCTGGTTGCCTCCAAGAAAAAAAAAATTGACCACACTGATCCTTTCCAAGAGTTTTGATTGACCCACACGAGATCGATCATGAGTGTCTGATTACATCTAGCATCTTTCTGCAGGTTTTGTTGTCTACTTCTTCGACAAGATCTGTGCCAGGTAACCAAGCCCGGCATTTTTCTGAACTTCTTTCTGGTTGTGCCTTGCAAAAGATTGCATAGGAGGAGGAGTAATCCACTGATCGAGTAATGCGAAATGCAGAATCCCCAGAGGTCAGGAGAAATTCCTCTGCATCGCTGATCTTAAGGGCTGGGGATACTCAAACTGCGACGTGCGGGCCTACATCGCAGCTATACAGATCATGCAGGTCTCTGTGATTTCTGCTTTCAGCTAAACCATGCGAACGTTTTTTTTTTCCCTCACACGCAAATCCATGAATCCAACAGCATAACATTCAGGAGTAACATGGCTGATGTTTCTCCTAACTAATTCTCTGCATCAGAACTACTACCCTGAGCGGCTCGGCAAGGCGCTGATGATCAACGTGCCCTACATCTTCATGAAGGCATGGAAGATGGTCTGCCCGTTCATCGACAACAACACCAAGGACAAGGTGATCGATCTCTTTATGCCCCCATCCAGCTATGACGCCGACTGCCTCGAGAAACTGCTAGTTCCGATAGATCGCTAGCTTCCTTCTCTTCTCCTGACTGCTTTATTTGTGCAATGCGTTTGCAGTTTGTTTTCGTGGACGACAAGAGCCTGCAGGAGACGCTGCTCCGGGAGATCGACGACAGCCAGCTCCCGGAGTTCCTCGGCGGCAAGATGCCGCTGATCCCCCTCAAGGACGATGTCCATCAGGCTGAATCAGTATAGGAAAAAAAAAAAGATTGAACGAACAGCCTGAATCATCAGTATAGAAAATAACCATACACAATATTGGGAGCCTCGGTCAGTGCGGAAATTAAAAAGGATGATCGTCGACTACAGGATCAAAGAAGAAGGTAAAATGCAGCTCTGTCTGCTCGCATGGTTCAGCTGCTTCAATTAGCGCTGACCGAGGTCGACGATCAGATCAGCCGCACCAGATACTGTCTCTATACACTATCCATACAATATGCTGCCAAACACCAATGACTGTTACTCATTACAGATGTGTTGTATCAGTTGTCCCGTTTTTGTCAGTAATATAAGTCAAAGTCGTCACATCATCGATGGACTTGTGCTTTTTATTATCTAAAAAAAATAGATGAACTGTTTTCAGTCCGGAAGAAGTTTTTTTTTGAACGAATGGGCACGAGATCATGCCTATTTCATTGAAAAAACAGGGTTCAGTCCGGAAGAAGTGGGCGGACTTTCTCGGCCCAGCCCACCTTGGTGAACTGAACTGAATGCAGCTAGGACGAGATCTTCATCACGACATCACCAGAACTGAATGTGTTCTGACTGCTGACGCTGTCCCGGCCGGAGTAGTTTTTGTTTTCGGTTCTTCTTCTTTTGGAAATCCTGACCGGAGTTGTGACGACGATCACTTGACCCCCGGCGAGCTCTTTTTGATAAGGACCAAGGAATAGTCAGACTCTGCCCCACAGCCAATGAGCGAGCGCCACGCACGCACAAGCGCCCGCCGGCATCCGGAATCCGGATCGGATATTTCCCTTGCCCGTCGTCGCGGAGCGGAAGAAGAGGACACACTCCAACTCGACTGATCACATCATCGCCGTCGACGACGAACCAACCAAGCTCGCGAGGAATCCACGAAAAGCCCAAGCGAGAAAACAAATCGAATCCAGCGCAACCCCATCCCATGCGACCCACGCCTCTACCTAATTTCTAGCAGCTGCTCTGCGCTGCGTATCTAACTAGGACTCACACAAACCACTTCCTAGCTGTGCGCTGCCTAATCTCTATTCGTATCGCACCCGATTCTTTTTTCTAACCTCCTGCTCATCTCGTTCACCTCGATCAAGCATCAGTTCATCACCGCTACTGCCTGCTGGATCTAAGAGGAGGAGGAGAGATGGCGAGCGCCGGTGGTGGCGGAGCGGCGGGGGAAGGCGAGTGGCTCAAGGTCGCCGAGCTCAGGGCCATGGTCGAGGCGCAGGACCCACAGGCCAAGGTGAGCTCCTCCTCGATGCATCCAACCAATCAACCTCTGCTTGCTAATTGCTCATTGGTAGCTGCTCCATCATCCCAGCCCCAACTAGCAGCTAGCAGCCCGTCCGGCAGCTCTCATGTTGCTTGATGCGCCGCGCCGCGCGATTCCCCTTGCCTGCTTGTTCTTGCGTGCGCGCCTGGGCGTCTCTCCCCTGTCCCGTCGTAATCCGTAGTAGTAGTACGCACTTGTTCCTTCTCAACTTGTCATCCCTTCGCTGCTTTGCAGCCGTGCTGGCCGATCTTTTCCTCCCGGGCTTTGGGAGACTCTGGGCTCTGTCCTGACGCACTGTTCTTCTATGACGATGAAATTTACTATTTCCTTTTATAAACACCTTTCCCAACACAGAGTTTGTTCTAGACTCAATTTGAGTAGTGTTTTTTTTCTTTATATAGTAGAACGTTTTTAATTGGCATGATGGCATCAAAAGTACCAAGATGTCGAAAGTAACAATAGAAAAAGGCAAAGTTCATCAGCAGACGCTACACGTTGTGTGAGGGATACTGAAAACGGCAGTTAGAAGAGAATGGGTAATTCATGTCATATCGTATCGATCGCGAGCTAGCTTTAACTGCTTTTACGACTACTATCGCCAGTAAGGCAGTAGCGACATCATATTTTGGTAGTTGCTCGATGACATCAAGACATGTATAAACTAAGCTATCTCGTAGTAGTATTATCTATTCAATTATATATTCATCAGAGAATGAGATGTTAGTTGCTCATCATTTAGGTGTGCTGAACGAATCATATAAGGGGGGATGGTCAAGGGCGCAAATATTCATCAGAAATATCAAATACTCAACGCACGAAGCATGACGCTTATATTATTCTAAGTACAAAACAATATAACCATTAAAAAAGTACAGAAAAACGCAATTTGCAATAGTAAAATTTGCAGTAAAATAACCTCAAAGTCAGAGGCATGCTTTCTCAAAACTCTTAAGACAAATCGTGCTAAGAGACACCATCCACTCTGCCCATCATTCTCTTTACTAGATCATCATGCTTCCGCCGATCAATCCATTTTACCAGCAGCAAAAATTCACATTCCACTAGGAGTAAAAAAAATACAAATTTCACTAGTTACTACATTTCTTTTCGGAAGGAAAAAAAAACTGAAGCTAATCTGCCATCATGATCGTACGCACGCACGATTGCACGAATGCAGGAGGTGGACAACCTTACGCTGCGGAGGTTCCTGCGGGCGCGCGACCACAACGTCGGCAAGGCTGCGGCCATGTTCCTCAAGTTCCTCCAATGGCGGAGGGAGGCGGTGCCCGATGGCTTCGTGCCGGAGGAGAAGGTGCGGAGGGAGCTCTCTCATGACAAGGCCTGCATGGGCGGCGTCGACAGGTCCGGCCGCCCCATCCTCGTTGGCTTCCCGGCCAGACACTACTCTGCCAACCGAGACATGGAAGAGTTCAAGAGTATGCTTGCTCATCCTTGCCAAGATTTATGACAACAAGCTAGCGTTTTAATTTTTTTATTACTTGACCCACACGAGATTATGAGTGTTTGATTGCAACATCTTTTTGCAGGTTTTGTTGTCTACTTCTTCGACAAAATCTGTGCCAGGTAAGTAACCCCAGCATTTTCTGAACATCTGCTTGTGCCGCCGTGCCTTGCAAAAGATTGTATAGTAATTTAGGAGCACTGCAAAATGCAGAATTCCCAGAGGTCAGGAGAAATTCCTCTGCATCGTTGATCTTAAGGGCTGGGGGTACTCAAACTGCGACATCCGGGCATACATCGCATCAATAGAGATCATGCAGGTCTGTAATTTCTCCCTTCCTTCAGTTATACCACCCAAACGTCCCCTTGCACTGGCACAGAATGCAACAACTAGCAGGAGCAGCTGGCTGATGGCTCTCCTAATTCTCTGCGTCAGAACTACTACCCAGAGCGGCTCGGCAAGGCGCTGCTGATCAACGTGCCTTACATCTTCATGAAGGCATGGAAGATGATCTACCCGTTCATCGACAACAACACCAGGGACAAGGTGATCGATCTCTCTGAATCCCATCCCAGGCTCCCAGCTATCACGCCAACTGCCGCTGCTGCAGTGCTGCCTCGAGAAACTGCAAGTGCTGATCGATCACTTTCTCCTCCTGACTGCTTTGCACAATGCCTTCGCAGTTCGTTTTCGTGGACGACAAGAGCCTTCACGAGACGCTGCGCCGTGAGATCGACGAGAGCCAGCTCCCTGAGTTCCTCGGCGGCAAGATGCCGCTGATCCCACTCAAGGACTACGTCCAGCATCCTCAAGCAGTTTAACCACACTCATGTGAGTCACGACAAGAGGCTATCCATGGCGCTACAACAGAGATGTATCTATTGATGTAAAATGCAGCTATATGCTTGCAGTGGGCGAATGTGTTCGAGTTAGTAACATGTCAACTTTAAATGTCCCCGCCGTCCTAGCTCAGTGGTAGAGCGCGTGGCTTTTAACCACGTGGTCGTGGGTTCGATCCCCACGGACGGCGGTTGTTTTAATTTTTTTTTACCTTTTTAAAGGTTTTGCTCACTGCTTTTTTTTAACTTTATGCTCACTGTTTTTTATTTTTCTCATTTTTGGCTCACTGTTTTTTTTTTACCTTTTTCTGGCCTCCACGTTTTTTTCTCACTGTGTCAGTTTCTTATATTTTGCTCACTTTTTTTTTACCTTTTGTTCATCTCCACGTGTTTTTACCTTTTGTTCATCTCCACGTGTTTTTACCTTTTGCTCACCGTAGCATTTTTTTTTCCTTTTGCTCACTGCAATCTCCACCTTTATTTTTACCTTTTGCTCTCTGTAACGGTGTAACCAATCCCCGATTTTTTTATACCTTTTCTGAAAGTATCCATGTTTTTAAATCTTTTGTCTTGAGATCCTTTTCCTTTTTGTTTATGAGGTAAGCAAGCCTGGTGCAAGAAAACAAAACCAAGAAATTGGAAACGTGTGAGAATTTATACAGATGGGTTTTGCTCACATTATTTGAAACTAGCCTGGCACCTCTCTATCTGAGTATGCCTCTGGAAAGAGCCCAAAAATAAGCTCTGGGGACCCTACCCTATCAAAATCTTCGCTCAAGAACGGATTCCATCCGTGCCTTTTTCAAAAAAAAAAAATGTCACCGACCCCATACATTAAAGAGGTCTTAAAGCTATTTTACTAAACCTTTTTTTTTCTAAACTACTCCCTCCGTCCCAGAAAAAGAGTCGTTTTGGGTGTTCGTGCCATGAGTTTGACTAAACTTGTAGAAAATATATGCAATGTTTAAATCTCCAAATATCTTTTTATAAAAAAACTAGATCTAAATATCTATCCAACAATATCTATATTGTATCATAAATGTTAATATATTTTTATATATAATTGATCGAAGTGTCTTCTCGGGAAGTGAGAAAGACACTTATTTTGGGACGGATGGAGTAGCTTCAGCTTCACCATATAAGTTGCTCCTGCTGAAAAAACATAGCCAAAGCCGTTTTGGGAGAAGGTGAGACCCTACCAAACCAGACAATACTTAGGCTAGTCTCAGTGGGGGTTTCATGGACACAGTTACCTAGACTAGAAACTAGGTAACTGTGCCACAGAGGTTTCATGGTGATGAAACTCTCCTCACATCCCATGAAACTCCCCCTCTTAATTACGTACACATGTCAGCAAAACTGCTGATGTGGCAGTGTATTTAATGCCTATGAAACTCCTATAAAACCCCCCATTGAGACTGGCCTTAGCACACTATGTCTATTCTCACTAGTGTATAAGGGCACCCGCAATGGGGGCGATAATGCTCTCTATAAGAGAAACACGTCACCTTTTTGGAATAAAAAACAAAGGCAGGGAGCGATGGCCGCTATACGCGCAGCGTAAGCCGTTAGCACGTGGCTCCGTGCATGCGGGTCCACTTGCGTAGTTCGCGAATTGGAGTGCAGGCTGTTGTGGAGCAAGTTGAATGATCAATTATAAAATTGTTGATGAGTGGGCCCTATATTAATTAAGAGAATGGTGTTATAGTGAGATTGTTGCACATGTTATCTACACAGTCTACTATATCTTACGTGGACAACGCTATAGAGAGCAGCATGCTTTAATTGTTGCAGGTGCCCTAACCGTTGAAGGTTGGTAAGGTGGGTCTTGGGGGTATAGGTGAGAAGAACTGTATTGTGTACTTTCCAAAGCTAGGCACGTATTCTAAAATTCGAAAAGAACGGTGAGACATGACTCATCATGTCGTATTCTATCATGTGATATAGGGTTATCAACCCACACTCTCTTTTTGGGCCTAATCGGCCATTTTAAAATTCAAAATTTGAATGCACGTAACACCTGCGTACTCCATCGATTCCCATACAAGGTCTCGTTTGTATCCTAGGGACTACGCTTTAGTCCTCTCTTTTGACACTAATAAGATGGACTAAATAAAGACTAATTGCATAAGTCACGAACCTATTGATCGAATTAACTCATTATCAGGCCATGCATGCTAGATTGAGTATGAGTTTTTTTTAGTATGAGTTAATTATGGGCTAAGTACACTTACTAGGAGACATAGTACCATTATATCTTTGATTGCAAATATGCAGCCAGTCAAATACAATTGTATTTGTTGGAAAAAAATAAATGATGATTACTACTCGTTTTGTTTCCCGAAGAAAAATGTGTGGTTGAGTTACTTATGTTCAATTAGAGCAAATCAACTCTTTAACTAACTAAACATTAAACAATGCACGAACCACCCCCATATCGGCTTAACGACAATCTAATGACATTGCAAAGTGGTTTTATCACATAGTTACTTGACTTATCAATTTTTTTTTATATTTGTAGCTAGCCATGTCATATGCTAATCTATTGTGGCTACAACCTCTTTGAGAGCTAGAGCCCCAAAACTGCAAACACGCAAGATACTAGATATTTGTTAAGGGCATCACGACTATATACAGCCACACTCTCCCTCAAGGTGGCCCCACGCTGCATAAGGTATGATAGCCTTACGTTTGAGGCTGATACCGGCCTTTAGAGTTGGACCCCTCAATGGAAAAGAAAAATCTCATCAAACTTATCCTATCGTTTGGTTCTCCGATCTCCACCGTCAGCCGCGTGATTCAGAGTTGTCCATACGGTCCTTTGATTTTTCTATTCACTGAGGCGGACCTTAAGCTTAGGGGTGGTCCTCAGGTTTTTTTTTTCTGAGACTGACTCTTAAGACCTACTCTCTAGCGTATACAGTCAACCTCAATACCCTTAAGATCGCCTTATTCCCAACACTTTGGATGCCCTAAGTGCTACTCATTGCTGCTAAACGCATAAAAATCAAGATATGCTGACAGCTCTTGCGTACAACATTGTTAAGTCTGGATGGGCTGTCTAATATTTCCCCGTAGCACAGTTTTGCTAAATGTATGGGCTATGTAAAACGTCAAGAGTACACCAACTCACTTACCTATAAAAAGGAGACGAAACAATACAACTTAATCAAAACTTATCGTGGCAAGTTAATCCAACCAAACAACTCTTATGTTTAACAAACAAACATCCTTGCGCAGTATATAGGCTATCAAAACCTATACATGCACACTACATGTGAAAGCCAGAAGATTGTATAACCACAAAATCTGTTTATTTTGACACAGGATACAATAGACACCACTTCATGAGGCATAATTTGTAGAATAAGAGAAAGTTCTATGGTAACATAATAATGAGGTTTTATATTCCAGATTATTCCCTTGCCAGTGAAATCTTAATGTCAGGCGTTTAAGGGCTGATTAGTTGACCATATGTCCCCTGGCCATGCATTGTAGATGCAAGAAAAGCTAGATTGGCTGCCTGCATTGACTCTGGAGCCAGGTTGTATTGATGCAAAACGGTGGCCAGAGCCTGGCTCGCCAAAAACACGATGAGCGAGCATTTCCTGTGGGCCTAGCTCATGTGATGCAGACAAGCACGCCTGCCAAGCGTTCAATGAGTAAAGTTGGATGAGCTGTGACCTTGGCACAACCAACCAATCACGCACATTGATTCGGACAACTGGTCAAAGCCTAATATGGAAGACTGTGTCATCTTTATGTGTCCATCGTATTCGAGGTGGAAATTTAATATACAACCTGTGTACTTGCCAGAGTTGGACTCATATTCCAAAATTCGATGTTGCTCGGAAAACGATGAGAGATGACATGTCGCGTCATACTCAGACACAGAGCATACCAGTATCTTACTTTCACACTGGAATAACCCCTAAAAAAATTCAAAATTTGAATGCACACAGCTGTTGTATTGCCTGGGAATCGATGAAGCATGAAAATGGAAACCACTATCCCCCAGCTGGCCAGCTAGTTTCCAGAGGTCTTTTTAACACCATGGATGCAAATGCAAGAAAACCACCACAACGGGCTGCTGCCTGTCTCTGATGCTCTCGTAGCCAACTAGTCGCAGCGATGTGACGCGTCGGGTTCAAAAAAACGTATCCCAATCGGACGGCTACGCGGACGACTAAGATTCAAATGGGCGATCCTCAGCCGTCTAATGTGCGCCTCGCCCAAAATTCAAACTCGCCCGGGCAAACACCGCTCAGACCAGCATGCCGTGGCGGTGTCCGTAAATAAACCCCACCACACAGGGGCATTACCGTCATCTCCGACCCTCGCCGCAAAAGGAGGCGAGAGCCTATTTTGCTGTGCTCTGGACGCTTCGTTCTCCTCCCTCCCCACCCCTTCCCGTTTGCCTTCCGCCGCTTCCAGCAATTGCGGAGCACAGGGGGGGGGGGGTCGCTTCACCACGTCGTCTTCTCTTCTCCGGCAGCAGCGGGAGGGTGAGCGTCTCCTCCTCTCTCTGCTTCTGTTGCCGCGACCTGGTTGCATGGTGAAGTGGAAACAGCTTCATTGCTCGCCAGGAAATGGGGGTTTTCTGCTCCTCTGTTTTCCTAACTTTTTTTTTTTTCGGGTTTTGTTGGTTTGATTTGGTGAAGCTTGTGGAGTCCGGCGGTAGATGGCGACGATGGATTCGGTCGCTGTGATGGAGGTGGCGCCGGTGCCGGACCCGCCGTTCGTCGACGCCCCTCCCCTGCAGCCGCCGCCGCCGCCCGAGCCACTGGCGGCGCTATCGCTCCGCCGCAGCGCCCGCTGTCTCAACAGACCGGTCCGGCCCAACTACGTGGACCAGGAGCCGACCAAGCAGCCCGGCGGCCGGGGCCGTGGCAAGAGGAAGAGGGACGAGGAGAAGCTGCAGGAGCCGGCCGCGGCGGTGCTGGGTGGTAGGAGCAGCCCGGGCAGGATGGCATCCAAGGCCGAGGCAGGGGAGAGGAATCCGAAGGAGGTGACTGCGGCGGTGCCAATTTCCTGCGCTGGTGTTGCTCCAGCTGCTGCAGAAGACGATGGGACGGGGACTGGGAAGAGCGCCAAGCTGAGGGTGAAGGAGACATTGAGGGCGTTCAACAGCCACTACCTCCACTTTGTTCAGGTACCCTTGTGCGGCTGAATGCACATGGTTTTCGCTCAGTTTAGAGCGCGTTTTCGACTACATTTTGTGTATGTTGGAGTGTAGGAGGAGCAGAAAAGAGCACAAGCCGCGCTACAAGAAATTGAGGCCAAGGGTGGCCTAAAGCGTCAGACAAAAGGTGGTAAAAAGGTGTGAATCTTCGTGCAATCTTGAGTTCATTGTAGCTCAATACTTGTATCCGTTTCATTGCCTGTTCATTTGTTTGTGTTTTGTGTGATAATTAAATTTATATGTTCCTTTGCCTTGTAGACTACTCACTACTCCCTCTGTCCCATAATGGATGGCGTTATGGGATGCGTGCACACGTTACTTTTTCAACTTTGACTCGATTTGTAGGAAAATATGTACAATATTTATATCTCTAATAAATTTGTTAAAAGACTAGATTCAAATATGTATCTAATGATACTAATGATGTATTATAAATATTAATACCATTTTATATGTAATTAGTTAATATTGAAAGATGATGTTTTTCTTGGGAAGCGAGAATGACATCTATTTTGGGACGGAGGGAATATGTTGATTGGAAGACTTTTTTGAGTCGTTTCAACATAGCCGCTCCCAAGCCTAGGTAAACGAGGTGGACCGCGTTAGGTTTGGCGAACCAACAAACCATCTAATGGATATTTTGTTGTTGTCTTTGCCTTGTAGACGAAGAAGGGCATTAAACAGGAGGTTGAAGCTGACGAGAAAGAGAAACGCCCATCAAAACGGCCTGACCTGAAGGCAATCACGAAGGTAATATGTTGATCTTTGCATTTTTCGAAAAAAAAACTGTTGATCTTTGCCATTCTTCTCAGTGCTATTTTACCAATGTATATCCCTGTCTGAGTTTCCTGTACTTTCTGCCCTTCTTGTTATTGTACTCTAGATGCAAGAAACCAACGCTGTGCTTTATCCAGAGAAGAGGATAGGACATCTGCCGGGTTCGTCTCCTTTTCCACTCAAGAAGCGAAAAGCTGTATTCTGAATATTGAGGCGCATGAGCTCAATGGAGTCTGTGATATTTTACATGCTTGCATTTTTACTTGATGGATGTGTAATGTGATGCCTTTTTCTCTTTCTTCACAGGGATCGATGTTGGAGATCAATTTTACTCCCGTGCAGAAATGGTTGTGTTAGGCATCCACAGCCATTGGCTTAATGGCATTGACTACATGGGTATGAAATACGAAGGAAAGGTACTCAGCAAACATTTTTTGTAAAAACTTATTTTTTTTTTCTAAAACAAATACAAGTGCATGTTTGAACTCAGGATTTTATGGCTGTTCCTTCCTGTAATTTGCCCATTCTAAGTGCATGTTTCTGATTCTTGCTGCATTCAGCGGAATCTGTACCAAAAGGTAAACATAAGAAGCGTTTCTTCATAAATCACCTGAAACGTTTTTTTTAGTTTAACACTATGAGGGAGAATAACGCAAATAGATGTTTTGCACCGATTCTAGTTCATTCTAGGAAGAATCTAAATCTAGAGCCATTGATAGCCTAATGATTTGAACAAGTGATTCGGTTTCAACAGAGAAACGTTTCAAATGAGAATCTGGATATGCAACTTTTCTAAGAGAATTTGGATCTCTACCAAACGGGGCAAACATATCTTACTGTTACTGATTTGTGCATTTGACGCTGGAACTACAGTTTGATCAACATGCTTATGTCAAATTTGAAGTTGATCCAGTAGCTATTTCTTTTATTTATTATTAGCTGAGCAATTTACCCGTCATGCTATTTCCAGTTTCCAAATCAAAGTAGAAGACGACACCAAAGGAGTCTTCATGTATCATAACTAATACTTTTGAATTTAACTACGCAGAAGGGGTATGAGAACTTCACTTTCCCACTGGCGACCTGCATTGTGATGTCGGGGATATATGAAGATGATCTAGACAAGGCTGATGAAATTATCTACACAGGTCAAGGTGGAAATGATTTACTTGGTAACCATCGCCAAATTGGGTCTCAACAATTGAAACGGGGAAATCTAGCCCTGAAGGTTTGTTTCGGTGGTTCTTTTTCTTGTTATCCTATTTTTATGTTTGTACTGATAGTGTATTAGGGCAGCATCCCATCCTAATTTGAATTGGGCTCATGGTGGATCATGTGCATGTTTGTGTGATAAGTCCGGTGTTTAGTCTCATCATGTTTCTATAATGTTGGAGTATAAGTGAATTGCTCACCTTTTCCTATCAGCTTAAGCTTTTGGTTTGAATTGGTTAATGCATGCAACTCAATATGGTATCGAGCCAGAGGTCTCGAGTTCTAATCCTAGCGGGCGCAATTAAATAAAATAATGGTAGCCGACTCATAAATTCCACGATTGAGGCCTAAGAGAGCCTGCACGCGAGGGGGGTGTTGGAGTATAAGTGAATTGCCCACCTTTCTCTATTAGCTTAAACTTTTGGGTTGAATTGGTTGGTGCATTCAACTCGATATATAAGGCGAGAAACACAAACATATAAAGAGCATCTCCAGCAGATTACTCATTATCTCATAATCAAAATACTTACGAAAGAGGAGTAAATCACCTATGTATGAGTGAGAGAGAGAGGGATATGTGTTTTCGTAATTACGAACAAAATTGGTAATGGGGATGTGATCAATAATCTGCTCGAGCGCCAGTTACCCCTCAGATAGAATCTTTTTTTGGTATTGGTGATGATGATGGTAATACATTAGAGATGCTCTGGACCAAAATTTTTTTTAGTAATTACGAAAACACACCTCCCTCTCACGCATATGCAGGTGATTCACTCATATTGCCTGTATGGTTTTTGGTAGTCTGCTGCAGCAGCAATTTTGGAATTCCCATAATCTCTACTGAAACGTATGATATCCCTCAAATAGCAATTTCGTATTGATGATGAGTACGAGTAATCTAATGGAGATGCTCTGGTCCAAATTCCGAAAGCACCAACACCAGATTAACCCTTTCAGACAAAACGAGGACGAAAACATAATTTGTTTAGTGCCAGCCCAATGCCTAGTTGGATCTAGGGTATCACAATATTTTGACTTTTGTACTCGACCTTTCAGTTTTCTTATCAATCACAAATGTTTTGCCTTACAGTTTTGAATGAACTGTTGATCTCATGTATATATACTGATATTTTGATAACCCTATAGTGTTTATTGACCTCCATTTTTTTTGCTGTTGCAGAATAGCAGGGACAATGGTAATCCTATCCGTGTTATTCGGGGTCATGTGTCAAAGACTAGCTATACTGGCAAAATCTACACCTACGACGGGCTTTACAAGGTCTGTATTTCTGAATTCCCATAATCTTGAAGAGCAAATCTCTGTTTAATTTTGTAATAGGAACTCAGACATTTGAACCCACACCAACATGGATACAGATATCTGTTGTGTAGCCTCTATTGGCTAAATCATTATGCAGATAGCGTTCCATGTGAACACAACAGAAATAGCTTCACATTGTCTGGTTCTATCATGTTCTTTCTGACTTTTTTTTCTTTTTGTTTATCTCATTGATAATCTGTAGGTTGTAGATGATTGGGTGCAGAATGGAGTACAGGGTCATGTTGTTTTCAAGTATAAATTGAAACGACTTGAGGGTCAGCCATCATTGACAACATCTGAGGTATGCCTGGCATTTTTGGTTGTGCTGAACACCTACTATCTTGTTATTCCTTAGGAATTTGGACTTCACTGTCTTTTATGCTACCTTGTGCTAACTGTGTAGAGAAGAAATGGAAAAATAGCATAGCACTTCCAAGGTCTGCTAATTGAATGGATAAAATACATGCTAATCGTTAGTGTTGGTAGTCTTTTCTTTCCTAAATGTGTAGTTGTGATGATGTACCAATGATACAACCACCTGGTTGTCCTTGACAAGCTAACTTTTACTGAATCGGTGCCAATATTCTCCTGAATGAATATTACTCTGCAGTTTCATATATGCTGGTGATTGTTTAGCATTTTTGTCTTTTTAAAATATCATGCGTTGTTTACAAACTTAATACTTGCAGGTGCGATTTACTCGTGCTGACGCTCCGACAACTATTTCTGAATTACCTGGGTAAATGATCCATACTTGTGAACTTCCTATTCTACCATTCACAGTTAGTTTTTTCATGCATGAGTTATGTGCTGACTGCAGTAACATAAAGTAGCTCATACTGCATGTGTGTTAGCGGTAATTCTGTATTGGCTCATCCTGAAGGTCAAATATATATGTTTTAGGATTATAGCGGTTGTCACATACTGAGATCTCTGGTTGGATCTGGCCCAATAGGCCCAGTCGTCCCCGCAGACTCCTATGACTGTGGTTGTTTCACAGTTATGCTATATCTGCACTACCATCCATGCACATATTGTTTTATCATATTAGGGATATAGTGGCTATGCTTCCCGTAATTATATTGTGCGCTTTTTGCTTTGGCAGATTGGTATGTGATGACATCTCTGGAGGGCAAGAAAATCTTCCAATTCCTGCTACTAACTTAGTTGATGACCCACCAGTTCCTCCATCTGGTATGTTCGATTACCGATTTTCCATTTCATATTCTTTGATGGACACCTCTTTGCAAGTGCCTTTAAACTAGAGCAGGTCGGGCTGTGATTTATTGGAATAAGAAACATCCTGGAATATGTGAAATTTGTGTGGTTTATGGTTAGTTTTGTATTTCTATGGTTGTGCTGTGCTTCAAATTTTAAAGTTGCTAATTTCCTAGGAACAAACTAACTACTCCCTTGGTCACAAACTCACTGAAATCAGTGATATTTTGAGTTGCGTGGAGTTTATCTTTATATGTTTAGTTTGAGTATTGAAATGTAGTTTCATACTATGCTTTTGCTATGCTTTATAAATTTATGAGAAAGTTAGTTGTCTTCAGTTTTATTTAAAGAAAAGTGTCTATGCTCAAACATCAGTTATCTGCAACTGTTGGAGTACATACAGTACAGAAATAACTCCATTTGTTGTTTGTTTTTAGCCAGTGTCAAACGGCGTTAACTGAGAGTTGTGCTACAAAACAAGATAATCATGATGCCATAAAATGCTAAATAGAATTTTAGAAACTGAATTCAGTGCCAAATATTTCTAATTTTTTTGACAACTTCACCACTGCCGGATGTTCAGTTAATGTATAGTTGCTTCTAGCAGACGTCATATGTTGTCATATTGGTTCTCCTTCTGTTTTTATTCTCTGTTCATTTTATGTTGTAATCACTAGTGACTAAATAATTGTGTGCGACCTTTGTCAACATTTTAGGTTTCACATACCTGAAGTCACTGAAAATCACAAAGGGTATCAAGATGCCATCTAATATTGATGGCTGTGATTGTGAAGGAGATTGTGCTAACAACAAAAATTGTTCATGTGCTCAGCGCAATGGTTCTGATCTGCCTTATGTATCATATAAGAACATCGGCAGGTAAAGTGTGTGGTTAAAATGCTCCAACTAAGAGGAAATGTCAGATGTACAAGAGTATATTGATGCACATATTCAATCTCATCCCTTGGATCTGAGCTGATAACAAATGTGTTCACCATACTCTAACTAAAATCATTACTTAGCTGTGCAATTTACGTTAAGGGAAGTAGAACGTGTCTTGATTCTTGAACATCATATATAGAGCATGTTTATCTCTTGTATTCACAATTTTGGCTCAAATATTTGAACTCTTGGTCAATTAATAGGTTAGTGGAGCCCAAAGCAGTTGTATTCGAATGTGGGGCTAACTGCAGCTGCAACCACAACTGTGTAAACAGAACATCTCAACAGGGTTTGCAGTATCGCCTAGAGGTTGGTATTTCCCTTTTACAAGTGCAGCATGTATCCTCCAACCAGCCTCCGTTGTTGTTTTATGTGGATGTGGTTGCTTTTAAATATCAAAATTTAATATGATAAGAAAAATCACAAACTTTAAAATGATAAGAAAAACCGCAGTCTTTTTATGTATACCAGTTATCAAACTTTTACCTAGTTTATATTGACATTTGCAATGTATGTCGATTTTATTGAATTTTGCTGCTTCAATTTAGAGCGTAGTTGGAACTTGGAAGAGAGAGCAAACAAAGCAGTTTCAACTTTCACAAATGGTCATCCCAACTTCGTGGGAAAATCTTTTAGATTATAATTTCAATTGTAGGTGATACTGGAAGAGATAGCAAACAAAGCTGTCTTGTGATAACTCTATAATCCCTTAATTTGTGCATGGAAAAATGAATATTATGAGTTGCATGGTACATTGTTTGTTGGCGGTCACATAGTCCTAAACTTTAGCTTCTGTGTTTGTTGTTTCGTGACATCAAAACTCATGTGACAATGCATGGGACGACTATGAAACTGATGTTGTGTACCAATGTACTTATGCTAGCAAGCTGAACTATGCAGGTATTCAAGACAGCTTCAAAAGGTTGGGGTGTCAGGACTTGGGACACTATCCTCCCTGGCGCTCCTATCTGTGAGTACACCGGCGAGTTAAGGAGAATTGAAGAGTTGGATGGTTCACAGGACAACTATGTATTCGACATCGACTGTCTTCAAACTATGAAGGGCTTGGATGGAAGGGAGGTAATAGTTTTCTTGTGTACAGTAAGATGAAATAGTCACATGCAGAATTTAGTTTGCATAATTTAGCTCTAGGAACTTTTGGAGATAGGGATGAGCTATTTTCAAAAGTTCTTGTAGCTGGAGCTGCGCCAAACACTACCTTACTTACTGATACCTCATCCGTTTCAAATTATGGGTCGTTTTAGTATATTTAGATACATGCATGCATGCATGCATGCATGCATGTCTGTCAATCTAAGTGCATAACAAAATCTATGCACCTAAAAAAGCTAAAACAACCTACGATTTGGGACGGAGGGAGTAGATATTTAATATGTTAAATGTCATCATATGCTTTTCAGGCATCAGTTCGTAAATGCTTATATATACTCTGTTCCTGCAGAAAAGGGCTGGCTCTGAAATGCACCTGCCCAATCTTCACCCTGAGAATGATTCAGACTCACCACCCGCGCCAGAGTACTGCATCGATGCAAATTCTATTGGCAATTTTGCAAGGTTTATAAATCACAGCTGCCAGCCTAACCTTTTCGTCCAGTGCGTCTTGAGCTCCCACAATGATGTTAAGCTCGCAAAAGTGACCCTTTTTGCTGCTGACACTATACTTCCTCTTCAGGTGAGGGTTTTGACTTTTCATTAACAACAGCTTTAACTCATCCAAAAAAAATGAAAAAAGTTTTTGACGATCATGTATTTCTCAGGAGCTATCCTATGACTACGGTTATCGCTTGGACAGTGTTGTTGGGTCAGATGGAGAAATTGTGAAGCTGGCCTGCCACTGTGGTGCTCCTGATTGCCGGAAACGTCTCTACTAGACCTGCTATGTGTTTCCATTTGGATTTTGGAGGAGACAAATTATATTGTAGGAATGCAGTCGTAGCAGCTGCGTAGTTGACATGCTCTGATATATAGCAAAAGAGGAGCAACTTGATCTCCCTTTAGAGCATTCTTATTTTGTAGATGGCATGCCAGACATGGTAGCATATTTTGTAGACCATCAACTGATGTATCCAGTGGTGGAACCTCTTAATATATATCACATGAGTAATCATGGTTTGAATCAATGCCTTTTTATTATGTGCTGCCACCGTGTATTTGACTATGTGGATGATGCTGGTACCATAATTGTTAAATTCCAGCAAAAAAAACAACGTTTCCTTTTTTTTTAAAAAAAAAATGCGTGTCTCATTGAATGAGTTACTGTACATTTCTGAAGTTGCATATCTACTGTTTGGCATCACAGATGCCAATCTGTCATGGCTTCTGCTGTCTTAATTTTTTGACGTCTCCAATAGCTGGAGACGTTTGTCAACGTGTCATGACTAATTTGCATATCTCTCTGGCTGTGAGTAATGAGATTTCATTTGATTAGCCGCTTTAATCCTTCCTAATAGTAGCTCTTTGCCAATTGCCAGCAATAAAACTCTGGTGTCTGCTGGACATGTATGAGTAAGATCAGATGGCATGTGCTGTACTGGATTCAATTCTTGCAATTCCTCGCTCACTGCTCAACAATGCAAGCTTTGATGCCGATTAAATGGCCATGAAAAACAAGGTGATAAAAATCCAACCTGAAGCTGGGCTAGGCGGCCTCAGTACAGCACGCCGATCATCCTCCTAGTCTCGCCGGTGCATGATGTCTGCCAACGTGAACTCACCGGCGCCGGTGGAGGCGGCCACCGCCGCCGCCGCCTCGACGCCACGGTCCCGGCTTCCCCGGTGGACGCGGCACGAGACACTGGTCCTGATCCAGGCGAGACGCGGCCTGGAGCTGCCGGTGAGGCCGCGGCCCAAGTGGGCGGCGGTGTCGGCCTACTGCCGGCGCCACGGCGTCGAGCGTGGGCCCATGCAGTGCCGGAAAAGGTGGGGCAACCTGTCTTGGGACCTCAAGAAGATCGTCGCGTGGGAGGCCAATGTCGCCGCCGTCGTCTCCGGCGAGCAGCAGCATGAGTCGTTCTGGGACATGCGCGGCGAGCAGCGGCGCGCGAGGCAGCTGCCTTCGTCTTTCGACCGCGAGGTGTACGACGCGCTCGTCGGCGGCGTCGAGGACGCCGCCACGGCGCCGCCGGGATTCGGTGGCGACGCCGAGCTCGACGGGGTGTACCGAAAGCCGCCCATCATGGTCATGCCCATATCAGGTACGCATCATCGTGCCATGTGTTGTGCAGTGCTCGTGATCACTTGTCGTGCCGTGCATCGGCAGCCGTAGGCATGACACGTCTCATGTGCTTTTCCGTGCAGTGAGGAAGTACGAGCCGCCACCTGCCTCCTCTGAACACGAATGCTCTGGTCCAGGTACCTAGGAATTCTCTCGTCAACATTCAACACTACACGCATCATAACGCATTTTACCACGTGATTTGTTGAAAGAAAGAAAAAAAAGATTTGATTCATGTTATCCAATGATGAATGAATTACATGAGCAGTGACGGAGAGCGACAAGAAGGCCGGCGGCGCGGCGTCGGACAAGAACTCGACGTCGCAGCACGACGGCGGCGGCGGTTTCAAGGACAGCGACGCGACGTTCGTGGCGGAGGCGGAGGGGACCGGCACGGCGACGCCGGCGGCGACGCTGAGCATCGGGAAGCAGGTGATCGAGGCCCTGGAGAGGGGGAACCGGGCGATGGCGCAGCATATGGAGGCGCAGGAGAGAAGCTGGCGCGCCGACAGGGAGCAGAGGGCGGCTCTCCTCGGCGCGCTCGACAGGCTCGCCGGCGCCGTCGCCAGGATCGCCGACAAGCTCTGAGCAATGGCAGTCTGCGCTGGTCGGGTACTTGCGTCGTCTTCGTTCAGAAGGCCAGAGCTGAAAGAAATGCAAGCGAAAGGATTCAGCAGCTACTGGTGGCGCTTGAACAGGGACGATACATCTATCAGAAATCAAGTACATCATTTAGGTTATCGTAGTCGTGAATCGCGAATAGGCGCCTCTTGGATCTTGATGCAATGTGGCTTTCATACAATGTCATCTATCATTCATGTCTTCTGTTAGTTGTTTTCTGAAACAGCGATGAACTCCCTGCAGCAAGTCTTTCTGAAATGTCATAGCCATGGCTGCAATGGCAGGAACATCAAGGATTCAGATACTGGTGACGATTCAACAAGGCCGACAGATCTCTAAGAAATCAAGTACTTGCAATTAGGTTATCGTAATCGTGAATCGCGAGTAGGCAAACTCTTGGATCTTGATGAAATACTGTGGCTTTCATACAATCTATCATGTCTCCTGTTAGCTGTTATCTGATGAACCCTCTGCTGCTGTCTTTCTGAAATGTCATCGCCATGCCTGCAATGGCAGGAGCAGGAAGGAATTCAGATGTGTCTCACTCGTGCTTGAAGCTATCACAACAAGAGAAGATCATCGTCAACAGCCGCCAAACACACCGCATCGCATCGATGGACGAACTGAAACTGTCAGAGCAACCTCTGCTCTATCTAATCCGCCGTCGATCCATTCCTCCCCCTTCTGCCCGGCGGCATTGGCGTCCTGGCCATTCCAGAGATCTCCATCTTCTCGCCATTGCTGGACCCGCTCCTTCATCACCCTTGGGGTTGTGGAGCAACCGAAGCAGGCCCCCTCCTCCTCCTCCCGTTCTCTGTTAGTGTCCGTTCATCACTCCATCCTCCATCACCGTCGAGGGGTATGGATCGGAGTTTCCATTGCTCGTCCCTTTCGTGCGGACGTAATTCGAGACGCACTGGCCGTCGGGGCATCGACTGCAGGCAGCCTCGACACCCAGGTGCTTACAGGGAGCTCGGAGCCCGGCCATGGCGGCGGCGGTGGCGATCCAACCTACTTTGCAGTAAACCCCCTCAATCGGATCGTAACTATTAATCGCGATCCAAATATTTACATATACAGCCCTTAAATGGATCGCGATCCGATTATTTTCACATAGCCCCCTAAATTGGATCGCGATTATTAATCGCGATCCAAATATTTTCAAAAAACACCGAACCCCCTTTGCCAAATCGTCCGCTCCGACGCGTAGGCCCCCGGGTCCAGCACCGGCGGCGGCGGTTCGAGGGTTCCTGCGTCCTGAGCCGAACACGACGGCGAGGTCGTCAGGCGCCGGGTCCCGCACAGGCGTGTGCTCGCCAACCCGGAGATTCGAGGATTCCCGAGCCACTGCGCCGGCGTTAGCCGAGAGCGGGCCGCGACCGCAGAGCAGAACAATGGGTGCTCACCGTCGGCGGCGGCGGAGCAGAGGATGCACTGCAGAATTTTGTTGCAGAATTCAGTGGCAACTGAATCGCTGCAGCAATGGCACCACGTGACAACGGTTCAACCTCGACAGCAGCTCGATCTATTCATTATTACACATGAGAAGCCAGTGAGGGAATTCCATGACCCCGTGACACCATCCTCAATCTGCCGCAGTCCTCAATTCAGGTAGGATATGATGTTGGTTGGTGTAATGGATTGTGCTCGTGCACGCCTGGAGCATTTCATTGCCCACTCGACTATCGCGATATCACCAGATCTTGGGCATCGATCTGCTTCTGTTGCTGCTTGGACCCTGGGAGTGATCACACTTGTGCTGCTGATGCATCCATCTTTACTCTTTTCTACAAAGTGTGTATGCATCTTTGGTCCCTCTCCATACTATCATTAGCGCTAGTGCGTGCTTTAGTACCGACTGAATCCACCCAGGCGCCTTTTGCTTACCCAAAATCCACACCCATCACGTTGACAGTGTTCATGCAACCTTGACCGTGATTGCATCGTGATGCCAAAGGTGTCAGTCAGATCAGGGATTCAGGGGCTCTTGGATCCATTTCTTTTCACGTGCTCAGATCCGGCCTTGCAGGTCCGACAATCGGTCATAAACTTGCGAGCAGCGCACGTGAAGAATATCCAGGGTGAGTTTAGATTGGGAGAAAAAACACTGTAGATCCAAAAAAAACACAGTAGGTTGTGCTGGGAAGCGTGTTCTGTGATGGGAAGCGTGTTCTGTGAGTGAGAGGGATGAGATGAATAATAAAAAGTTAAATAAATAGTGTTTTTTGGGAGAAGTTGGGTGATAAACACACCGCAATAAGGTGAGTCGTGACAGGGTGCCCTGCCAGCCGACACGGCCGTACTAAAGCAGCAGTTCGCTAACGCTTCCCCTGTCATCCTCCGTCTCGGCCTCCGCGGTCGCGACGCCCATGAAATTCTCTGGAGCTCGACGTCGACGCGCCCCACGTTGATCAAGCTCCATCCCCGGCATGGACCCGGGCGACACTGAACTGCACGCGCACGTGCGTGGCATTTACAACGACTGCCGCGCGCATTTCAACCTAAGACTACGTCATTATTCATTCAAAATACACAATAGCAAAATAACTAACAGTAAAAAAAGAATTACAAGGAGAGAAGAAACAAAAAAAGGGGTTACACTTAAGAAGCTAGAGATATACTATGTATAACACATATATATACTATATATGTGGTAGTAGTACTATGGACTAGTAGTAGCGTGTAGTTGCTGCTATGAGCCGTAGCATCCCAAGAACCAGGAGAGCGTCCTGGCGTGGCCGGGCGACACCGACGGCGACCTGGTCTCCCAACCGGCGGCGGCGAAGGGCTTCCACCTCTTCTTGGCGTGCACAACCTTCCCCCTAACCGTCACCTCCTTCTTACCGAAATCCACCATGTAGTCCAGCAGCCCTGCTAACCACGCGCAAACCAAAGCACATGATGAGCAAACCAAGCTAAAAAGCAAGCAGCAGTGTCCATCGATCAGCTGTGTGTGCATCAGAAGAACGATCGATGCATTAGCAGCCACGCATCCTAATCCTAGTCCTGAACATTTGGCAGTGCACTAATGATGGTCGTACATTGACGGTGATGGAGCTAATTGTATCCTAGGGCAGAAGCAGCAGTGAAGTGATGGGGATGCATATATGCTCACCGTTCATCTTGGAGACGACGTTGGCGACCCGCTGTCGGCAGTGCGAGCACCCCATGTTGGCGCTCATCACAACCACCTGCACCTGCATTCCAAACATTTTTGTTTATCGTCAGTTATTAGCAACTTCTACATCAGCAATTAAGCGAGTTAGTAATAGCATTCACTCTCCATCATCTGTGCATCATTATATTGCCAGCCAACATCAGCTCATCGATGATCATCCAGCCGTATTTGCATTTGCTTGTACGCAACTAAAATTAAGCAATGGACCAGGCAGCCGTGGCCACTAGAGCTGGTCTGATTAATCCACTCAACTCGCACCGGCGGCGCTTGTTAAAAACGCCAGCCAAGTTAGTCTCGCCGTAGCTGTTGATGATGATCAATTATGTGGGCGGTTAAGAGTGCTAGCAGGCCTACCCTAATTAAAAGGGTAGGTCACTAATGCCTCCCTCTCACCTAACCATTCCATTCCAACGTCTTCTTTCACTAATCAGCAGTGGAATTTACAGACTCAAATGTTGTCTACAAGGAGAAATATAAAAATGAGATAAGTGAAGCCACATGGCTGCCACTGTCGAACCATGTTGTTAATTGTACTCCTATCAGCCAGCAGAGCATTGGTAGTGTATTGCTCTCTGTCTGCCTCTGCATGAATGCCTCTCTATGGCAGAAGGTTACAATATAACACATGCTAACCTATCAGCTATGCAAAGCCACTTGCAGTATAGTACCAAATCTGTATCAGGTGCAATGCCTGGGTTGCATATGCGCACCACTACCGTTGTGATTTTGTTGAGTACTTGTCTTGATCTCATTCTACCGATGATCAGATCAGGCCACAAGACTCTCTATCAGATACCAGAAGGGCAAGTACTGGGCAAATGCATGTGGCCGTGTGGTGTGTGTCTCATCCCTTGTTGTCGGCTTTAAATATCACTGCGAGCATGTGTGGCCGGCCGCGATGGCAATTGACGTTATCTCTCCAAGAATTCTTCAGGAGAAGCAATCTTACTAGCTATCTCAGCAGTTCTGTTTTTATTCTTTTTAAAAATAAAAATCAAGCTCGACCTGTTGTTTATTCGTTTCGTGCAATCTACTACAAATATATCTTAACAACGAGGGAATTCGATAGATCTGATACCGAAATGGCGAGATCCCATTACCCAAAGCATATTTTCTGGATGCTGAACATTTCAGCATCTACAGACATGCGCATTTCTAATTCAGAAGAGCAGAAATGTTCAGTCAAAGCTAATAGATTACTGCCATGGCAAACTGATGGCGAAGTGGTGGACGGAATGAATGATAGGAGATGTTTATTTGCAGGCACGGTCAAACTTAACAGGGTGCACACACGTGCATGTCAAGACTCAAGACGCGGTGCTGCCAGGATGAGAATGAATGAGCGAATGGGATGTTTCTCTAACAGTAACCGATTCCGTATACGTCTGCTTGTATCTCTGGTCAAATGAAACGCAGCATCGTATAGCACATGTATTGCAATTGACTGCATTAATAAAAGATGCAGAATGTATCCGAATAGAAATGCCAGAAGAGACAACAAAAACAACTCTCGATTGGCCGGCCGGGAGAATGTCTCTTTGCGTGGTCTACTGGAATCCAGATCAAACGGTTGATAGGAGGAGAGATGAACATCTAACCTTTTTCAAGGAAAGATATATGAACATCTAATCTCTAACGGCTAAGAGGCTGACAGTCTCGTCAGGGTTAAACCAGGAGCATTCAGACTCAGGCATGGCGGCTACAGGCTACAGTATCTGACGGACCATTGCGACGATCGGAGACGCCGCTGTCTGCCACGCACGTGATGCTCGTTCATGTCTAGTTGTCGACCGCATGCCCATGCCGCCATGGTCAAAACTGGAAACACTGCTCCACGCGAAGGCACCGAATCGGCGACGGCTTCACCTCCGTGGCCAGACAAGCAGCTCGACCTCCCAGCAGCTGCTCTAGAGCTGGAGTTATGACCAAGCCGAACAACACCCAAACGGTGGCACACCAAACATGGTCCTACGCCTACACGCGCTACAGCCTCTGCATGTATGCCCGGTGTCAGCTACCAGATTCTTAGTTTCTTACCATACCACTAATCTCCATTTCCAATTTGCATTGTGAAGAATGGAACGGGAGGATCATCCTGATTTCAGGCTGGGAAGATTACTCCCATGATTCAGTGCACAGGTTAGAAAGCCAGACGAAGACGAAGGAACGGTCCTTCACGCTACTGCAGCAGCAGCAGCAGCAGCAGCAGCAGCAGCAGCAGCAGTGGAGTTGTTTGGCGGATTGGCACTAGCGAGTCCTTTCACCTTTCCGCTAAAAGCCGGGGCTGGATGGCAAAAGCGATCGCAAACGGGAGGCCCTGTGCCCCTGTGCCGCATTGAGAGAATCCAAAGAGACACCTTCGTGCGTCTCTCTCGATTGTGCAGGGAGCAGCGGGACACAGAATATGTGGGCACTGACGTACTGTCTGTCTAAATGCATTGAGGGATTAAGAGTAGTTTACTACTCCTATAGTATCACTGAAGGATTCCACCGACAAAAGTGAAGAAGTTATGATGGCTCTGTTCTTCAGAGTTCAGAGAACTGGGGAAGAGCAAATGGACAATGGTGTCAAGAAACTGCTAGTAGTTTGAGGAGCTTGATGATAACTTTTGCAATGGCAGGATCAGGATCCTCGCTCATCGGAGCAAGAAGAACAGAGTACTTCAAGAGAAGACGGCTCTGATTTGGCAGAGAAACTAATCGCAGCTGGGATTTCTCAAACTCTGACGAAAAGTCACTACAGACTTCTTGGCGCTGATCAGCTAACTGAAGCATGACGAGACAGAGAGAGGAGGAAAAGAGAGCATACCGATGGCAGGGAGAGGTCCTCTGCAAATCTCAGAGCTTGCAGCTTGCTCGCCGTGCTGCTGACGGTTGCATCCGACGAAGCACTCAAGCTCGTCTTGGACGATTCGCTCCTTGTCTCCTCTTCATCTCCTCCATGCTCGAGCTCCATGTCCATGTCGGCCTGGCTCCCCTTCGGGAGCGCCACCACCTCTCTCTCCTCTTGACCTCCGTTTTTTCTTGCAGAATGACAGCACCAAGGGCTCCTCCTTTTTATACTTGCTAGTTCTCGGAGGAGAGAGAAATGGTATCAAATCGACAGTTACTTGCCGAGGCCACCCACTGGGAGGCCAGAACTATATTAAGCACATGTGAATAAAATTAGGTGCAGGATGAATAGAAGGTGAACTCCAACGATCATACTTATTTGATGATGAAATGCCTTTTTTTTTTAAGAATGTGATGGATTCCCTTTGCAAAGACTCATCCGGGCCGGTCCACTGTATCATGGTCATTCACTTTCATTGGATGACTAGGATTATATGATGTCAGCTGTCATGGGGTCTGGTGGCAATTTCCTACTGAACGTGGCCCACTTTGTATTGGATTCTTGCCTCATCATCTTTGTGCGTGCCTGATTGCCTGTATGTTTTTCACTCTGCCAACGGCAGTAAGAAATTAATCACCACATCAGAGAGGTTACTTGCAGAAGCAAATTACTCAAAAGTAAAAAAAAAAGGGGGAAAGCCCCCCAAAGTCTAAAATGGTAGCTGTTGACCGTGAAATATGATATTAGTTTAAAATTTCTAGGGGCTTGTACAATTTTCTACCAGAAACTGCTAGGTCTATGTGTATTTTTACCATGTATTGATTAACAGATATACAGAGAGACAGACCGAGCGCTTTCAGTTCTTGGCACCTTATAGCGTGATGTTTATAACTAGGTGGTGCTGATAATGAAAATAAAGGGACAAAGGAACAATAGGTGCCGTGATATAAAAGGAGGATCTAAGTGGTCTTTAGGTACACTATCTCTAGGCATCTTTAAAGTTTAATACACCGTTAGCACAAAATGATTAGCATACACTATAGTCCTGCTTCATCCTTAAAACCTTTGCAACAAAAAGGCCTGGATAAGAGACGTCAAGCTACTGTTATTTAGTGGTAGGCCAAGAGGAACACCAAACCCCAAGATCATCGCTGGATGCATTCAGTGCTCACCTATATTGGAAGTATATAAGAGTTTTTTTTTCTTCGAAAGACGGAAGTATATAAGAGTTTGAACTGCGAAGATATGAGGCAATTAGGAAATTCAGACAAGCAAAACCTCTGAAATTTCATCTTCACGGTTCAGTGCTAACTAGTGGCAACTTATTTAGAAACAAGAATGGAAACTGAAGATCAAATGGCCATGGATCTTCAAAATGAAACGTCTAAAAACTCATTGACCCTAATTGATGTCGTACACAAGACTGACTCACTGACATATAAATTTGGATAAGCCGCTTTCAGTTAGTTTCTTGATGTACTTAGCATCCATTTTAAGGCCAAACCGACACTCCACCTAATAACTTAGAAAACTGTTAGCAGCTAAAAAAGTAAAAAATAAAAACATACGGCGCAAATCGCCATTGATAGCTGAATGCCCGAAGTAACCAAAGGAAAATTCAGAGCAATCCTGCAAATTACATGTAAAAAACAAGGGGTGTCTGCCCACCTACAACCCTTTCTGAGCACGCTACTGACCAAGATTACGCTTTCAAGTTTGTTTCAAGATTGCGCTTTCAGCAATGACAATAACCTCCACTTCGAGCATTACTAACGACGTGTAGCTTACAGAATAATATGCCTGTCAGCATTATATATGTGATTTTTTACATCTGGATGGTAGGACGAAATAATTGCTAAATTTGCATTTGACATCACGTCTCTTGCTGAATCATGAACTTAACTGTCTCTGTCGTTCTTGAGTTTCTTAGAGCCACTTGGAAAGCAGGAAACTTCATATTCGAATTCAAAGAAAACACTTAAAAACCGTTGCACTTGGACATAAGAAAATTGCATAGACTAAGCTCGTGCAGCAAGCAATCAGATGGTGAGGGCTTGTCTGAGAAAACAATGAGAATTTTACTGGAAATTAGTTGCGTGCTACAATTGCCAATACGATACAGTGCAGACCACAAAGTCAGATCGAAAAAAATTACATTTATACCAAGGTGTCGTCTAATTTTATTCTAAGCTGCCTACATCATACGATGAAAGGGTCACAGAACACGTTACTTATAACTTAAACATATACTGTGGATGTAGCAAATTACAGGTCTGAAACTGAGCAACAAGAATTGGACCAAATTCAGTGTTTCTGATTGAAGTTTTTTTTAAAAAAAATCAAAATCCGACTGTTGTATTGGAACTGTAACTCACAGTGCTCACATATGAATGAATGTATAGGATTAGCGGAAAGAAAATACAGAACTCAAGTACCTAACAAGCCTTGCAACATATTCAAATAATAAGAAAAAAGGAATCTCTATGTATCCACGAGGTTATTTGTACTTGATTGATACTGTGCTGATATGGACCTTCAAACAGCTTAAGATGGTGACCATAGAAGGCATCATTTGCTTGTTTCTAAATCTGCAAACATCATATTCTGATACGGAGACAAATCATCACAATAGAATTATCTAGCAGTGACAAGGATATTTTGGACACCCTGTCACAAGTAACACTAAAGCACATGTTATTGGTTGACGATTATGTCTTTTCTTTCATTGACGATAATGCAGCGTCGGCAGATCTACCCAAGGAGACCATTTACCTTCATGCTCCATAACATTACACCAAATACTGATTATGATCAAAGTAGATGGCGAGTGCATGCAGTGCTCGACTAAAAGAACAGAAGGGCTAATCAACATATAGCACAACTGGGGAGCCTGTAGCAGTGCAAATGGGCAGTTGATACTTGATAGCAATGGTAAAATAATGCTACGGTAAACCCTGATTTCAGTTTCGATAATTTCTCATTTTGCTTCTGAGGTGAAAAAGTAACGTTTATAATTTTGAAAACCTGCCAGTCCTCAGCCGCAATTGGTGAAGCACTAGAATTAGGAATGGCTGATCAAACAATTTCTTCACAAATAAGACAATAAGGACAAGATCATTATCAGAGGGAGTAAAATTACTTAAAAATGAATTGATAGATAAGGGTGAATGCACTACATTTGGGTCATTATATACATCTGCTACTATACATGTGTTAATGTATGATCCTTCTAGGAAGGGCACATGGTTCCAGATGCCAGGATCCTTCAGGTATAGTATGATCTTTAATTTCAACAACAATGAAAGCAGGGACACGATGGGAAAAGCTGAGCATTTCAGACCTTGGAATCCACCTAGTCAAATGGAAATCTTCCATTACTACCCTATGAAAAAAGGTTAAGCAGCCCTTTACCCGAGCTAAACTGCACACGTGGACTCCATTTTCATCAGAGTAGTCTGAGAGGATCTCAACCATGCGAGGTTCACATTTGTCGATATCAATACTATTCAAGGTGATCTTCCATTTTTTGTGCATTGCCCATATTTCCCCTTTCTTTGGGAAAATCCGGTAGAAAGACCTCTTTGCACTCCCATCACACTCTATAGGGTGAGAGAATTCCCAGATGTCCTTGTAAGTAGTTTCAGCACCAGCACGAAATACCCCAGAAGCAACAGGTAGACCATCTTCAACCCACCGTATCTCTTCATTAAGCATAGGGTGAGGTTCCAATTTCAACACAAAAACTGAAGTATATGAAACCACACGGATTATTCTGACGTAAGACCTAGGCATTCGATCCCGAGAATCAAATACAGCCCATATCTGGCCCTCCAGGAAATCCTTGGGTGAAAACTTGTTATTCCAGCTCAACATGGCTTGCAATGAGGCACCTGAATCCATATTGCTTGTCGAAGGATTCGAGGATTGTGCAACAGAAGCTTCATGAAAGCTGTGTGTGCCATCTTGTAAATCGGAAAGCGTCAAAGGAGAAATACATGACGATGCATTGTCGTGGCGAAGGTTTTTTGGAACTGCAGAATGTTCAAGCTCGAACATAGTTTCAACCTCAGGAGTAAATCTGAAAGCAGGGATCCTGTGAGAAAACATGAGCAGATTGTCGCTGTGTATTTGTAACAGGTGCTCTGCTCCACTCTTCAAATGCCTCTGGAAAACACTTACATGTCCATCTACCTTTACCAAGTGTGCAACGGTGCAACCTGATTCTTTTGAATAACTGGTAATAATTTCAACAATAGAGAAGGCGCTCTTCTTCCACAACCCAGGATCAGTGTGCCACTCAATATCCCAGTCACTGTATATGGCCCATACATCACCTTCCTGGGGGTATACTTCAAGATGTTGATTCAGGTTATCACTGGATATTTGATGGCAGAAAATACTTGGACAAGTTAATGAGATACGGCGTTCCTCCGCAGCAAAAGTTCCACATACTAATGGCAAACCTGCGCACGACCATTTCTTGTCTTCGTGAGATTGTGGATAGGGGTCGAACCATGAGACATATAACTGCAACTTATCCACCAATACTTTAACTATCACTGCATATCTACGAGGAAGCTTCTCCCAGTCATATGCTGCCCAAACCTGGCCAGGAGCGAAATTCTCTATCGCCCTATCTTCCTCAAAGTCATGATATTCATACTGTTTGCTAGAGCAAGGCTCCTCTTCTTTGGCATCTGTCGGATCATCAAAGTAGGTATTCAAATCTTCCTGTGAGGGCGACACATAATAAAGGTCCTCTTCACATACACTCTTTTGCTTCTTGTCAACATGGCCATCGTCAGGTGACTGCAAGTCCCCATCATCACCTAGAACAAAAGCTTTATCCGTCCTCTTAGATCTGGAAGAGCTAGCCAAATTTGAAAGATGGGAATTCCTCTCATCAAAACACAACTTGTTGGTGCGCTGAACATGTGAGACTGCAATGCTTGTGAAAGCCCCTGCCCTAGCATCCTTTGCTCCAAGGCTGTTTACCTTGTCAGAATGGACCAATGTGCTATTAGGAGTTGGTGCTTCAACAACACCAGCACGAACGAAGCGAGCAAAAATGTCCCTGGAATGGAACCCCTCTCTCTTCCCCGGATCAGATAGCACCGCGTACGCCTCCTTGACGAGCCTGAGCGCCAATTCCGCACCGGGCAGGTCGTTCCCGATGGGTTCCACCTGAGCCACAATGCTCCTGTACCGCGCCTTGATCCTGGCGGCGTCGTCCCCGGGCAGGACCTGGAGGACCCTGTACCAGTCGACGCCACGGCCGCTGCCGGCGAGCGCATTCCCGGCGGCGCAGAGGACCTCGAGCACGGGGAGCATCTCCAGGGCGCCCTCCAGCCTGGGGTTGGTCTGCAGCGTCTGCAGCAGCAGCGCCCTCGCGCCGGCGTAGTCCTGGCCCCGCATCTTCTCGGTGATCGCTTCCCTCTGAGCCGCGTCGGCGTCCCCGTCCTCCATCCTCCTGCACCGAAGGCATCCTCAAAAGAGTCAGAACTCGCGGATAGAGTCCGAATCCGACGCGAAAGCAAGAATTCCGCCGCGGATTCGTCAAGCAAATCCGCCGCGCCTGGGGCATGCGCATTGGATTCTTCACCAAACGGAAATGGGGAACGGTGGTTGGCTGGTTCTTACCGGACCGATCGATCCTGCTCCGCGGCGGGTGCAGCTCCGACTCAGGCGCGGATGGAATTCGGCGAGGAAGCCCTAAACCCTAGCGCCGAGCCATGGATTATCTCGCGGGATGAACAGAGAGACGATCCATCATCTCAATTCTCAGGGGATTTGCAACTGCTAATTTCGGTGGCTTTTCTTGTTGGTTGACACTACTCAGCAGCTGACTAACCAAATATATGATGGGCCTCGAAGGATAAGGAACGCTTGCTTCACGGCCCGGCCTGGCCCATAACTGATACTGTACGAGCCGAGCTGTGTCTCCTGACGTCGGCCCATCCATCACCCTTGCACGCAGCGTCTCCTGACGGGCTAGCCCACCAAAGTCTAGCCCGGTCCAAACCAATGCGCCAGCGCGCGGCCCGCTTCCTGGCACGTGGGTGACGAGTGGGTCCAACGACAAAAAGAGGCCCCCCATGTCTGTCAGCCTGGTCATTCGTGGCAGCCGAAAAGAGGCCCGAACAGGCGAACACAAGCGGCGGGAAAAGCAATAGGGGCTTCTCAAAGTACGGGCCAGGGTATAATTACCCCGGCCCGGGTCCAGCGTCCGTGCTGTTACTCCACTAATCTTTTTACCCCACTGCGAAAGCAGTTGCGAAAAGAAAGTTTTTAGTCCCTGCCTGTTCGTCCGATTCCGGAACGGTAAACGCCACCTGGAAACAGCCGCATTATTGCTACTGTTACTGCCAGTGATCAAGGTAATGATGCTGGACCAGACAGTCTGTTCATACTCCTTTAACCAGGTGCTGCTGTTTGGGCGCGTCTGATTTTTGGATTAGCAGCAAGGTTATCTTTGGCTCTTTGCTGGATTGCAGTGAGCCAGTGACGTCATTTCACAGCAAGCTGTGTGTGTTTTGACCAATTGACCTGTGTTTTCATGAGAATTGGTGGCTGCCGGCATTCCAGGTGAAGAAATCACCAGCAGCATGACTGTGGGGAGAAGCGACAGTTCTTACTTTGAGGAAGGACAGGGTTAAAAAAAAGAGAGAGAGATTCGAAACAGTGTGGGCAATTGTGCACGGGCATCAAAGCATCTCTGTTCCGTCTCGGTCTTCTCTCTCCACGCCCTCCTCGGCTACAGCCACGCGCCGCGCTGCACCCCCGGCGCCGCTGCCGGAGAGAGAGAGACGAGGGTAAAAACGGAAGAGAGAGAGAGTGTCCGGTCGAGTCGCGGTGTAGGGAGGAGAATGTTTGGCTGGTCCGGTCGCTGTGCGGCTGTGCCCGCGCATGGTGGATGCGAAGCCAAGGCCAATCCATCCGCGTCGACCTGACCTGAGGATGAAGAAGAGGCAGGGGTGCGTCGAGAAAAGTCTCGGCTTTTAGCTTTAGGCGCCCACACCAATGCCACACTGCCCTGCTCTCCGAGTAACTTATTGCGAGCAGTCACCCAGGTGAGCGACCCGGCGAGCGGCTCACCTTTGGATATAATTCTTGCTCCCTGTCGTTTCGGTTTGAAGCTTTCTGGAGGGAGCTCACGGTTCGGTATCAGTGAGAGCCTGCGAGAGCTGAGAGCGAACGAGAGCACAAAAGAGGGGGACTTGAGATTTCTGAATTTCTCTCTCGCGGAGATCACGCTTTGTGCTCCGTGCTGTGGCGCGGCGAGCCTCGCCAATCTCGCTTGATTTCTTGGTGGGAGGCGGCGGGTGCGTGAGCCGCCTGCTTGCGGGAGGTGATAGCAGCGGGAGCGTTTCTTCGCGGCTGTTGTCTCTGTCCTGGTGCTTTTCGTCAGGTATTTCTCCTTCCAAGCTCCACGCCACTCTCGCCTTGCCAGCTGCCTTTTGATCTCCCTCCTCGCAAAAATTTCTGTGGGTAAACATCACGAGGACCATGCGCAAGTTGGAGCTCTGCAAGTTCCTCACTTCTTCTGGTATCATCTGCAACCCCTGTTCTTCTTTGATTTCCATGGAGGAAAACTGTAGAGTATGAGTGAGGTTAGCGAGAAGCAAACGAAAACTGGTGGCATCTTGAACCTCCTTCCATCCTGAGCATTGATCGTTTTCCTCCCTACCTTGCCCAAGTAATTTTGTTTGTTTTTTTTCCTAGCAAGTTTGGTTCTTGTTTCATAGAGCGACGTGTTAAGATGACGAGCAAGAACCCTACCAAAACCCAGCCGCTCCTGGCCATACTCCTCCTCCTGCTCGCGCTCCTCATCCTGTGCGCGGCGCCCGCCTCTTCCCAGCCGCTCCACTCTGAGCCCATGGCCACCCAGTCCCCGCCGCCCTCACCCGCGCCGCCGGAAACCCGGATTCCGCGCGCGCAGACCGGCGGCGCCGCGCGCCTCCGCCGCATCGCTCTCGGCGTCTTCTTCGGCTCCCTCTCCGGCTTCCTCCTTGCGCTCGCCTTCCTCTACGCCATCCGCGTCGCCATCCTCCACGCCAAGAGCGTGCCAGCGATCGTCAAGGGCCCTGTTTCCTTCACCCCGCAAATCTCCCCCAGGAACCTCCTTGCCGCGCTGCCCTCCGCGCAGCCCCTCGCCCATGGCCCCCATGGCCAGTATTACAAGCTGGACCTTGACAATGACCTCACCGTCGCCGTCAAGCGGCTCGAGGCGGCTAACCGCCCCGAGGCCTCACCGTCAATGTCCCCGAGCACATCCAAGTCTGACATGAGGAGGATGCAGAGGCAGCTTGAGGCACTTGCCCGGGTCAGGCACCAGAATGTGATGACCTTGAAGGCGTATGTTCGTGAGGCTGACCGCCTTTCGCTCGTGTACGACTTCATTCCTGGGGGCAGCCTCGAGGATGTGATGAAGAGGGTGAGATCGCAGCAGGTCAGCCTCAATTGGGATGCCAGGAGCAGGATTGCTGTTGGGGTTGCCAAGGGATTGAAGCACTTGCATTTTGAGTACACTCCAAGGATAGTCCATTGCAACCTCAAACCGTCGAATGTGATGCTGGACGAAGGCTTTGAACCAATATTGGCAGATTGTGGCATTGCAAGGCTGATTACAGCAGGTACAGGTGATCCGGAATTATGCAGTGGCCTCTATGCCGCTCCAGAGTGCTATCAGAGCAGCAGGTAAACATCAATTCATTACCACTTTCAGTTTTTTTTTTTGTTGATCTGTCACCAGTTAAATCCAGAATAATTAGTCTTAGCTCTGTCTTGGAAAGCATGAATTTCAGAGCAAACCGCCCAATTCTTGCAGGAATGTTGCAAATGAAATCCCAAATTCTAATGGCGCTTAGCTTTGTCGTTGATATTTGATGATACAAAACTACAGATTAATACTTTGGAGATTTACAATGGTATTGAGATCTCAAGAAGTAAAATGACGATCTTTAGAATATCAGCTCAATCTTACTTATCTGCATTCTTGAATGTATGCTTTTCATATAACATTCTTGCTGTGTAGAGGGTAACCCCAAGAATATTATGTTGTAGAATTTGAGCATTTTGGTGTTGGCTATCATATATAAACTGTTCTAGTAAAAAATTTCGGACCATCCAAATAACTGAAGGTGTTACGTTATAGAAATATGAAGATGGAAATGAACTTGTTGAAATATGTGACGTATGTGAAGCTTTTTTTTTTTTTGCATTGCCTAGTTTCGTAGACATTTTAGATTTAAAATACAATCTTGCAATGGTTTTATCAGATAATAATTTACATTTAATATATACCTGAAAATTGGAGTGGCACCAAAAACATCCTAGCATAATTTTAGAAATCCTAGTGGCAGTTTGACAGTTCTCCCGGTTGGCTAAACGAATATTAAGACCTTTTATTTGCTTACTACTTCCATGTTGCATCAACAGATTCCTTCCAAAAAAAATAGTTCTTTTACCCACCCCACTAGGCCACTAGACAGAGTACATTCATTGACTTGTGGGCTACTATTCAGTTTTCCAAATTACTATTAATAGTGTTCATAATCAAATGGTGTGAAGAGTAACAGAGAAGGTATAAAGCTTAAAAATGATGATCATCCCTAGGGCTTAGTGAAGGTGTCCAACTTTTGCTTTTTGCAACATGAGAATCTTTGCTTTGCTAGAGGACCTCCATTTGCCCCTGCCTTTGACACTTGTGCTTTTCATATATTCCTGCATGAGAGCATACAGAATATGAGCTGCTCCTTTTTTTTTTCTTTCCCTAAGATTTTATAATTATCCTGTTTCATTCAGACCTTCCATATCTCCATCAGAGAATAAATCCTTTGAGGATTGGCATTCTGATTCCATAGTTCATATGCCTTCCTCTTTTATTACATGCCTATCTGTGCAGTGAATTTTCTGATGGTTAATTCCTAAGGAAGTAGTTTTTAAGTGACTCAAATATCCTTCCTAGAGAAGAAATGGTAATTTGTCTCAAATAAGGAGAAGAGTATTGATTAATGCTTTGTTTCAGCCATGTTGGATTTTATTATTTTAAATTTATGCTCTTGAGTTGGAAGTACATCGATTGTTTCAAACATAATTCTGTACAAATACTGCTGCCGATTCTGTCCATATATTTCCTTTCTGATGATTTAATACCATAAATACTCAGCACGTTTAGGTGCGTCAACTATTTGATGGTTCAGGTACACAGACAAGAGTGACGTGTATGCCCTTGGCATGATCCTGGGTGTGCTGCTCACTGGGAGAGACCCAACAGATCCTTTCTTCTCAGGAGAAACTGGGCGGGGTGGCCTCGCCAGATGGCTCCGGCATATGCAGCAATCTGCAGATCCAAAGGAAGCGCTGGATAGTAGCATCTTAGGGGACGAGGGGGAAGAAGAGGAGATGCTTATGGCTATCAGGGTTGCCATTGTCTGCCTCTCGGATTCGCCAGTCGATCGGCCTTCCAGCGATGAGCTCGTTGCGATGCTAACGCAGCTCCACAGCTTATGATCATCATCAGTCATTTATTGATGAGCGCTGCAAATGTTCTTCCATCACGGCGCCGCGGCGAATCATATTATTGGATCAATGCGTACCCTTGCACACAGCTGAGCATGTAGTAGCTTTCAATGTCTTGAGCTGGAGAGTCCAAGCCTTGGTCCACAAGGGAAGCAACAGTTTCAGAATTACAAACAAGCCGCAGCTGTTCACTGTGACTCAAAATGTAGCTACATGCTGGTGGTTGAGAGATGGGTTGTTCTGTCCATGAGTTATTGTGAATACGGAGTACGTCTTTGTAGAAAGCTCTGTGGCTGTAAGCTGTAGAAGGATATTGTGCTGTGCATCGCGACCCATCCATGTACTGATGTACACCGGCTCCACCATTCTGCCTGTGACTATGAATGATGCCTGGTATTTAACAGGCTGTTGGGCCATCTCCATGGTGATTCTCTGCATCTCACATGTTTGCAAGGAGAGCATGGTGTGCCCTACTGCCCTGTGCTATGAGTCATGAACTGCCGGGCACTGTGCTTGCCTCCATGTGCAACTTTGTTCGTGTAGACTCTTGATAGACTCTTTGACTCTGTCTGACACTGAAAAATAATAAAGAATCCTATGTGAGGCCGTACCATCGGTAAAATTATCTTCTTGTCCCTGGCTCTGGAGGGCTGCGAGCATGGCCTACTGGGCTTACTGGCTGCTTGTGACTCTGTGACTGCTTCGGCCTGAATGGCATGCATGGGCCTTGTGGAGATGGTGAGCCATGCAGGATGCACAGCGAGCGAGTGCAGGGATCAGAGGATGGTAGCCTCACAGCCGATAATCATAGGATTAATTGTAAAAATTAAGCATGAACTAATTATAAAATTGATTGTAAAAAATCTAGGCTAATTCACGAGACAAATTTATTGAAACTAATTCATTTATATTAACAAATTGTTAATGTAGCAAGACATTGTCGAATGATTTGAGTAATTAGACTTGATACATTTGTCTCACAAATTACTCTTATCTATGCAATTAATTTCATAATTATATTATATTTAATGTTTCTAATTAGTACCTAAATATTCGATGTGCATCCAAATAGCCGCCCGAAGCCCTATTGCAATTTGCAAGAGCTGCTATCTATGCTAGGAAACCCTATTGCTGGGACCTTGGAGGAGGGTTGTGTACTTGTGTTTGTACAAGGGCAAAGCAATGTGTTGGTAGTACGAGTGTACACTGCCCTGGGCCCGTGGGCCATGTGTGTAACACGAGAAGGGGGCCCAGTGGCAGGCAGGATGAGAGAGCAGAGTAGAGTACAGCATGCATGCCGCATCACGGGCTTTGCCTGTGGGCACTGAAAGGAGCAGCTGTTCCCCGTGGTCATCTTTCCATTTCTTGGCAGCAGAAAGATGAAACAGTAGAGGAGGGGAGCAACGAGCAAGCATGTGCTAATGAAGGGCCATGCAATTTATATTAGAGAAATTGAGCATTATTTGAAATTTAGCAGAAAAGGAGATGGGGGCAATTCGATAGCCATGTGCACAAACATAAATACAGAAAATAAAAAGGAGAAACAGGAGATGCGAAAGGGCGATATAATTGGAGAGAGATGGGCTGCCTAGGCAGGCACGAGGGCCCAACCAAGTAGGAAAGGACGGACGGGCGTGCTCCGGCCAGAAGACCCGTGACTAAAGCCGGCCTGTACGGCCCACAGAAACGCATCCACGCGGAAAAACTCCTCCGTCCGTCCATCCGCACAGATGGACGGCCCAGATCTAGATCATCCTCTCTCTCCCGTATGGCCGTATGCACAGTTGCACACCACCATGGCTTCATCGGATGCGCCGGACCGAGCCTGTCGCCAAGGTGACAAGCCTGACAGAGAGAGAGACAGACGACGACAGGAGGAGAGAGAGAGAGAGGCCACGTGTGTAGGAGTACCCGGCACCGCTGGGTCGTGGGCCCTCCCCCCCTCTCTCTCTCTGTGCGGCTGCCGTCCGTCCGTCCGTCGCATTGGTGGTGGGCCGTCTGCTTGTTCTCTGACGGACGGACCGATGATGCTTTAGTGGAGGTGGGCCGCCGGGTGCGTCGTCGGGCCCGATCACGATCAGATTGCAGCAGACCGGGATCAGATCACATCCATCGAGCCGGCCGGGCGTACGTATTCGCCATTACTACGGCGGGGGTGGGTGACAATGACCCGGCGTATGTACTGTACCAACCGAGATCGTATAGTGTACGCGTACACCGTACCGTATGGGGGATAATAGAGTGGTCCGCCGCGGAGACTAGAGAGGGGGCGGGGCACCCCTCTCCTCACCTCTCCTGTAGCTGCAGCATACTCCCTCCGTCCCACAGTATAAGCATTCTAGGGTTTGGTCAAAGTCAATACTCTTCAACTTTGATTCTCAATATCTATAAAAACCAATTGTTTTAAATATAAAAAGTTGCATATTATGATAGTTGATTTCATGATGAATTTAACAAACCCATTTATATTTGATCAAACATTGTGATTTTTTTGGTATTAATAGTCAAAGTTAAAAAGAAATTGACTTTGACAAACCCTAAAATGCTTATATTGTGGGACGGAGGGAGTACTCGGGTAGCAGCAACAGTAGTGGCAAAGGGCAAGGTGAGGAGAGGGGTCCGGCACGGGCACGGGCAGGCGTGCGACACGGCCCGGCGCCACCACCTGTCAGCGTCTGTCTCGATCTCCTCCGCACCCGTCTTCTTTTTTTCATTCGCCCTCGTCTCTCCGAGACAGACCAGCAGCTTGACTCTGCTCTCTGCCTCTGCTGCATGAAAATATCACGCTCCTCTTTTATCTTTGTTTCCGTTGCTGTTTTTTTTTTTGTCTTCGTGCTTAGCTGCTTACAACGCGTGTAACCTCTTTGTTTTGAGAAGGGAACACAAAAAGATGGTTTGGTTCGCCGTAGTGCAATGCCTAGTAGGGGCGGCAGGTGTGATTTTGTTCTTTTCGGATGGATCGGGGAGGCGGAGACTTTTGCGTTTGTTCCTCTGGACGGGAAGCACACGTGGGGACGGAGGACAGCGACCACCAACACAAACACGCGTGCGTGCGTGCGTGATTTGAATTGAATCTGCGTGTGCGTTTCAGCGTTTGCGTGTGGAATTCGGTGACCCGGGGTGATTAACTGATTGCTGATTACCGGCAGGCCGGCGGCTGTGAACAGCTACTTAACTGTTACTGTGCCCCCACCAAGGATGGTCAGCTGGAGTCAACTCTCGGCGTGTCACTCAGACACTCACTAACCTTTATCATGCCACTAATCCTAGGTAGGTCTAATTCCATTGCAGAATTTGACGGTGCCATGAATCATCTTTCACGTTGCTGTCAACCACAGTGGCAACACAGGAGATCGATTACAGCCTTTCTTCTCCGAAATGACTAGGCAAGACTTCGTTTGGACTTCCTGACTCCTCAGACACGGAGAGAATACTGCCTGGTTCCGAAATTTTTCCACTACCAAAAGTGGTGCTCATAGTCATAGCGACCTTGCCAGCGAGATTTGAGACGCTGCAGAATCGCATGAATCCTAGCCATGGACGAACCCAAACAGAGAAAGAAGCGGTCAGAGACGGCATGGAGACGAGGCCCAAGCAGACTTGAAGCGCTCAGTCACAGGATCCACCGCCGGGCGCCGGAGACGAAACAAAACAAGTGGTCGCTGTTTCCGGCTCGCCCATCCACCAACTCCTCCGACGACCTCACCTCCATGTGGTTCGTTCGTCTCATAAAAAAAGTTTCTTTTTTCTTACAGAGAAAAAGAAGAAGAAGAAACCCCGTGCGGAACAGAGGAAACCATTATTGGCCAATTGGGTCAAAGCTACTAATCGCCACCAAACTCCATCGCCGATGCTAATTTCTTGGCTTTTACTTTGTCTCCGGAATTAAATGAGGATCTCGCCAGATTGCGGGTACAGTTTTATTGCAACAACGCATTTCTTTTTTTTTCCTAATTAAAGAAAAAAACGATGTCTGCTCTACAGGGGGTCGTATTATGTTTGTCGGGGGCGTCTCCATTACCGTCGTCTTGTCAGCGTCGGCTTCCGCCCTAAACCTATGAGAGTTAATTGCCGGCAAGCTGTGGATTTTAGTGGCCGGTGGTCGAAGAGTCCAAGTCCAAGCAGAGCGTCGTGTTATGGCGGAGGTTAACATGGGGGCTTAACTTGAGGCACCGTACAAAATACGGCAGACCAAGTCGGTCCATCCAATGGCCGATCGACTCGGAGTATTGACGTGTAGGGCTGTGTTCAGATTAAAAAAAAGTATTTCTCCAACAAGTTTTTTCTATTTATCCCACTCACAGAATACGTTTCCCAGTGCATCACCTAGAAGAAGTACTTTTTACTTCTAATCTGAACACATCATAGACATGGCAAAAAAAATCACAGGAAAGAAATTGCCAGTCAGTTTATCAAGGTGCATGTCCCGTGTCCCCGTCCGACGTGGCGCTGTCGGCTGAGCTGGAGTGACAGCTCTCGCTATGACTTCTCCAGTGACAATCTCATCGCTGGCGACGACGACGACGGAGGAAGCGGCGGAGCGAGGGAGATCCGATCTCCTGCCGTGCCGACCGGCAACAGGAGGATCCGGTCAAAGCAGACGCCAAAAAACTACTAAAAGCAAAGGATCAATTAATTAATAGTTTAATCAATTGATTATTATAACTAATCCGTCTTGATTCCTTGGATGCAGCAGTGCAGGAGCAGTAGCAGTAGCACCCGGTGGTGGTGGTGGGCGGCTAGGCGGCAGGTTAGGTTAGGTTAGGTCTTCACGTCGGGAGCTGAGACTCAGACGATTAACAAAAAAAAAGATAAGCTAAACAAAGCTCCCCACCCAGGGAGTGAGGATTACCAGTAATTATCGTCGCTAATGACCCGGTAATGATGAAGGCGACTGGCGCTCGCTGCTGCGAGGGAACGGGAGACAGCGCGCCCTCCCACCATCCAGCCAACCTCGGATCGTCCTCGCTGTGTCCATGTGACTGCCCCCCCCCCCCGGGCAACACGGGGATTAGCTTAATTAACCCCCGCGCGCCATTGATTAATTCAGGTTTGATCAGTCTGGGGAGGTGGTGGAGATGCCGAGGCGATGCTCCTGCTTCCTGCAGCCGCTGCTGCCTGTGTCATGTCACTGTTGCTCCCTTTGGAATAGTTTAATGGAGGCCGGGGAGGCCCCCGGCGATGGGGAACGAGGACGAGGAGGAGGTGCGTGCGTGCCGTCCGATGCCGCGCCTGCTCCCCGGCGTCCGCCCGTCGCCGTCAGTAGCGGCCGGACCCAAACCCAACCCAACCCCCGCCACTTTCTGTTCCTTTCACACAGCAATTATTGGCTCCTCTTTCGTGAGGGAGGGACGCATCCAAATCCTCCACTCCACCATGATTAAATTAAACTAATCCAAACCATCTCGCGATGAGGTTGTTAATGCTAATCCTCTTTCCTCTATATCTCTTCCTGTCTCTCCGTGCTGCCGCGCTGGTGATGGTGCGTTCGCACGCGAGCTGAGCTTTTTTTTTCTTGCTTGCTTGGTTGGCCGCCATGGCTTTTTCTCTCCGCTTCATTATGCGATAATGATATTCAGAACCGGAAGCAAAGAAATAAAAGGAGAAGAAAAAGCTCTGGCCACAAATCATGGTCGCCATTGCTCTCTGATGATAGAGTATACTGCCCTCTGCTCTGCTCCCATTTGCAGGCACAAAGCCGTGTGTTTATCTTCGCTAAACCCTGGGCCCACACCGGCTTAGTCTAAGGGAACAGTACCAACACCAAGTTGGGCACGAGCGAGGTGTCCTCGTTAACACCTCCCCATTGATGCCATCAGCAGCGTTGGTGAGCTCCCTCTTTTCGTCGCCCGGAGAAGAAAAGAAAAGGAAGAAGAAAATGCACGCGTACGTACGTGTAGGACTTTGGCTCTCACAGGCAGACGGGGTGGGTGCCCCGTGGGTTTTTTTTACTTCTATTGGTTTCCGTTTAGGGGCTTCCTCTGCATTGCCTTTTCTGGGCCGCGATAAAACACCCTTGACCTTTGCTTAACACTTCCGGTTCAAGCTGTGCTTTGCTTCGCCGAACATCCAACCCGAGAGCTCTCTTTTTATATTTCTTGTTACCTGCATCCATCGCTGGCCTGGAATTCCACCCCCGGGTGTGGAAAAAAGGGAAAACCGTGGCTGAGCAACTAGCTAACCCATCGCCGTGTGGAGAGGCTTAACGCGTTAGCTGCCAGTCCATTCGTGAGATAAAAACGCAACGAAAGGGAGTGCCACTGGTCGCAAAAATAGATCATGTGCGGCGTCGCATAGTCTTCCTGTCTATTTTTGCAGGTCACGAGGAAAATATCTTGTGTTTTTACTGAAAGAGAAAATATTAATGTGGACTAGTAATCGAAAAAGTGACGTGTTGTTCGGACTTTAGACTAGCGACATGCTACTAATTCTTGAGGGTGTTTCGTCTTCGTCGTCAAAACCAAAAGCAACATGTACTAGATCACTAGCTGGATCAAAGAAATATTGAAATTCGATGGATTACCAACATTTTAAAGTGTGTTGGACCAAACGGTATTTCTTAGTATGCGTTTAACCCGCTTATATCCTCGGTAGATATAAACTAGAGAAATATTGAAAAGTGATGAATTATCAATACTTTTAAAGTGCATTAGAATAAAAGGAATTTTTTTTGACGAGATAGAATAAATGGTATTTATTACTACGCGTTAACTCTGCTTATATTGGTGGTAGATATTGGCCGTAGCGTAGCATTTAGCAATAAGAAGGCATTTAACAAGACTATCAAGCTAGTACGACGAAAGCCACGTTGAAATAAATGCTCGTCCATCGTTGTGGTGAGTTTAGCCCCAGCAATTTTCACATTTTATTAGAGAAAGATAATAAAAAAGACGGCGAAAAAACGAGTTTGGCAGTCCATGCTCCGATGGCTACCAGCACTGCACTGGCTAGGGCGTCAGTGGTCTCTGCTGCACCGCACCCACCACCATAGCTCGCTGCCGCTGCTGGCCGGTCAGACCAGACAGCCGCGCACACGCAAACACACGCCAGGGGCCCACCCCTCTCGGCCGCCGAACCGGGCGAGTCGAATCGGTGGTCGTCCTCTCGGCGCCCGGCCGGGGAAAGCGAGGGCGAGAAGGGCGTGAGGAGGATGGAGGAGCCAACGCAACGCGGTCGGGTCACCACCGCACCGCACCACCGGCTCTCTCCCTCTTCGGCTTTCCTTTTGTCCCAACGCCAGCCACCTCTCTCTCTCTTGTTTCTCTCTCCTCCCCTCGTTGTTGTTCCTATCTCTCTCTACTCAAGAGGGGCTAGTGGGTGTGTCTCTCTCTCTACTCCCTACAAAGAGACCACACCAAATCCCCCTACCCCATCTCCTTCCTCTCTCCCCCTCCTCTTCCCACAAAAACATTTCTCCCTACCCATCGGGCCGCCGCTGCCGCTGCCTCCTCCCCCTTTCCGCCTGCCTTCCCTCTCCCTTTCCCCTCCTCCTCCTTCTAGGGTTCCCCCCCCCGCCGCCGCCGCCCGATCCGAGGCAGATGCCGCCCGTAGCCATGGCGCCGCCGTCCACGCCCCAGCCCCCGTCCAACTCAGGTACGTGCTTCCCAGATCCGGTCAGTTTCGGCGGGCCGCTGGGTTTTTCCCTCTCTCTCTCTACTTTCTCTTCAGCTCGTCGTCGTCGCTCTTCGTGCTGATGGTGTGCCCGTGTTCCGCCAGGGGATCCGTTGTTCCCCGAGCTCTGGCGCGCCTGCGCCGGCCCGCTCGTCACCGTCCCCAAGACCGGCGACCTCGTCTTCTACTTCCCGCAAGGGCATATCGAGCAGGTGGGTTCTGTCTTCACCTCCCACGCCCCCCCCTTCCTCTGCTTACGCGTACGCCGGTGCTAATTTTCTCCGTCGCGGGCGCTAATTTGGGGACTTTTCAGGTGGAGGCGTCCATGAACCAGGTCGCTCAGAACCAGATGCGCGTCTACGATCTGCCCTCCAAGCTGCTCTGCCGCGTGCTCAACGTCGAGCTCAAGGTTCCTCTTCCTCTCCCCGCTCAATTTTGCCGCCAATTCCGTGCCCTTTCGCGCCTCTTTTCTCCGCGGCGAGCGAATTCAGCCTGGATGCTTACTTGTGCTCCCAATTTTGACAGGCGGAGACGGAGACCGACGAGGTCTTCGCGCAGATCATGCTCATGCCAGAGCCCGAGGTAGTCTACTGACTCTGACGGTTAAATTTGGGCGTGTATTTGGGGAATTTTTTTCGGTGGGAGCAGATATGCTTACTCGCGCGCGGCTTGCTCGTGCAGCAAAACGAGGTGGCGGCTGAGAAGGCGAGTTCGGGGTCTCCCGCCGCGCCGAGGCCAGCGGTCAGGTCCTTCTGCAAGACTCTCACCGCCTCCGACACCAGCACACACGGTGGCTTCTCTGTGCTGCGCCGCCACGCCGACGAGTGCCTCCCTCCCCTGGTGCGTGTTCACCTTATCCTGTTGATTTTTGCTTCTACCAATAATAGAACTAGAGATGTGTGTTGTTGGGTGAGCTTATCTTTGTTATGTCGGCAGGATATGACCCAGTCGCCTCCCACACAAGAGCTCGTGGCGAAGGATCTGCATGGCATGGAGTGGCGCTTCCGCCACATCTTCCGCGGTAATTTGTGCTCTCTTTTCAAAGCCGTCTATGCTTTGGGTTTCTTAGATCTGTTGCACCATTACTTCTAGTTGACTTGTGAGATATCGATTTGTTTTTGTAATTGTAATTTAGCATAGCGAAATTTTAACTGTGATAAATTGCACTTGTCAATTGAGTTAACACCTTTCATGTACCTAATGGTGATCACTGATAAGTGATAAATTTGTGCAAAATTGTCAGGGCAACCTAGGAGACATCTCCTTCAGAGTGGCTGGAGTGTGTTTGTTAGTTCTAAAAGGCTTGTTGCTGGGGATGCTTTCATTTTCCTCAGGTATGTGTTGTTTCCTGCCCACCCCGCATGATAGCATTTCCCCAATCCAGTGCTAAGTTTCTGCTGTGCCTTGTGCAGAGGAGAAAATGGTGAGCTTCGAGTTGGTGTTAGGCGGGCTATGAGGCAGCTGTCTAACGTACCTTCATCAGTCATATCTAGCCAGAGCATGCACCTTGGAGTCCTAGCAACTGCATGGCATGCCATCAAAACGAAATCTATGTTCACTGTGTACTACAAACCGAGGTATGTTGACATGTCTGCAACAAGCTGATTACATTTCCGAGACATGTACTGAGTTAATTGTGACACAATTTATTCTAACTGAACATAGTAAACTCCAATGTCTGATCTGTAAATGTCAATGTTAGGACGAGCCCCTCAGAGTTCATCATACCATATGATCAGTATATGGAGTCATTAAAGAACAACTATTCTATCGGGATGAGATTCCGGATGCGATTTGAAGGGGAAGAAGCACCAGAGCAGAGGTAATTGCGTTATTAGCCTTCGTACTTATGTAGTTTCTTGTCACCTCTTCGCCACATTGTCCGTGGTGGTTATCTCAGCTATTCGATGTAACTATATGTGATATATCTTTGTCTTGTAGGTTTACTGGCACTATAGTTGGCTGTGAAAATCATGACCCACTATGGCCTGACTCCAGTTGGAGATACTTGAAGGTAACTGCTTGTTTAATGTTTACTGTTGTCATTGTCATCTTAACTCTTATGCTTATGGACGATGGTTTTTTTATTGTAGGTGCGCTGGGATGAGCCTTCTACTATCCCACGTCCAGATAGGGTCTCTCCTTGGAAGATAGAGCCTGCCTCATCACCTCCTGTTAATCCCCTTCCACTTTCTTCTAGAGTCAAGAGACCTAGACAAAGTGTCCCTCCGCCTTCACCTGAATCATCAGTTCTTACAAAAGAAGGCAAGTTTGAGATCATTTCAGATTTATAAGCGAGGGGATTGAAATTTATAACTGCGCTAATACTTTTTTAAATGACCTGTGCCATGTGCAGGTGCAGCTAAGGTTGATATTGATTCTGCTCAAACACAACAACATCAAAACTCGGTCTTGCAAGGTCAAGAGCAGATGACCTTGAGGAACAACGTGACTGAAAGTACCGACTCTGATGCCACTGTTCAGAAGCCTATGATGTGGTCCCCATCGCCCAGTGGGAAAACCCACAGTGGTTTTCGGCAGAGAGCCTCTATGGATAATTGGATGCCATTGGGAAGGCGTGAAACTGATTTCAAGGACACCCGTTCTGCCTTCAAGGATGCCCGTACCTCCGCTCAATCTTTTGGAGATGCCCAGGGGTTCTTTATGCAAGACAGTCATCACCGTCTTTCTTTCAACAATCAGTTTCAAGATCAAGGCTCAGCTCATCGCTTTGCCGACCCGTACTTCTGTATGCCTCAACAACCTGCTCTGACTGTTGAATCAAGCTCTAGGACGCAAACAGCAAACAATGAGTTGCGTTTTTGGAGCGACCAGAATGCAGTTTATGGTAATTCAAGTGATCAACATCACAGTTTCAGATTTGGACAAAACCCATCAAGTTGGTTAAACCAGCAATTCCCCCAGGTTGAACAGCCACGTGTGGTCAGACCCCATGCAACAATTGCTCCATTTGATTTAGAGAAGGCAAGAGAAGGCAGTGGTTTTAAGATTTTTGGTTTCAAAGTTGATACCGCAAATACATCTCCTGTTCAGTTGACCTCTCCGATGTCTGCAATGCGTGAGCATGTGGTACAAACTCAACCATCGGCATCAGTGAATGAATTGCAACCTGCGCAAGCTGAGTGCTTACCTGAGGGGTCTGTAAGCACAGCTGGAACAGCAACTGAGAACGAGAAAAGCATGCAGCAAGCTCCACAAAGTTCAAAAGATATTCAAAGCAAGTCCCAGGGTGCTTCAACAAGGAGTTGCACAAAGGTACAGGTTTTTTAGCTGTTCATGGCGATGCAGCTTTCTGTATTGATGTTATTTAGTCTGTGCAAATGATTAGGAATGCACTTTTAAGTCTGTTTATGACCTTGTTTAGCTGTTTAGGCAGGTGGTCAAGAAAATTTTTAATCCTAGGGTTTTGGATCCTAATCCTTTGTCAAAACGGACCCCTTTTGAGCATTCCATAATGGGAATTGTTCTTTCGCTGACGCTAATAAAACCTGCCATTGATTGTTTCTTGTGTCTCCTAGGTTACTTAAAATTAGGATTAACCATTTGATAGAAGCTTCAATTGTTTTGTGGTGTAGCTTTGCTGATCAATATTGTATTGGGGCGAAAGGGGGGCCACTCAAACTTGATATGCTTGATGATACATATATCCTTTACTGTTCATTTATGCTTTCATGATCAAATAATGGATTATTCGATCCCATGTAGAATGCCTTCTCTTTACTGTCATGGTTTTATGGATTATACTATTGCATGTTTATTACATTTTTCTGGAGGTCTATCTTATGTTTTGCTTTCAATGATCTCCAGGTTCACAAACAAGGAGTTGTGCTAGGCAGATCTGTGGACCTCTCTAAGTTCACTGACTATGATGAACTCAAAGCAGAACTAGACAAAATGTTTGAATTTGAGGGTGAATTGGTATCTGCTACCAAGAACTGGCAGATCGTTTACACCGACAATGAGGGCGATATGATGCTTGTGGGAGATGACCCGTGGGAGTAAGTCTTTAGTGATTACTTGGCAAGCTTATGAGCTCTTTTGGTCCAATATTGACATTGTTCTTTATTTTATTTGAGCAGAGAATTCTGCAGCATCGTGCGCAAGATATACATTTACACCAAGGAGGAGGTCCAGAAGATGAACTCAAAATCGTCTGCCCCAAGAAAGGAGGAACCTTTACCAGCTGGAGAAGTATGTGTGGGCACAAATGAGTAGGACTTGTCTGCCTGCAGCAAGCGTTTAGATAACTAGGTAATTCTCACCAAGTTGGTCCTTAATATTCTGGTATGCAAAATTCATGACAAATGGGGTTTTCGAAGTAAGCTAAAGAATTATCTATGCATAAGGAAAAATGATGTCGTATCTGTAAATGCGTTGTTATATCAGCTTGCAGTAGGCTTAGCTCTTCCGCCTGGTGCCCTTACTCCTTAGAGCGACTTGATTTTTGACCCGGAGGGCCTGGTCACCTGATAGATACTGCTGTTTGTCATGATAAGCCGCACCGAAAGGCACTCATCTTTCTGTTGTCTCTTTTGGCCTGTTGTGCGTGCAGGTTGTGTGAAGGAAGCCGACGAAGCATGAGGGCATTTGGCCGGGTCCCAGCCAAGTAACACCCCAAATCTTTTGCTTGTCTGTTGCAACCCGTCCCGTCAGCTCAGGTTTAGTAGAGCGTGTGTCGATTTTACTTCCCCCGCCGTCCGCCTTGGCAGAAAGTTTAAGAGCCAAGGTTATCGTTATTGTTATTGCTGATTTGCTCTCCACCTTTTGCTGTAAATATTTATCTACCCAGTCCGGTTGTAGCAAGCAGTAGCACTACTTACTACCTTGTATTAACCAGCTATTCCTCGCGGCTTTTTAATCCCTGTAAGCTAGCTAGCTATGTAGCGTGAGATAAATGGCAAAGACCTGGTATATGTAATGTCTGATCTTCTCACTGAATGTATTATAAGAGTTAATAGAGGACCTCCTTTACCCTTTTGCTGCTGCTCATCCTCAGATGCTGTGTACCAGTTTTAAGTAAAGAGAATCCATTTATCTTATTGAAAGCCTTGTGGTGACGGTGACCTAAAGGGAAGGCACCCACACGGTCGGCTGTGTGGTGGAGCCATGAATGATTGAGGGCATGGGGATGCCGGAGTGCGAGGCAATTGTCCCGGTGGGGCAGCTTGTCTCTCCTTAATCCTTATCTCCTTGCCGGGTGGTGCAATGGGGGAGCAAGGCAACTCGAGCTAGGACTCTTGCTGCGAGTTCTTTCTGGACACGATTCCTTGCCCGGTCTCGGCGTGTTCTGGCGATGCAGGGAAACTGCGCGAGTGGTGGCGGTGCCGAGCCATTCCAGGGAAGAAAGAAAGGGAAGCCGGACGGACCAACCCGACCAACCAACCAACAAAGGTGTGGTCGAAGGCGCCTCTCCCCTCCGTGCAGGCAGCGCCCTGGCCTGTCGCCTCGCTTCCCGTGGTCGTCCAAGGCGAAGCGAAGCCCCCTTCGTTTCCTCCCCAGTTGGCAAGCGCCACCGGTATCTTGTTTGACCCGCCCACTGGAGTAGTAGTTGCTTGTGGTTGCAGTGGCAGCTGAGCTGGCACAGGCGGGCTCTCACCGTTACCGGCTGCGTGCGCGCGACGGCGCCCGGCCCGCCGCCGGTCAACATGGTTTCGCGCCGATCCGGCTCCACGACATGTTAGTTCACTAGCCAGAGAGGCACATCAGCCGTGTTTGTCACGTGCAACGCAGCGCGCGCGCCTGACTGGAAAGTGTGACTCCGCCCGCTGGGTGGCGTGGCGTGGCGTAGCGTAGCGACGAGATTCGCTGAACCCGGCCGGTCCTCGAGCGCTGCCTCTGCCTCTCCTACGACAGCAGCGGCCGTGAAGAACGTGGCAATTCCTACTAGTACACTGCTGCGGCCACTATCGTCGTGGCCATCGCAGCAGTGGCACCCACTACACGAGCCGAGACGACGAAAGCTTTGACCGGGGGGCACAACTGGACCGGTCCGGCGGACCCCGGTCGAGTTTTCTTTTCCTGTTATTTTATTATTATTATTATTATTGATTGTGATAAGAAAAAGAAAAGGATTAAAAATGTGGGATCATCATGGTCTCTCGTCGACTAGCGAGCAGTTTGACTGGATCTGGACACGGGCGGGCAATGATCCGGTGCGATCTGGGTACGGCTCGCGCTCGGCTCCCCTTGTCGAGAACGCAGGGGGAATCATCATCATGGCCGTTCCTGCGATACTGCCCCGGCCTCTGCTCGCATTCTGCCTCTAGGCTGTAGCAGTTCCAGTAGTAGACAAGATCATTACACACACTGGACTACTACTGGAGAGAGACGCAGGACGGCAGGAGTCGGGCGGGGCTGTGTGGGGACGACGGAACTGACAGGCCGGGCCCACGAGGCAGCCGAGGCCCCACTCCGAGGCACATTTATACTGGAGTTGAGTACTGTACGTAGGTGCAGTGCGTGCTACCGTATTTAATGCTCCCCGGACTGTACTGTACTTTTTTTTTTTTGAGAAACTACTGTACTGTACTTGAGTAGCGTCGTCGTCCACTCGTACTCACGCTCGGGCTACGAACAAGCAGCAGCTAGCACCGACTAGTTTGGGCAGCAGTCAGTGTGTCAGCAGGCGGAGGCAAGCGAGCCCAGCAGCCCATGCCGGCCCACCAACAGGGAGGTGGTGGAGCCCATGGTGGATCTCGGCAGGCCGCAGGCCAGTCCAAGCGCGTGGCGACAAGGCCGGCTCTTTACTCTCCCTCGTCGTGGCCTGCCTGCCCTTTCTCAGCTGGCAGCGGCGACTGGGCCCCCAGCCTTCGCCGTCTCTGACCTCCTCGTTTTTCTCATGCTACGACGTCGACGATGACTAGGGAGAGATTCTCTGTTTTGGTTTTGGTCAGCACCAGAAATAGTTCGAATTCTTCCTTCCCTGCACTAGAGGGAGTAGTCTGGCTGGAGGCCGGAGCCATGGACCGAAGGAACCCCGGCCAGCCAACTCCGGCCCGCCGCCGCGTCCTGGGGACGCGGTGAGCGTTCAAGATCCACCACCGTCAGCGCGGCGGCATCTTTTGACGGTGGTTGCACGCACGCAGGAGACGACCGGACCGGCGGTGGTCGCTCTCGTGTAAAAAAACAAATTAACAGCACGACCAACTCAACTCTCAGACTGTCATCTTTCAAAAAAAAAAAAATCTCAGACTGTCAGACAGCTAACACTTCTTCCTGTAACTTGACCGGATAATCGTCTACTTGCTTGCAAATGTCGAATGAGTACGAACGGTGTTCACTGTTGTGTGAGCAAATGTCGCATGCAAATGCAGAAAAATGCTGTTCGTTGTGGTCTGTCGCGAGAACTGAAGAACATGTAGTATTAGTAGCAACCATCCGATCCGAGCTGGGAACAAGAAAGCGCAGGGCGTTTTACAGCCATCCAGCGGGGAGCTGACTGGCATTAAGTAAACAGTGCTGTTCATGGACGGCGGATCAAGCCGCTGATGGAGACGACGAGGTGGATCTGAAGCCGGCGCTGTATTTGATCAGCCTGCGACCAGCTTCTCCGTCTCAGCTTGCACCAGGACATCCTCGTCCTCGAAGAAGGCTTAATGGAGGGCCTCTACGCATGCCTTCGCCTCGCTGTCGTGAACTATCAGCGACATGTTAACCTGCGCGAGATGAGGGCATGCCAAATGTTGGTGCCAGATCGTGCATATAACGATTCGTTTTGTTTTCCCTATGATGACTCTGGATATAGTGAGAAAGTACCTTGGATGCCCCTTGTGAGATCATCTGAACATTGACGCCGCTTTTCCTCAGCACATGGAAGGCCTGAAGATTTATCAGATGGTTAGCGTGTGGTTCTCATGTGGAAAGAGCAAAGGCAGCAAAATCTAGAAACACTGCTTTTCAAAATGCGCAATGTATTATTATACCTTTTCTAGTATAAGAGATGATCGTCGCACATTACCGATGAGCGAAATTATGACCCTCTGCTGAAGAAGATGAACAATCGCTATTTTCTCAAGCTCTTTGACTACATTGTCAAGTTCCTAAAAGATTGTGACAATATTGAAGTAAAGGAGAATCAGTAAAAGACATAACCAGTTGTCATGAAGCATGCAGATACAAACACTTACTTGCTGAATATGTTCCCTACACCAGATCTTCGATGGATCAAGTGACACAGAAATGCTAACTTCACTAGTAGCAACACAATCCACAGATATGCCCAAATCTTCAAATATAGCAAATACCTGCTCAAGCTCATGCATACAGAGATAAGAACAGCGAAACATGAGGAAACAAAATGGCTCAGCGCTAATTTAAAAAAAAAAAATGGCCCAGCGCTCGAATTACCCTTGCCAGAAAACCAAACTGACCAAGCATCCTTGTGCTCACTATGTCCAACATAGTGACATTTGACTTCAGTACTATGCTAGTTAGTACAACCTAGTAGCAAAAAATAGTGGGGAAAAAAATTAATGCCACAAAAGCCAAACAAATCATGTGAGAATACACCTTAGTAATCTGACACACACCTTATCCATATCTCTTTGTTTAGTAATAAGAGTGCCTGGAGCTTTAGGGTTATATGAATTCTTAACCCTAACTGGTATATCACCTTCTCTAGCAGGCCGCATCGATTGTGGATGCAAAACCTGCATCGAAGTTAAACAGTTCCGTAGTAATGAACCAAAACTATATTGACTGAAGGAGTTTTTAAGGCTAACGTAATGGGCTTTGTGTTATAGTTAGTAAAACAAATCCCTGCCAACACTACATATATAACCAATGGAGAGAAAAAGGAACAGAAGTCATTCTATCTACCTTCCTGACAGAGGGCATTCAGCTTATCTTCCTATTTCTATCAAACAACAAGGGCATTCAGTTTATCTTCTGAACTCTTAATAATGCACTAAGTGCAGGTGTGAAAAAGTGATTTTCACAATCTTTGTTTTTTCAAAAGTATGCAACTGAATGATTCATTGTGTTGAGAAGGATTCTGATAATAGAATAGAGTTCAAGTCCTGAAGAACTGCAATGAATATGAATTATCCTGTATATACCATCATCGTAGTAAGTTACAGATTCTTCCTTTTGAACAGCCTTGAACACTCAAAATATTTTGTAAAATCAGTAGTGCTCAAAATGAAATATCACTCGTCAAGTTTTCTCATATTTTCAGTTTAGGTTCTTCTTTGACAACCTTAGATACATAAAATTTACTTGGGAAAAAATGCTTTTGATATTCGCTCAAAATGAATGCATACCTCGGCACCAAAATAAGCAAGTTCTGTGGCCTCTTCAAATGTTAAGTGTGGAACTGTCTTTGCATGTGGGTAGATATTTGGATCACAAGTGAGTACACCATCGACATCCTTCCATACCTATCACAGCCAGAGTACGCTTTGAGACCAAACAGGCAACAAATGGGGTACACAAAAATTTCCTCGAAATGCACATGCTAGCTTAGTGATTAGCATGAATCAACTGTTGGCTCAGCCTTTTGTCCTCAGAAAGAAAAATATAGTTTATATGACATATTGATATCTATTCGGACTAAACATAGACCTGAACTTCTCTCAGTCCCAAGGCTTTACCAATGGTTGTAGCAGTCAAGTCACTACCACCTCGGCCTAAAGTAGTAACAGCTCCTGATTTCCAGCCCTGCATGTGCAAGTGATGGCAGATATGATAGACTAACAATTTGCTCAATCAATGAATAGATTGTTCGTTGATGAGGTACCTTCCCTAGGAATCCAGTAACAACGGGTATTGCTGGATCTCGTATCCAGTCACCATGAAGTCTCTTAGCAACAGCAGGATAAGTTGCTTCCAAGACATCCGCATTACCAAAATCGCTGTTGTTATGAAACCAATCTCAAATGCATCGTACTGCACAAGAGTTTGAAAACGGAATTAATCAATGAGTTTACATCAGAGCATAACGCAGAAGAAGTTGAATGCATATGGATATAGGGGGTTTTCGCGTGGCTGGTTAACTTTATGGGTCCCTCTATCAAAGACATCTGTGGAAAGAAACTGAAACAACCCATCTTCAATTTACAATGTTTCCTCAGATTGTGGTGGAGCACTCAATTGTATGTTTATGACTACTGAACCGATCACACAAGTTTCACAGTGACAACAGCAACAGAGCCTTTTAGTCCCAGGTAAGTAGGGGTAGGTTAGAGTATTAGAGATGAAACCCAACAAGCGTGCCGTACATATCTAAATATCATAAAAATTGCAATGAATCTTCTCCGGCAACAAAAGAAAGCATTGAATAGATCAGTACTTAAATATGAAATTTCCTGCAGAATAGTAGTGGCATGCAGCTAACAAAATGAGTTGTTACTTGAGAATATGGAATGATTAAGCATTAAAATATTTATTGACCAATCAAATTTTCAGGACATCACAATAGGAGAAGAACATTACAACAAATTCATGCAGGCTAGTCTACTCAATCTGTGAAGCACAATTATTCAAGGTCATTGCAGTCATTGAAGGAAATGTCAAGTGTACCTGCCGTGCTTTGACACCAAGTTTGTTCAAATAAGTAGCAAAGATCCGTGTCGACATACATTCACCAAATGAAACAAGGTAGTCTCTGGTTCGAAGTGTCAGCTCTTTCATCATTGCAATACCTTTCAATAGTTGCTCCAGTTCATCCAGCATGTCTAAAAAATTCCAAACACATGAAAGTTAAACTCGTAATACCAAGGTCAGGAAATTCAGAAGTTACTAATGTAGGGACTAGGGAGGTTACCTTGTATTACGGTTCTTGGCAGTCCAAGTTCATCCACAGTTCTGGATTAACAGTAAACTGACCAACATTAATTCAAATTGTTGCAGGTATTAGTAAACCATCTGAAAAGTAGGCATACTTCATATGTAGATCTTTGATCGTGTTCCACTCTTCGATTTCAGAAACATGGATCACTCCACACCCCACTGCCTTCTCTCCAGCCTAAAAGAAAGAACACATATGCTGCATTTCAGCGTCGACAACAAACAATGCCCGAAATGTCCTATAGATTAATCTTGTTCTTGAGAATCTATGCAAAAAAATGAAAGAGTCAATCCTGAAGCAAGGTTCAGTACAAGTTAACTGTAACTTTGCTTATAGCTATTGTTGATGGACAAAGACAGTATTTAGCATCAGCAAAGACCTATGGATCCTTCATTAGTTATAAGTAAAATCATGACTAAAAAGTTGAAAACTTTACTTTATGTGATTGGAGATTCTTCTTGATGCATACAAACAGTGAATTATGGAGGCAAAGAGAACATAAAACTTTTGTAAAGCAAATAAAGATTGCACAGTTAAAGCCTAAAGTAAGCCAATCAAAAGCAGTGAGATGCGATCAGTACGAGGAGGAGGAGGTTGGTAGTTTTCCCCATGGCAGACAGGACGACGACAGGGCGCTCCTCGGGGAACGCCAGGATGAGGCCGGCCACCTCCTCCATCCTCGCGGCCGACGACACCGAGGACCCCCCGAACTTCATGACCACGCTGCCACGCTCAGCTGATCCCCCAATTCAGCCCCGGGGCCTCCAAGAACGGGATCCCCGAGGACGCCGTCCCCGTCGCCCTCTTCCTTGGCCCGACGTCGGGTGGATTCGGTGGCCACCATTGACAATCCTCGGGTACTGGGAGGCCCGGTTCGAGTAGCGAAGCGCACTAGTCCTCGAACATGTCCGGCGCTCGCCGGAAGTCTCGGCAGAACTAGGAGGCGCGGTGCGGCCGCCGATCGCACTGAGGTCGCCATTTCTTGGAACTTCTACACTGCATCTGCATGCCGGGGGAGGTTGGAGAGTGGAGAACCGGAGACTGCCGAGAGAGGGTTTTCATTTTACGTGTTAAGGCCATGAAAGCGGAAACATTGTCGTACACGATGGGATCTATTTCTGGACTATTTCAGATTTTCAGGGCCATATAACTGGAATCAACTTAGTGGGACTTATAAAGTTATAAATAAATTATTTTTAAAAACAAAATAAGTTTGTATAACAGCAGGAACGGTAACATGGTATCGCCGCTTCACCAATATATTATGAAAAAGTGTATTTTTCATCCTTAAGTATTGCAAGAGTGTGACTTTCATCCTTTATGTTTTAATCGAAGCAAATCAACCCTTTAACTAATTAAGCCGGTATACTAATCATCCCTATCTTGGTATATGAGTGATTTAACATTATATGCAACATAGATATCGGGTCATAAAATGTCCAACCATACGCAGGTTTAGTTCTATATGATTTCTTCATTAAACTTAAATTCTTAGGATAATCAATGTAGAGTAATTTCTAAAAAAAAGTAGGATTAACAATTTTCTTTACTTTTTTATATAAAAAAGGAAAAAGTCTATATCACCCCCAACCTATGGAGGCTGGACTACATAACCCCCTAACCTATGAAACAGTCTATATCACCCTCTGAACTTCTCAAAACCGATCAAATTACCCCCTAACGTGAACGTGTTCCTCTACCGATGTATGAAAAGGTGTATGTTGTATGCTGCTAGTATCATTTAAATTCAAACCATGTATACTATTTGACATTGGCCTTCGCATATAATTTTCAGTATTGTAATTTGCATAATTAAAACCATTATTGGAATAATGACTAGCCGATGCAATATGAATACTATCATAATATCTAGCAACATCAACATGAGGATTTATGGTACTCGCAAAATAATCAGTATAAACATGTGATGTATTCGCACGTTGTACCTCAGGCGTGACGTAGTAATATTGTTGTGGAGTGTACTGATAGCCCGCCATAATAAGTCTTGATGCTCCTGGTCTTGTGATAGAGAAATCCAGATAATCTTAATGACCCAAGCAATCAATGACCAATATTTTGCTTCTCTTTTAATCTTCAATCTGCAGTAAGAAACAAAGAAGGATGCAACGGTTTGAACAAACTGATGCACACAAGAACTGATGCACACAAGAACAGATGCAACGGTCTTCCAAGACCCGATGCAATATCGATGGCGAGTCAAAATAATATATTAATGAGGTATTGGCTAGGGTTGAGTAGAACGGTTATAAAAACCAGATCTTCTTCTCCAGCGGAGTCGTCAAAAGTGTGTTGACGCTTTTTCTGGTCAACACACGGCAAGCGCTAGATCGCGCGGGCCGTAAACGAACCAGATCACAGTCAGCCTACGGAAACCGGATGTTCCGGTTTGGAAATCGGATGTTCTGGTTTTGTAGGGTTTCACCGGAATCGGTCGTTCGAGAGGATAACTACCACACTTACGTGGTGGATGACGGCTAGGTTTACGAGCAAACCAACACATTTACGCAGCGAAGAATGACTAGTTTACGAGCAAACTAGCAAAGACCGTCGATGCTCACGCCCGGGAGGGACCCCGTGAGGGCGTGGACGTCTCCGGACGTGCCCTAGGTCAACCAACAAGCCTAGAACGCCATCAATGGCCGTGGAGATCATGATGGACAGCAAAGAGAGGTTGGAAAAGCTTAGGGTTTAGAGATGAAAAATAGATGCATAATGTTTGATTCGATTGGGATTAGCTTAATCGGCCATGACCCTTTATATTTGTAGGATGGGGAGGTCTAGACCCAGTAGGAGTCGACAATTATACAAATCCCGTGCCTGAATACAACTCCTAATTCGGAATAGACTGCAAATCCCGGAACTTCCGGTTTCCTAATCTGGAAGTTCCGGTTTTACCCGGGTGCAGTTACTCTCGAGGTCATAACTCTCTCGTCCGAAGTCCAAATCGGACGTTCAATATATGAATTTTGATCGTCTCGGCGAGGCCTACGCATTGGTGAGGTCCAATCAACATTTGAAGAACTTTATCAGGACCAGAAGTTCCGGTTTGAGAAAACCAGAGGTTCCGGTTTTCCTGGACTGGCAGCAAAACCAATAAGTGTCAATTTTGATTGTCAACAGTTGGCGTCTCCTTCCCCACATGCTCATCTTCCTTTGTATGCGAGGACCCCCCCACCTCCTGCTTCGACTTCGTTGGCGTCTCCTTCCCCACCTCCGTCGATGCGGTCGCCTTCCCCTGGTTCTGCCTGGGCTTCGCCATCGACGGCGAGATCCAGATCCAAATCCAGAATTCGAGAGGTGGGAGAGATTTTCTTTCTTTTCTTTTTTTTAGACGAGGTGGGAGACAGTTGTTATCGGGAGGGACCTCCGATATATTATATACAGGCCGCTCTACGTGTCGCGCGGCCCATTAAGGCCCATGGGCATGGAGGCTCATCTGTTTATACTAATTTATAATTTATATTTATATTTATATTTATAAGTGTACATACAGGCGAACTATTTCCCCACCGTTTGGAAGCGCAAGGCCGGTCATGCATGTATATACTTTTTACTACGTTCGTGCACGTGCGTTGCTACGGGTGACAAAAAAAGTTAAAGACCCATAAACAAAACATTCATCAAGATAATAGTAGTGTGAAAGTAATAACATATTAGATAAAAATAGTCCATACAGGAACATAATTATTGGTGTGCGATCAAATGGTCTAAGACCTTTTAATCTCATAAATAAGTGCCATTGTACTTAGTACACGAACCGGACAATGACACTGAATTAAAGTAATCAACAGGCATAAGGACAATAGGCTCTCGCCCGTGCGTTGCCACGGGAGAACAAAACTTTTATACTAATAAATATACTTAGATCGCACGATAAAATAAATATAATGTGAAGTTAAATAATATGACTGAGTGCTGCGATATATGATATGTGCTTCTTTATATGATACACTTTTATTATTGTAAAACAAAACAATCTACTCTATTGAAAAATTTAAATCCGTAATGCGATTAAGATATTGTTTTATCTGTCAAAAGTATCTTTTGACATATATTTGCTTCGTGCGATAAGAAATCAATGGTGAAATTCCGTCGTATTGCCATCGAATCCTATACAAATGAAGAGTGCATCCATAAGTATCTTATATATGCGTGTCACAATTGTGTCCAAAAATCATATATCTATTGTAAGATAAGAAAACCACTTGTACACCTGTACAATTACTAATTTTTCAGATCTCTACTAAAAAATTAAATATATTACTGCTTCAAATAATAAAGAACATCTCATCATCCGAGGGGCATAAGGGAATTCGAGGCAAGAAAACTTGTTTTCCAGCGTGTTGGCCCAACACGATTTCTGCATCTGTGGCATTTCTTTGGAGCTTTCGGACCACAAGCCTTCACAATCATAAATATCAAGCAGTACAGGTTAAGCCCTGCATATTTACCTGGCACCAGCCCATGTTTTTTCTGTGCCTTGATTCATGACGCTTCCTGTTCATTTAATCCCTATGTTGTTTGGACATTCATGCATGTCTCGCTCTCTGCATATCCCGCCTACGTTCCTTAGGATCAACTCCATTGTTGAAAGTTGTTATATCTTCTAAAGGTTGTCTCGCCTCATTATCCTCCATTGATTCCGCTGTCCTATATGAAGCATTAATGCAAACAGGAGGCCATCCACAGAACAATATAATAATCCAGTGTGTAAAGTTGACACTCAATCAAAGTTCATATACTACAGTAGTGCAATGGAGCACCATGTAAAATACACCAATGAGTAAAACCATACGTGTCTACAATCAATGCTTTTCGCGGAATTAGAGTATTGCAGGTAATATCAATCAATTAGGGAAAGACATTGTTACCAAGTGCTACTACAGAAAAATCCTTCTAATTAAGATTTTCTTATCTTGTATATTTAAACAATCAGATACAAAAAAAACAACCAAACGAACTGCTATTGCTTCAGGTAGCTCAGGGTATGTAGAAATTTGTATCTTTCGGCAGGAAGCACATACAATCTCCCCAACCAGATACACCACATTGCTTTCGTATGCCTCCATCATTATTGCTTCAGCAAGATGCAGAAAACACACAATTTAGCATACAAGAAGGATGCAAAGAACAATGCTATCCACCACTTAAAGTGAGAACGATACGTACTGCCTACAGTCCCTGACATTAAAGTGAGAAGTCGTGAAAAGCTACCAAAATTCTCTTTGACCTCAAGTACACAGAACTCCATGAGCTATTGCATGGGAGGCTGAGGCTTGGTAGAGGGAAGCGACTGAAACTCTAAAGCACTTTGGCAGAGGAAACCTGCATACGATATCTATGTTTTAAGGTTCATGACCGTGTGAAAGAAAACTTAATTTTTTAGTGTAACACGGGCACGTTCAGACAACAATGCCGTAAACTAAAGAGAATATGTTATTTTCAATATCACAGTAAGGTTTCCATCCATGCATTTCTTTTACATCAGGCAAGCATACCCAGAATAATGGCTTGCATCAGCACATCTTAATTATTGTCTATTTTAACCGACAAAAATCTAGTCACCGTTTGTAACCGGCAAAAAATTTTAGTGCATGCCTGCAATGCCAATCTGAAGAGTGTCTTTTCCAATTGGATACAACAACATAATTAGTATAACTAATTAGTATAAATATATGTTTGTTCAAAACATTGGAACACCGTCCTTAGCACATCTTAATGCTATCACTGTCATTCAATCAAAGATCATTGTACCATGAAAATTGCTGAGATGCCAACTAACCAGAAGTTAATAAAAACAGGAGCACTGTCCACGCTCCCAGCACATAGAATGGAAGGGCTTACCGTGCAGCGATGTAAACCCTAGCAGCGAGCAGAAAAGGCAGGGAAGGTCAGCGCTCACCTGGCGACGCTGCGTCGGCTGACGTGATTTTTCGCTGGGATCGGCGGCGATTGGGAAGGTCGACGTCATGCAGGACAGGGGAGGGAGATCGTGACGTCGCCCTCGGCGATGGTGGATGATGCGACGATGGCAGCGACGCCGTGGGACTGGCTGCCGGCGTCGTGCAGGACAATACAGTCGGAACGGAACGACAGGCAACGGACGTTGATCTCGCGGCAAGGAGGACGGGCGACGGGCGTCTTGGCTGGCTGGCGGCGGCGCGACGTCGTGGACAGCCAACTGGTGGCGGCGTCCGGGCGAGATGCGATACGAGATCCGGAGGGATGGAGCTTTTTGCGGATGGCCGGAGGGAGGCACGGGCGTCGGACGCGTGATAGGAAGGCGTGGGACGAAGACGCGTGATAGGAAGGCGGACGGAGCAGGTTTGCAGCGTGTGATTTATGGAGCGGAAGGCGCGTGGACGGATCGTGTCGTGTGGTGAAGCCGGGAGACGTACTTCAGTGAAGCCGTGGTGAAACTAGGGACACGACATCCCTTACACTCTTTTTAGGAGTAGTGATAAGTGTACATACCCGTGAACTATTTCCCCACCATTTGCAAGCGCGAGGCCGGTCACGGATGTATCTACTTTTGTTTTTCTTGGCCGAAGTTAGTAGAGAAAACCCCAACCTATTTTTTTTATATTTTTTCTTTATTCCAAACCCATCGCTCCCACGGGGAGTCGAACCTGGGATCTACTATTAGATGCTATTGTATATACTTGTGTTTATAAAGTTTTGTTGTGGGTTCGGTCAAAATTAATTTGCATTGTTAAATATATGTGTGTGAGGTGGATTATTAGTTATATGTGTGGGAAGTGTAGACCATTGAAATATGTCATGGCGAGGAAGCATGTATGTGGAAGTCATCAAAAGTGTCACTGTTGTGGTATATGCCATATGTAAATGTATGAGGCGATTTAACTCGTCACCGATACACATTATGTGGGTTGGTTTGGCAGAAGTCTCGGGGGTTTTCTATGGATCTGTTGTTTTCATGAGGTTTTATGTGGAAGCAACCTAGCCTAGGCAGATTGAGGGTTGATTCTACCAAAGTTCAGAGGTTTTTTTTAAAAAATAATATATATAGTGGGCCCCGTATATAATTAGTTATGTGGGACCCACCTGAAGTGGGACCCATGCTGTCGGGTCCCACAGACGGTGGGGCCCAGCTATGGGGCCCGTGTATACTGACAGTGGGGCCCACGTCACCAGGTATCATGATGTGGCCCACTTGTGGGACCCATGCCAGCGGGTCCTACATGTTGGTTCCGTGGGGGCTACAGACGGTGGGACCCACTTATGGGTCCCGTGGGTCCACAATGGTGCCCACTTATGAGACCCACGTCGTCGGGTCACATGGGTCGCACGAGGAGATCCACTTGTGGGACCCATGTTAGCACCGGTTTCGTAGGGCCAACAAATGGTGGGGTCCATAGTGGGACCCATGTTGTTGTGTCCCAGTATGAGGCCCACTTGTGGGACCATAGTGGGAGCCATGTTGATGGGTCCACGGTGGGCCCACTTGTGATACCTATGTTAGTGGCACATATGGGGTCAAATGCTCTAGAATTGTTCCTGGCCGTTGGATTGGCCGATCCTATGGTCCATACTTTCTTGCTGATGTGGCCATCTCTTGGTGCGAGGGGATGCACGAGGTTTAGTTATAAAGATTCCCCATCGGGATCCCGGCGATTTTCTAGGAGAGGAGTGTCGCGTGGAAACTGGACGCGGGCCAAATTTCCCCACCGTTTGGAAGCGCATTCTGCAGGGTTGGGCGACCGGACCCCCGTGTTTTCGACCTTGAGGGTCCGGGAGCGGCTTCCCTGTGCGGTTCACAAGCGCCGTTCCTCGCCGGCACTGCTCCTCCTCCCTGTCGAGGCGCTAGGTCCTTGCTACCATCGTTCCTCCTCCCTGTCGAGGCACCCTTTCTTTGCCCCTCTCCTCTTCTCCTAGCCTAAGGTTCCTACTCCTGTCTCGTGGTTGGTAGTTGTGGTATATCTTGGTGATTCATCAAGGCTGCCATCTCCAAGATCCACTCCTTGCTGTTAGGAATGGCAATAGGCATGAAATATCACCGTGCTCATGGACTTCAGACCTAATGGGCGTGGGTTTGGGTTTGTGCCTGTGCCCGCAGGCATGGGCGTGAGTCTAAACCCAACTAATATTTGTTAACGGGTATAGAAAAATGATATCCATGCCCACAAACCCACAGTATGACACAGGTTTCTTAGGGCACCATCAATGTGGAAATAAGAGCAGTCCTTAAGCTCTTATGGGTACCTATAGGTTATAGCCACTGTGGAAGTGATCTTTAGAGCTGTCGGACCCTAAAGGCACCCATAGCACTATGGCATGTCCATAAGGATAAAAAGCAATATTATCTCTCTCCTCCTGCTGCTGCGCCAAAGAGCATAAGGCATCTTGTGGCTTGGGAGAAGAGAAATGGACTGACAGTTGAAGCTTTTCTCTTTTTTATTTCACACATGGGTCCCATCTTAATACCACCTCCATCTTTATACAATGTGAGAATGAAATAGGCTAAGACCACTGTCAAATAGCTCACCTATATATCTTCTATTGATGTTTGGTTCCCAGGGGTAGACCCTTTCATATTAGATGTTTTGATTCTTGGAACATATGCATGGCTTTTGCAGTGCAGGACAGTTGATATACAAGTGTGTTCTAATTATTAGGTGCCCAGTTCTTTATCTATGGGGCTGCTTGGTTGCCAGCCACATGTCGCCACCGCTACAGTGCACGCGCCACGTACAGTGCCCGCCATGCTACAGTTAACTGCGCGAGCTGTGGCTTCTTGTGGCGCTGGAAATGTCCGCCACAGCTTGTGGCGTGGTGGTGCGCGGCGTGGCCAGCTGTGGCTGGCCACCAAACACCCCACATATCTTGAAATGTTCCTATTTTGTGTGTAATGTGGATGAATTGGTGGGGCCGGTTCAGAGGTCTTGAGTCTCTGATTTGCAATAATGCTGGGTGTGCGACTTTTTTGGGGACGATAGATATTGATATATCTGATGAATGTGATATTGTTGTTATCGGTTTCTATAATTAGAGTTATCTGAAAACACTGATGATTTGACTCCATGTATTTCAGGAATGTTTCTACTAGATCGGCTCCCCTACTCTATTAGAATTCTTCTCAGAGTCCGCAATCAGAAACTACGATGACTTCCAGGTCACCAATAAGGATGTTGAGAGGATCTTGGATTGGGAGTACAATGGACCAAATCAAGTTGAAAATCCATTCAAGCTAGCCCGTGTTCTTTTCTAGGTACTTTTTTCAACATTTCTTTCAGTTTTTTTTTGCAAATGTCCAACTTCTGTGGATATAATAAGTGTGAGCTAGAAATATTCCTATAGATAGCTTTTAATTACTGGAATCTTTGCAAGAATTCCACTTTCTTATCACTTCCTGTGTGATGGCAGCTGATTACCATAAAGCAAGTTGTCCATGCTGTCGGCGAGTTATGCTGACTAGGTTCTCGAGGGGATGCCCCGAGAGAAGGGTTTGAGGAGAAGTCGTCGAGAATCTAGAATCGAAGGTGAAGAGACGATTTAGACAGGTTCGGGCCGCAATATGCGTAATACCCTACGTCATGTATGGTGTATCTTGTATAGATCTGGTGTGTTGCAATGCCTGACGGCGTTGCTCGATACAATGCCTGACGGTGTTGTTCGATGGTCTAATCTAGGGACCCCCTGCCCTCCTTTATATATCCCAGGGGGCAAGGTTTACATGGTAAGTCTCCTAGTCAGTTACAACTGAGGAGTTCTAGTAGGACAAGGTGTCCTAGTAGGAGTCTAGCTTAGAGAACCTGGGGTTTCTATACCCAACACATGCCACCATATATTTGTTTTATTACTGCAGCCTGATTATCAATGGGCCATCTCTTTCCGTGCTCAAGCAGCAATGCATGACAAACAGATGAAATCGTGAAATGCTTTTGATTACCTCAAAACAATTGGGTGTTTATACTTTAACAAACATGGCTTTTGGATGAAGATTTCTATCATCACAGACCTGGCACTATCTTGCTTGGTTCTAGATAAACATGAGACACGGTCATAGTTGCCATTATCCTGGATCATGGTTGCTTTTGTTTTGATATGCATTTCTGCCTAAAATGCGATGTGGATATGAAAAACTCGTTTATGCTTAAAGTCATTCATCAATGAGCAAGAAAAATTCAGTCACCAAGAATGATAGTACACATGAAAGAGGTTAGCTTCACTGACATGATCATTTTAATGTTAAATTATTAAATATACAGTACACTAATCAATTTTACAACTTTTACTCTACCAGATGAGCATTGTTAATGTGTAGGCTCTTGAGTTTTATGCAGTCTAAAACTAAACATTTTTATACATCTTTATGTTGATGAAAATTTTACTTTTATCAATTTATTGGTATGTGTTAGAAGAATGTGATTTATGTGATTATGTCCATTTGGTTTTGGTCTTCTGGAAGTTCATTACATATGCTTATGCAGTGGTGGAGTTGGCGAGTTGCTCTGCTTGAATCGATCGGAGACACAGACCACTAATTATGTATCATAGGATCGTAGTATCGGGATACGAAATTTTAGGTAGGATCGTGTGTAGCCTTATACTATAAAAAATTAAGATATTGAGTGGTATCGGTATCATTTTGGTCCGGTATCGGGATACTGACAACCTTGACGGGCACACTAGCTTTCTCCAAACCAAAAGAATATCATCCTCAACCTCACGCCGAGCTCCGGCGGTGGTGCGCCGGCTGGCGGGCGAGAGAGCGCGTGGAGACATGTCGCCGGCGCGGCGAGCTCCAGCGGGCTGCAGCAGACCTATTGCGCAAGCGGGCGGTGCGGCAAGCTCCGGCGAGGACGCACGGCAAGCTGGCAACAACATGAGCTCGCGCGAAGGGACGAGGCGCTCACCAGCGCTGCCGGCGGCGTGCAGGCGCCGGTGGGTGTGGGTGGCTGGCTCTGCATGGCAGCACGGCAGGCGCGCGAGGACGGCAAGGCGGAGGCGGAAGGCCGGTGGAGGCGGACGCGGCCACCGAGGAGGCGAGGACAGCAAGCAGCTTCGCTGGGAGCAGGAGTTGCCGGCCTTCGCCTCCTGCTCATCCTCCTCCGCGGAGCTGCTCCGGCTCTGCGAAGGGCGTGCACGTGCGGAGGTGCGCCCTTCTTCGTCGAAGTCGCATGCGCGAGGCCACCTCGAGTTCAATCATCAAAGGTTCTGCATTCATGGCTGCAACGCCGAAGGAAGAAGAAAGATTTTTTTTTAACGGGAAGAAGGAAGGGTTAATGGCAGCTAGCTGCGAGATGGAACACCGCGTCGGTAGTGGAACAGCAGGGTCATTTACCTGTTGCATTGGGTGTTGTATTTGTTGTCCAGCGACTATCTTACTGCGACGGTTGCATTGGGTGTTGTATTTGTTGTCCAGCGACTATCTTTCTGCGACACGTCCAGTCGAGAGAAAGAGCATTCTATACTTTGGGTGTTCGTGACATGAGTTTGACTAAATTTATAAAAAATACATACAATATTTAAATCTTTAAATATTTTTTTTATAAAAAAACTAGATCTAAATATCTATCTAATAATGTTTATATTGTACCATAATTTTTAATATATTTTTATATATAATTGACCGAAGATTTTTCTCAGGAAGTGAGAAAGAAACTTATTTTAGGACAGAGCGAGTAGATTCTATTACATCACAGTACCAAAGAGAAAATCCGACAATTAACAAAAGAAAAATCCATAGTTACATCATCACTCATGTCCCTAAATGGCGAGTATCATCTCATCACTTGGCCCGAAAAGGATGAACAGCTCAGCTTATGCCACTTCCGAATCGAAGCCCTCTGTTTTCGGACCAGCTACATTGCGTTGGGATGAGGCGGAAGACCAGCAGTGTGCAACAGCACGGCTTTAATTTCATCAGCCCCGGGTCCAGGACCATCCCCGCATTGCTGGAGGAGACCGCAGAGATAGTAACGTTACGTTTGGTTTAACTGAACCCATCAGAAGAATAAATGGTTATGATGACCACAGACCTCAGCTCTGAAGACATCCATTGCAAACCCATTGAAGCAGCTGATGACCGCCTGCTCGATGTCGATACCCATGCTCTCAAGGGCCGTCACAGTGGACAGCAGGATGCCTGGCCTGCGAGCGCAGAACATGTGGATATTGATTGCTTGCCCTTCCCTCACCCTGACTTCAACCTGAGGCCAACAAGATTGGTACATCTCATTCAGTGTCATGCAGATAATGTAGTATGGAAGTACTTGCTCGCACAATTCTCAAAATAGAAGTAAGGGATGACGAAACTAAGCAGGTCACGAACTAGTATGGACTGTAAACAGGCTTACGCTGTGACTAAACGTGCCCTACTTAGCATTAGCTCATAATCAAACTAGGACTAACCGCGGCTTGCTGCCCATTAGGGCTAGGGAATGCAGCTGGGCAAAGTTCCTCTTTGGCCTGTCCAGGAAATGTTTGCAATGTTGGCGTTGACGGGTGGAAGCTAGCTGATGTTGGCGCAGCAAGTGATGAGCTCGGAGCAGACTCAATTTCATTATGAAGATCGTTGATCCTCTGCAGGAGCTCCTTCAAGTACTCAATTGCATCACCAAGGATGGAAGCCCTATCCATCTGTCACATGAGAAGAAAAACAGTTGATGAGCAAATAATTACAAGAGTTGGAACATGAATGAGCTGTCCTGCTACATTAAAAAATGGGTTACTCGTTAATGTTGCGGCAACTTGCCATATATCTTAATAGTTGTATGTCAAGTCTTCTTTTATTCTTCAAAACAATCTTGATCACTGGGATTAATTAGAAAAAAATTAACCAAACATGTACTGTCATGGTGAAATTTCCAAATGCATGAATTGTTCATCATTAAACAGGAATGCTAAGAAATAAAGCCGACCATACCAAGAATCATCACTAACAGAACGAAAGAAAACATTTCATTATTCACAAGCAATGGGTCGATGGTCGCATTCGGCGACATTTTGTGCATGGGACTGTTAATCTTGCACAATTGAATCTGACTATCTGATCATGTCTAAGAACTGAAGGGCCCCAAAAGAAATAAACATTTCAGGTACATAACTGAAAATTACCATAGCTGAGTCTAACATAAGGAGTAATAAAAGCATGCATATACATGGTCTTCTGTATATGATTTAATTACCATGAAAGAAAAATAGACCGCTTTCGACGCACAAAGGCGCTATCCGCCGCTAGCTACAGAAAATGAACACAGCCAGTAGGCGTGTCATGTCATAGATCTACCAAAAAGAGTAGCTTTTGGATCTAAACATAGACAAATTCAAGAATTCCTCGCCAAAATTCACACAAAACGAAGTGACAATATCATAGTAAACTGTAATACTAGAACACCACCACTATCACAAACATCAGTGATAAACTATAACATGCAGCACAGATGGGAAGCGATAGAGACAGAGGAGATGAATATGGGCGAGGCCACAGGTGGATCACCTTGCTGATCTTGGGCACCACCGAGCGCAGCATGTAGAGGCGGTCATTGAGCTTCTTCCGGCGGCGGCGCTCTGCCATGAGGTTCTTGGCCGGCAGCCCCTTCCTCTTGCCCCTCCCGGCGCCGCCACCGCCACCAGTGGACGCGCCGGCAGCATTCTCCATGGAGGCCGAGATGGCCATGGAGGAGGCGTCGACGCTGTGCTCGATCTCCTCGTCGTCGTCCCAGTCCATCCCACCATGGATGAAGTCCGGGTCAGACGCCGGTGGGGCCAAGAACCCACCTTTCTGATCCTGTTGGTGTTCCGCCGGCGCCGGCGGGGGCGCGGCGGCGAGGAAGAGCCCGGCGTGGTCGAAGGGGTTGTGGGAGGCGAAGTCGTGGAAGGCGTTCAGCGCAGAGCCGCCGCCGCCGCCGCCGGCGGAGGAGGAAGAGGAGGGCGGGGGGAAGGCGCCGAGGTCGAAGAACGGGGTGGGGTCCATGGAGAGTAGCAGCGAGGCGGAGGGCGGCGCGGAGAGGGCGTCCCTGGAGAAGGGGAAGAGCGGGAAGGAGCCGGAAGCCATCCCGTCCGACGAGAGGTAGCTCCAGTCCCCGGCCGCCCCTCCCCCTTCCGCGATCTCGTTCAGCTTCCCCGCCGCCGAGTTGTCCATGGCCACCACCACCACGCCCCCTCTCTCACTTATCCCCCTCTTCTGCGGCTCTGTAGTGGCAAACTCTCTTCCCTGATTCTCTCAACAGAGGGCGCCGAACCTTTGCTGCCCTCTATATTTACAGGGGGAGGAGAGAGAGAGCCGTTTTCAATTTTTTTTAGAGAGAGACGTTTTATTACTTATTTATTTTTCTTTTTTTTGGTAGAAGAGAGGGGTGAAGATAGGAGACGTTTGTGTATGTGCAAGGCTTCCTTGGATCACCATGCAAGGTCCATCTGTTTGGTTGAGCATGGCTCTTGTGTCACGTTACAAATCATGGCACAATTTTGTCCCTTCTCACAATTTTTTTTTAAAAAAAATGGCAATGAAGATTAAAAAAAAAAACGGCCATGAAGTTTCTTGGAACACCACCATTTCACAAATCGATGGGTGTGATAAAAGAGTCTTGTACTGGACTACAGGTAGACACAGTGCCATGCCATGGCGACCGTCGATCGATGCTAGCTGCAACAAAAGTTGTTGCATGCAGCAGCCTAGCCGACCCGGATCCTGACCTGGACTCAGTTCGGTAGTGATGTGGAATCTATGGATGATGATGATCTACAAAAGGCCACGGCTTGGAAGGAAGCGTCGAGGCCGATCGGCTTGTCGACGCGTGTTCGGCCGGCCACCGTCGATTTCAATTCCATTGGTTTCTTTGGCAATGGCGTTGCAGTTGCAGGAGCGGCCACCGAAGGCCGCCATGATCTGTTACTCGGCTTTTGGATGGTTCCATCGGAATGCCGGTGCCATTGCTCATCTCGAGGATTAGCTGGTCTGATTCATTTGGTGCTTATTTAGACACGTTAGGCCTTGGATAATAAGCAGGAATGATGAACTACTTTAATTTGCTTCAATTTCACCTAGTATGGTGCACCACATTTAGAGCTTGGGGGGTCCGATCATGTGCCAAGAATGAGCTTGCCACTCTTCTCCTACAAGCACGTATTTGTCATACATTGTTGCACATATTTGTAGCCTACTAGAGTAGACTTGGCAACACATACACAAACAAAAAGAGAAACTTATTGTGCATTTGTAAATCGTCGAACTATTCATGCTAGCTAGTAAAGTAAAATCGTAATTCATTATCGTTGTTCCTTACGGTTATTGTATCTATAATATCGAGTAATTAATAAAGCTTAACATTGTAGACATGTTGAATAGAACGGAAACAGTCAATATCTGCGATTGAAAGGCGTGCATAGTAGATCTACCCAATGTGACTTTTGTGTCACTAGAGGAGACATAAGGAGCAACTAACCGTCAAGAATATATAGATTTTGCGGTTACCTATGCAAACCCATAGACACGTGCAAACTACACCAGTATCGCTTGTATTGTCCAACCAACCTAAATATCATGTTTTTCGTCCTCACCAAATTAATTCTCCATTTGTTAGTTTGGTGATATTTACCTTGGCGGTAAGTGGTAACGTCTATATCTAGTCATACACACGAGGTTCCCTTCAATATCTTGTTATTCCTCTAATTTTTGTCAACTTTCAAGACACATGTGTGTAAATGGTTTTTTTTCCTCGAAACGTAAAATGAACAGGGATGCTCATATCACTCATCAATATCATAATGCACACGTGTAGTATATTCTATGTGTATCTATTTTATTTTATAAAAAAATATTTTGCGTATACATTATGTGATGAACGTAGTTTAGTAGTCATACAAGATTTGCCTTACACTAAAGGCGATTTTTTGTTTGCTTGTAGCACTCATGGCACGTCACAAGTCTTGATGTAATTTTGTTCCCTTCTCACCACCTTTCCAAAAAGTTCATCATGATGGCCTTCCTTTTGTACAACATTACCATTAGGTGCACATTATCCCTACTTTTTTTTTAAAAAAAAGTTGTTTCTACGCAGAGCCGTGGCATGCATTCTGCAACAAAAATTGTTGCATCCAACAACCTGATCAGGACTGAGCAGTCAGCCGCGAGTGATGTGGAAATGTGCATTGCATGGAGTACTCATCGACAATCATCAGGACCAAGAACTGACATATTTCCCTCGAAAAAGAACTGACAGATTGGAAGGAAGCGCCGTGGCCGGCCAGAAAGGCCATGCATCCACGCAAACAAAAAAAAACAAAAAAAAAGGAAAGAAAGAAAGGCCATGCACGGTCTCTCGCATCGGTTTCTGCAGCCACAGCCGGAAAAACCGTTCGGCTTTCACGGAGAAGCGAGAACGGACGCCGGCAAGCCGGCCGGCCGGCCGGTGCAGTTTTGCGTGTGGCACGCCATTGACGGTTTGCCTTTGCTTTGGTTCGTCGGTCGCCGGCTTCATCCATATCCGTCTTTTGGAATTTTTGGATGGTTGCCAACTGGCTTTGCGTCTCGTCCTTCGATTCATTTGGCGATCCGATCCAAAATTAGTTTGCAAGATTGGCACGTACTCATCTGGACACGTCTGTAGGTGTTGGATTGTGTTCGTACAAAGGAAGAACAAGCTTGTCCTATCTCACACATAAGGTGTACCTCAGTTGGAACTTGGAAGCAAGAGGCTGTGGAGGCCTTGAAAATTTTGAACACCCCTGTCAAGAGTTACCCCTCGTTTTTAAAAAAATAAAAATGAAAACATATGAATCCAGAGAATGAATGAATGGTGGATGAAAAATTGCAAATGATCCTTTAGCGTTAAATTTCCTGGTAATGATTTTATAGCTAGTATTAAATGCTAATAACGGCTGGCATTTATATTACTAATAATGTTTAAAAAGAGGTGGATGGTTAATGTATATATGTAAAAGAGGCAAGAGATTATAGATACTACTACATAAATTAGCAAGATAAGACTATACTCTGAATACTAGGAAATGAAGGTTTATGTGTAATACATGATTGAAATGCCAAGTTATCTAGTGAGGCAGAGGAGTAAAAAAAATGTCACAAAAAACAAAGAAAAAAACACAGGTGCAATGCAAGTAAAGAGTGTGGAGGGAACAAAAGAGCGAGATCATTCTGTTCACGGTTTGGGGATGAAGGGAAGGGTACATGATTGAAATGAATTCCTACTCAACCCCTCGAGTGTGCTCATTGCAACCCAATTACAAGGTCTCATGCATCCTGTGACGCTGCCGGAGCCCAGCCAGCCAGCCAGCGAGCTAGCGATCGAGGGACGAAGAAACCATGCGTTGTCAGACGCAGCGCCAGGGAATGTAAACCCGCGGCAGCAACACTACACAACGCTAGGAAAAGAGAAAAGAAAAAAGCTTGCCCTGCCTACCACGGCTCACGAGTGTCTTCTGCAAATAAAGCGAGAGAAGAATTCAGCTCCGGTTTCCATCGGATTTGGGCACAGGTACATGTCCATCAAACAGTTGAAGAAAAGTGAAAATTTTACAGGTCTATCAGGAGGTATGGCTTGGAGGTTTTTTTAAATGGGTAATGAATGTCAAATTGAATTTTGTCATAGTAGGCCAGTAACGCAGGTGTTACCAGTGACAAAGGTTACTAATCCCTTGGGCAGAAATTAAGGTGTTCACTAGCAGGTCAGTTGCAGCTTTCAAGATCTGATCTGGTTTGAGCGGCCAGTTGTATATGAGAGGATGTACAGTACAGTATGATGTATCCAAGTGCAAGTAGTAGTAGGCCTGTCAATTTGCAGCTCTATGATCAATGTTACTAGTTGGAACCAGACCAGCATTTTTTTTTAATTCAAAGTTTTATTCGCTGGGTAAACCAAACCAGCATTTTGAACTATGTCAAGTGACGGGGATAGAAACCCCGGGTCCCAAATCAATCTAGACTTCTACTAGGACACCTTGTCCTACTAGGACTCTCAGTTGTAACCGACTAGGAGACTAACCATGTAGCCTTGCCCCCTGGATATATAAACGAGGGCAGGGGTCCCTAGATTAGACAATCGAGCAACGCCGTCAGGCATTGCATCACACCAGATCAGTACAAGATACACCATACATGACGTAGGGTACTACGCATATTGCGGCCTGAACCTGTCTAAATCGTCTCACCTTCGATTCTAGATTCTCGACGACTTCTCCTCAAACCCTTCTCTCGGGGCATCCTTCGAGAACCTTGTCAGCATAAATAGCCGACATCAAGTGTTGTTGGGGTGCAACTTTTAAACAAGGCACATATATACAGACTGTTGCTGCCCAAAGCGCACATAAATCTCTCATCTTTGCGTTTCCTCTGCAATTGGCCACCAAACCGATGGAGCGATTCCCATAGAAAGTGCCAGCACACAGTTGCAGAGCTTAGCAGAGACGCCAACCGTTGGCGACGGCGACCAGCCCTAGCCCTCTACTCTAATAACGTGCTGGCGAGGGAATGAGCAGGCCAACATGGATGGCCGGCGACGGGTGGGTGAATGCCCGGCGACGGAGGATGTGAAAGGGAACCCGGCCCGGCCGGGAATAAATATAAGCGGAAAGGCCAGCGGCAATCCCCAGGCTTCCCGTGACGGCCCTAAACCATTTTGACTCTTTTTTTTTCTCAGCATAAAAAAAAAACAAAGGGTATGGTGATCAATTCTTGTTGCTACTAGTCAGAGCGCGTCTAATCTAACCGAGGAACAAGGACGCCTCACCAATCGCCGCCGGACAGCCGTGCCACCGCCGGCTTCCCTCCTCGCCAGGCAACCGATGGACTCCGGAGACACTTCTCAAACACGCTGAATAGAATTGTCACGATCTTTTGTGTTGCAAAAATTGAGATCTGCAGCCAGAGGAGTCGACCAGTTTCAGAGGAGGCCCGAAGCGTCCTCGTCGATAAAAAAAAAAATGGAGGCTGGCGGGGCGGTATGTCCGCTGCCGGGCGTTTGGTAAGGACGATTAAAAAAAAAAGTACTTCTCTAATAAGTTTTTTCTATTCATCTCAGTCACCGAACACGTTTTCCAGGGTATTATTCATATAGAAAAATATTTTTTACTTAGTTTTTTCTATTCATCCCAGTCACCGAACACGTTTTCCAGGGTATTATTCATATAGAAAAATATTTTTTACTTCCAATCTGAACACAGCGCATGTGACCAGCGAAAGGGACCTCGGCGTTACCTGTCGTAGTGTCGTGTCGCAGGAGAGAAGAGAGGCTTCTGTTACTGCAGGTGAATGCAGTCAGGTGCAGAACGTCAGAAAACAATGTGATCATGCAGGCTCATGACAAATGCTTATGTAATATCAAACTTGTAGAACCTGTTATGCTTCCCCTTCTTATATGCCAGAGCAGTACTCCTAATCTTTGAGAGAGAGAGAGGGAGAGAGAGAGAGAGAGAGACAACATAACATGTACAACACATATCATAGCACTTACTGGGAGTGCTAGCGAATAAATGGTAGCACATCTTTTGATTCATGTGGAACAACCATAAACTGAGGAAGCAGCAGGACTGAAGCATAGCAGAGCTTTAAGCCAAAACTCCAACGCCACAAGCACAAAAGCATGTACGCTACTACCAGGAGAATTATACAGAAATTTCTTGATAGACTGAGAGCGGAGAATAAACAGGAGAAATAATCACAAAATTCACAATTGGTGGGAGTGAGGTCGTCGTTGTTTCTCTTGCCGAGGCAAAAAAACTATTACACATTTCACAAAGATATTTCAACAACAGATGAATTGGCTTGCACATGCACTACACAAACTCATTGGAATTTGGACAAAGTCCATCGCTCAACACCCCAAGACTGAAGCACTATTCTGCGGGATCTGACGCTGCGAGGCCTGATATCTTGTGGGAACCAAAGTTCCCGTTTCTCCAAAAATGGGGGTTACACGGAACATACACAAGTACACGACCATGGGAATTCTTACTAGTTCTCCATCGCCAAAGAAGCTTGATCTATATCTGCTCGAGAACCCTCCCACAATTGCTGCTCTATGCCCAGTTTTCTGAGCTCTGTTAGACCTCTCTCCACTGCAATCATAAAATTGACAGAACCCAGTCACAAGACAATGGGAAAGATGCCACCTGTTACCAGAATAATTGAATTTGATGCAAGAAGCCATGGGACATCAGCAGCTATACAGCATGTATAAAATGGCATATTTTGCACGACAAGCTTTACTTAGTGTATGCATAAAGACATCTAGTATAACAGTGTTTTAGTTCCCTATAAAAGTGGCTTGCACTTCCAAAGCAGTAAGACTGTGATCATTCCGAGGGCCTAATTTCTCAAAACTGCAGAGATTGAAGTCCACCCAATGAGCATCATGCTAATAAGTAAACTTAGCAGGGATACCTACCAATGATTACTTAATTTAGTAATTAGTAACATGGAGCAAGCATCTTACCATCTATAGCATCATGTGAATTTGGAGCCTGTGCATTGCGACCAATCCAAAACTGAAGCCGGTCGTCAGCAATATCTTCCTCGACACCATGGGTTTTGGCTCTTCTCCAGAAGTATATAAGCCATGCCTGAATTTGGTGCGGCCCCATAAGTCATGCCAAATAAATGGAAGCATCACAGAGTCCACATGTCTCAAGGTTTACCTGCTTAAAGCTAACATCTTCAGCCTCTTCTGGGCTAAGATCTGCAAAATGAAGAAATAGTTTCAGTTTTGATTCAGGCCATACAAACCTGACTGAAATGTTTGTGCATACAAGCAGTGAAATAAAGTAAAAGAGAAATTTTGCGGAATTCTATTAGCCAGGGGGAGGAAGCAATACCAAATGCCTCCAGGTATTTAGGTTCACCAGGTGATTTAAAATCTGCAAGGGTCGAAAACAAAATATGTTGCAACTTGATTATTTTCTAACTTTCAAAACAAGGATAAAGAAAATGCATCTCCATGTAAAATCTCTCTTTGAAAAGAAAATCAAATGCATGCATTTGTAGATGGCATTGCAGTACCCTACAGTCAGTGTTTGTTTCATACTTTACGGAGATGGCCACTACCCATGTAGTATTACAGATTTACAGCGTTGTTGAGACAGTATTTGGAAGAACACTAATGCAAGTATGCAAATAGATTTGGATGTTTCAAAGAAACAATTGACATTACAGGGTGCAACTGCGAATAGAGCAGATGGGTAAAATCAAAACTTGTCGATATGGTAAATTTCACCAATCTCACGCAAAAAAAAAAATGTTTTGCGAAAAATAGATGAAAAAGAACCACATAAAAATGAAGCAATTTTAATATCCACTGGCATGATAAAGAAAACATAACAAAAAGAGCAAACCTGATGTGAACTGCCGAACTATGCTAGGTCTGCGATGTTGGCCAAGCGCAACTACAACAGCATCTTCCACCTACATGACAATAACATGAATGCAGGTTTGATTTGTCACTGTGAGAGAATCCAGCCAGTAAATTGACCTTGTGGCCTTTGTGATTCACTAATTTGTCCAATTTTAAATAGTCTTTTTACAAACAAATAATATTTTGAGCTCTTTTGCTACAGTAGTAGATCCAACTAAGTACTAGCTTTTGGCAGAAGCAAAACAGAGCTAGGATCTTCGGTTCTGCATTTAGATATTAGGGAACCTGCCAACGGGTTTTAGGATATTAGAAGAGCTTATGTCTGCCCTCATGTTTCTTTAGTGCAGGTGCTTGCCACTACAAGTGAGTAACAGGTACCACAATTTTGCCTTGGAGGAATCTAGAAAGCAAAGGAAGTTAAGTTAACACCTTCAATGAAGAAAGCTCTCTAAGCCCCATTTCAACTGAAAGCATGCTCTCTATATTGCCTTCTCCCATTATGTCACTCATTTCTCGTGCAAGCTTATTTCTCCCTTGAGCATCATCGCCTGCATGAATAAATTTCAAACATCACCAACTGGAGCGCAGGGAATAAACTATGATCTACATCTTACACATTATAAGAATGCAGGCTTGCCTTGTTTTCGAGGTTCCTCCTTAGCCTTTTGACCAGCAGAGAGAACCACCTCAAGAGGAAGAGGAGCCAGTGATGACCAATGTTCATGCTTTGATACCGCAATCTCAGGATACACTCCTTTAAGTTAATTAATGGATCGTTAGATACTCAAGAATAAGGGGGAAACAAAACATTAGTGGCTTAGTTCGACTGATGCAGGTGGACTAGACCTGCACGATTTTAATACCAGGCTCATTTCCTTGGGTTGCCAAACCTAGACATGGGTAAGGCCATACACATACTAGGGGCCAGGTTGGATAAGGTTTGGTGCGAAGACAAGTACTATCATCAAGAGACAAATTATATCACTAAATTACACAGTAATTACACAAAAAAATGCTGCATTATCATACTAAACAGTTCTTACTCCATTGTAAGAACAGTTATCCTTTGCTGATGACCATAATCAAATCATCCGTGAATGAGAGACTAGAAGAACCATCACAGGATATCTTATTGAAGTTTATCCAATAAAGTAAATCGTGGCAATAAGTTATCTATCGAGAGAGAACAGTGAATAGTGTATGTACAAATGGATATTTTCATCACAGATACCACACAAGATACTCCTTTTAAATGTTGAGTGACTAGTCAATATATTCAGAAAATGATCAAGAATTTTCCTAAGAGACTACTTATCAGGCAACTCACCATATTGAACTGCTAAACCCCAATAGCGTGCAAGCCAGCACCTTTTTAGGACAACCTCCTCCTATAAAGTTGTAAATAGAATAACAGATTAAGTTCATGTCACCAAAACAAAATGATGATTGCGCACTAATCAGACTAACCATTTCTTCTTGGGTTAAGACCATTCTCTGAGTCATGGACCGAAGAGCCTTCGTTTCAGACTCTGCCTCCTTTAGCTGGTCAACTGCAGATGCAACTTCTTCTTTGGCAGACTATTCAAAATATGATAAGTCAACAATTGGAATTAAAAAAAAAGCAGCATATACAACAGATAGTAGGACATTTAGATTCATTGAAAGTATCTTTACCTCAAGTTCTTGCCTTAGTGTTGTTACTTCCTCTTTACCATCCTTTGATTCCCTTGCGGCTTTTAGTGCAGCCTGAGGATGAATGAAAAATTGATGAAGAGTTACAAAATTAGCAGTGAAGGGTGTTGGTTAGAAGATAAGCAAGTTTCTCTTCAGCCATTTAGTTCATAATAACGGTTTTTTAAAATTATAGTCAGGTATTTTCATATATCATTTCAGCAAATTTTGAAATAAGTATTTAGGCTAAGCAATTGAATAAAACATATTTTGGGACTATAAAATGTAGAAAATTCGGATCCAAGTTCTGCACTGGGGCTACTGACCTCCCTCTGTTTAAGTGCTGCTTCCTTCCTGCCAGGTGCCAGCATTCATGCACATGTCATGTCATGTTCAGTAGTGGATTTACAAAAACATGTGCATTCAACACAGAACAAACCTGCTCAAGAGGCGAGCTTCTAACGACACTCCTTCTCCAAGAGCAGCTACCTGCATAAAAAGAAATTAAAAGATCTAAGCAAGCACGCGTATAGTTCATTATGCAAGGAACAATCATTCCATGTCAGCACAACGCCACCCCCAAGATTTACAATCAAACGCCTAGTTGTTTGATAGTTTCTCTCTTTTGTTTCGGTTGTAGTTGTTTGTTCCCCAGTTTGTTGGGTGCCTTTTTGGCATCACCGGCTGTACAGTTGTTTTGTTTATTTTGTTTTTCTACTAATAAAATTTCGGCAAAACTTTTGCGGTCCGTTAAAAAAAATCATTCCATGACCCAAAAACCCAATCTTTAGTTTTGTGCAGAGCCTAGAAAGAACAAATCGTTCCAGTATTTAGATTCAATTGAGAGCAAACCCGCAGAATAATGTCTCTTATCTCACCTGTTTCTCAAGCTCCTTGGCTCTAGCTTCTGCTTCTTCACATCTTTCTTCAGCAAGCCGCAACTGCCAATCGAGATTAAGAAATAAATTTATTGAATTCCCACATAAAACCAATGGCTTCATCACACTGCATACTAATGCTTGCAGTTTTACCTTTTCTAGGACACTCTCATGCTCCTCTTGTAGCATATCAAGCTGTATGATGGTATAGCGTTAGTCTTATAGTAGCTATGCACTCTCAAGCATTCAAGCTAATTAACAATACAACAGCAACAACAACAACAACATAGCCTTTAGTCCCAAGCGAGTTGGGGTAGGCTAGAGATGAAACCCAAGAAACAAAGCTCAAGGCTCAGGAACGTTGATAGCTAGTCTCCAAGCGCTCCTATCGAAAGCTACCTCCTTGGAAATATTCCACTCCTTAAAGGTCTCTGTTTATCGCTTCGTCCCAAGTCAATCTAGGTCTACCTCTACCTCTCTTTATATTATTGGCCCGCCCTAGGACCCCAATACGCACCGGCGCCTCCGAGGGCCTTCGTTGGACATGTCCAAACCATCTCAACCGATGTTGGGTCAATTTCTCCTCAATGGGTGCCACCCCGACCTTCTCCCGAATGTCTTCATTCCGAACTCTATCCCTTCTTGTGTACCCGCACGACCATCGCAACATCCGCATCTCTGCTACACTCAGTTGCTGGACATGTCGCCTTTTAGTAGGCCAACATTCCGCCCCGTACAACATCGCCGGTCGAACCGCCGTCCTATAGAACTTCCCCTTCAGCTTTTGTGGCACCCTCCGATCACAGAGGACGCTAGAGGCTTGACGCCACTTCATCCAGCCTGCTGCGATTCTATGCTTAACATCTTCATCAATGTCGCCATCCTGTTGCAACATCGATCCTAAATACCGAAAAGTAGCCTTTTGGGGGACCACCTGTCCGTCGAGGTTAACGTCTCCATCCTCGTGCCTAGTCCCACTAAAATTGCACATCATGTACTCAGTCTTGGTCCTGCTAAGTCTGAACCCCTTCGACTCTAATGTGCGTCTCCATAGCTCTAGCTTCTCATTAACACCTTCCCTACTCTCATCGACTATCACCACATCATCAGCAAAGAGCATGCACCAAGGGACATCGCAAGTCCCGACACATGTCATAGCATCCTTGTACATATCCTTAATGAGGGTAATGTACTTCGTTGGGACTTTGTGCTTCTCTAAGGCCCACCACATGACATTTCTCGGTACTTTGTCATACGCCTTCTCGAGGTCAATAAAGACCATATGCAGGTCCTTCTTCTGCTCCCTATATCTCTCCATCAACTGTCGGATTAAGAAAATCGCCTCCATAGTTGATCTTCCAGGCATGAACCCAAACTGATTTTGGGTCACACTCGTCGCTCCTCTTAGACGGTGCTCAATAACCCTCTCCCAGAGCTTCATGGTATGGCTCATCAGCTTAATGCCACGGTAGTTAGTACAACTTTGAACATCTCCCTTGTTCTTAAAGATCGGTATTAATATACTTCTCCTCCATTCTGCAGGCATCTTGTTAGACCGAAAGATGAGGTTAAAAAGCTTAGTTAACCATATCGTCGCTCTATCACCTAGGCATCTCCACACCTCAATGGGGATACCATCAGGGCCCATCGCTTTACCGCCCTTCATCCTCTTCAAAGCCTCTCCGATCTCTGCCTCCTGGATTCTTCTCACAAAGCATCTGTTAATATCATCAAATGAGTCATCTAGCTCAAGGGCAGGACCCTCAATCTCCCCATTAAACAACTTGTCAAAGTACTCTCGCCATCTGTCCTTGATCTCCTCATCCTTCACCAGAAGTTGATCTGTCTCATCCTTGATGCATTTGATTTGGTTGATATCCCTTGTCTTCCTCTCGCGAATCCTAGCCATCCTATAAATGTCCCTCTCTCCTTCCTTCGTGCCTAGCCGCTGATATAGGTCATCATAAGCCTTACCCTTTGCTACACTCACAGCTCGCTTTGCAGCCTTCTTCGCTACCTTATAGCCCTCGATGTTAGCTGCACTCCTATCAAGGTGGAGGCGCTTGAACCACTCCTTCTTCTCCTTAATAGCCCTCTGCACCTCCTCGTTCCACCACCAGGTGTCTTTCCCTTCCTGTTTGCCTCCCCTACTCACACCAAGGACTTCTGCGGCCACCGTCCGGACACATGTTGCCATCTTTAGCCACATGTCGTCTACATCTTCTCCTTCGTCCCAGGGCCCCTCCTCTACCATCCTCCCCTTAAAAGTTTGCGCCGCTTCTCCTCTAAGCTTCCACCACTTCGTTCTTGCCATCTTGGCACGTTTGTCCTGATGGACACGTACCCGCAAACGGAAGTCCGCCACCACAAGCTTGTGTTGAGGGACAACACACTCCCCAGGTATCACCTTACAATCTAGGCAATCACGTCTATCGTCCCTCCTCGCAAGGATAAAGTCGATCTGGCTCGAGTGTTGTCCACTATGAAAGGTCACTAGATGGGATTCCCTCTTTCTAAAAAAGGTATTCGCTATCAACAAGTCGTAGGCCAGCGCAAAATTCAAAACATCCTCTCCCTCCTGGCTCCTGCAACCATACCCGAAGCCCCCGTGCACTCGCTCAAACCCTACGTTAGTTGCCCCCACATGTCCGTTGAGGTCTCCTCCTATGAAGAGCTTCTCGCTGATAGGCACGGTGCTAACCATACCATCCAGATCTTCCCAGAACTGCCTCTTCACACTCTCACTGAGGCCTACCTGAGGGGCATAGGCACTAATCACATTCAGAGTCGAGTCTCCAACTACCAACCAAACTAGGATAATCCGGTCGCCTCGCCTCCTAACCTCTACAACTCCGTCCTTAAAGCTTCTATCAATCATGATACCTACGCCGTTCCTACCCGATGTTGCCCCCGTGTACCAAAGCTTGAAGCCAGTGTCGTCCACCTCCTTCGCCTTCTGACCCTTCCATTTAGTCTCCTGAACGCATAGAATATTTACACGCCTCCTAATAGCCGCATCAACTACCTCTCGTAGCTTACCCGTTAGGGACCCTACGTTCCAACTACCTATCCGAATCCTAGTTGGCACGGCTAGCTTCCTTACCCTTCGCACCCGTCGAGGGAAGTGCGAAGACCCTTGCTCATTTTTCACTACACCCGTGCGTAGATGTAGCGCGCCACTAAGGTTGCGACGACCCGACCCTTGCTCACTTTTCATCGTACCGAGGTCACGATACGACGCACCATTGGAGGGATGGCGACCCGGCCCTTGCCCATTTAACACCACACCCGGGTTCCGATGTAGCGCGTCGCTAAGAGGGTTACGCCCCAACGAGTTTCTTATGGGTTTCAAATCCATTAGAGTGGCTGATATTTTCCGCTGGTTCGCCAAACCTAACGCGGCCCTCCTCCTTTACCCGGGCTTGGGACCGGCTATGTTGAAACGACTCAAGAAGGTCTTCCAGTCAAGCTAATTAACAATGTCTAGCATTAAACAAGAAAAAACGAGCAGAATCAATATGAGTGATTAATCTTCAGAGAAGAAGGAACACCTCATCTTGAAGAGTGGATGACTCTCTTTTAAGCCCTGAGTCCCTAGAGTTATGAAGCCCTGCATCAAATCTAAACAAAAGGGGGGATCAATATCTATGTTTTCCCTGTTTCTTTAAGAAGGAAAGAAAATATATCAAAAGAAAAATCCAAGCTATAAGAAGCGACTCATAACACCTCAATGATTAATCTCAGTTCCTTATGCACAAAAGCAATACAGCACTCAAAATAACATACACAAAAGGTGCATTTTTTACATTGTTGGGATCTTAACAGGCATTTTTATTTTATATTTTAGTATTAGACCAGTTGATGTAAAAACTAACGTACAGTTTAATCAGAAGATATAATTCAGTATATGAATTCCCAACCTAAGTAAGAGAAAGAAAGGGAGGGAGGGAAGAGAGGTTGATTGATTTCAGTAACACTGTGACCATTGTAGCAAGCATGCAAATAATTCTATGCATAGAACATCAGGAGCTATCTACTGTATGGACACAAAACTTGTTCTTTACAGTTTCCACTTTATGCTACTGATGATGGCATTGTTTAAAACAAGGAGCTCAGAAGTACTGCAGCATTCTTTTTCAGGTTAATTCATGGGCAGCGGTAATCATATCTTATTGGCTCACAATGACACAACCATACATAAATGGTAAGCTAGACTAAGTCAGTAGCAAGATCTGGTTAATGCAGTAAGCTGGTGACATCACTTCTTCCAAAGAATGATAACAAGATGTAAAAGGCATTTAGTATTGCTCCATTCGGTGGGACACTAGTACCACCAATGACTGATCAAGCAACATTTAGACTAGTCTATTTTTAGCATGGGAAATTGTAACAGGTGTACCTTTTTGGACGAGGGCGATCCGCTGGAGGCTCCACAGCCACAGGGGGGATAGGGGACGGAGTTCGCAATGTTGTGTTGGTTTTGATCGGTGGCACCACTGTGGTGGTCGGTCGTGATGCAACAGCTGGCCTACCTGCCGATGATGAGCGGACGGTAGGAGGTGGTTCTACAATGTTCCGACCTAACTAATGAAATATGAGGAGATCAAATTAGTGAAAGGCCACAGACCAGCAGTTAACAAATTCACTAAACTGAGAGACTAATACAATGCATTGATCAAATTTCCCCCGACTCCCCCAATTCTAAAGGAATTAGCAAGCATTACTAAAAGTGATCTAGCACTGCCAAGTGGGAACTATCTACGGAGTACTTTGCAAATTCAACTGATCCTTTGTAGAAATTTGAACTGAGTTTGACCAATTTGGACTAATTCGAGCATAGCCGCAGTACGGAGCAGCCGATTCCTAAGTAGAGAAGCAGCATGGAGCGGGATGAGCGAGAGATCCGGAAGTAAAGTACCGCAGGGGAGGGAGATCTCGCGGTGCGGCCAAGCAGGGAGACGCCGTTGCTCCCGTGAGCCGTCCTTCCACCTCCGAACCGCACGGGTGCCGGCGGCGGGTGGTCGGCGCCGTAGTCGTCCTCGTCATCGTCGTCGCCGGTGGCCGCGGCGGCGTTCTGCGAGGCCATGACCTGCGCGAGCCTCGCCGCGGCGGCGCGCGCCGCCACGTTCTGCGTGCGGCGCACGTTGGAGATGCCCGCGGCGGAGGCGGCGGAGGAGGTGGAGGAGGAACGGTGGTGCGAGGGGGAGACGCCGCCCGGGGAGGAGGAGCCCGTGCTGCTGCCGCTCCGCTGCCGCCCGTAGACGGGGCTCCCGGCACGGAGACGGTCCATGACGGCGGCTCGCCGGTGGGATCTGGGCCGCCGGGACGGCCGTGGCGCGGAGATGACGAGGCGGAGGGGAGTGGGAGGGAGGTGGGGGAGAGCACCGAGCGACGCCGCTGGAGTTTTCAGTATTTTGCTTTCTTGCAGTTTGCCCCTCGTACCTTGTTAAATTTTAGTTTTGTCCGGCTTGGTTAACATTTTCTGTCTGTTCTGTGTCTGTTCTGTTTCCGTACCTCATTTATTTATGCTCTTTTTTTAGAAAAAGAGATATTTGCTCTTTTCGGTGGTTCATTTCGTTCCACATAGTAGTTAACTATAGACAAATCGTGATGAATTTTGTATTTGTATAAATAAAATTAATGAACCTAGTATTATTTACATATTGCACATAGAGTGAATTAGTTATCCTTGAATCCTCGGTTATGATACTAGCAAGTTATGATTTTGTGGTACTGCATTGCAAAGATAACACCATCTTAAAAAATCCTACTACTTACATAGTGTTCTGTGTTGCATTGTAGATGCTACTTCACTTTCTTACATCAAAGATATAGGAGTAGCAACTAGCGCACCAACGTTCAACCAAAACCCCAAGTGGTTGTGATGTTGAAGCCAACCATTTAACCAATATGACACATGATATTTATTTTGTTCATGCTCCTTCATGGGACGGCTGGAATTCAGCATGTGAACACATTTGTGTTAGCTAAACAACGCAAGCAAAAAAAAAAAAGACAACAAGCGGAGCCATGGAGGGATGGAAAAACTTGAGAATCAGGAAAAAAGAAGGGTCCACCATGCAAAAAGGAGCAGCAAACATTTTTCTGAGAACTGAAAAAAGGCAAAATTCCACGCTGGTTTGCACATCCCCGTAGCGAGAGCGATGTTCTCGGTGAGTGCTGGAGCCTCGGATCCCATGTGGGCAGCTGTTACTCCCAACGCGTCTCTTCCCCCGCATCCACCGTCGATGGAGCTGATCGACGGAAGTAACAGCATGCGCGGGGATGGCTATACGCAGCATGGCTGCGCAGGGGATCCTGTAGGTGATCATGGGAGGCAAATGCAGGTGGTTGGTGGGGAATATTGCTTGAGAGGTGAGATTAAATTACCATTTCATGGCAGGTTTAGGTCCGCTGAAAGTCTGAGACAGTGTTTGCCTGTTTGGTGCTTTGAAGATGAGACTAGCTAGTTGTAGATGAGATTAGTGATATGAAAAAAAAAAAGGAGCTAGGAGCTCGCGTAACTGGTGTAGTGCTGCTACAAGTATTCCTGAATTTCATCATCAAGTTACGAGTACGAAAAGTTCTTTTTTAACTACCACTTCAAAATTATATGAAAAAAACAAAAATTTCCAGCTTCCAAGAAGTGCACTTGGACTAGCACTTATATCTAACTCCCCTCGCTCATCATAACAGTTGATATTTTCCCATGCGTGCATCATCTTGACTATAGTAGAACTTGCCTTATCTACTGATTCCACAATTTGTTCATTGGCATACTTGTGGGATCGAAAAGGCGACCAGAAGAGGGTTGAATGGGAGCCGATAAAATTTCTTCCGATGAAGAAGTTGCCTATGTCTCAAAACTCAACTCTCGACCTTCTCTTCTGGAAATCACCAAGATCACGTGGTCACAGTGGACTTACTGACCCTAGGAGTGATACCAGGAACCACAGTTGAAACAGATGCAATCAACACAGGCAATTGCGCTACAGAAAAATACAGTAATGACGAAGTAGGGAACCCTGGCCAGGCAAATCGGAACCTCCGGTTTCCAAAACCGGAACCTCCGGTTTTGGTATCTAGGCAAGATTCCTAGAACCAGAACTTTCGGTTTCCAAAACCGGAATGTCCGGTTTCCTGGGCGCAGCACACAAAGTCAAACTTGAAAACAGAGCAAACGATCTTCAAATCTCACGAAATTTTGACCAGATGTGCGCAAAGCATGGTGAATCTTTTCCCAAAAGATCTATCCAAAAGGATCAATATTCACCACGAATCTCATGAGTTTTGATTAGGGAAAAGAGATGGGGTTTTGGCAAAATCCAAGATTTGCGAAGCTCGTGCAGGATTTAAGTGAGGAATCACTTCAGATGTGTTTGCACATGTCCTAGCTTCGTTTTCCACCAGAAAACTCGAGCCAAATCGCAGCAAAGAAGGACGAACGAAAAATCCCCAAAAATAGCTGCGAAAATGCCAAAAATAATAAATTCGGGATGAAAAGATTTGACACGAGATAAATGATTTGATTCACTTCATAGGTTCAGTTACAAGCCAATCCTTGCACTAATCCAAACTAGGATGGCTAAAAGCTCAACACAAAGAGCTACTCATCTCTCCCTCTCCCCTCTCTCCGAAAGCTCTCACAAAACAAATGAGAAGCCACCACCTACTAAGCCAAAGAGATGTGGCTGAAATTTCAGCCCCCTCATATATATAGGCATTTGGCCTAAAGACCAAAATACCCCTATATGAAGCATACAACACAAATACCCCTTAGGGGTAAAACCGTCCAACTTTTTCTCGGTACATCGGACGGACCCGACACCTTCACGACTTCGCTTCGCCTCGACGCAAGCTTCGCGATGATGCCACGCGTCCTCCAATCCGACGCCGCCTGGCCGCACCGGACTCGGCCCCGGTTTTGAGGCCCAAGAAAAACCCTCCACCTGGGTGGTTTTGTGGCCAAACCACCGAAACCCTTCCATCCGACGCCGCACGCCGCGACGAAGCCCCGGTTTTGAGGCCCAAACCGGTCAAACCTGCCTCCGTGGTGGTTTTGTGGAAAACCCCCTGAAACCCTTCAGCTAGTCGCCGCACGACTTGCCGAAGCCCCGGTTTTGAGGCCAAACCGGTCAAACCCTCGGTGTAGATGCGTGTCCGGCCTCCGCCAAGTGCCACGACGCCTTCGAGCTCTTTCACGCCTCCGCCGCAATGGCAAGCCTACTGGACGCTCGCCATCGCCATCCATCTTGACTTGACCGATGCCATCTTCACCATGTACTCTTGCTCGTCCGTGCACCATGCGAGCCGCCCGTGACTCCGCCCGGTATCCTCGGGTCCCTTGGCCCAAGCCTACTCGTGTCACCCTTCACCGTCTCGGTCCTTCGGCCTAAACCTTTCGCTTGTCCTCCACGCCCCAAGCCTACTCACGCTTAGCCTTCACCACGGTCCATCGGCATGACCTTTCGCGCCTGACCTTCACCGCGCACTGTCGACCGCCACGTCGCACCCTACACCTGCACATAAAAGCTAAGAGCACATCACACACGATGGTTGTCAATCACTTATCATTTCAGGGTGACCACCACTGGTCCTAGAAATAAGCCTCCTGGATCTCTAAAACTAAAAAGGCATCCACAACAGAGAGGGTACGGTTGTTCTAAATGCAATGATGAAAGAAGCTGGTCCTCTATCCAGCTAGTAATCTAGTATTTGGCTTGGCTTAGCATCCACTCAAGTTTTATTTGGACCCGCATTTGATGACAGGCGACCATGATTGGCAAGGTAACTGCTGACACTGAAGGTAATAACTGCTGACACTGACAGGATCGGTCATACATGAAGATCAATAGTACATTGCATCATCGTCACTGTCAGCAGGGCCTGCTGACAGTGCAGTTGAAACCAGGTCGCCGACCGTTACGCGTGCGTGCAATAGATTAGGCATGACATCTCAGTAGCAATAAGACTGTAAAGCACCATCGACGACTGGCCGACAGGAGCACGTCATCAAGAAAGGATGGATGGTGCATATGTGTGGAACAGTAGTGGCGACTCGACGGTGGCCTAGCTTGTACGTCAGTACTATTGAATTCACGTGCAGGCTCATGCTATGCCTAGCGCATGATCGTGATTGGAGACCAGACGAGAGCAAGATATGTGATGCTTAAACCTCTGCGGTTATTAGCAATTAGCGTGGCTTGAGCATATAATACTAATTGTGCATGCATGGCCCCGTCGGCAGCGCGCTGGTACGTTGGAGACGACGCACGCAGCAGATTCGTTGCTTTCACCAGCCGGGAGCGAAGAATTGAAGGAAGAAAGAACCCAATGCAACGCAACGCAATGGAATGCGATGCGATCAGGAGGAGGTGGTGCCAACTAACCGCATGGGATCGAGAGCAACGTACAGATCGACAGCCATGTGCGCGTGCTGTCCATCTCCATGCATTCTCCAATCTAGTGGACGATTATACTCTAATCGCCAACGAGACCTCACCAGGCCTCTCATACGCACGTCCAAAGACTAATGACAGCTGCAACGAACGCCCAATAAGAGTAAATCATGCCATGACGGGCCCGATCACATCGGCCGGCGATCTATCTGTACTCTTTTTTTTTTTCACTATGGGCTATGCCCGAATTTCATTTTCAAGAAAACGAAATTACAGCATCCTTATCTGAGTCTACATGCAGCAGATCTACGGATGGGAATGGTAGGTGTGGTCGGCGGCGAGAGCCCCATGAATCCATGACTGATCGGACGAGACGCATCACCAACTCACATGCCGCATTACCATACCGTTCATTCCCGGCTGTTTATTACTGCACGTACGTACTTGCCTAGTCTGTACGTTCCGTTCCAACACTAGCTATACATAGCTGGTACTGATATATATGATTGGCGATCGTTGCCGTTGCATGGCGCTACCCTGCATGCAGCAGAAGGCACGCAGCGGTGCCGGCGGGTAGATCGGTATACGCCACCGACTGATCTGTCGACACAGCACGCTGCAGTCGCTATGTACAGAAGGCCAGAAGGGTAACCAGGGACAATCATACCAGGGTAGTCGATCAGAGAGGCCACCTGGGCTGTCAGCCTCCACAGTCCCTGTGTAACCCTCTTCATCAACACCAGGACTGCCTCACTGCCCTGCGATCGGGAACATCCATGCGTACGTCTCCTAGTATGTAGTAGTACCTGATTATCTCTCCTGCTGATGCCTTGATCTGCCTGATCATCACCAAATTCAGCACACAAGCTCTCAGCTAACTAGGATTCAGTAGCAGTAGATTAGACTACAATGGCAGTTACGTTGTCAAAAAAGAAAGAAAAGAAAGGCAGTTGTCAAATAAATCCACACAGACGAAAAACATTCTATTACAGTACAGAGCAGTGAGACGGACAGCACAGTCGGAATGCGCGGCAGAGCCATGCATGCTCTATGGAGATATAGCGAGAGGCTAGTGTGTGTCCACGGCTTCAGCATGCATATAGCTGCTGGGCCATATATGCATCTCGTCTCTCTATTTACTGAAAGCAACCCGGGCATTTGCAGCCTTCCATTGTTTTAAAAGGGAATCCAAGCGCGCGTCGTCGATGTACTAGCTAAGAGCCGCATCAGATCAGATAACTGAATATATACATCTCTCTGATCTCAGGCTGGCACAGTGCTTTATATTCTCCTGATCTAAGCTTAGGTGAGGGGTTATCAGAGAGCTTAGGTGAGGTGTGATCGAGGCCCGTCCGGAGGGGACTTGTTAGCTTCAGCTAGAGAGATTCAGATCAAGATCAGAGTTGAAGAGATCTCGATCGTTGACAAGGCGATCAAGGCATGAAGCTCTTGTTCCAGTGCCCTTGCTGCTCCTGCTTCTGCTTCATGAAGGCCGGCAACAAGACCCAGGCAGGCAAGGATGCAGAAGGCCGTCAGCCCGGCAAAATGCAAGGGGGAGTGGTAGGCAAAACCATAGAGATGATGTAGCTTCCTATCGTCTTCGGAGCTGTGTTGTGCTTGTGTTCTTCGGAGTTTCTACATGCTCAGTCTTTTCTGGCTTCGGAGTTTCTTACAAATGATTTGTGAAGCAAGCTAGTGTTTTAGTACTTGTGTCCTCGAGCTGTCTTATATTTGTTATTTCCCTACTCCATATATACTCCACTCAATGAAAGCAGACCAATTTTATATTTTTATTCTCCTAATGCTGGTAATTACTTTTGTTTCTAAGGCCAATGATGGCGATGTGATGTCCACATAAATACCAAATAATTAGTTCCACAATAATGGTGATCTGTGATTCACAATTGGCTAGAAGGCTACCTACACAGATGATGGATTAGGGAAAGACAATATAACTATTTTTTTTTCTAAAAACTGATTAATGTGGCTCGTTAATAGCTTGTTAACAAAATGAGCAAAATACCAAAACGTCTTGGCTCGTTAATAGCTTGAGCAAGATCATTAAACTAGTGAATTAGATATAAATTTGGTAGTGCTACTTTAGCATATCGCAAACGCAAAAATAAGAGTAATCATAAAGTTACAAAAGAAAACAAAATTTGCCATGCACGAAGCATGCACAAGCCGCTTGGGCCATTTGGGCCACCGAGACATTGCTGGGCTGAAGAAATATCCATTCATTGGCCCGCTCGTGCCTGCCTGGTTTCGGTTCAGCCCAGGCGGAGACCAAACAAGTGACCACTCCCCCCACCGGCGCCGCGCTCGTCGGCTCGTCGCTGCCGCCGCCGCCGCTCCCCACGCCACCACGCGCACGCGCTCGGCCCAGAAGGCGAGGCCTTATACGCAGAGGCGAGCGCAGCGCGACGACTGGCGAGGAGGTGTCGAGGCCGCCGCCGCACTGAGTCGCCAAACCCAGCTGTAGCGTGGGGATTTTTTGGTCGGGAAGTGAGGACGCGGAGCGTCATGGCTACGCCGAGGAAGGGGACGGCGACGCCGCTGGGCGCCGTCTTCTCGCCGGAGGAGACTAAGAGGGCCGTGGCGAGGGTGTCCGAGTCCGTCGTGGACCGCCGCGCCGAGCTCGGGCGCCTCCAGGGCTTCGTCGCCGACAACGCTGCTCTCGTCTCCCTCGTCAACAGGCTCCCCGATGAAATCTCACACGAAATCATGGTATTTCCTTCTCTCCCTGAAATCTAAAACAGTAGAAATCCGTGTCTTCTTCTGGAGATAAACTTTGTACTTACCTGCTGTTATCGATTTACTTACTCATTTTGATGAGATGAGTTTGTGGGCACTATTAACTGGCGCTAGTAATTGATCCTCTCTAATCTCCGTATGTAGATGGTGAATTGGTAATGAGTTGTCGGATACATGATTGCAGTATTGGAAATTAGAAGGATCGTAGTCATGTCCTTTACATATTTTGCAATGTTTTTTCTTATTAGAACTATGCATTGCAGGTTCCTTTTGGTGGCGCCGCATTTTTCCCAGGGCGTTTAATCCACACTAATGAACTCATGGTAGGGTTTCCACTCTAACAATTTTGGTTCTCATTCTACATGAACCTATCGACATATTTGCTCATTATTTGCATCATGTCTTAGGTGCTTCTAGGAGAGGGGTACTATGCAGAGAGGTCTGCTAAGCAGACAACTGATATTTTGCATAGGAGGGGGATGGAGTTGGAAGCTCAAGTAGAAGCTATGAAGGCAACTATCTCTGACCTTGAAGCTGAGGCAAAATTCTTTGCATCCACTGCTGCTGAGGCTTCTGTAAGTCTCCTTTCTCATTGGTCATGTAATATATTGGCAATGGTATATCAGTGTTTTACTCAGTGAAGGTGACCATAATATTAGTTTCCTTTGAGGCCACTGGGAAGTGGAAAACAAATAAGAAGGTTAGTGTATTACGACAGGCAAACCTAACACCATAGCCTTCTTTTAGATTTTTGACATATGGATGGTGCTGTCCTTTTCTTTTTTTTGTTGCTAATATGCTAAATCACACCCTGGAAGATAATATAATGCTTACAGATGCTCAATACAACTGATGATATGACTATACATAGTGTTTTAGGGTACACCAATATAGCCTTGTAGACCTGGTACTAGCTGAGCTGCTTTTATGCTTGTTCAGTTCACTGCATATTGTTCTAACAGAAGCCAAAATGCTTGTCATATTGGTGTTCCCTCTTCATTCTTTGTGTGCACAATTACATTGAATTGGATACGTAACTATGTTGATGTGGGCAGGAGGGTCTAGTTGAAATCAGGGAAGAGTATGATGAAGACACAGAGAGTAATTCATCAAAATCAGGTTACCATTTGGACTGTTCTTTTAGTTATCTAATAGTAATAAAATAATGTGCTTACTTGTCTCAGTCTTTACGATTTGTTTTGTCTCCTTATGAGTTTTTAATATATTGGGATCTTAATATTAGTGTGTTCCAAATATATATCCTTGCTCTCTTTTAAATCCTGCTTACATGGTAGAATATTCTTCTTCAGTAATCCTGGATTGGTCAAGTTTTAAGCTATTTTGCCGCAGTTGATCCGTCATTGTTTCACTTTCCAAGCAACTGGTGGGTTTAAGGGTATATATTGTACTTCTCTATATTTATTTAGGCATGGTACGATGACATGTAACATGTTGATTTGGTGATATTATTATCCCTCTAGATTGTACAAAGATGGCAGTTAACTTGGTGCGTATATGCATAGCAAGTAAATTGAATCTTCTGCTTCGACATGACTGTTTATTTCCTTTTGTATTTCAGCGGCTTCAGTTGCTACTGAGGGCATGTCAGATAAAGAAAAGGAACATGCTCGAATAATGGCAAGGTTAGATGAACTCGAACTGGAAGAAATGGAAGCTGGAAGTACGGAAGAAGAAGATGACAATGCCGACGATGATGCCGAAGACGAGGCCGTGGGTGCTGGAACAAGTGAGGATGGTGACGAAATTAATGAATCCAGAAATGCTTTAAGTGATGGCAATGAACACCACAGTTCCAGTTTTGGCCCTTCATTTTCTGGAAACGGTGGCAATGATAGGAGTCATGGGAATATCCAGGTACCTCCTGTTTCTCAAACACATCTAACTTATGGTGGATTGGTTCATGTAATTATGTGCTGAATTATTTATTTTGATGTTCTGACTAATAGCTGAAGAGTGCACTAAAGAAGCCTGGGGGAGAGGAACTGCTGAGAGGCATTTCCCATACGCCATCAGCCCACACATCTCATTCAGTATTTCCTGTACAAACTACTGTAATTTGTTTATCCTTCTCTGAAGATCTTCTGCACTGTACCTGAATGAACTATTTCGTATATCGTCCTTCGGTCCTGACTTTCTTTTTTCTTATTTGCAGATAACGAATTCTGAAATACGGGTTCGTAAAGGTTAGTTCTTGTTTGCAGATAACAATTGACACCTTGTTGATGTATTGTGTCTGGAGATGGAACTGAACTTGATTCTCTTGGCGCTTTATCTGCTTGCTATATTTGTGTTAAATTATGTATGATGCTGATTTTTGTGTGACTTCATTACAAAAAAAGGATTTTTGTGTGACCCCACATGTTCTACTTGCAGCTGTTTCCTTTGAAGATGACAAACATTTAGTTGGGTCCTCAAAGTCTTCTTCCTTGCCACTGGAGCCAGCATACCGTGCTCCAGGGTTCAAGGTATTGACTATTTCACTCCTTACATAACTTCTGCATGCATTCCTTTGCCTGCATAAATCTCTCAGAGAGGATTCTTCAGTGGACTTCTACACTGACATTATTGAACATGGTATTGTAACAGAGGATTTTAACTATCTGCACATGCTTTAGACAGAATTACCCCCCATATTTCAATCTTATTTGAATGTATGTTGTTTTTCATGTTTTTTGTTATCTTGGTTACGCAGTTCTTCTGTCTAAACATTCTATGTCTCTGCAAACATATACCACAGTTTACTGTTACTTTCATGCTTGAATAATTTTTTGTAATATATATTTGCAGGGTTCTTCAGACCCAGCTCCATCTCGAAAGATAATATCAAGTGGGCGGCAGGTCTTTTTCGTGTCCTCTGACTGTCAAAAGTACTTCTAAACAGACTAAACCCAATGAGCTTGCACCTGAGCTGAATTTACTGACTTATTCACCTAGCAGGCCTTTACAGGATCGATTATTGAACGTGATGACAATCTTTCACCCCTTCCACCTCCGGTCGGTAGTTCTTCGGTGAAAGTAAGTTGTTTTTCCTTCTTATGCTGAATCTCTTACTGCCACAATAGAAATTTGCATCGATCATTTCTCATACTATTTTCATGAATGTCTGGCAGCCTGGTACCTCTGCTTCGTCAAGGCCCATGTCTAGATTCAAGATGCAGAAAGGGGACCGGTGATTCTTCAGACCAGCATGGATGTCTTGCGGTCTGTACCCTGCATCTGGGATAATCTTGATAACTGGTAGTGTCGATACCGTACGTACGAATTTTGTCCGACCAAGATTCTCCAACACTGATCCTTTCGAGGGAAAAAAAAAGATTCTTCATTGTATCCGCGAGCTGAGCACGGAGCACCTGGCCGCAGGAAACTTTCCTTGTGTAGTGTTGGAGCGCATGCTCAGTGAAACTCTTTGTGGATACTTGGCATGTTCGGTTCAGTTAAGGGCATATTTGGTGATATTCTCTTTTAGACCCTATATCTACAGGTTGCAATGCTTTTATCCAAAACAGATATCTAAAAGATAAGCACATAACACGTACGGTAACAAACCAATGTTGTGAAATATGAGGAATATAAATAGGAAGAGTGAGCAGGGAATTCTTGGAAAATTAAGCAAAAAAAAAAAAGACAGAAAAGACGACGGCTTGGTTAATCAGGGGCCTTAAGACATCGTATAAGTTAAAATCATCAGATCAGCAGGGAAAGCTGATAATAAAGAATAATAACCAAACAGATCGGTGGCCAATAAATTAATTACAGATCGAGCACTAGCTTGCTGTTCCTAATTGTGCTGTAACATAGTGTCATGACATGGTCAGTAGGAGCCGCCGCCGGTGTGCGCAGGGAAGGCGTGAGGTCGGCGAGTGTCTCCTCCGGCGGTGCTGTGGAGCACCAGATGGTATCTCTCACGTGCTTCACCAACAGGAATGGAGGAAGAAGCTGCCCTCTGCATGTCAGCTCCACCTGCATGCGCCATTGTATCCAGCCGTTAATGAATCCCCACAATTAGCGAGAGCAAAATGCTGATATGGTCGTACTCCTTGTAGGTTGGTAATGGAAGTCACACGCTAGTCTCTAAAACGTAATTTTGACTAATATTTTTTGCTATAAAATATACTTAAATGTACTTTTATAAAATCATATTTCAATTACTCATATCACTTTTACATTTCAAACTTACCATAAAAAATTTTTCAGTCAAAATTTAAAATGTTTGACTTAGGACAATCTCAAAACAACTTCCTTTAGTGACATAAAGGGAGTATGTATAAATCAATAACCAGAACACTTAATAGTACTACAACTAAAAATCTACAATTCTCCATGTATTAGAAAAAAAATATGTATATCAAACTTTTGACGATCAAGGTTAACATCGTCTCAGGTACATGTTTCTTGTGTTAAGATATTGGATACGAATGTGACACGTGTACATACGTCGTCGCTAGTGCTGTATTACCATGTACGTGCCTGCGACGTACACACGTACCTACCACAAGTCCACAACATAAGCGTGGTGGCATGTAGACGTATGGATCGGGTGCACACGGAAGAAGCTTAGCTATATACGACATGGACATTGATGATTTTTAACGGGTATATTGCGTGTCGCCGTCAGGCTGCTGCCTTTGTAGTGCAGCCATCCATCTCCATCCACATCCATCAAGCTACATATCCTCATCAACATGCAACCTAGCTCTGCGCCATGAGAGAGACTGGCTAGAGAGCACAAAGCTGAAAGCTAGCACGCGCTCTGGCCTTACCGTAGAACCCACTGCAAAGCCAAGACGACATACAGCTAGGCATGCAGCGGTGCTGCCAAAAGTTGCTTTAATTTCCTGATATTTCTCTCCATCTCCCTGTGCCAAGTGATGGCAAAGAAGAAACTTGTTCGTTTTAATTTTTTTTTAAAAAAACTCTAAGCGCAATGAAACTAATTAATTCGATGATGTAGATGGTGCATAATACTTACTACTCATCAGTTGGGACTTGGGAGCTAGTAGTACCAGAATTCTGATGTCTTATTTGGGAACTAGTGGTGGATTGGAATGAATCAGAGGAATTATAGAGGATATTAGTTATATTATGCTGAATCCACTCCATATTCCAATTATCTACTTATTCCAAATTAACGAGTCCTAAAGTGCACGAAGATAACGAACCTTAATTGTAGGCTGGTCGTGACCACCCAAAAGCGCACCATCAGCACATATCATCGATCATATGTGCTCTAGGAACTATACAGAAATAAAGAATGACTGACATGCTGGGGACCACGTTCCCTAATTATTCTACATACGCATCACGTACGTGATGATGAACAGTGACATACAACCTGGTCCGCAAGCTAGCCAAGAATAAAGTGGTCTCCGCAAGAGCTAGCCACACTCATCGTCTATACCCTGCATGCTGCTACTGGCTGCCTCTCGTCGTACGTGTACGTTCTGGTGCGATCCATTTGGCAGGCTGATATGCGATCGATAGCGTACGTTAGCGCACACGTACAAGCGTGCGTGCGTGCGTACGTGTATCCATCAGTGCCTCTCCACTACTGGTTAAGTTGCTATCGCGCCACAGGCAATAATGGCTACACATTTTTTTTCAACACCCTATTGAGAAAGATTTCCATCAGAAAATGCGAGCACACGCGTACAAGAAAAATCGATGTGCACGTACTAGAATGTGTGACTGATATTCTTGGCTAGCTGCCTAGCTAGCTAGTGAACGTATATTGCATTTCCCCCCCTTTATTAGATCGATCACTTTATGTTGTTTTCGATCTCGTCTTAGGTTACTCGTATGCTATAATTCTAGACGAAGTGAGTGATCACCGATCAAAAGATCCCTTCAACTTCAATTATTCATGCCTTTTGGCCTACAAAATGGCAAGCAAAGGAGCTAGCTATATAGCTTAGGTATAGTAGCCACTCCCAAAATCTAGAGACGACGTAACATAATTGATACTGCATCGATGAGCTGCCATATGGAGTGTATACCTGATGTTATATAGAATGCTAGAAATATACCGTACGTATTTTCGAGGTATGCCTCGACCCGTCCGTACGTATTTGCGAGGTATGCCTCGACCCGTCCTTATATAGTGTGGATGCATAAACTGCATGCATGATAACGAAAGCATGACGATTTGATGACGTATATCGCCACTCCGTCACCATGATATCCATTCATGTGCATGCATATATGCGAAATGCACAGTCGTGTCCTAACCCTGACACCGACGATCCGGTCAATATTAAGCGATCGAGAGAATTTGTACGCCTAATTGGACCGGATCGCAGCAATCCCGCCGTACAAAATCATGGTTCTAAATTTTTATTGCAATGTTTAACTTCATTGACATTTTCTTTAAAAAAAAATCATTGACACCTTTTTGTTTTGAAAAACTCATTGAGATTTAACCACAGACAAAGTCTTGTTGAATACTGCTGGTGCTACCGGCTGCATGCATGTGCAAACTGCAAAGTGAGTGAGTGCGGCCAGCATGCACGCACGACACAAGAAACAATCAAGAAATATGCATGCTCGAATAAACATGCATCATGCATGCATGCATACTTGACTGTCTGCACATGCTCAGGCGTGCATGCTTTCTTGCTGCATGCATAGAGAACTACTACTACTACATGGACAGTAGCCTAGCCTAGCTAGGTAGGTCTAGCTGTATGCAAAGCCATGCTCGATCCGATCCCTCGGTGAAGAATGAAGATGATGAACTAGCTAGCTGGAGCATCGTTGTCAAATGTTAACGGCTTGGCTATATTATATAGAATCATAAGGAGTAATTAGTAAATTGACGAATATAAGGAGTACCAAATTAAAGCTAGCTGCTAGCAGATCGTACGTTGAATGAGGATCGTCCACCAGGTCGGCATCAGACGGCTATCAATTAAGCTGGCCTAGCTTGGTTTAAAGACGATGGTTAAGTGCGTCGAAAATGATTTGAACCGGCGGCTGATGGGAGTGGTTAATCGGTTGATTTGTGCAGATACATGAATGTATGAATGAAGTTGGCAGCAGGTCGTTGATGAGTTATGATCACAGGCACATTCGCACAAACACCTTTAATCGATACTAATTGACATTTCAACAGTTATTAGCCTATTCGGTTAAATTTTGATCCAAATGACTGGTTGCTTTACCCCCCCTCGTTCTTGCTTTTTCCCCACTTTACAACTCTATATATAAGTGTGTATAATAAGTATATATATAGAAATACAAGAGATGTTTTCAACGACACGATATTTGCATTCCAAAAAAATCAAGACGTAATGCTACTCATTTTGTTGTTTTGAAAATTGAAACTGATTTTATTTTCCCACTTTTATTTTCTTGCTCATGTGTATTATTTACAAATATAAAACACAAAACACATTAATCCTCGTTTCACCTTCAATCAAGAGAAAACTACTCATAAAGGAAAAAAAACAAAGGCGTATAGGGGTTACTACTTACTTCATGAGCGCGTTGAACTCGAGATCAATATAGTTAGACCAAAATTATAGTCTCATTATAATTTGATTTGCATGCATTCATATGTTTATAACGATATAAAATGTGTACTTGTATATAACCACAGATCGCGATGTAGGTCATGATGTGGGCCTCTGACCTATATCCTTTGTCTAGTTGTTCTAAACCAATGCAAAGAGATCCAGGCCTAGCTATGTGGTACATACTGCGCTTAGGTATAATGTTTCTTTCATGACTCCCAAGTGCCAATTCACATGCATATTCAACAAGTGCTTACCACACTGTTCACTATTGATCGCTCGATACACACATCTATGCTTCTCTCTCCACCATTCGACTTGTCAAAAACTTCATAATTTCATTCGATGAAATGAAAGACGACAACTATGCAAACATGCTTAATTTGCGCTGATGAAAGCCTCCATTCGATCAAAGTGCAATTATTATTACCTGATGAGATCGTGACGAGATCCCTAGCTTCTCGGCCACGTACTTCACCACCACCTCGACCTTGATGTTGCTGTCCCTGTGGAAAAAAAAGAGTTTGAATGCATCATATCGATCGATGTCTACATAGACCTTTCAATTCACAGTGGTCATTGCAAAATGGAAAGTTCATTTGATAGGCACTAGTCATGCATATAGCTGCCTCATATCTGTCGAGAAACTAAAAGGCTAGCTACTGGCTAGCTAGATAGGTCTTTCAGACAATAACAAAGCAATGAGAGCTACATTATTGCAGATACACAAATAGTATACCAGTGTTAAGCATTTAATCTTTGGGAATATCAATTAGTATACATTGTTTTTTTTTTGTATCAAGCAGCAAGTCAACCTCTATGCATACACCCAATAGGCACAAAGATTGTCTTGTACTTGAGGAGGAAATAGTATATATGCAGCTTAATTACAAATACCATAACTAGCTGTTAATCATATAATAATATACATAAAAATAAGGAGGGAAGAAACTTACTTGATTCTTAGGTAGCTCTTTGGTATCTGAGGCAAAATAGGCTCTCTAACTCTGCAAGCATAAAAAGAATAGTCAAGTGGAGTACTTTGCAGTTCCGCGCTGCAAGGACACAACTGAAAATCTAAACAATACACTCATGTATTCCCCCCCCCCCCCCCCAAAGCAGATAATAAGCTCATGTGTCGGCCTTGCAATTGCAGTGTTCTCATATCCTGTGTCTACGTATATTGTATGGATGATATATGATCAGAGGTGCATGTACAGTGTAGTAGTAGTGATGAAGTTGTGGACATCCATCATCCATGTATTATTGCACTTACTGGTTGGGAGCTGCTTCAAGTTTCAGCCACAGCCCGGCCGCCGTTCGTCGCGGCGGGCCAATGACCCTTATGGCATCGCCGGAGTTCTTGATGATGAACGGAGGCATAAACGGCGAGGTCGTCGGCGCCGCCGGTGGTCGATGGCGTCCGCGACCGAACGACGACTGGTGGTGGTAGCTCCTAAGGGGCAGCGGGAACAACGGCGGCGGCCTCATCATCATCCTCGCGTTCCTCCTGTTGTCGTCGTCGTAGGTGAACAAGTCAAGCTCCATAGGAGGCGGCGGCGCGGCCGGATCCATACTGTGGTTGTCGCCGGAGGACGACGACGCGGCGGCGCCGCCGCCGGAGAGGCATAGCTGGAGCCAGTCTCCGTCGTCGTCTCCTGCGCCGGCGCCGCTGCCACGGGAGGAGCTCGCCGTCGTGCCGGCCGCTGCGGCGGCGGGCTCGTCGTCGTCGGCCATGGCGGGACGGTTGCGATGCTCTTGCCGCGCCGCCGCGGCCGACGAGGCCTCCAATTGGGCGGCGATGCCGACGCAGTACTGGCGGGGGTGGAAGCACGGCTTGTAGCTGCTGAGGCTCTTGCTGTCATGGTGCAGCAGGTTGCTAGTTATTGGGACCATGGCGGCGGCGGCGGCGACGAGCTGCTGCTGACCTCAACTGTGTGCGTCTCAGCATGTCTCGATCGATCTCTAGCTACAGCTCATCGATCGTGTGGTGCGTCTCATATCTCAATCCTTTCCGGCACCATGGCTAGGCTAGCTGATGATTGCGAAACAGCTAGTTACTTATTTATATATATGCATATATGGATCGGAAAGAGATGCATATATGTATCTGTCGATGAGTCAGGTAGACGGGAAGGTGATGGATCAAGAAGTTAGTTGAGAGAAATGACTTGAAAGGGAGGAGGAAGAAGAGGATTCGATCTCCTATTGGGGAGCAAGCTATGCTACCTAGAGGTGTAGGAGAGGAGGAGAGATGAGGAAGGCCGCCTCACTTTTCCTTTGTGTCGATCCTGGAAGCTTGTGGCCAAGAGATGAAATAGTTCCATTGCAGAGAGAGAGAGAGAGAGAGAGAATAAATAAAAAAGGATGCATAAGCCTACAAGTTATTCACTTTATGATTTTTTTTGTAGCACGTCAACTGAGCCTCTAATATGCACATACTTTTGACCCATTTTACTTTTCAGGTGAAAGCTGATTAATAAAAACATATCCGTACATATATACTGATTTTTTTTAGTATAGTTGGCAAAAAGAAAAAAAGGTTTTCACACTCAGGACATCCTTATTAACGTGTGTTTTATGTCCCAAATGATTTAATATATTACTTTAAGGTTGTGCATGCCATGATCTTGCAGTAGAATCGATATCTGCTAGTGCTATGTAAAAGCAGAGGTGTAGCCAATGCATATACAGGCATCAGGGTGAGTATTTCAGAATAAAAACGGTAGGAAGAGTGGGAGCAAGTGAAGTGTCTTGTACGTTGAGGTGACAGCATTGGCGACTCAACTACCCTTTACTAATCCTTTTTTTTGCCCTAAATTCTTGACCAAGGTTATTACTATGTTCATTAGCCCAGGTACGTGTAGCTTTTTACCGCCCTTAAGCAACTGCAGTCTGCATTACTTCTCTCTCCCTTTTTTTTTCCTAATGTGTAATTATACTATCAATCAATTAATAATATCTACTTGATCAACTCAAAATGAATGACATGTAACTGAGAGAGGAGGGTGGTACCTTTCTGTGGAGGTTAATGATCCTGTTAAGCTTAATTAGACGTTGCCATGTCCCTGTTCCTGCTGATACCAGCTACTATAGCCTACAACCTGGTCACTTCGCGAGATTCCAAGTCTGGTCAGAACATTTGTTCACATCAGTCATATATAAAAAAATATATTTCATATTAGTACCTTTTTCGGGAAATAAAAAAATGTATTTTTGGAGACGCGTGATAAATATTTTTTTTAAATAATTATAATCACATACAATGTAGTGGATTGGCGAACGAAATATAGTGGTGTCTGATAAGTACATAATCATTTATTCTAAAAAAGTACATAATCATTTAATTATAGCGCACGCACTAGAAACGGAACGTCAACCACGGCATGCATCTTATGCACCAATGATCAAGAGAAAATTTTTTAAGTTTCAGTTAATTGTTTATCAAGAAAGTGCCCGTAATACGACTGAAGTGGATTTATTGTTTCCAAAAAATATGTTATGTTTTCAGGTACCATTGTAGCTGACAGCTACATTTATACTGACGCAGTATGGTAATGACGTGCACTACTACATTCCAGGATTCTGTAAAAAGTGCTTTCCACAATTAACTGATGGAACTGTACTTACTGAGTATCACATGTATTCTTGTAAAACAAGATACATTCGCATATTCTTCTATCACACATTCATGCATTAGTTTCCAATAATAAGTCGACAGCATAGTACAGCTCTCAGTTGATTCCGACTCTAACCATTTTAAATTAGACTAATGGCAGCTCACTGCTGTAAGGTGATGGTCAGTACTATTGCATTGGTACCATGAAATTATTACATCAACTTGAGCATAGTATACGTATCTCCAGGAATTAATGCTTCATCTATACCAGGCAATCAGCTGGGTACTTAGTTGTCAATCATTGCAGGTGAGGGCATCACGTAATGCAGGAACAGATTAAAGAAAAAACAATTCAACTAAACAAAGATCAAGGGGATTGCATGCATCCATGCACGGGTCATCTATCCCCTCTAGCATGTAGACGACGACATGTCTACTATAGTATCAGCCTCATGGCTCATGATGAGGACAAAACTACTACTCTGCAGTACTAGACTACTGGCAAATTTAAGCTGCACAAGAACACAATAGTCTATCTGCCACATGAACAAAAAGAAACCATAAAACAAACCTGCAAAGTCAACGACAGTTGCGTTTCCTGTGCATTTCAATTTTCTTATGGGGTCACTGTCCTGAGAAGCTCAAATTTGTGAGATCATCCTCCAATCATGTTTGTCGACGGTGCCCTCACGTCGTATACGACATACATGCTTTGTATTTTCAGTATTATACAATACGTAGTACGACGTATCAATTCAAGATCAGGAACTTCTCAGCTGTGGATTAGCTCGCTCTAATAATTCACATTACCAATTGTGTCTTGTTCTCATTGGGACAGCACAACCACAAAGGGGAAGAATTGTGCTCAATCACATTCGTGGACTATTTGCAAATTATCATTATCTATGATAATTGGAATCACAGTTTCATTCTCTGCATCTATGCATGGCATGAAGAATGGGATCACTCCATTGTTTTTGCCAGATTATCACAGCTTTCATCATTTCCATTAGAAGAATTGCTTATGACTTCTGAGGGCACAGCATTTTAAATTGTTAATACTTCTTTGCTAGTGCTGCAAATTCCCCGATTCAGAGAAACAGAATATTGGCCATGCTGATTTGTTTTGTTTTGTTAAAATTATCTTGAACGAATTGCCTATTGCCATCATAAGGGCAATCCTGGCCACAAACGTTTCTTTGGGCCAGAAACATTCAGCAGATGGATATTGTGGCATTATGATGTATACACAGCCATATAGAATGTCAACACATAGTCAGGATGCCAAGCTAGCATATACACATACATATACTGAATACGTGCCTGTCACTACCTGCAGTATAAAATAACTCATGGTCTTAACCTTCATGCATCGACGTTGGAATAAATAAATAAATTTAGGAATAACACGGTCTAAGTCTTGTTTAGTTGGAGAAGTTGGGGAAAGTTGGGGAAAGTTGGAGGTGTGAATAATGCATTAGTAAGCGTGTCTGTGAGAGAAGATGTGACTCGATGTGACTGGAAAGTTGACAAAAGTTGGCGATCTAAACAAGCCTAACTCGCTAATTCCTCCTCCTGCATAAGAACATGCTGAATGGCTGCTGAGCAGGTAATGATTTTTTTTAAAAGACTACTGAGCAGGTAATGATAAAAGCCTCTACAGTTCAAATGCAAGCTTTTTTTTCCAGTTTATGGTTGTACGACTGATCTGTCTTTGGTTAGCAAGACAGATTCTTCCGCAGTCAGGTAACGACAGTAACTCAGTTAAATTCAGGTGGTACATTTTGTTCTCGGATATGATGTGCACTGGCTGATTGGTGATTTTCTGGATAACTTTACAGAAATTGTACACCGAGATGAGGCCGAGTAGCTTGATGCTAACAGGAAACAGATAAACACTGACCAATTCTCCATAGGATGATGCGAAGATGACACCGACCAGCCCAATGTCGAAAGCACAACTGCACAACAAAGGTAGCGGAAGGGTCTCTATATAGATCATCACCGTCAGTCATGTAGACAAGCAGGGTCGGTATCTTATCTTAGGGATTGTTTGTATTGACTTCAAATTTGTACTAAAATTATCCACAAAACAGAACAAGCCATCAGGGCCACACAATTTATGAATTCCTAGTTCTTGAGTATTAATTGATTTCCTAAATGTAGTTTTTGAAATACCATCCCAATATATTTCCCTCTCATTGTACATTGCCAGGAACTCATCATAGAGCATCAACTGTACGATGTATCTGCATATACAAACAAAGCTGGAGTCTGATTTGTATTTTTCGTAGATGATCGTCAGTCAATCAGTCCATCCCCGAAGAACAGACACATACACCTTTCTTTTTATGATATGTTTCCTTTGTTTGGACGCTCATGATGGGAGCCAGGAGTACTCAAGAATGAGAGGTAGACACTTGATGTGCAGCACTGTTTATTTAGCTCCATTCATCCTGGCATTCTGAGATGAAATGTTGCACGGAAATTGAAGTGCCTCCACTTTCGATTAGATTTCAGTGACTCTCACTTTCACTTGCGTGCCGTGCAGGTGCAGGTGGAGCCTCAGCGTATGCAGGCTCTCTCTTGACCAGCCCACACTTTTGCATGCCTATAAAGCGTGCACACACACAAACACAAATCTCTCTCTATCATCTCCCTCTCTCTCTCTCTCGCTCTCTCTCTCCAATGTGCTGCAGGACATGGTAGGAGGAAAAGAAAGATTGTTTTGTTGTTTTGAAGAAAAGATATCGTGCTGTACATGAAAAGATGTTTGGATTGGGGGAGGTCCGGGTTTTGATCATAGTTCCTCGTGATATGTCAAGGAAGATCTTGTGGACCATGCACATCGATCAGATATGAATGCATGCAGCAGCAGCAGGACAAGGCTGGCTTGCAATTGCAATGCTGCCGCAGCAGCAGCAAGGCCTGCGGCCATGCACTGGCGCCATGGAAAGACACATCACTGGTGAATCTTTGTGAACCAACCAGCTCAAGACCGCTAAACCAAACGGCCGGTCCTGAGCCTCTGTGTTTCAGTGTCCCCTTTAGTGTTTGTTCTCTACTTTCCTTTGTCTCTAGCTGTCTCTGAGAAAAAGGCTTTTGCATTGCACGCAGTGGTGCTCACTGCTGGCTACCTCACTTGGCAGGCCACCACAAGCTTAACAGCAGTAGCAACAGCTTTCAGTCTGTCTGGGGAGAGGGAGGGTATCTTGCTGTTCATGTTCTGCCTCTTTTCACTGTTTTTGTATGCTTCTTTGGTAGGCTAGAGGTAGGATGCTACTTCCACTGCACCTGCTAAAGATGTAGAGTTCCTAGTACATGGCCACCGCCCACTGCATAAGTGCATATGCATGCATGCACGTCTCTGTAAAAAGACCCAGTAAGCTGGCATGCATGCAAAAGCAGCGTATGCACGCACACGTATGTGCTTATATTGACAGCTACTGTAATTTATTTACTCTGCACCTCGATCCTATAATATAATTATATAAATAATTTCTAGCTCTATATCTAGCTTGCTTCCTGGCCTGCAGACCAGGAGACATGACTCAGTGACCGAGTAGATAACCATGGTCAAGCTAGAAGCCTAGAATGGATCAGAAATGGCATACTATAACCATTATAATCATCATCATCAGCAGCAGCAGCAAATGAGTTCATTGATGGCCAGGGAATCACCTATGACTTTGAGATGCAATAGAAACCTGTTCAAATTTGCATCACATTGCTTATTCCAAGCCCCTGAACAAGAAGGGAGCCCAATTTTATTCAGGCCTTGTTTAGATGAGAGAGGTAAAGTTGGTGAAAGTTAGCGAAATGTCACATCCATCATTTTGACATTAATTAGAAGCACTAAATATAGACTAATTATAAAACTAATTACGCAGATGAATTCTACATCGCAAGACGAATCTATTAAGCCTAATATGTGCCGTCATTAGCGCATTTTTAATGACGGGTTACTGTAGCATGACAATGTCGAATTAATTAGGCGTAATAGATTCGTCTCACGACGTGGAGTCCATCTATGTAATTAGTTTTTTTTTTACAGATTTATTTAATACTCCTAATTAATGTCCAAACATTCGATATGACAAGTTGACAAAAGTTGGCGATCTAAACAAGGACTCAGTCTAATCTGAACAGTAAGGATTGTTAGAATAGTTGAAGGCTAACAATGCTTAGAGCTTAACTAAACAGGATCACCTAGCCTATACAAGATCACATCTAGCTTAGATCTAATGCGGAAGTAAATGGAGTCGGATCCGGCCTCTATACCAGCGGTGGTGTTGTCCATCGCGACGGGGAAGGCCGGAGAGGCGGTGTTCGAGTCAGTGTTGAGGGCGACGTCGGGCTTGTAGCGAAGTCTCTCCTTCAGAGACTTCGGTGGGTGACGACGACCTTCTGGACGCCAACGGGACTGGCCTGCGACGGGAGGAACTCGGGCTTCCAGGCCTTCCAGTGCGTCTGAGTGATCGGTATAGGGTGGAAGGTTCCGGGGAACCTAGGAAAGCGTGAAGGGTACCTTTTGGGTGGTACGGCCTCTTGCTTAAATAGCACTGTAGGCCCGGGGCCGAGCCCTAGGGTTTGTTATCGTTGCCTCACGATCACGGCAACAAAATCGGACTCAGTTGGAGCCGATTCCGAGATCTGGGGGATAAGGATACCCCCCCTTATCTCGGGTATGTTTGTTGACCTGACGGTCACAAAATATCCAACATTCTCCCCCTTGACCAAAGGTCAAACAACTTAAACTTATAACTCAATTTCAAATTATACTTAATCTAAAACCCTTCCTCAGTAATTCAGCTAGTACCAGACCAATGCGTCGTCAGCAGAGCCTCCTCATACTGGGACAACATTACCCATAGTCTTCACTGAAAACTCTGTCAGGATTCTTAATCTTATTTGGGGAAACTAATGGCCCTGGATTAGGACCTTTTCAAAGGTATCAACCAAACCCATGTAATATACATGTTTATCAAATAGCGATGGTTAAATGCCTTTGGTGAGTGGATCCGCTATATTTTCCTTAGTGCTTATATGCTCAAGCTTAAGTGTTTGGTCCTGATTTCGTACTTTTACGATACGATACTTAAGCTCAATATGCTTACCAGCTCTTGTTATTTTATCGTTTTCGCAAAAGAATATTGCGGCTTTATTGTCGCAATACATTGTGATAGGTCTCGAGATACTATCAACAACTCTTAGTGCCGGAATAAAACTCTTAAGCCACAACGCCTGCCCAACAGCATCATAACATGCTACAAATTCAGCTTGCATGGTTGATGCTGCCGTTACACCTTGTTTAGCGCTCCTCCATGAAATTGCTCCCCCTGCTAGCATGTAGATATATCCAGAGGTGAATTTTCTATCATCTTCATCGCCAGCAAGGTCGGCATCAGTGTAACATTCAACCTGAAGGTTGTCTGATCTTCTATATGTAAGCATGTAATCTTTAGTGCCTTGGCAATATCTTAATGCCTTCTTGACACCTACCCAGTGAGCCCATCCTGGATTATCCTGATTTCTTGTAAAGACACTGATTGCAAATGCTAAGTCCGGACGCGTACAGACTAGCGCATACATCAAGCTTCCGACTGCTGATGCATAGGGAACGTTCCTCATTTTCTCTCTTTCTAAATCATTCTTGGGGCATTGTCCTAAATTAAACTTATCGCCCTTTTGAATTGGAACAGGTGATGTGCTACTCTTATCCATCTTATACCTTTTAAGCATTTTCTCAATATATGCTTTCTGAGATAATCCTAGTATTCCTTGGGCTCTATCCCGGTGTATCTCAATGCCAAGCACATACGAGGCTTCACCGAGATCCTTCATATCGAAATGTGACGATAAGAAGTTCTTAGTCTCATGCAACATGTTCTTATCGTTGCAAGCTAACAATATGTCATCTACATACAGTACTAGGATCATCAACTTTCCACCCTTTTCTTTGACATAGATGCATTTGTCTACCTGAGTTTCCCTAAATCCGAATCTCTTAATGACTTCATCGAATTTACGGTTCCACTGTCTGGATGCTTGCTTAAGTCCATAAATAGACTTTCTTAATCTGCATCCCATGTGTTCCTTACCCTTAATGGTAAAACCTTCCGGTTGAGCCATATAAATAGTCTCATCTATGTCACCATTAAGGAATGCAGTCTTAACATCCATCTGATGTAACTCCATATCAAAATGAGCTACAAGTGCCATGACAATTCTTAATGAATCTTTGGTAGACACAGGAGAGAAGGTTTCTTTGTAATCGATCCCTTCCTTCTGTGTAAACCCTTTTGCTACAAGTCTAGCTTTGAATCGTTCGACATTCCCTTTGTCACGTTTAGTCTTGTAGACCCATTTACAGCCTACTGGTTTGACTCCATTAGGAATTTCTACTAAATCCCATACCTTATTGGAACTCATAGACTTTAGCTCTTCTTCCATGGCTTCTATCCATTTAGTGAAATTCTCACTTTGTACTGCCTCTTTGAAAGTGGCAGGGTCATTAACTTTCCCAACATTATACAAGTCCTCAGTTAAATAATTCTCGTATGACAAGTCCTCAGTTAAATAAGTCTCATATAAGTCAGGATTAATTGCAGGCTTCCTTATTCGTTGTGGTCTTATTGTTGGCTCATTCACAACTGGTTCAGGAACTGCAGGAGGTTCTTGTTGCGGAATTTCTCCCGCCTGATTATCAACTGCAGGTGCCTGAGCATCAGCAGCAACTGGAGCCTGAAGAACAGGGACAGCTGGTACTGGAACAACAGGGGCCTGCGCCACGTGTTCCTGGTGGATGACAGCAGTAGGTGTGGTGTTGCTAATTTGAGGGATCACAGGTGGTACAAATTGATATGCCTTCGTGAACTCAGGAATTTCCAAAGCGGGTAACTCAACGTGCAACTCTTCAAGACTTATATCCCTCTTTGGAAAACCTCCACTAATCTCTGAGTCCTCTAGAAATACAGCATGTCTGGTTTCTACAAACTTAGTGAAGCGACCAGGACAATAAAATCTGTATCCCTTTGACTTATCTGGATATCCTATGAAATTACAGCTTACTGTTTTAGAATCCAGTTTCTTTTGTTGTGGATCAAACAGCTTTGCCTCAGCGGGACAACCCCATACCTTTAAATAATTTAAAGACGGTTTCCTCCCATTCCACAGTTCAAACGGTGTTTTGGGAACTGACTTAGATGGAACCCGATTTAGTATGTGAGTAGCTGTTTTAAGTGCTTCCATCCACAATTCCACAGGTAAGCTAGAATGACTGAGCATGCTACGTACCATGTCCATTAGTGTACGGTTGCGACGCTCAGCAACTCCATTTTGCTGTGGTTCGCCTGGCATAGCGTACTGAGCTCTAATGCCATTTTCTTCTAAGTACTTAGCAAATGGTCCCTTAACTTGACCATATTGAGCATGTTTGCCATAGTACTCACCTCCCCTGTCTGATCTTACAATTTTGATAGAAGTATTGTGTTGTTTCTCAACTTCTAACTTATAAATCTTAAATATTTCTAGCGCATCTGAACGCTTGCGAATAGGGTAGATGTGTCCATAGCGTGAATAATCATCAGTAAATGTTATAAAAGAATCATAACCATCTACCGATGTAACAGAAAGAGGGCCACAGATATCTGTGTGAATAATTTCTAATACGCCCGTACTTCTGTTTGCACCTTTCTTAATTTTCTTAGCATATTTCCCCTTAATGCAATCAATACATTGGTCTAAGTCTGAAAAGTCTAAGTGTTCTATAATTTCTTCTTTAATGAGACGATCCATTCTCCCCCTCGAAATGTGACCAAGGCGATAGTGCCACAATTTCGAAGAAGTCTCACTAAAGCGTTTGCGCTTATTTGAAACATTAGCAACATTACAGACATTCATCACAGAATCATCATTAAGAGAGAGCATATAAAGTTTGCCTTGCCGAGTAGCAAGGCCAACACTTATTGAATTAAATTTAATCTCACACTTGTCTTTATCAAAAACACAAATATGTTCTGAATCTGCTAAAGCTGAAACTGAAATAAGGTTTCTCTTAAGACTAGGAACATAAAGAACTTCATCTAATTTAAGCTGGAAGCCGCCTGGCAACTCAAGGACGAAGCTTCCAACGCCTTCGACTTCAACGCCGTTGCCGTCAGCCACTCTTAGGTTTCTGTCCCCCCTTCTTATAGTTTGGATTGTAAGGAATGCCTGCAATGAATTGGAAATGTGCACAGTGGCACCTGAATCAATCCACCAAGTATTAGGGGAAAAATCAGCTAAGAATAATTCATCAATAAAAGAGACAGAATCAAACTTAATATTAATATTACCTTGCTGCTTCAACCATTCCTTGAAGCCAGCGCAGTTCTTCTGAAGGTGCTTGGGAGACTCACAGAATGAGCACAGCATCTTGCCCCCTGAGGTGTGGCTGCTTTTCTTGAACTTGTTCTCATGCTTTGGAGCGAAGTTCTTGTTCTTGTTCTTCTTAAAGTTCTTCTTAGCGCCTTGCTTGCTGCTGCCAGACTCATGCTGGTTCTTAGGAGTATCACTGAGGGAGAGATTGCCAATTATGTTGACCACGTCCTTCATCTTCTCAGTTTTGAGCCTTTCCTCCTCCTCAACACAGTAGCTGATTAAATCACTGAGAGTCCAAATTGCTTTGGTAGTGTTGTAGTTGATCTTAAAGGCAGCATACTGCGGTGATGGTAAAGAGGTCAGAATGAAATGCACAAGAAAACCATCTGAGATCTCCATCTGCATCTCCTTGAGTTTGTTGGCCATATCGCACATGCTGAGGATGTGCTCCCTGATCCCTGTCTTACCATTATACTGAGAGGAGACGAGCTTCATGATCAATGTGCTCGCATAAGTCTTGGAGGAGCTCTTAAAGTTTTCCTCAATCTTAGTCAAGAGCTCCTTAGCAGTGTACTCAACACCTTGAGCATTCTTGAGGGGGATGGCCCCCTTGATGCCTGGGCTGATAGTCTGACTCATCACCATGGTAGCCATGCGATTAGACCTCTCCCACTTGTCAAAGCAGGAGAAGTCTGTCCTTCAGCTGGAGCAGCTGGCCTGTCCTCTCTGAAAGCAACATCAAGATCATTCCATGCTAGGCACGTCATGACCTTGCCCTTCCAGTCCAGAAAGTTCGCTCCATTGAGCGGCTGAATGTTGTTCAGGAATGAAGCCACTTGGTTCACGTTGTTCACTGAAATAAGACAAGTGAAATTTTCTTAGTAATAATATACTTGAAATGTGAATAAAAGCATGAAAATAACCCTACGGTGGTCTGATTAAATTCATGCATGAAAATCAAGTTGCATCACCGGTGGGGAAAACAATCGAAATTCATCTTATTACTCATGATCAATCAACGGTGGTCAGAAATAATCACAAGTTTACTCTAAATAAACTTCTCGGTGGTTCCATTTATATAGAGGCATCTCAAAATATATTGGTGGATTTAAACTTAAATTTCAATGAATAAACATGAATAAATCTTAAGTTACAACACCAAAATTCTTAATAAAATACTTATGCAAGCATTAATTAAAACTTAAACAATACTAAAATACAACTTAAATAATACAGTAATTAAACTAAGCTTAAAACTGTAATTAAGAGGGAATTTGAACTTAAAATGCACTAAAATTCGAAAAATACACCAAAAAATTCGAATAAAACTAAAGATAATTTGGTCCAGAATCGAATTCGGCCCGCGAAAGCCCAACAACCGCGCGCGCAACCCTTAACGCGCGCAGCGCAGTGGGCGGCCCAGTAGCGCAGCGAGCGCGGCCCAGCAGCGCGCGTCGCGCGGCCCAGTTCGTAGCGCGGCTCGGCTCACAGGCTCGGCTCGGATCGCGGCTCGGCTCACAGGCTCGGCTCGGATCGCGGCTCGACTCAGCAGCGCCGCGGAAGCGGCCCAGGGCTTAATGGGCCTAAGGCCCAGGGGCAAACGGAGGCGGGCCGGCCGAGATACGGCCCGGCAAGCTCCCCCGCGCCCGCGCGCGCCCCGCCTCGATCTCAGCCGCTCGTTCAGATCGGACGGCTGAGATCGGTCGGCCGCGCGGCGACGCGGTATAAAACCCCGAAACAGACGGGGGGAGGGAAACCCTAACTCATTTCCTCTCTCCCCTCGTCCGAGCAGCAGCTCGCGGCGGCGAGTGCGCCGCCGTCTCTCCCACCTCCGGCGAGCCAGATTCGGTGAGAGAGCGCCACCGTCTTCTTCCTCTTCCCTTCCCCACCAGATCTGGCGAGAGAGAGAGAGATCCCCGTCCGCGCTTCCGGGCCGGCTTGCCGGAGCTCCACGAGCCTCCTTGGCGCACCGCGTGCATGACGCGCGCGGTTCGTCGAGGGGTCTCGCCGGAGCTTCAACGGCAGCGGTCCGGTACTCCATGGCGCAAGGCGCACGGAGGGCGGAGGCGCGCACCACGAAGGCGCACGCGCGGCCGAGGTGGTCTGCTTGTCACGGCCAACACATGGTCCGTGCGAGCACCATCCTCGGCTTCGCCGGAGCTGAAGGCGGCGGTCGCGCGCGCAGATCTGCTACGCGCGGCCGCCATGACCAGGTAGGCCATCTGATCTGAGTCTTAGGGTTAGGGTTTGTGTAGATCTAGGGTTTGACTGGGGTTTTGGGTTTCGGATCTGAAGTTTGCTAGGGTTTGCATGCTTGAATCGGTGTTTTTTGCTATTCCCTTCTTCTATTCTCTAATCTGTGTGTGCGACATGGCTAAAAGATAGGCTAAAACATGAATCCGAAACCCTAACTTATAGATCTTAGTCTAAAACTTAAAATAAACTGATTGAACAAGTAGATCTACACATGCAGTAACTAAAACTTGATAAAATAATTCTTAATCTCAACTTTTCTTTCACTGATCTAACCTAAAAGCATGAAAGTCTTAACCTTTTCTTCTCTGAACTTCTCTAATCTCATCTTATGCTACTCAAACCTCCTCTGTTACACTAGTTCGACTCAAAGAAAGCCTAATCATGCATGGATCTAGTGTAATCGAATCCAAAGGCTTAGGTTTTGGAGTGCTAGGGATCTAGTAGGCTAGATCTAGGCGACTGATACCAAAACAAAACAAAAGAAAACAATTCAATCCAGTCTCTGGCAGCTCAGCAGCTCTTGTTGCTCCCCTTTTTCTGCACGCACCAGATCATAGCACTTGGCATCGTGGTGCTGTTTCACATCAAAGATCATACCACTTGCCACTGTTCTGCTACCGGGCTGCTCCTGGATTGAGTCTTTTTCCATTGCCTAGCCATATATAGTACAGCTACAGCAGCATGTGTAGTCTGATGAATCCCTGATGCATCCAATGACCCAAGAGAGAATCCACCCAGCAAGCTTTCCTTTACGAAAAGAACCACATCACAGGCATCTCACTCACCCATCGACCCTCCTGCACGTTCATATAATACCAGGACTATATAGTTGTTTTGTACTGCTGCAGGCTGTTGTTTGACTAGACAGAGAGATATGGAGGCCCTTTTGTGCCATGCAAAGCAGGGAGCAGTACACTGCATCAGACATTTTGTATCATAACAGGCATGACCACACCAACCTCTCCTCTCATGCTCTAGCCCCTAGACAGACTGAAGCTTCACACTCGCACACCACCTCTTCTTGTTTTTTCCCGTGATCATAATGCTACCAACCAAGGCATAACAAGACAAACAGATGCACATTAAACCAGAAGGAACCGCTTAGGCACTTGTGGCACCATGTTACAGCAATTTCTCTCTCCAGCTGCCTCCTGATGATAGTAACACTTCAGTGACTGGTCTGGCCCACCCTATCCTCTCCTGGCAATCCTAGCCCCTTCACATCCACATTCAGTCAAGGGCCCAAGACCCATTTAGTACTAGTTGCTCCCTAAAGGTTTACCATCCTTTGATCACCATGAAAATATATCACCACCTACATGTCCTTGCAGTGAAGCATACTGAATAACTGCATCTTCTGGGAGTCTGGTGAGATCACTCATCAGATGAATCAACACCAAGAAATGCTCACTGAAAGGTTCAGAGTCAACCCCGCTGCTTTTGCATCTGTACTCTGGGTTATAACTTGGTCACACAAACTTTGACCCATCAAAGTCCAATTCAAAATAAATTGAATTTATTGATTATAAAACTGCATACGTGTACATGGTTTCACTCATGGCCTCATCTCTCAAGGATTCAGATCTCTAGCCAGGAAAATTGCTTCTCTTAATTTGATACAACAATGTCTATATGTGTGTTATGTGTCGAACTACATTTGATGATACATAGTGTACAAAATAATCCTAATTGCTTCAGAAACAAAGGACAAGAAAAAAAAGCCCTGAGGTGCACAGAAGAGCCAAACCAAGGCATATGATGCACACCAGGACGACCCAGTAAATCTAGCACAGTAGTAGCTGATTGTTTGCACCGGCTTCTGTTCATTGGATTTTCTTCAGTTTCTCGACAGACGTAGTCTTTTCTTGCTCAACAGGGAAGTATTTGATACCAGAGATATCACCAGCTTTGCTAAGAACCTGTCAAATTGGCACGAGATTTAGTTCTATGATTTGCATAGCAATCAGTACAACAGAATACGTGGCCTAACCGGCACAACAAAAAGAGCCAGCTCAACAATCATGGTTTGCACCTAAAGCACCACTGTTGCGCTAAACACCATCTAGTTAGGGACGCAGATAAGATTGTGCGCTTTACCTCCAATCCTTTAATGAGATCTTCCCTGGAGTGAGAAGCTGAGATACATATCCTAGCTCTGGAAAGTAGAAGTGGTGTGGCAGGAAATGCAACAACAACAGCAGCAACCTATCAATATGGAGTGGGTCACATTAGTAAACTAAGATAAAACCTTGATAATTTTTTGTAACATGTTCAGACATAAAAGATGAATTGTTTTGAAGCAGTCTCATTAAGGAATGTTTGTCAGCATCGTGTACTGGGTGTATAAAAGCACACTCACGTTTAGCCTCAGGCACTCCCTTGAAAATGAAGGGATTTTAGCAGGATTGTATAGCATTATAGGCATGACGGGTGAGTTATTATCTCCAAGAACCTCAAAACCCATCTTCTTAAGCTCTGAGCGGAAGAAATTGCTGTTCTCTCGAATCTGAGCAAGTTTCTTGGCCCCTAATTAGAACAATTAGTACATTAGGACTTTCCAAAGGCACAAGGGGTAAGAAACCATAAGAATGTTGATTTTTTTTTTTGACATACCTCTGTTAGTTCCATCTTCTCCAAGGATAACCTTTATAGCTGAAATGACTTGCTGGACCGCTGGAGGTGACATGGATGTTGCATAAATGTGAGCCGGGCATGTCTGCTTGAGATGATGAATAATCTCCTGAAAAGAATATATATATAACGTTTAGCGGGTTAGAATTGTCCAGTCAAGAACAGATACCTGATTATATACTTCGTACCTTTGATGCTGCGATGTAACCTCCGCATGATCCAAATGATTTCGTAAATGTACCCATCATAATGTCAACATCGGCTGGATCCACTCCCAGCAGGTCGCATACACCTCTCCCTGATTTCCCAATAGCTCCAATACTGTGGGCCTCGTCTAAATATGTGTACGCCTGTTTGGATGTGAAGTACTTTAGTCTACCTCATAAATCACTGCTACTATCTTAAATCACTAGTTTAAAGCTGCAACAATATCTATGAAAGTAATCACATTCCAGCTCAAATTGAACATGCAGGAAATTATTTGTCGCCGTTATTAAGTATCCTAATAGAAATGGCAAGTCATCACTCAAAATCCTCTAACCTTGTATTTCTTGCAGACAGAAATAACCTCTGGGAGTTTGCATAGCTCCCCCTCCATGCTATAAATTCCCTCGACAATGACAATGATCTTGCTCCATGGCCTGTGTGTACGGGGCTGCCCTTGTGCAATCTGCTCTCTCAGTACCTCTTCCAAGTGAGCAATATCTGGAATGGAAAGACGAGGAAAAGCAATGAACTTTACAGTTTGCAGTTGATTTGAATACTTGCAACGAAACTGTTAGTTGCTTACTGTTATGTTGGAAAACCCGAACGGCAGCCCCTGAACCCCTAGCTCCATTGACTATAGAATTATGGTTCAGCGAATCACTTATTATCAGGCCTCCCTGCAAATTATTACAATAGTAAGTCTTAGCTGCAGGCAGCTCGTAAAAGAAGATAACAGAGAGAGCGTAATATCTTGACAACGAACCTTCCCGATCAGAGCAGGAATGATAGTAGAGTTTGTCGCATAGCCCATGCCTAAAAGAATTGCTGCAGGCTTGCCAACAAATCTTGCAACCAATTCTTCAAGCTCGATGTGCAGCTTAGTGTTACCTATAGTGCCATATAAACATGTATATATTATTTAATGCGCCCAACCAAGGCAAGCCACTATCTATGGCGAAGTTTGATAAACGTAAGGACCAACAAACCTCCATCAACTCGAACACTGCACGTGCTCGCAGAGTATTTCTTGAGTGACTCGATGACACGAGGGGTGCAGTATTCATCAGCCGCAGCAAAACCAAGGTAGTTGTAGGAACCCAAATTAAGGCATCTGGATGTTTTTGAGGTACGGCTGCATCAACGATAGATGCACTGAATCAGCTAGATGTTGACACCCATGCAGAGACAATGCAGAACAGAATGTAGTAATAAGTAACATACTGGATTGTCTTGTTGCCGTCATTTGAGTAACGCTCAATGACATCAATCCAAGCATCTGGGGCACTGGCAATTGGTCGGTTACAGCAGTCCTGCCATGATAATCGAGATTACAAGTCAGTAATAAGGAAACCTAATAACTAAAAAGATACAGCATCAGCAAGCAAAGGCTATGCTGTTCTGCAGTCATCAATGGTGGCGGGAACGGTTACTGATTATTGTTCTGGAAATTAAACCGTGGCAATCGCCTCACCTGGACGCGATTAAAGAGGCGGCGCGTGTAGAAATCCTCGTGGCCCAAGCAAATCGGCGCGTAGTCCTGCGGCAGAGGAATGGCGGGCGTGAGACAGAGCAGCAATGGCAGGGCAGGCAGGCAGGAAGGAAGCAAGGGTTGGCAGCGCACCTTGAGGTTGGTGGTGGGCTTGCGGGAGTCGATGATCCTACGGAAGAAGTCGCGGAGGTGTCCGAAGGCGAAGAGGAGGCCGTAGCTGAAGAGCGTCGTCAGCGCCGTCGAGTATGGTAGCCTCACCATTGTTGATGCTTTGCTTGCTTGATTCGTTATCAGTTACCCCTTCCCTTCCCTTGCTCGTCGAAAGCTCGAGCAATGGCGATGGCGGTGGAGGATGTGGATGCCCTGCTGGCGGTGCTGGGGCGCGGGTTTTGTAGCTGCGAATCCACGCGGGTGGCGGGCGGAGTGGGAGCAGGGGAGAGTGGAAGCGGTCGTCAATGGCGACGAGAGAGGACTGACGGCTGTTTTTTATTTAAGAGAAAAATCAAAATTTAATGCGCTAGAACTACTAGTGATGAATCTGCGTGGCTGGTCGGGGTTGGAATCGGGGATCAGGCAGGGCGCAGGGGCACCCAGTCGGTCGTGGGTTTGAACGTGGACGACGGCGACGGCGACACAGAGGACGACGAGCTGAGGTGGAGGGGTGCCACGCCGCCGCGGTGCCCTCACCTGGTGAAGCAACACATCGTCTGATCTGTTACTCTTTGCATTGCATTAATGATTAACCCCCTGTTCATCCATTTTTTTTAAAAAAACTTTTTTTTCCGTTAATCTCATGTCACCTCTTGTTCTTGAAATAGCATGCGAACGCAAAGTTTGGATGTTATTTTTCGGACAAAAATTTATATTCGCAAAAATATGTGTCATTCGATTGATCGAAGAGTGACATGAATCTAGGAGGGTTGCTGCAGCTGCATCTTCGGCCTTGTTTAGTGGTGGTGTCAAGTTGGTGTTTTTTATTATAGCAATTTTATATCAAATATTAGGATAAGTGAACATGATTTAATTATAAAACTAATTACACATATAGACACAAAATCATGAGACAAATCTATTAAGTCTAATTAATTTATCATTAGAGATTTGTTTCCTGTAGCACGATATTTTCTAATCATATCCTACTTACGATATTTTATCATTTATCCACATTTAATACTCTTAAATTGTATCTAAACAGTCGATTTTACTGTAGTATGTTAAATTGGTAAAAATTGGTAAAGTAAACAATGCCACGAAGGTTGCTTTCGGAACCAGTCCATATCAGTCACCTGAGTTCTTGCAGTGACTTGGTCAGGATTGGGATTCGATTGACCATCATGGCGATCTCCGCTCCGAGTCAAGAAGGGCACCCGTTTAACGGCACAATTCAGTTAGTTATAAAGGGACACGAATTCAGCGCAGGCGTCAGCTGATCATCATCCAGAGGCGTAAGGCGTTGGCCTGCAGAATAGTCCAGCTGCTCTTTGTGGAAGATAAGATGTTTCTGTTCCATCCTGGCCGGCGGTGTTGCCTCCTCAAAATGAAGCAGTGCGTTCACAACGTTAGTGTTCTGACTTGACTGATTGCAGTAGCAACTTCATGGAAAGTCCAGCAGCTATCCTAGAACGCTGTTGAGGATGGCCTCAACTTTGACCCCACCTAATTTGAGCTGAAAACACCTCAGATTTGGTCCAATTCCAATTAGTTCACCTGAGCAATTCGTTTTCGGCCCATCGTATTTATACATCTGGCCCACAAAAAAAATCTAGGATCTCGACCCATAGAAATTTCTAGGATCTCGGCCCATTCACGTTTTTTTTCTTGTTCTAGACAGGACAAGGTTTTGATTTTGCCTTTGATTTTTGAATATGCTAAATACGCCTTCTTACAGGGTAGGCGTACTACGACTTGATCTTGCTTTCCCCGTACCGCCGGGCGCCGGCTGGAGGAAGAAGACACGCAGACAGTGTGGATCTGTAACCGTAGTGCGTTTCCACTTCCTTCCCAGTTCATCCGTGACAGAGCAATTAATCAATTGCACGCTGGCAATCTTCACCCCCCGTCTTCCGTTGCAAACTGCATTTTCTCCTCCGCGGTATTCAAGAAGGGATCTCGAAGGCTTGAAGGAGAGGGAGCTGGACTTTGGTGGATAGGTAGGAGCAGGCCATGGCGGAGGTGAAGGCTGGGAAGGAGAAGGATGTGGTGCGGCTGGAGCGCGAGTCCGTGATCCCCATCATGAAGCCCAAGCTCATCATGAAGCTCGCCTACCTCATTGGTATCCCCTTCTCTCCTGCCTCTTCTTTTGCCTATTCCGTTTAGGCATTCACCATAGGCGATGTACGTTTCTTCGTCGGTCGAGCTCGATATTCTCTACGGAGTTGGGCTCTTAAGTCTTAAAGGGAGGTTATGGTACCGTGGCTATCCTATTCTCTACGAAGTTGTTATCTTGGGAGGTTCTTATCTTTTTCAAGAGAAAAAGAAAAGCTACAATCTTGCTTTGATTGATTCGCCTGGGTCATGTAAAGTGGAATCTGTATAGAGAAGTCAGTGTAGGCATTGTCACTGCAATACATTATTCAGACCAGATCACTAGCGCCTTTAGCTGTGCACTCCTAACTCCTTGTCATGTGGTCTCAAATATGTTCCTTTAAATATTGCGTTGTCTTGTTTTCGACAAGCTGAAGCAAAGATGTTGCTTTTTATACAAGACCATGCAACACAATTGACGCTACAGTGTATTTCTTGAAGAACATCAATCCGACAAAGAAGAATTCTTGAAGCTCTGCAAGAGGGTTGAATACACCATAAGGGCTTGGTACCACCTCCAGTTTGATGATATGATGGTGAGTAAAGTTTATTAATTATAACATAGGCCACGTATTAATTATAACATAGGCCACGTTTGTTGGTTTGAATTGATGTTTACAAGCATCTCTAGGTTCTTCAGTGCTTCAGTGATATCTGATCCATTCAGGCTGGTACTTTTGCAGGAACTGTTCGCTCTCTTCGATCCTGTGCACGGTTCTAAAAAGCTGCAGCAGCAGAACTTCTCATCTGAGGAAATCGACACGCTCGAGCAGAACTTCCTGTCCTATTTCTTTCAGGTAAAGGCCTTTTCTGGGAGAAATAGTTATTGATGGGTTTAGTGTCCAAGTAAAGGATGGAGGCATGGAACAGTTTTTGTGTAACAATAAATCAAAACATTATTCTGTAAATGTGCTCTTTATTTAAAATGCAGGTGATGGAAAAAAGCAATTTTAACATAGTAAATGATGATGAGGTTGAACTTGCTCATTCAGGACAATATCTGTTGAATCTTCCCATTAAAGTTGATGAATCAAAGGTCAATGCCCTTTCCCTGCAAACTATGTCTCCTTGTTTAAATTTCACCAAAATTTGGTGTGAAATTCAAAATTGGTTGTTTGCTTGTGCAGTTAGATAACAAACTTTTGTCGAAGTATTTTAAGGAGCACCATCATGATAACCTACCTGACTTCTCAGATAAGGTGATGTTTTTTTTATACGCGGCATAGATAGACTTCTCTTTTGTAAATTTATTCAGTAAATTGCTCCTTTTTTGTGTGTGTTACATCGGGTCAATGTTATTTCATAAGCATAAAATCTAGTTTTGACTTTTGTGACCAGCCAAGCAGGCAAAGATGTGTTATTTATTGTATAGTTATCTTTTTGCTGTTGCTCTCCAAAGTCCAGACCTGTTCTCCTAGTTGCGTTGACCTGTTGCTTAGTATTCCTCTCATATATTGTTCATGTACAACTAGTTTAGCTGACATAATCTTTTTATTTTCCCAGTATGTTATATTCCGTAGGGGTATTGGATTGGACCGCACTAGTAACTTTTTCTTCATGGAGAAGGTGGACACAATCATAACTCGTGCATGGCGAAGGTTCCTTGAGAAGACGAGGTATGTTCTGCACATTTAATGCCCTGTGCATTTTATCTTGCTCATCTAAAGAGTCACCTTTTTTCATACTGGAATTTCAGATTGCAAAAGCTCTTCTCAAGAAAGAAAAATGGTAAACAAAAGATGGATTCCAAGAAGAACGATGATCTAGCAAGTAAAGGAGATGATAAGGAGCTATATGTTGAACGTATACGGCTCGAAACAATGGAGTTAAGGTTTGTCGTCTTCTTTCACCTGTTAAGCTAGCATAATCCTTATCCCTTTCTCTGTCTCACAGTTTCACTTTGCAGCTTGCGAAATTTAATTGGCAAGGTCACTATTCAAGAACCTACATTTGAAGAAGTGATTGTCTTGTACAGGTAAAAGTTATTGTGGCTGCAAGATTTTTTTTAATTAAAGCGCAGACTGATTTTTTATGTATTACTTCAGGAAGAAAAGTCCAAAGGGCCAGGATGATAGAGCAATTCATGTAAAACACTTCAAAAATATTCCAATGGCGGATATGGAGTTGGTTCTGGTTAGCACTGAGGGTTGCCTTTTCTGAAGAAAAGTTTAGCATTCATATTTATTTCATTAACTTGACTTATGCTAAAGAAAAATTGTGACAATTGCAGCCTGAGAAGAAAAACCCAAGCCTCACACCAATGGACTGGGTTCAATTTATTGTTTCTGTTGTCATTGGACTTGTAAGTGGACTGGAACCAGTTTCATTTTTTTTTTCTTTTGTGATACTTCACCTTCTGATTTTCTGATGTCATATCGATTAGGTTACACTCATCAGTTCACTGGAAATGCCTAAAGCTGATTTCTGGGTTGTAATTGCCATCCTTTCTGCCCTGGCAGGATATTGTGCTAAGATCTATTTCTCGTGAGTATCTTAGTTGATTTGTTTCTACTCTATTATTCATTCTATATCTGTATTTTTTTATTGTGAATACAATAGAAAATGGTGGGAGATTTTTGTTTGTGACCTTGTTAGATATACTACAGAACACCTTCACACTCACACGTCATAAAATACACAGCCTTTCCTCATTTATGGTTGTGTTGGGCAGTATGTTGAATAATTATTTTGTAATGCAGGTTTGTGGTGTTGAGCAGTCTGTTTAGTTGTTACTTTTGTATGCAGGTTTCAACAGAACATGGCAACCTACCAAAACCTAATTACACAATCAATGTATGACAAACAACTAGATAGTGGGAAAGGCACACTCTTGCACCTCTGTGATGATGTGATTCAACAGGAGGTAGGTCTAGACTCTATTGCTTGAGAATCCACAAAAAAGTTCAGGCATTATTGGAATGTTAGCTAACAATTCACTTCCACCCATGTGGTTTCATATGTTCAGGTGAAGGAGGTCATAATAGCCTACTATATTTTGATGGAAAATGGAAAAGCTACCAGTGATGTACATATATTGTTCTTTCGCTTTAAAATGTTATACTTTGTTCATGGACTTTTTCTTATGAAAAAATACTAAAATTATATATCTGTGTGTTCCAATGCGCTAGGATCTTGACTTGCAATGCGAGGAGTTAATCCAGGAAGAGTTTGGGTTGCAATGCAATTTTGAGGTGATGGATGCTGTTCAAAAGCTGGAGAGGCTTGGTATCATTACAAGAGTAAGTTCTTACATCTTGTTCTATTTTTATTACCACTTCGTCAAAAACTATACTGAATTCTATTGCATCCAGGATTCTATTGGGCGAATTTGTTGTGTTCCTCTGAAGCGTGCCAATGAGATCATCGGCGCTACTACGGAAGAGCTGGTTTTGAAAGCCAGGCAAAGCTAGCGAGCTTGATTTGAACAGGTAATCCTATTCTAAATTTTTGCCTGATGGCGCTATAATATTTACAGTACTCCGGGAAAGGCCTAACACTTCACTTTTCCATATTAGGTTGGTTAAATACATTCTTCCGGCTTCTCCAGAGTCAAGAAATCTGGTGGTATTTTTTATTTTTGGGGGTAGGATCTGCTGTACTCGTGGCATGTACGGGTGTGTTGTAAGCATGTGGGATTGTTTCCATGGCAAACGTTGTAGCCTTGTAGGATATTTAAGAACTAATAAATAATTTTGGGATGCTGTGAACAGGAAGCTCTGTATTCCCTGAAAATTTGGTATGTTGTAATGTAAACAAATTGTAGGTTAATCACAGATTAACCAGAGTTACAAGCATCATACTAAGTTATTGTTTGTCAATTACTATTATTTCGAGATTCCCGTATTATTTCCAGACGAGAAAAATGGATAATGAGAAGGCAGCAAAAATTCCTGGACGCTACATGTCCAATACCATTATCCAGTTTGCTTTTGTCCCTTTGCAGCGAGATATAAAGCTCAGAGTCCAGTGGGGTAGAGCCGAGAGCCAAGCTCAGCGCTTGGAGCGAGATAAGATAATGAGCAGCAGCAGCGTGGTGTCCGGCATCTCCGCGTTGCCGTCTGCCGCTCGTGTTCGCCATCGCCATGGCGCAGTGAAGCAGCTGAAGATAAAGGTAGCTCAGCCACAGCAGCAGCAGCTGCACGGCCGCTGCCGGCAAAGCCGCAGCAGGGGCAGCGCGGTGGTGGTGAGGGCCGGGCCTGGGGCACTGTCGGAGATCGAGCCTGACCTGAACGAGGACGGTGTCGACCGGTGGGCAACCCCAGGCATCAGCCCGGTCCGTTCCTTCTCTCAATTCACTCGCTTTTGAATTCTGTATTTGCTATCTGAACTCTCTGAAGAAATGGATAAGCGTTCGTTCATGGATGAACACAATGTATGTGTGTGTTGCAGGACGACTTTGAATACGGAATTTACGATGGGCACCACACCTATCACGAAGGCCATGGTCTTATCTTATCCTAAAAACCTCATTGTCATTGCATCTTTGTACTGATATCCTTGCAAGAAGGAACACTGACTGTTATGTGATGTGGTAAAACAAATCCTGCAAACAACTGCGATGCCGATGTCCTTTCTTTCTGAAGACAAGAAGGGATTCTGGGAGGATGTCTCCGAATGGTACCAAGAAGCTGAGCCTCCTCAGGGCTTTCAAGGTACCTCTATTTCTGCTCCTCAGATGTTTCTGCTTCAACGGCAGTGAATAACATTTGCTCATCAGCATCAATGGCAATCTGTTGCAGCATTCATCTCCTGGGCATTTCCTCCTGCAATCATCCTTGGCATGGCTTTCAATGTACCGGTATGGACTGAAATGCTTTACATCAAGCCCTGTTTCAACATGTTTTTTCCCTGATTGTCTGAGGATTGACTAGTGCGAAATTACCGCGTTCCAAACGTTCGCCTAAGCTTTCATGTTACTATCTACTGACTGGAGATGTGCCTTCTTCTGGCACCAGGGCGAGTACCTCTACATCGGGGCAGCTATCTGGATCGTCGTGTTCTGCGTCATCGAGATGGGCAAGCCGGACAAGCCACACAACTTTGAGCCGGAGATCTACCTGATGGAGAGATCGGCTCGCGACAAGCTCATTGCCGACTACAACTCCATGGACATCTGGGACTTCAACGAGAAGTACGGCGAGCTCTGGGACTTCACCGTCAACACCAGGGAGGACATTGTCAGGTCAAGCTAGATGCACTTGCTACGACTGTCTTCAGATGCTCGTCTATGGCACAAGCGTCTCCACGGAAATGAAATCAAGCTCAAGCATAGCATAGCTTATAGGGAAAACTTTTAAATGTAAAGAATAACATTGTGTGAATTTTCATGCCTGAGGTTCTCAGCCCTGTAAACACGGAGAGCCTGAAAATCCGTTTCATCTTCAGATAATGCATGTGTGAGAGGTATCTCACAGAACTTCATGTTCTGCAGAACAGCTAGTACGCTGTTGCTTCAACTTCCTGCGTGGTTTCTTCATGTTTTCTCGAAAGTTTTGAATAAACACATGCAGAACTGATTCACTGAACATTTGGAGCTGTCGGTTTGCCACCATCAACCCAATCTTATTATTATCCTCATCCAACGAAATGAAAATGCCATTCTTCCTTAAAATCTTTGCAGGAAAAAAAAGGAAGAACAAAAAAGAAACCACCAGGGTAGGGGAGAAAAAAGGAGTAAGCCTCTCAGCTGTTCATTTTTTGTACACTTGGGATGCAGCTGACTTGCTATGAAATCAAGAGAAATATTTTGGAAGAGAACAAGGCTAATCTACTGACCTGATTAGAGAGCTAACTAACTTTGCTACAAGATGTTAGGCATTCCGTTCTTGACTTTTATGTTCTGAAGAGCTGACTGCCTAGAGTCACGGTTGGGATGCGTTCTGTCATGACTGTCGTCAAACTGATCTCCTGCTCACGAATCCGGTGTATTTCAGCCTCCACCAAGCTCATCGATGGACGCTGCTCGCTCATTGGGTTCACACACCACGACGTCAAGCGCAGCAATCCCTTCATGCTTTCTGATGTGAAACCACTGGACATTTTGTTGTCTGGAATTGCGGAGATATCACTTGATTCCTGGAAGTTTTGCACCTGCATATTGACAGAAAAAAGTGAGAAGTCTGATACATACTGCATATCAGCATATTCGAGGATTAAGAGATGAGTAATATGTGACATCATGACACCTAGAGAAAAGAGAAATTGTTGTATTATTTGAAGAAAAGAACTGGACAAGCATCAAGCAGTGTTGGAATTTACCCATTGAATGATGTTTTGATCAGACTCAACTCTCCGTCCACTAACCAACTCCACAAGGAACACGCCAAAACTGTACACATCGCTTTGTATGGAAAAGTTCAAGTTCATGGATTCCTTCATTCTGATAATGCAACAGGAAGTTCCATCAAACTCAAGTAGTGAATTGATACTTGGTCACAACGCATTGAAAACAGATGGTTTTATTGTATCCATCTGATGTAGTCAATGGGTATAAGAATTACTACAAATATGTGTCACTGTTGTTACCGAGGATCAACAAAAGGATCATTAGGTGTTCTGGAAGACAGTCCTGTAACACCGAGTCGATCAAGCAAGCCGGGAATCCCAGTATCCGCAACTTTTGGTATGAAATCCTCATCCACAAGAACATTAGAAGTTTTGAAGTTCATATGGATCGCAGGGGGTGACAGCGAATGCAGGTGGCTCAGGCCTGAGTAACAATAAAAAATCGTCATGTTAAGATTGTCGATGCGTTGACACTAGATCATTGCTACAGCAGAATAAGTATCAATGGATATGAAACTATGAGCTTATGATTATATTTCTAACAATATGGGAAAGTGTAGAGTATCTACTTACCTTTAGCAGTTCCATGAGCAATAGAAAGTCTGTGCTTGAACTCTAGCCTTACACCTGGAGCATCGCTGTTACCTACAAAATGGCGGCAGAAGAATTACCAACCTACAGCACCACTCTCATAGCACATAAGATTAATAATAATATAATATAAAGAACAATGAAAATCACCATGCAAATGTGTTGAGACGCTGCCATTGGGGATGTACTCATAAACAAGCATCTGCATGCCATTCTCCTGGCAGTACCCCAAAAGTTTCACAAGGTTCCGATGCTGGATAGATGATAGGTAGTTAACCTGAGAAGAAAATAGAATCGATGCTTGAGCTTGAAACAATCTCTAAGAAGGGTGTGGAGCAAAGTGTGCTACATTTAAAATTATATAAGGAAACAGGGGGTTAAATTCCTTTACTAGAAAACAGGATCTTCCCTACACGAGGGAATAAGATATAAAACACAACAGATTTGACAAATTCGGGACCAGCAATTACTCAAAGGAAATTTGGATAAGTAAACTTACCTCTTGAACAAATTCCTGGCTAGGAGGACAATGCCGTCTTTTAACAGCTACCAGTGTACCATCCTGGAGCAAACCTTTGTATACCTCTCCAAACATTCCCTGTCCAATAAGATTTACGCTGCTGAAATTCCTTGTAGCCATTTTTAGTTCCTCCAAAGTCAGACATCTTGCTCCTTGCGACTCTGATAGATGAAAGGCAAAGCTATTACTTATTAAAATAGAAAGAAAAATATATATTTAGATGAATTATTTGAAGTTTTAAAGTCTTATGAAAAGTAACTTAAGCAGTACCTGGTAGAGCTTGACCTGATGAACTACTTTCTGAGTCTGAAGGTTTTCTGCGATGCCGCAGGCAAAGTACAATTACAACTATGACAATAACTAGTAGTATCAAGCCTCCTACAGCTCCTCCTAGAGCTGCAACGAGAAGTCCTGACATCTAGTATTGGATATCCTCCTTCAGAGTAGGGCAATAATCTTTGTAGCCACAGCGATGAAATCTGCAGATATAGAACCTAAAGAGTAGTACATTAGTTTTGTCTGAATTTATATAATTCATAAGGAAGAACATGAATGTTAACTGGTTATGCCAACCAGTGAACAACAAACTAATTCAGATAGTGATTAGCAAATAGACATACATAACGATGTATGCATGGATTGATTGATCAATAGTAAAGTTAAATCGCTAATAGAATGTGGACCCTGAAACCATGCATAAAATTAAATTGGCAAATGCATTGACTTTTTGTTAACCTTAATTTTGTCTCGCTAGGGCATGATTGTCTCTAAGATTTGTCACTGTGCAGTGAGAAAATTAGGGAAGACCATTTTTTATCATGATATCAGTGCTACGGATGAAGCTACTGGAACTGTATAAATCTGGCAAAAAAGACAATTCTATTTTCAAATGGAAAAATGGGGAATTGTCAAAGTCCAAAATTGTACATTTTGATCATGCCATCGGTAGTATGGTTGAAGTTACTAGTAACGCATGAACTAAAGCAGTATAATATCAAATGAAAAAACAGGAAACTGTTAGATATCCGAAATTGAAAAAATGTGAATGTGTGGTGGTCAAATTAGGAAAGCACACTTTGATAATGACATCATTGGCACGGACGAAGGTACTAGTAACGTATAAATCTGCCAAAGAACAATTATATTATCAAATGAAAAAGTAGGGAATTGTCGATATCCTGCTGAAAAAGCAGCTATGTTATCAAATAGAAAATGTGGTTCATGCTTTTTTACTTTTTCCCCCTTTTCTTATCCTGGTATAATGCTGCTACACCATCATTCAAAATTTTCGCGCCTAAAAGAAATTTTGCCATGGTACCTAAAATGACATGTTACAGCAAAATATCTTTTCTTTTGCTATGAGAATCTCAGAATGATGTTCTTACTACTGAAACAAATATGAGTAAGCTACAGTGTACATGAAAAACATTCTTTCTCGAACTGCTTTTCCTCTTGATTTTATTTATAAACAAGTAGCATTTTGCAATCTAATAATGTAGAATTGGCTACTATATGAAATTCTGAACTCAGTAACAGAAACAGACTGAAGTAGCCATCAACCTGATTGTTTGATTCCCCCTATGATCGACAAAAAAATATCACTCCTGAACGACGCAAAAATCAAGGTAAGGCAAAAAAAAATTCACATAATTGACACTCCATCCCCCAGAATACATTGTGATTCCAGCTGATCTCGATCCAAGAAAAGAAATCCCCTTGTATGAAAAATTGCAAACTTGGCAAAGAGAAATGCCCAGAATTTGACAAACCATCCAAGGCTAAACAGTATACCTGCAGATTGGCCAGGCCTCCTGACCTCATTTCCGTCCAAGCACAGCAGCAGCAGCATCAAATGCTGAATCCATAGGCGCAGACAGCAAAAAAAACTGCTCCCACCAATTCTTGACTCTGCACCGTCTTCTTCCTCCTGTTTATCACAAGGAAAGAAATCGAGCCAATCAATAAATTCAAGAATAAGGCAAATTAAGGAAGAAATATCTAGCGTGTGTAGGTTTTCTAAAGCTAGAGAGAATCCATGAAAAAAAAAGAAGGGAAGAGTGTGAGAGCAGCAGGCAGGCAAGAAACCTCAGCGTCCTCCTCCTACTCTCCTCAGGTGGGTCTATCGCTGTACTGGCAAGTGATTGTGGGCAAGATGAGCTGGGAGGTTTTGGGGAGGGAGGACGGAGGAGGGGAGCGCCCACAAGAAAAGTGAAGACGAATACACCACGCTCACCGGTGGGGCGGATTGGAATTGCAAACCAGCAGCAAACAAGAAACATGCCTGGTTATATACAAACTGGCCGGGTTGAGCTGTAGGCATCAGTGGAAAGCGGAGCGAGGATGCTAAAAAATCGCGGGCTTGGCGCGGCCGTTGCAGGTGAAAACAAAAACAGCCCAGAAAATCTCCAGCTTTATCCGGCGCCTTGGCGCTGCAATCGTTGAGTGAGCTTGTATAACCCCGGAACCCAAACCCGATGGATCGATCTCCCAATGATTGAACCAGAGGCGACAATTCGTCGGGATAGCGACACAGCGCCGACGCAGCAGATTTCCTCCCCTTTTCTTTTTAGTTCTTCGATTCGTTCCTTTCACCTACATTCATGAATCTATCTTTGCCGCAATGCGCCGCCGTCCGATCAAAAGCGAGCAACAAAAACAAAGGAATTGGATAGGGAAGCCGGTGAGATTGAAAATGGGGGACGGGCCGAGGGGAGCCAAGCCAATGATTGCCGGGGGAGAGAAGAACATGATGGGGGCTCAGCAAGCTGGAAGACAGACAGGCGGACGGACAGACAGACACAGGCAGGAGCTGCTGCTTGCTTGCCCGTCAGATAAAAAGGACTTGTCTTTCTCCTCTTTTCTTCCCCAGTGGTGCTGTTGGATTTTTCACTTTATGATGGGGCTCTGAAGTGGCAGAACATTGTCTGCTAGTCCCAGATTAGCATATGGTTTCGAAGAATATAAGATCACATTAATCTAATCGCCATAAAATCGTTTCTATTGTTCTTCGAGCACACGGGGGGAGTACTTCGCTTGGGCTACTGCTGCTACTGCTACTGCTGGCAATGGCTAGCATCCGTTACTAGCTAGCTCCTGCTTACCTACTGACTTCAAGACGCCATTGTTAAAGTGGCAAGCGTCAGTTACCGGCCCTGTTGACGAATTACCATTTGATGAACACGAGACATTGCTGAATTATCAGTCACCAGTAACACAGTGAAAAATGGAATGGGAGATGCTACGGGAAGGATGAGATCGAGCAGAAGACAGGCACGGCTGGCGGCACTGATTTTTCACGTCGCGTCAGAATCAGAAAGCTACTGTATAATACCCTGTTTGGTCCTCTGAACTCTCTGGTTCACTGATTAGGGCGATGGTTAACATACTTTCTGGCACTGATGTGATGTTTTATTTCATTCTTTTCCTCTTCTTAGAACAAGGATTGTATGCATATCTCTCCCTGCTACAGTAGTAGACGAAAAACATATCTGCAGACTGCAGCCCTGCGTGACCACATCAGCAGTGGCGACTCGATCGCTGTGCTAGCTTTCTCCCAGCCACTGATGAGTGCAGCACAGCTGTGAGCTGTGGGCTGTGGCCGTGGCTTGACCGGCGGCCTGCAGCGTTATCCTCTCCTCCTGCCGCCGGCCGCCGCGGCGTACATCTGGCCGCTGCCTCGTCGCCGGCGCCGAGCCCCCTGACACGTGGCCGCCGCCGCTTGCTGAGGCACGTTTCGTCGCAGGGTGGCTGGAACGCGTTGCGATTGCGTTGCACCGGCTGGATGAGTAGGCAGAGTATCATATGACTGACCTGCCATCCATCAGGCGTCATGATTCTGCCATGCAAGAATGAGTACGTCAGGCCAAAAGAAAAAAAATAACACGTACTAATCTCGTAAAAAAAATATGATCGAAAAGTAGTCACCGGTATGATGCTAATTATTCTTGCAGAACGCTGATCGGTGGAAGGCGTTGCTTACGTTATTTCCTTCTCCTTTTACGTCACAAGTTCACAACCTGGGTTAGCAGACTTGTTAACTTGACATCTAGCAAAAAGAAAACGAACATGGTTGGGGCTGGGGCCCCTGAAACAAAGGTGTTTGAGATTGAAGCACACCTCTCACCATCATTGCGTGAAATTAAATATTCTACCCTCGAAGAGCATGAACCGCATGGTCATGGAACTTAAAATTGGTTATGGTTAGTACGAGTATGGTCAGTACAAAATACCATCATTGTAAAGAAGTTGTAATTATGCCAGCGACCAGAGACTGAAGACCAGTGAGCAGCGAAATCTCCATGCAATAAGGTGGCAAAAACTAAAGCCATGACCAAATCTAAAAAACTATCATGTTGAGAGTGGGATTTGAACCCACGCCCTTTCGGACCAGAACCTTAATCTGGCGCCTTAGACCAACTCGGCCATCTCAACTTGACGACAATGCTGTATGGGTTGAGTAACTAGTTCACGAATACTACGATCGATCCAAACCCACCGCGGCAATGATGCAATAAATTTTACTTAGCAACCGACCATCCGGCAGCTCCGGTACACCAACTATGCCGCCATGGCATTCAACACAAACAAGACAAAGAAAACAAACACACAGTCGCCCAGGTCTATGCAAATTAATGCGCCTTGTAGGGGCCATCTTTAACTTCAGTTAATTAATTCTAAAATGTGACTGCTATTAATTCAAACTTAAAAAGAGTCGGTAATAACTCATACAGAGTTTTTTTCCTTTTTTTTGCGAAACACATGTGAGAATTCCTGATCTAATGATATATGGCACCCCTGGCACTGCTGGGCCTGTGTCCTGGTGCTACTACACTCTGGCGCGTCTCACGCCTGACAATTATTGGCCCACATTGACTTCCTACACCGAACAGCTCACGGCAATAATCGATAGCTAAACACATTAGGGGTCAATCACCGGCTGCAGTCAAGTGTCTTTGATCAATCGCCGGCTGGTGTAGCGATTAGGGAGACAATAGACAACTTGTCCAATGTTGGAAGTCATGTCTACTCCGTCTTGTAATTTGCGTGCGCATGAATTACTTAGCACTAGTTTGAGTTGGGATCCAAATCAATCCTGTTTGAGTTGGGATCCAAATCGATCCTGTGTTTGACTTGATCCCTTCCTGGAGTTTGAAGTTGCAACAGAGTTTTCTTTTTAATTTCCTGGAGTTTTTGACAAGGAGACAGCATTTACAGGTCATCAGCATAACTTCCTGCAGGCCAACAACAACAGTACGGTAAGGGCACAACGAAATCCATGGTGGCTAATTGATGGAGACGATGGAAACGGAACCTCCATCCTTTCCGGATCAAGAAGCAAGAAAACGAATCGATCGTTGGCCAATTAGTGTCACAACCACTGACACGAAAACGACACGTCAAGTGCAGGAGCCCTAGCCTAGGTACCCATTCCAACTGACCGATCATGTATCAATCAAGCCCTAGAGTGCCGGTGAAAACTCCAGCTTACATCAGCAGACTAATGGGTCCGTATGCATGCTTACCTGACGAACAAGTCGGAGCTCAAGCTTAACCTGCATTGGAGGATGCAAATCGCAAGGTCCAGGCAGATGAGTTGAGGTGCAGGCAGCAGCTGGCTGATGCCGAATCGAACGGACGTCGTTGACGGCCAGAAACCAACGGCGCCCACAGGACCATGGGGATGACCCCCTGAACACCAGCTAGGCAGCATCATGCTGTCTTGTTTTCCGGCCGGCATGGCCTTGCTCTGAATTTTCAGGTTCAGATGACTGGAAGGAAGCACCCGCAACCGCAATGGATACATTGCATTGTTCTGCGCAGGATAAGCTTGTTTGACAGCCTGTTGATTGACCCCTGACCCTGACGTCTCCAGCGAGCTTGCAGCCAATTTGCCTCCCATCTAGAAGTTCCACAGAAGACACATTCTGCCTGACTGGTGGTACAATAATTCTGCGGTTGTAGATTCATCTTGACCGGAGCGCAAACTCCCTAGTCAAGAACTACTGAATCCAAAAATGTAATGTACGAAGAAGGGAAACTCTCTAGTGAAGTAGTAAATCCAACGCAATCCTTGGGTGCAATGTGCACCTTGATACAGGTCATTGTTGTAGGCTTGTAGCACAAGTAGGAAGCAGCTAGCTGGCCGTGCTTCCCAATTGCCATTCTAGTGGTCCTGATGAACATTCAGCTTTTATCATACTTCATTCATGACCAAGAAACATTTAGTAGATCTCCTTAATTAACAAAATTAGAGGTCATGGGCTTTCCATAAATGGGACATAGTGTTACCCATCAATGATCTTGACTATCTGCTCGCCATATGATTGCTCTTAAACATGCCAGTCTTCATGAGTCGCCTGTAGATTACACAGGCATGGTACCAAAGTAGTAACCGCAAGTGCAAACGTTGTGATGAATAAACTAATTACAGTGCTAAGTAACAGACCCCAAGAGCACTCTCCACAATATGTTGTTATTATGGCTCATAAACATTAATAGTTTCACATATCGGCACGTGTACAGCAACCAAAGCAGTTTGCACATACAAAGGCTTAGAAGATCTTTTGTCCTAAATTTTCCTACTTGCAGCTGGAAAAAAAAAAAGAGTATGAATAAGGTGGTCACCTTAGAAGCTTATCTCGCGTCTCTCAGCAAAGAACTTCCCATTTGTACCTTGTTCACAGGGTAACAAGGCAAGCCATACTCCTGTATCGGCACCTTCTTCAGCAGGAATGTTCCCTTCCCAACCAGTCATGGCAGTTTTTACCCATCCAGGGCAGAAACAGTTAATGTAGATCTTTTGGCCTTCAGGCCGATCTGACAGCCTCCTTGACATGAGTCGTGTATAAGCATTAACAGCAAGCTTTGAGACTGAATAGTCTGTGTACATCTGAGGCCACTGATTGGAGGAGGACCAAGTACCTTGCCTTACTTGCTCGAGAAATTCCATGATCATCTCATCAATTAACTGCTCTGATAAACAATCATCATTCGATAATTGATCTCTTAGGACCGAGTCACCAATTCTCTGACAGCATGTAAAAATAAAAGATCAATACATGGTAAAGTACCGATCAATGTAAGGAAGCATCATATGAAGAAGAGCACACTAGATCACATTGGAAAAAATAGGAATCTGTCAAACAAACTTACATTCCGTCTGCCATTGACTCTACCAAGCCTTGAGCTGACATTCACTATTCGAGCACCATAAGGAGAGGGTTTCATTAGTGGCACCATGGCATCAATCATCCGTTTCGTGCCATAATAATTTGTTTCGATAACTTGCTCGGCGAACTCAGCAGAATTATCTGGCCCTTTGTTAAAGTTTACACCTGCATTGTTAACCTGTAGTCGGGTTACAAGACATATAACTTATTGCAAAGCATCATCTGTCAGTACATAAAACCTGCATATTTTTGAACGAAATAGAACCTGCATATTAACTATCAAGGACTTCATTCCAGCTTTACTATGTGCAGAACAATATGCAAACTCCTTCTTTCATCTCAATTCACACTGCAACAGTCTATTTTTCCCTTTTCTACCAATCCACTAGATTACTACTTCCATAAACAAGTGCTAGGACGAGTATTGCTGGTTAATTGAATAGGTGTTCCGTGGTATTTTGGAAGAAAAACAACTAATCACGAACGGCAGGAGGTAGGAAGGTAAGGAGATGAGAATGCGCTCACGAGGACATGGATGCAGCCGTGGGTTTCCGCCGCCCAGGCCGCGAAAGCCTCGACCGACGCGGCGTCCGCCACGTCGAGCTGCCGCCACTCCACGCTCAGGCCCACATCACCGGGATCCTCCGCCCGGATCCTCTCAGCCGCGTCCTGGCCCCTGGCGGCGTCGCGGGAGGTGAGCACGACGTGGAGGCCGTGGAGCGCGAGGTGGCGGGCGGCCTCGAACCCTATCCCGCGGTTGGCGCCCGTGACCACCGCAACGGCCTGCGGGTTCAGGTGGTCCCACCATCGCTGGCGGGGCTCGTAGGGGAGGGCACGGAGCAGGGTGACCTCGCGGCGGCGCTGCTCGCGCCGCTCCCGCGCCGCCTCCTTCCCTTTCTTCCCCATCTCTCTCGCAAAGTCGCCACAAGGCAACACCCTTCGCGATGGAAGTATGTGGGCCTCTTTTTGCTGGGCCACCTTACGCCACTATGGGCCTTGGTGCATTTCCCGTTTCTTTTTGGGTCGAGAAAACAGTTTGCGCTACTAGCCTACTGCTCTCTTTTTAGGGTTGAGAAGTACTTTCCGAATATAAAAATAGACTTCATACCTTCAGCTCTAATATAAAAAAAAATTATATATATATAAATATATATATAGGGCAGCGCTAAATGGTAACCGTTACTGATTATTATTCGGTACCCGAGCCAGCCCCCACGCCAGGCCGAGTGCCCGACGTCCCTCCGCGAGCGTGCCTGTCTCCGGTTTTTTCTCGCGTGCGGTTTTCTTTACTATCGTGCGACTCTCAACTTTTTTTTCCTGTGCACGAACCGCTGTTGCGTGAGCCCTTTGGTTGCTTTTTTTTTTCTTCGGCGCGGTTGGGTTTTTTTTTCTTCGGCGCATTAGTTTTTCTAGATCGTGTAAGAATGGTGGTGGATCAGGTTTATTTAAATCAGGGCGGCCAGAGAGTTATTGCTCGGATTGGAATTTTTTATTCGTTACATTTTGAATAGAACTGGGATGGGAGTTTAGATACATATGGTTCTGTTGTTTACTGAATATAAAACAGGGTAGTTTAGGGTGTTGCGTTATTAATATTGGAAAACTAATCCAGGACGAAATGCAGGATGATAGAAAAAGACGGTAGACATGCAAAGTTATTCTTTCTCTTACAAGTGCTATTTTTTATTCGCTTGAGGTGTCATTGTCATGAGAAATACTAACAAGATTAGACACTCATTAACTCACTAAACGAGCTAACTATAAGCATAAGACTAATAAAAGATTAGCGTCTAGAAACAGAACTAAGTATACATCAGGAAAGAAGTTGATGCAACGGGCTGCCTCAGAAATCATATTACAGGCACGCAAATGTATATATCTCTCGGAAAGAAATGAACAATGAGGCTAGCAAGATAACTACATTCCCCTTTCAGCCTTCCCCAGCATCTGATAGCGAGTTCGGGACTTCGGATGTCTTCCGTAATGGAAACAAATGTCAACCTTGCTTGTTATGACCAATCTGCTCAAATATGATCCTGGTGCAGAGATTACTGGATGCTCGGCCAGCACGCTGGGGCATTTACCCAAACACAGAGCATGCACCAGCATCACCCTTTGTTAATCTGTAGAAAAAATATAAGGGAAAAAATAAAAGGGAAAAAAAGAAAAAGGAGAAAAGGGAACCTCGCATATCAAGCCATCAATCCAACATGACGACGAAAAAAAACCCTCAGCAAATGGCTCTGATCCATCTGACTCAAGTAGGAAACACGAAATAGAAGTTGACAAGTCTTTGTATTTATCCATCCAACTCGAGCAGCCAACACTAAATAAAAGTCATGCAGCAGCGGCTCAAATCCAGAAGTCATACAGTAGCGGCTCAAATCCAGAAGTCATACAGTCAACCTCCATGGGTGGATTTGCTTTGCCGGCCGACGGCGAACAAAGGGAGCAGAGGAGCCGACGGCGGAGAAAGAGAGCAGAGGAAGCCAACTGCAGAGAAAGAGGGCAGAGGGAGAAGGGGAATAGAACAAATCGAGACGAAATCAAAGAGAAATCGAACAAATCAAAGGTAAATTCAGCAGGCCGCGGCGGAGACACAGCAGAGCAGACGGAGAAGGGAAATCAAACAAATCGATGCCAAATCAAAGACAAATCGAACAAATCAAAGCTAAATCCAACAATCGAAGCCAAGACAGAGAGAAGAGACAACAGCGGGGGTAGCCAGCAGCACCACCCGCGCGAACAGGAGTAGCACAGCGAGCAGCAGCCGCCGCGGAGATGGAGGCCTCCTCGACCAGCGCACCGTCGGGGGAAGAGAGAGAGAGAGCGCCGAGCAGCACGCCGCCACGTGCTGTAGCGGCCGTAGGAGGGCGCGCAGAGCTCCGCCTGCCTCGAGCGCGCTGCGGCCGGCCAGCCTCTTTGCCCTTCTGGAGCCGGTGACCTCGCGGGAGGCACGACGGGGACATGAGACGGGGTGCGGTTGGGTACTCGTGGCCTCGAGGCTCTGCTGCTACGCCAGCGAAGCGGAGATCGAGAGGATAGGGGACCGGGAGAAAGAGAGACGGGAGAGTTCGCGAGAGATCGCATCGGCCAGATAAAGAAAAGGAGGTGCAAAAAAAGAAAAGGGAAAAAAACTAGGGAGCCACCGATGGGAAAAAGGAAACACAGAGGGTAAAAAGAGAAAGAAAAAAATTAAAAAAAGAGATGTAAAAAAGAAAGAAAAAGAATGAGAGAAGATAGAGAAAAGAAAAGAAAAATAAAAGGTGAGGAAATAGAAGATGGTAGTTAGGATGGTTGAATAAAATATGTGTTAGTTGATATAGTGTATAAGATATAAAGTATGACAAGTGCCGGACAAGTTAGTATAGGATATAGAATCTCGATGACCAGCTAGAATATTATTTTTAGAGTATGAAATAGAGTGCCACGAGTGCGGATAGCCCACGACCACTACTACTTGCTCTCTCCGACGGCTTTCAGTTGTTGTTAATATCTTCCAGTTACTTTGTACATAACACGGTATAACTATGCGAGCACACAACTTTCAATGCTTCAAACAACAGTGTTTGTATATATAAATTAAAGAACGACATGACCATAGTTCCATATATTCTATTGTTGCTTACAAACAAAATAATATTGTGACGCATCTGGCGTGTCATCCAAATATAAGCATAAAAATAACACCCGCAACGATTTTGAAGCTCACAGATACATATTCCCTGTCCAATTAGCTGACTTAAAAACAACACCCTCAATTAACTTCGATCCTCGTAGACATAAATTGTAAACTAACATATATTATGCCATCACAGTTGAAATTAAAGCCTTCTTTTCTCCCATATGTCAATGAACAACCAGATAATTTACTCCCATTATAAAATCCAAAATATTCCCAACGTGATTTCCAACACGATTTTTTCATGAGGCAGATATCCTATCTACAGGCGCGGCGAAGCGCGCCAAACGACCTAGTACCTTCAGCTCCACATCTCTCGGCCAAATGATCAAATAGTTCGACAAATGGCGAGCCTAAAACATAACAGACTTATAAAGAATAGAGAAATTTGAATTTTTATCATCGCAAACATTAGACTTCGCAACTTTAGCGTCACAAATTTGCCATCTGAATTGTTGGCAACTCGATTTTCTCGTCATTTTCATTCTTTTTCTCATTTTTAATCCTGCTTTCATTTTCCAAGCACATTAAAGAACAAATATGCCCATGCCTACGCGGGCTAAACTGTTGGTTCGATCGCTTGCTAATCAAATTGTTTGCACGACAATTTGGTGCTTTGCCTGCCGGTTTTGCTCAAAGGCGATCTGTAGTCTGGAGTCCGCACTAACACTAACAGCCAGGTGCAGGCGTGCAGCGGCACCCGTGCATCAACGCAGAACCCACGAGATATGACGATGGCCGGCCGGCTGATCTCCTCAGATTTTGGTTTATCTATTCTTTGCAATTTGGTCGGTACATTCTAAAGTCGGTACATCATTGGAGTTGTCAACGACCATTCGAGCGTTGGCAGTCAGCAGAATATTTTCGGATAACCTGATAAGGTGCAAAATGTGAAAGGAAAAGGATATTTTAGTCCTATCACGTGCTTGGAAAATGACAGCAGAATTGAAAAATAGTAAAAAATAATGAAAATGGCAAAAAATCGAGTCGTCAACAATTCAAATGGAAAATTTGTGAAGCCAATGCTTACTATGATAAAGTTACAAAGTCAAACGTTTGCGGTGGCAAAATTCCAAATTTCTGATAAAGAAACACCTATTAATTTGGTGTTGTTATGGTAGATGAACATTTCTGAAAATATGCAATGCACACTAAAGCACTCAAGTAGTATACTGGCAATGTTTTTTGGAGCCAGTATTACATTGGCTATTATGAATGCAAAATTTGAACTCTATTGTGATCTTGGTAAATTGTATTTCTAATGTAGTTTTGTATCTACTTTTGCTAAGTGGGGACTATTGATTTATTTTCTGCGGTATAATAGTCCACCCTAACGCTCTTCGATCATAATGCCTATTCGATCTAGTTGTCTGAAATTAGAAAATATGTACATGACACTGTGGGCTCAGGGTTCATCAGTGTGAAGCCTACAAGCCCAACGTCCAGCGCAACCTTCTATCCTCTGATTTCTGTAAACTTTCAGGACGATGCGCGCGCGCGCAGTAGCCTTGATTGTATTAGACGTCGAGATCATTGAACGGGTATTAAATATAGCGGCATCCATTGTATTATTCACGGTAATAAGCAGGATTAATTCTGCAAGCCATTTGTAGTATGGAATGCATCATCAAGTATATAATCATAGGAGCTATACGGGGGCGTCGCAAGTGGTGGCGATCGAGCTGGATCGATGAATCAGTGACGCATGGGGAGCATGGTGGATTGAGGCTAGCTAGCTAGCCAGCTAGATGAGGTTGGTGGCGCAGCCGGAGCCGCAGACCATGGCGTCGTTGGTGCACTTGAGGAGGCAGATGGGCAGCCCGACGGGGTCGAAGCCCACCCCGGGCTTGTAGCAGTCGAGCATGCACCCCGTCACCCCCGTCCCGCACACCGTCACGCACTCCGTCAGCCCGGACAGTGGGGACCGGTTGCTGCTGCCGCTGCCGCCGTCGTCGTGGTCGCGCCAGGTGGGCCCGCGGTGGCGCCGGCCGCCGTGGCCGCCGGAGGAGCTCATCGCCGTGACGACGTCGTCAGGCATGGTGACCGCTTGGGTGGTGATCACGGCGGTTGCTGTGGCCACCAGCGCCACAAGGAGCGTCGCCGCGGCAGCTTGCTTGTTCATCATGGTGCGCGTTCTTCGGCCTGGTCGTCGAGAGCGTGTGGTTGGTGAAGATGATGATGATGCAGAGGTCGAGCTGCTGTTGTTGCTGCCTTGGGTTGAGCTGGATTTGCATCGATCTTTATATATACGCGATGAGACGAGATGAGGCCAGAGTTGGCGTCTCGATGGGGGGGATGTCCGTGCATGGGAGATGTGTGAGCAGATGGACACACCAAACGAGACGGAACGTGCCCGATCGCCGAGCAACAAAAACTGCGTGAGTAGAACAGAAACCGGACGTGCCGTCTCTCACTTTCGTTTGCCGTGCAGCTCGGGCTCCGTTGCTGTCGGATGAGCCGTGGATCGGATTTTGCGTAGTGTTGTTGTAGATAATGATCGTTATTTATTTTGTTTCCAAAGAGTGTGCATCAAGTTGAGATGGCCGAGTTGGTCTAAGGCGCCAGATTAAGGTTCTGGTCCGAAAGGGCGTGGGTTCAAATCCCACTCTCAACACGATATTTTGTATTTTTGCGAGAAACATTAACTTTATCTTATGTTTATTTTATTTTTCAAAACTGCTGGCATCAAGTTGAGATTTATTTTTTTCGCAATGCCACCAGATTTTGTATTTTTTTTTCCCGTTCATTCGAGAGGGCCACGCAGCCACAAAAATTCAGCAGAAGCAGAACAACTCGAGCGAATCTAGCAGACGTCGACGCAGCCAAGGTACTCGTTGTGGCACCCTCCGCCGCACGCCCCGCTGACTTCCCCTCCTCCGCCTCGCCGCGACGCGGACGCGGCCACCCTCACGCCGCTGGCGCACGCCGCCGCCGCGCACGCCAGCATGTCCGTCGCGCACCTGCGCACGCACTGCTCCGCCTCCTCAACGCCGCTCGGCGCCGCCGCGGGTACCGAGCGGCACCTCGCGACGGGCACCTGCATGGCCGCGACGGCGATCATTCCGCCGCCAACCTTACCTGCGGCCATTTGTGCTCGAGAAGACGAGAACCAACGATTGAGAGCACCGACTGACTGGTTGCGTGCATACTGCATACATGCCTTTGTATAAGAGGAAGGAAGGGGTTGCAGCGAGCAATGCAAGTTAGGCCGCTGTTTGGAGGAACAGGACGGCAGTGCAGTAGTATGCATGTCGTGGTTGGTCAGTGGTCGGTTAGCTGAGGCGTTTAAGCATTGATCGCCAGTGTTGTGTCTACTAGTGACAGTGTGACATGAACGATGCACCTCCACAAAGGACCACGACCAGTCAGCCACCATATTCTCACCCGCCAATTCGTGCCGGCAGTCACGCAAGCACCGGCAGGGGCTGGGTGTCCTTCCTGGTGCAGTTCCTGATAACCCAAGCATTCTTTTTTTGGAGAAAGTCCAAATCACCCCCCTCAAGTATAACCAAAGTCCACATAACCCCCTAAAGTATACTTTGGTTCAATTTACCCCCTAAACTATGCAATATGGTTCAATTTCCCCCTTAGCAGAATTTGTCTTTTTTTTGTTTCTCCATACACAAGTTGAATCTCAATTTAACCTTTTGCATGGTTATATTGGACATCATAAAGTATGTAAAAAAAATATATTATGATTTTTTCATAGTTATTTTTCATATAATATTATATCCTAAGTATTAATTCATAACTAAATATCACAACCTATCGAATCAATGACAAAAAAAATATTTTATATTTTTCTAACATCAGTTACAATATCTACTACTATCTCACAAAATTTGAACATAATACCACACTTGTGGGTGGAGAAATAAAAAATACAACTTATATTAGGGGGTAAATTAAACCAAATGATATAGTTTAGAGGGTAAAATAAACCAAAGTATACTTTAGGGGGTCATGTGGACTTTGTCTATACTTGAGGGGAGTAATTTGGACTTTTTCCTTCTTTTTTTACTTGCGTCTGAGTCCTCAATTTCAGCAGTACATGTACATCAGCAGCAGCATTTGGTGGTATTTCTCAATTTCACATGGGCCTCCAGAATGCATAAAAGGTGGCCCATCCATGTCCAGTGACCGAACGAACAGCCTGCTGCTTAACGCACAGGGCCAAGGCCTGTGGACACTGAGAAGCCCAGCCAGCCAGCAAACAACCAATCAGGACACTTAGCTTAGGTTAGGTTAGGTCACTTTCAGGTTGAGGCAATGAATGATAAACCTGCACGCACAGCTCACTCGCATGGCCCAGTCACATGGGGGGGTGTCTCGTGCAGTCTCGTGCTTGCTTACGGAGACAGGAAAGCGAAAAGGGAAGCGGCAGCCTTCCTTCCTTTCCTCCCATTCAATTCCCGGATGGGCCTCCGGCGCACACGCCTCGTACCGGACGGAGAGCCCGCCGCGGTGGCACGCCTTCCCAACAACCACCTCATCACGAGATCGTAGCCGCTCGTCTTCCATCCGACGGCTAGCTTCGTCTACGGCGGGCCGTAGAGGGCGGCAGGTCGGCGGGGCGTATCGATACGTAGCCGTAGACGACTACGAGGCCGGCGAGAGGTGTGGGGTCAAGCACTCAAGCTGACCGGTTTGGGGGCAGTTTGGTAATTTGGAAGCGAGAGGGAGAAAAAAAAAATCTGCCTTGTGCAGGGAGGGAGACAGAGAGGGGACAGTGCATGGTCGGCGCGTCGTGCGTGTCAGGACGATGCTGGCCCCGCTGGGCGTGAGATCCAAGGCGTCCCCGCCTCGGTAACAAAGCTGCCATTTTATAAGGGTGTGTTTGGTTGGTTGACCTAATTGATTCATGTATGATATGATACTTCTGTTTGGTTGGGTGAACTGTACCAACTCATCCAGGATGAGACCATCCCACTTAATACATTGTTGTACTAGTTAGAGTGAAGCTAATGGTTCAAATAAATTGGTTGAACCATCCCATCCAGGATCATCCATTCATGTATCATCTGGTGCATGCAACCAAACACACCCGAATTGGCTCAGAGCAACCGCCGGATCTTTTTAAAGCTAAACGCCTCTTATAATGGCATCGAGGCCGTCCGTCGCCCATCCGACGGGCGATGGTTTGGTCATTTGACCACGAATTTGTTTTCCCTGATCTTTAAACAACCCTGTTCGCTGCACTGCTGCTGCGCGCAGCTGCTAGCTGTTGAGTTGCGGCTACTGTTGGCTGCTGCTGCAGCTGCTAGCTGCAACAGCCCTAACGGCTAGCAGCAGCATAGAGCTAGCAGCAGCAGCCCAACAAACAGGGCCTACATATGATACTTTTTTTTAGCACCGTTTTCCATTCACTGCCTGATAAGCCCTTTGCTTTTTTCAGGGTTTTCAACAGATTTCCTCATTTTTGCAACATTTCTTTGGTGCCCGGAATTTAAGATGATTCTATACCAAATGGAGATAATGGTTCGTAAAACGAACACTCAAGGCAGCAAGCTTGCTCTGCACGTGAGCAACAAAAGGAATCCACGTGAAAAAAATTTGTGACCCGCAAACCATAATGGTTTTTGTTGCTGTTGATAACTATTGAGGAAATTATGCTTATTCCTTTGGTTCTATGTGTTTTGGTAGAGAATTAGATGCTTTTTTCCCTGATACTAATGAATTATCACAAGAAACTCCGGATAGTATAACTTCCGTCCACGAATTTGCGTCCCATATTCTTGCCTAGTTCTCACCTCTCTATGAGGTTTTTCTTACGAAATAGGAGCACACCCTACTGATTATGCATCAATAGGAAAATGTTAAGTGTAACAAAGATGGTCAAAACTGCGACAGTCGAGCTATAGCTCATAGTAGAATTCTAGATGGCTTGATGATCTAAGCTCAAACGAGGATAATAGATCAATTAGAAAAACACAGGGAAAACAAGTTGCTAGTACAAAGGCTACACCAGCATGAACCATAACCCACACCATAGGATAGTGATTGGATGCAAGGAAAGCATAGGTGAAATCGAAAAAAAGATACTATTGTGAAGTGAGCGAGATTTCCGAGCCCTCAAAGTCAGATACTTGTGTCTCCCTGCAAGCGGTGCACGTACAGCAAGCAACAACGAGGTCGTGACGGCCGAACGACACCACCGAGGATATTTTCGTCCCTTGTCACAACATGAATATTTGATTATCAGAGAGGCGGTGGATCATGGCATGGACAAGCAATAATAAAATTGAAAAAAAACAAAGAAAATGGCCGGAAAAAGCTGTTGCTGCGGCTAAAAAAAGAGGACGGGGGCACGAGAGACGTGGTCCACCTGCCCACCCGGCGCCACCTCGGCGGTTGGTATATTTGTGGTGGCCGCGGCCGCGGTCAGCACCGCATTGCCGCCTCTTCTTCCTTCCCACCAGCCTCAAGAAAAAAGGCAGGCAACGCCAAGGCAAAGCCGTCCCCTCCCTCTTCTTCTTCCAATCCTGGACCGACCTGCAAGCAGGAGCACCGAGAGGAGCGGGAGAGGAAGAGGAGGAGATAAATCTACATAGCTGAGGGAGGCTCTGAGCTTCCTCCAGGAAGAGAATTTTTTTTCCTTCTATTGACGACGACCAGGGCAGCAGGAGGAGGATGCCTTCCGGAGCCATGAACCGGCTGTTCGTCGAGTCTTCGTCGTCCTCGGGCAGAGAGGCGGAGCCCGCCGCGGCGGTGCTCTGCGCACCGAGGCCACGAAGGGTCCAGGTCCACCCCTGCAGCGCAGACCTCATCCTTGGCCCGCCGCCCTTCATGCTCAGCACCAACAAGGTACTGACCGGCTCAAAATCCTTGACCTCGACCCCTGTTCTTGCTTGTCTCGCAAACAATTTCCCTTCTTTTGCCGCTTCCTGTTGTTCGTGTTCGTGTTGTCTGACAAAGATCTGTTCTTTCTCTCTGTTATCATCACAGAGCAAGGAGGCCGGCGGCAAGGCTAAGGCTCCGGAGGCCGACGAGGACGGGGGCTGGGCGTTGTTCGGCGGGTCGCCGCCGGCGCGCGCGGACAACCCGCTGGTGCACGACCCCAACTTCCTCCTCAACCAGCGCCACCCCGTGGCGGCGGCGTCGCCGCTGGAGCTCGGGTTTTTTGACCACCAGAGCCGCAGCAACCACAGCCACCGCCCAACGTATATTAGCAGCAGTCACAGCAGCAGCAACAGTTTTGCCCCGACGTTCGCGCCGGCCGTGAGGATCCAGGGGTTCGACGTCGCCGCGTGCCGGAGCTCCCACAGCAACGGCGGCGGCCGCGTGCTGTCCGCCCGCGCCTGAGCTCCGGCCACCGGGGCGCCGCTGGACCCAAGGGGAAGAACCTCCAATCTTGTACAGTTTTCGCCGGCCGTCCGTCCATCTTAGATTACTACTACTGCTTGGACTACGCTACGTGTGTTTTGTGGTATATACAGCAAACGGCTCTCATTAACAGCAGATCAGTCAGAAATAGGGAGGAGAAGAGTAGATTGATGAGCACCGATACACAGCAGGGGAGGTCAAAGGGAGAGAGAGAGGAATTTTTTTTACTCTTATAATTTTTTTTTTTGTTTCTCAGCAAGGTTTTCTCGTCTTGTGTTTGTAAACTAGCATATCTTGTTCGTTGTTGGGGGTGTCCATCTGTAGATATTTAATCAGTGTTCGTGTTCTAGTTGAGGAGATGAAGAAGAAGATGGCTTTTGGTTGCTTAAGCAAGCCGTGAAGCTACGACCGCCATGTAACCATGGTTTGTGTATTTATAAAGAAGCGTGTACATAACGTGATGATATGTAATCAACAAGATCATTCCATCCTGAGCTGTTCATATTTTTTTCCCCTTGTCTCGCCGAAAATAAAGAGAAAAAAAATCCTCCCCCATGCCGGTGCCATGCCGAGCTCAATGATGGTTCAAAAATGGTGGGCCGGCCGGTCCCTCCCACGGGAAATTGGGGATCCGGCTGGTTGGTGCCGGAGCAAGCAAAGTCGCCCCGTCCTCTGCTTGCTGAGCTGTTCCGGTCCCAAACCAACTGAGATCTCCCTCTCTACTCTACTGTGCTGGTACGACCTACCTAGCAGTAGTAAATGGCCAGTGGGAGAGAAAGGAAATCAGCGAGATCAGCGAGCGGCCGGCCGGCCGCCTCGCCGGTCCCGATCCGCGCACGCATGCACGCACGACGTCTCGAGGAGGTGGTGGGAATGGCGTGGCGGCCTCGGCCTCGACGGAGATCCATCCATCCACCGGCCGGACGGCGACCCTGCGACGCGCACGCAGCCACGTCGCGCCGGGCGCGTCGCCGTCGGACGGATGGCGCCAGAGCACAACCAACCCAACCCCAAGCCGCAACCGCCTCCTTTCCTCTCCTCTACTTTCCCCGCGCCACGCCATGGGCGGCCGATCACGTGCCGGCCGGCTTCCCCTTCCCCTTCCGATGCGCGGCGATTCGCGGGATCCGAGGGTCGCATCCGACGCGGCCGCGGACCAGACGAAGCTTCCCAGGGAGAAAGCGATGCCGGGCGGCCGCGGGCAACCCACGGTGGTGGACGTGACGGCCGCTTGTCTGGTCTGAGGCCGCGACGAGATCAACCGAGCAAACAAGTCGTAGCGGCTTGTCTCTACCTTACCTGGTCGCCTTGTTCTTCTTCTCGTTGGTTTTTACCGTCATGTCTACCTCGACCTTGAGTTTTCTACCACTCCAGCCCAGTGTTTAGTCCACGGTTATTGGTCCACCTGGTGAGTTTCCAAACTGTGATTTTACCTAGTATTTAGTGCACGTTTTTTTTTTCACCTCTACCATGTCAGATGTACGGCGGTATATGTGTTTCAAGTTTTCTCTTTTCTTTTCTTTTTTTAAAAGAAAAACAAGAAGAGACAGGCAAGCCTGAATTACGGCCAAGCAAGGACAAATCCCGTTGTCAACTGTACTCAACTTAGCCCCATATAGAGTGCAAGTACAGAATCTAACACATGCACTGCAGTATCAGCAGTATTGAACCGTTCAAGTATTCAAAGGTACGTTGGGCCGGGGTGTCAACAGCTACGCTACGATTATCCCCCAATTGTTTGACCAGGCCATTAGGGGATTGACTACACAGTTTTGTCGATCGATGGTGATTCAAAAGGCATGAGACGAAAATAAAAGGCGACAGTTTGTGCTCGCGTGCACACTTGGGCCTTGTCCCACTTATAGATGTACAAATGGGCGGCCCGGCCCGGCCCGGGCCCAGGCCCGGGATGGCCCGGTAAAAACCAGGCCGGGCTTGGCCCGGCCCTACCTCCCACCGGGCCGGACCGGGCTGGCCTGCAGGCCAGGGCGACGGCCCAAGCCCGGGCCTGCAGGCCGTTTTTGGGCCGGGCCAGCCCGAAAAGCCCTATCACAAATTAAGGGCCGGGCTGGCCCACAGCCCGCAAACATAAAAACATCTTTCTCAATTTCTAAGTTATCCCAGCACAATTTTCAACTTTCACATTCAAAATACATGTGTGAAAAACAGAAAGTATGAACATCAACTCAAAAACCACCACTCAGCAGTCTACAGTACACAACCCACAAGCACAGGCGCACAGCACAGATTACAAGCACAGAATGGTCAAAAGTTCACCACTTGATAACTGAAAAGTGATGAAAATATGAATTACGGATTTGTTTTAACACTTGATTTGTGTGATCAAGTGTAGCTGCCTCATTAAAAACCTTGCTAGGTAAAACTCACCCTTGTGAGAAACCCTAGGAAGGAAAAAAGAGTACAGCCCAAATCCATATTTCTACTTCAATTGTTCTCAGCAATACACTTAGTCTTAGTCTATTACAACCCTTTACAAGAATATAACTGAAATGCACAAGGACACAACAGACTGTCACAGAGGCAGGCCTAGCACAAAATGCCATCACTTGTTAACTAAACTGATGGCGCAGAACCTGTCACAGAGGCAGGCCTAGCAAAGCCATGCCCATAGAAAGGTTATGTTATGAAAAAGAGGAACCAAAGGTTAATGAACAAGACTTGAGGCAGCAAAACTTACTCAGAAGATTCCCCCTGTCTTTCCTCTTCCTCCAGCAGCTTACCAAATGCATAGTCAAGCTCTTTCATCCCCTTCGCAACCTCATGTTGTTGCCTTATATCTGCCAGTTCCCAATCTTTGACGCATGACAACATCTCGACCGTTTTAGGCAGCAACCGTCGTCGCCGCTCCTCTATTATCCTGCCAGTTAGACTAAACAAAGACTCCGAAGAAACCGTTGAAACTGGAACAGACATGATATCTTTTGCAAGTATGGACAGAATGGGATATGTAAGTTTGTGCTCATGCCACCAATTTAAAATGTTAAAGTCATCATCAAATAAGGTGACAGTGTCGCTATCCAAATAAGAAGACAACTCAGAAACAACTGCTAGAACAGGAGCAGATGCAGTTGGAATAATAGGAACACAACCTGGACCATCTGCTCCAAAAATCTTACCCCATGCTGTTTTTTTCTTACCAGTAGATCCTCCTGCAGGAGGGTGTTTCTGTGCCCTAACTCCAGCAAACTTATTCTCATACTTGTTAAACAATTTATATAATTCTGTTCTTACCTCATTAAAGTAAGCAGAATAATCAGTACAAATAGTTTGAGAAACAATCTGGAGAGCATTCTTAAAACCTCTCATCTTGGCTCTAGGATCCAGAATAAATGCAAATGAATACAGAAGAGGTATGTTCTGCCAGTACTTGAGGAACTTCAATTTCATAGGAGTAACAAAGCTCAAAAGCAAAGGATCAGTCTCATTGGAATACAAATGACCAGCAATGTCAAGTATATGATGTATCATCAAAGGACTGGTAGGATAGTAAACACCAGATAAAACAACCGTTGATTCATAAAAAGCTCCAAGAAAACCCATAATCTTTTCAGCAACAACCCAATGACCATCACTGAGAAGTGGCTCACCATTAACCAAACCATAATTTGCACCAATAAAGCTAGAGAATGTTTGTCTGTATGGTATAAGGTGCATGAGCATGAGATAAGTAGAATTCCATCTCACATCCATATCCAAACCAAATTTACGAGGTGTTACCCCCTTAAGAACGCAAAAGTTTTGAAATTCAGCAATGCGTTGGTTAGAAGAGTTCAAATAAGAAATTGCAGTCCTAAAAGCCTCAAGATAAGGCTTGATCCTCTTCAAACCAGACTTGACAATAAGATTTATAATGTGACAAGCACATTGTTGGTGCAAGAGACCACGCAATGCTTTGTCTTTATCTTTATCACGATTGTCAAGAGGTTCAGGATCAGGACCAAGGTAACCACGAAATTTGGGAATTAGGCTAGCCATGGCAGAAGTATTTGAAGAAGCATTATCAAGCGTGACAGAAAATACCTTATCTATCAAACCAAACTCAGTAACAACAGATTCAATACGTTCAACAATATTAACACCAGAATGTGAAACATCAATGAGCCGAAGACCAATCACCCTCTTCTCTATCTCCCAATTAACAGAGGTATAATGAAGAACAACACTAAGATAGTCTTCCTTCGCGTTGCCAGACCAAATATCAGATGTAATGCAAACAGAGGAAACATATTTCAAGGATTCAATTACAGAAGCACGACGCTCAGTGAAATACTTCTCAAGATCTCTAGTTGTGGTTTGCCTACAAACCTTTTCAAAGCGAGGATTATGAGCACGCTTAATGTATTCCACAAATGCATCTTCGTTACCAAAACCTAGAGGCAAATCAAGTCTAGCAATGAGACGGCACAACTCTCTACGAGCAACATCAGGCTTATACTCCCATGTATGAACAGAACCATCAGCATTGAATTGTAAACGAGACTGAACCATAGCAGCATGTTTGGCTTTAGCAACACATAGCTTCTGGTGCCGGAGAAGGTGCCCAGTACCAGATTTATGACGCGCAACAAGGACATGAGAACAATGAAGGCACTTGGCAGCAATTCTTACCGGCTTACCACCAGGGACGGGCGAATCCTCAAAGATCTGCTCGAAGTCCTCCCAGGCACCAGACCTGGCACGCTTCAAGCTCGTGCCAGTAGAGGAGGAAGGCATCGTGGCAGGCGTAGACGGAGTCGAAGGACCTGCACCTCCACCAGCTCCAGCATCATCACCGCCGCAATCAACATTGATCGGAGCAGCAGAGCTGCCGAACAATGCCTCGCAGCCAGCCGCCAGGTCATCCTCGTCGTCGCCTGGAAGCCCACATGCCCTCAGGTCGTCATTGATGGTGTACTCCTCCATGTCATCCATCACGACTCGCGGCTCCGTTCCTCAACGACGCGCGGCCCCGAGCCACACCAGCACGAGACCTGCATGAGGACCACAGATCAACGCCAGTCAATACTCAAGAAGACAAGAACCCTAGGAAAAATGGTAGATCTACTGCTAGGGTTAGGGTTACATGCCTGCGCAGCCGGAGCCCGGAGCCAGCTAGGGAGGGACGATGCGAGCAACGACGAGACGTCAATGACGACAACCAGCAGCAGTGAGATGGTAGTGGTGGCATGCGGTGGAGGGCGGATTGGAGGAGAAGAGGAAGAGGACAGACGAGGACTCGAGGAGGAGCGGTGGCGGCATGGCGGCGAGGCCTACATGATCTACAACTACTCACCGTGACCGGAGATGAGGGGAGGCGGCCGAACCCGGCGGCGGCGGAGACGAGGAGATCTGGACTGGAGATGAGACGAGAGACGGAGAGACCGAGAGAGAGACCGGCGGAGTCGGGGGAATGAGGGATTAGGGTTCGACGGAGAGACTGGTGGGAGGAGGTTATATACGGGCCCTCCCCTCTCTTGGGCCGCCGAGCCGGCCATTGTGTTGGTGGGCCGACCGAAGGGGGAGGCACCGGGCCTTAACCGGGCCGGCTTCTTTCCAGCGGGCCGGGCCGGGCTGGCCTGCAGGCCGAGGTGGCGGCCCAAGCCTGCTCCTTGGCAGCGGGCCGGGCTAGCCCGGGCCCGCAGAAGACCGGGCCGGGCCGGGCTTGGGCCGGGCTAAAAAACCGGGCTTTTGGACGGGCCACCGGGCTGCGGGCCATTTGTACATCTATAGTCCCACTATTGTCCTGCCTGGACTGGACGGATGCGTTGCATCCCCTGCGTCCGCTGGCTCCAGTTCCTGTCGCCATCACCTCCCATTTCCTAATTTTTTTTTCTCTATTCGGCAGGCGAGAAACGAGGGCGTTCACTCTAGGGAGATGTATAGGTTATCCATCGCGATTGAGTGGTGCGGTGTGGCTGATAAATGATTGATGCTATCCTCAAGACCTAATGCTACTGTACCATGATCTCGTTGATGCTTTGCTTCCCTTCTGTGAAGGGAAGGCGAGTTCATGCAGTAAGGTAAAATCTTGTGTGATCTCTGTGGTTTCTATCAATGAAATTAAAGCTTGGATTCAACTTAAGCTAGAAACTTGAAGCTCAGGTATTTTTTTTAAGCTCAGATATCGTTACCAGGATTATTTGGACTTTGACATGTCGCTGGGGCGTCCTCGAGGTCCACGTAACCGCTCTATCATCGTCCCTGTCAGCAATACATGTATCAAACAGGGAAAGTCTATTTTTCACCCTCCAACTATTACTAAAGTCTGATTTTCAACCCACAACTATAAAACCGGACACTAAACACCCTCCAACTATCCAAACCGTGCAAAATTGGCCCCTTGGGTGGTTTTGAAGGTGGTTTTGTATTTTCCAAAAAAATTAAAAAATAATTTTGTATTAACAAATTCATAACTAATTTATTTTGAACTAGAAAAATTAGAATCTGGTGCAAGTGTTTTTCTAAAAATGTGACCTACATGTTGGTGCACCATTAGAAGTTATTTGCATATTATTTATTTTTATTCTAATTATTTTTTAAAAAACAATAAGACACTAGTAATATAAATATATAATACCAAAATAACATTAAATGATGTGCCAATAGGTTGGTTACATTTTAAGAGAACTTTTGGCACTGATTTCATATTTTTTGGGTCCAAAATGAATTAGTTATGGTTTTTTAAAGTTTAAATAATATTTCTGCTATTTTTAGAAAATCTAAAACCACCCAAAGGTTCAATTTTGCATGGTTTGGATAGTTGGAGGGCCTTTGGTATCCGGTTTTGTAGTTTGAGGTTGAAAATCAGACTTTTGTAACAATTGAAGGGTGAAAAATAGACTTTTCCCTATCAAATATAAGCAAAAGCCTTTTCAGAAGAACAATTTATCATGCAAGAAATCAGTTGGAGGCACCGCGTTAGCGATGCTGAAATACTGGTTCTATGTTGCAACGTCACACATTGATCTTTCTCAAATCTTGACTTTGACCTGCTCGCGTATATTATAAAGCAATCGAAAGAAACACTGTTCGACCAAGCTTATCACTTTGGATTAGAATTTTATATAGAAATTGCTTGCTTATCCAAGCGGCACATAGGATATACGGAAACGAACTTCACATAGAAATTGCCTTCTTATCCAAACACAGAGTAGGATATGTTCCTTTAAAAAGGAAATACTGCATAGTGCATAGGATATACTGATGCGCATACAGCACGCAAAGAAAGCATAATCACTAATAGGCTACAGGATACATGAACATCAGGCAATGCCAGGTGGAATTTCATGTGGGATGATCAATCAATCATGTGGGATTAGTCAAATGCAGTCAAGCACAGCTCAGATGATCTGGTTGCCATCACCTTTAGCGTGCCTGGAATTGCCACGTGGGCAACCAGCAAAGGAAGAGCGGTTCACCTAAAGCCGACAACGAAATGGAATTGCTTTGTACAGGGGAAAGAACAAAGCATGGAACGAACCCACTTGTAAAAGACAAGACACATCCTTCGGAATTCCACTTGCAATTGCAGCATAATTCCTGAGGGGCCACTTGTGTACTGCTAGTATATAAATTCCATAGTAAGACACTGAGAACGACATCCATAGACAACAAGCATATCAAACAAGAGGTTGATCCAAAAACTTACTAAAGGGAGTTCATAACTTACGGGGTCAGAATGCCCAAATTCATATATAGAAAAAAGTCAGGACCATTATTAAGCAGAAAAAAAAGTTTGAAAATAATAAGTTTTGTTACTGTCAGGTATCTAAACTGTCAGCCTGGGAATTAATCAAGTGGACGCCCATGGGAACTGTCATACAAGTATCATACAGAATTATAGAATATATTGTGTTTTACCTGAAAAGCAAGAGGAATTTCGGCGTGTGAAGATTCCATGAATGGATGCTGAAAATTTGGGTACACCAAAAATTAGTAAAGATTGCAATCACAATGAGCAGGTGAGCAATGAAGAAATGGGAATAGGTTTATTTGAAGGGTGTTGGCCACAAGCCCACAGACCAAAATAATCAAGAGCTGAAGGCCCGAAACACTCAGAAAATGAGCTTTTAGCCCACCACTACTGGATTCGTTAAATCTTCAGTGGGCTTCCCTGGCTTACCATGTGGGCTTCCCTAACTTTATAAGAATTTTGCTGATTATTCAGGCAGAGCGCATCAAGTCAGGAGCAACTGGACTGCAAGAGGCCCACAACCACTAATAGGAGTATTCATGGCGTAAGAGTTATGGGATTAATCTTGGAATCCAACGTTCAAATCCCAGCGCTTGCTAATATGAGGTTAACCATAACAGTAACATATACATGATTTGATGTAAAGATCAAATAGTTCCAAAAAGTACTTTTTACTTCCTATTCATCCCCTCGCATAACACCCCAAAAAGTATTCTTTTTCCCTAAAAACTAAACACAGCTCTCACAAGAAGAAATAAAACCAGTACTATCTCAACGTACAGGTTGCGGCCATGCCGACATGCCGTTGCTCCATAAAGGAAAAGACAAATGAAAACCGGTAAGGTTCTGCAACTGGATCCAGAGGAGACTGGATGGATAACGAGAGCATTTATGGCATCACTCCAACAGTAGCACGCATGATCAACAGAAGGAACAACAGTCAAAAAAAGCATGCACCGAGGATGTCTACCCTACGGCCTACGTACCGCTTCTTGATTTGTACAAACCAAAGTGGATATCTTAATCAAAAAGCAAGGAACACTCAAGTTTTTCCAAGCATTCGAACACCCTAGTTTTTCAAGCATAGTTTTATTCCAGAGTAGAATGGAAAAAATGAGGAGAAAGGTGTCAAGGCTCTCTAATCACTGCAGCGAAGTCTTGTACCTGAATGCTGCATAGACCGCTCCTACCAAGTCATCACTAAATCGCCTTCATGAATTTCACCAGAAGCTCAACGAAATGCGTCTTGATAATGACAAGTGACAACAACCAGGACAATTTCCATAGTAGAATTCACATTGGAATTATAAAAAGCAGACTAATATCACTAAAGTTATGACGTTTATTGGTTCTTAATTCTCTGGCCAAGCCGCACATAGTTCAACCAACACTAGTTGCGAAGACCTACCTTGCAAATTGCGCACATGGTCAAAGATCTTGTCCCATCAGTCGCTGAGGCTGTCGATTCTTTTGAGGAATCCACACACTTGGTTGTGGGTGGTATATTCCACATGCAACCATCACAAGGAGCTTTCTCAATGGATCCTGCACGAGAAAGAATAGTCAAGTCCACGGTTCAGTTCAGCACGAAAGTGATTTAAAACTACCAAGTTGCAAAAGAACAATTTGGCTCGGATATTTTCCAACTATAGTTGCTCACAGCATTGAAGATTCAAGGTCAATACTGTCGGCAGAGACTTTTGGGCCGTTACACACAGTTTCAAGATCCCACCTTCTTACGCTTTGGCAATGGAAGTACAAACTTGCCTAAATGAACCTCTAACTCAGTACCAACAGTTAGGAAAGTGAGGTTCAGAACATAGGCTAGGGTGCAGAGTTTTTTATACAATTGCAATTTCAATTTCAGAGTTATAATAGATATGTCTAATGTATAGAAGCACAATTGCTAGTGAATAAAAAAAAAGAGATACACATTTCTGCAGAATTGATCCATGTGTATATGACTAACATGATTTATTTATTTTTAGTTTTACACATGTTATCTAGCCAGCTGAAAAGGATTGTTTTCCTTGTTAATAAGTATGAAGAAAATTCGAATTGAAGTTCCATGTTACCGATCCTTATAGAAAGTTTCAGAGCAACTCTACACTTACACACGAGTGACAACAACTGCTGATGAAGAAAAAGTCAGGATGCCTTCCACGTATAGCAGGATCTGACTTTAACAACACGTAAAGAGAAATCCACTTGCTGCACGAGCATCCTGTACATCCCAAAAGGTGTTCATATTGGTCTTTGAAAACAGAGAGAAAGCTCACCATCATACTCCAGCATCACAACTACAGTTGCAAGAAAGTATCAGTCTGGTATCATGCTTGGCCCCTCCCACTACGCATATAAAAGCTAAGTTATGGCTTATGGCAAACAGGAACAAAAGGTCGCCCAGTGAAACACTGCATTCCTTGAAGATGGCTGAAACTCAGCACATAAGCAGCAATGGAGCTGCTAACGGTGATGCAAATTCTGAATATGCATCAGAGAAAATACTGCCAAAGAGGTTACAAAGATTCGATTCACTGCATATGGAGGCTGGAAAGATTCCTGGTGGATCAACACATGCAGCCAAGGTATGTTCTCTAGTTACTCCTATTCAATCGGATAACAATCCTTCTATTACCTCAATTGCATAACTGCATGGATTTTTTTTTTAATTCTCACCGGCTTAAGAAAAATTCAGATCACATATATTTAGTTTTGTAAACATGGTTCTTCTAAAGCCTAAAGTAACTATTGGATTATCATGTCTCTCGCTATCTTATGTGAAGGAACTAAGCATATGTTGTAAACATAATCTGATTCGGAGTTTGCACTTTAATACCGAAGGTTGGCTGGGCAACTACACTGCATTTGGCATTCCAGAGCATAGGTGTGGTTTATGGCGACATGGGGACTTCTCCTCTCTATGTTTTCTCCAGCACCTTTACAAACGGGATCAACAACACGGATGATCTCCTTGGAGTCACGTCCCTAATTATTTACACTGTGATTCTCCTTCCGCTGATAAAATATTGTTTCATTGTCCTGCGAGCCAATGACAACGGTGATGGTAAGTAAATATGCTCCATATGACCACGTCTTCTCAACACAACTTCTAGTAGGTTATGTATACAGGTATTTTTAAGAACTGGAGACGATGTTTTTCTACAACTTATAATTAAGCAGTATCTTGCTTAAAGAGAATGCTAAAAATATAGAAATGAGCGGTCATAAAGGGCCACAGTAGTGAAAAATTGATAAATCCACTAGATTGAAGTCCTGCACCACATAAAAGTAGAAGGGTGACCCTTACTGAGGATTACTAGACATAATAAATATCTTCAGGAATATATGAAAAATAATTCCTACGTCCATGAGAAGAAAAACAAAAAGCACCAAACCCAGACATCAATATTTGTTTCATGGGAGAGGTTGACATGTATTATCTAATATTGCAGGAGGAACATTTGCACTTTATTCATTGATATCACGATATGCTAGGATAAGCTTGATACCTAATCAGCAGGCTGAAGATGCAATGGTCTCTCGCTACAAGTTAGAGTCCCCCACAAATCGTATCAAGAGGGCTCAATGGATCAAGAACAAGATGGAAAACAGTCCAAAATTTAAGGTCATGCTTTTCCTGGTGACAGTTCTGGCAACATCCATGGTGATTGGTGATGGTGTTCTAACCCCATGTATCTCTGGTGAGTTCAGTCTCCTTTCTGGTTTTGTTCATATCTGGTAAGAAATGTTACATACAATGGATAATTGAAATACATGTGGATCCTTGAGATAAACAAATCATGACATAAATTTTATGAACTAGTCCACACCCATGCATGCTAAAAATGTCCTCTGAGTTCAAACATAAGGGGAAAACTGTCAATCAGAATAATAAAACAGAGAACTATTATCCTGCTACTCAGCCAGGCGATGCATATTCATTGGCCACTATAATATATTTATAAGGTTGATTGTTTTTTAAAGAAACCCATAAGTATTTCTTTTGCAGTGCTTAGTGCGGTTGGGGGGATCACGCAAAAAGCAACAACCCTGACTCAAGGTACCCTGATCTATGCATCATAGCAACAAGAGTTACAGAAATTAAATAACTTTACTATTTACGATTACAACTTAATCTGCCATTTCTTAACCGATCAACAGGACAGATTGCTGGCATTGCAATAGCCATTTTGATTGTCCTCTTTCTTGTTCAGCGCTTTGGCACAGACAAAGTCGGTTACACATTTGCCCCTATAATCTTGATATGGTTCATCTTGATTGCTGGTATTGGAGTTTATAATTTGATCAAACATGATACCAGTGTTCTAAAAGCATTCAATCCAAAATATATTGTGGACTATTTCAGTAGAAATAGAAAGCAGGGATGGATTTCTCTTGGAGGGGTTATTTTATGCATCACAGGTACTTTTGCTCCACAGTCCATATAGAGCTCTGTAATATACCCTGAATCTCTATGAGATGACCTTAATATTTTGCTAGCAACCAAACATGTATAATCTTTATCAAAAGTTTTGTAATGTGCATTGCATTTTTTTATAAAACAGGAACAGAGGCGATGTTTGCCGACCTAGGTCACTTCAATATCAGAGCTGTTCAGGTAATCGAGCACTTCTCCCAATTGCAAGACTTCAATTTTCTGAATGAAAGCATGCATAAACTGACCCATGGAGGAAATAGATTCTCGTAAGATGTGTCTATGTCGAGAAACTCCTTGAATGCATGCGATGGAGAAAATAGTCCTCCGTCTTCTAAAAGAAATAGTTTGAAGCTTGAAATACAAAACTGCTTTCCTTGTTGTTTCACCTAGACATGTATGCTAAAGTTTTATTGCACCACAGATTGGTTTTTCTGTAGTTCTGTTCCCTTCGGTACTGCTGGCATACATTGGACAAGCTGCATATCTTCGTAACTACCCAGAAGATGTTGCAAATACATTTTACAAATCAATTCCAGGTAAAAACATATACAGCTAAGGAATGGTATGGATTAAGAATTGAAACATTAAATATAATGTGAAGTAATTTTGTTGTCAGGTCCTTTATATTGGCCAACATTTGTGGTGGCTGTAGCTGCAGCTATAATTGCAAGCCAAGCTATGATATCTGGTGCCTTTGCGATTATTGCTCAGTCCCAAGTTCTAGGTTGTTTTCCGCGAGTTCGTGTGACCCACACTTCAACAAAATATGAAGGACAAGTGTACATCCCGGAGATTAACTACGCGTTAATGATTTTGTGTGTAGCTGTTACAGCTATTTTCCAAACAACGGAAAAGATTGGCAACGCATATGGTAAATTTTCAACTTCAGACAAGTATCCCTCCCATCCCAAAATATAAACTAAGAAAAGAATATTGTAGCGCCCGAATGATATTTTTTAGATTAAATTACTGGGTTTATAATTCTTCTCTGACAACCATCTGATTGATACAGTTTTATATTGGTTTTCCATACCATGAAGTTATTTTATGTCACATGGACTTAGATGCACTAAAGTTGCTCCCAAGTTGATAGGCGTCCTCATATATCTGCCTAGATTGTCAACAAGTACTGCCAAAATACATGTCATTTTAGGTGTTCTTTTGGGTGTCTAAATTCATAGTATCTTTTATGAACCTGGACAAGTGTTTGTTTAGGTTCATACATCTTCAATGAATTTGGTAAAAAGCCAAAATGACAAGTATTTTGGAACGGAGGCAATAAGCTATCACTACATCAGCTCCTAAGTAAGATGTGGTAGTGTCTGAATGAAGATCATTTGAGTAAATCTAAAAGAACATTGCAATTTCAGTGGCATGATGATCTGCCAGTTTTTTGTTAGAGCAAGTAAGGACAGAGTCTGCTAGCTTATCCTGATCTGCATCCATAAATACATCGCCTTATTCCATTCCTGAATATATCAGATATTCATATCATCATCATATGATGCAGGTATTGCCGTTGTCTTTGTGATGTTTATAACAACACTTCTACTCACTTTGGTAATGGCTATGATATGGAAGACAAGTCTGCTATGGATTGCACTCTTTCCATTGATATTCGGTGGAGCAGAGCTCGTATACTTATCCTCAGCATTTTACAAGTTTACTCAAGGTGGTTACTTGCCACTACTTTTTGCAGCAATCTTAATGTTTATAATGGCCACATGGCACTATGTCCATGTTCATCGGTACAACTATGAGCTCCAAAACAAAGTATCAAGTAACTATGTGGCAGAGTTGGCCTCAAGGCGAAATCTGGCCAGGTTGCCAGGAATAGGCTTTTTATACTCTGAGCTTGTGCAAGGCATCCCACCCATACTTCCTCACTTGGTAGAAAAAGTACCTTCCATCCATTCAGTTCTTGTGATTATCTCAATAAAGTACCTACCAATCAGCAAGATAGAAACAAGCGAACGGTTCCTGTTTCGATATGTGGAGCCAACAGATTACAGGGTATTCCGATGTGTGGTGCGCTATGGATACAATGATAAAGTAGAAGATCCAAGAGAATTCGAGGTCTTACTAATTGAACATTTGAAACGATTCATATATGAAGAATCATTCTACAGTCAAGGAGGAGATGATGTAACAGAAGAATCAGGAGATGCAGTAGAGGCTTCTGTTGGGGTTCAAGAGGGAAGACTGTCCAAAAGTTCTTCAGATAGAATCACAACTTCTCCACCAAATGGAAGCATTGATGAGATCCAAATAATACAGGGAGAGATGGAGGATGGTGTTGTCCATATGCTTGGAGAAACTAATGTGGTGGCAGAGCCAAATGCAGATTTCTTTAAGAAGATAATAGTTGACTACGCCTACAATTTCATGAGGAAGAACTTCAGGCAACCAGAGAAGATAACATGTATCCCTCATAACAGACTGCTACGGGTGGGAATGACATACGAGATCTAGGGAAATGATAAACTTGGAAAAATACCACAGTATGATCAAAACATCCAGACAGTTAGATACCTGACAACAGCGTATATATTTATCTATTTTGAGTATCAAGCAAGGAGAGGCAAATGCTAGAATGGTACAGGCCAGCAACAAGCCTATCAGAGTGAACTTGAAAGGGTTTTTAAGGTTCTATGCTTACAGGTGGAGAAACTAGAAGAAACTACTCACTGTAACAGTGCTCCTAGTGCTATTGATCAGTTGTCTTCTTTTGAAACTAGTATAAAGTTTATACCTAAATATTGTATCATGCTGCCACAAGGGAAAATGGAGAATAAATAGTTTTTTTAGTTTAAACCATTCGTATCTAGTGAGCTTTTGTTAGTCCTAGAAACACTTGTTGATAAATTCATACTAGAAAACAAGCGGGCACAGCTTGACAAAAACAGGCATTGACTATTACCACTGATTCAAGGCTACAAATCAGCAAGCGAGGGAGCAACATTCGCGAGCACTAAACGTACAAAAAGGACAAAACCATCCTCACAGGTGCCGATTGAACACAAACAAACATTAGCAGCTGACAAAGTCGGAACGGGCATTTCATCAAACAGTTGACGGGGAACATAGCGATATTCGTGGAGGTCGTACCTTGGCGTCCCAAGCCCAGCCGATTCACAGGGTCGAGCGCGACATTGCTGCTTCGACTGGTACCCAATCCGCTCCATCGTTTCAGTGATTCAGCAGAGACTGCGTGCGTGTCCAGCTGATCGTGTCAGAGCTCGGGGGGGCGGGGGGGGGGCAAAGGAGGCAGTGGAACGGGACGAAAACGGCGGTGGGAGAGACGAGCTGACCTGCGATTATCAGAGGAAGCTTCTCCGCGATGCTTCACCGAGAGAACGGAGTGATCGCCGCCGCCGATTTGCCGCGGATGCGCGGTGGGGAGAGAGATTTCAAACTGCGGCTGCGGGTCGCGGGCCGCTTGGTCACGGAAACAGAAAAAATGGAAAAATATCGAAGCACGCGGATGATGATTGATTGGTGTGGGCTTGCCCCGGAGGAGTTCAGCGTCCACGGGGGCCCATTAGAACAGTGCCATCTTTTCCTCGCTCATTCGGGTCATGGGCCCGGGTTAACTACGTTTGCCTTTTTTTTCTCTATAAACTCCTGATTCGAAATATTTGTATTTTTTCTCATCGTTTAACCATTCTTCTTATTTAAAAAATTATTATTTTTAGACGACAAAAAATGGAAATATACAAAAATATAAATCATTCTTAAAGAACTTTCATGATATAAATCGTTTTGATATGGAGCTAACTAGTACAGTATATATATATAATCCGTTAGTGAAAATTCCTTCGTGACTTTGCATGCAAAAAAAAAGGAGAATTGTTTGACACCGTTGTACACGACAGGGCAATCGTATAATGCGCTCACGTAGATTCTTTCAGAGTCACAAGTCGCAGTTTTGCCCGTGCCTGGACGGTTTCGCAGCTGGCACATTGGAACCGAACAGCACGGCATTGACCGAGACAGTCAATCGACACCGAGATGCAAGGTGTGTTGGACTGTTGGTGGCAAGTCAGTCAGATTCCACCTCTTTTGTTTGTTTTGGAGGACCGGGAGACCATGGAGCCACGTTGGGAGGCAGCCGCATCTAGCTACGCACAGCGTGTGTACATGCCTACATAATGGGGGCAGCTCTGGTGCTTCAGTTTGTTGCTAAAGAGGGGGGGCGGGGGGAGTTGTTGCTCTGCATTATGTAGTACTTAACCGATGAGTCCAGACTCGAGAGTTTGTTCAGTATGCGAGTGTGGATTAGGTTGAGCTTCTGCTATCATTATGATTAGCAGCAAATAAAGCTTTGCATTAAGGCAGGCAGGCAGTGGCCACAGCTGGTGAGGGGTTTGTATATTACTCCCTCCGTTCCAAAATATAATTCGTTTGACTTTTTCAGCGTCAAGTTTGGCCACTCGTCTTATTCAAAAATTTTGTACAGATGTAGTCAAATTTAGGTCATTTTTGAAATTCATTTATTACTAAAGCTAACCATAACAAAAAAAAATTGATATTTTGTAAAGTTTTTGAATAAGACGAACGGTCAAAGTTGAGGCTGAAAAAGTCAAACGACCTATATTTTAAAATGGAGTAACTATATGCTGAGCTGAGATGATTGAGCATTGCCCAGCTGCAGCCGAGTGCTGTACACAGTAGTGCAGCTCTGCCGTGCACCTAACGACAGCTCTGTGCTGTCAGGTGGAGAAGAAGCTGTAAAGCAAACACGGGCGACGGCGAGTGTGCATCCTCGGTCTCGATTATCTGCTCTCGTCTCTAATAATGCCTGAGATATGACGGATCAAGTGATTAATTAAAGCGATGATTATCCATTATCCACAACGAGTACACAATCGTACATGATGATTATCCATTCCCTGATTGACGATTAATTCTTTCGTTTACAGTGCCAAACTAAAGTGCAGGTCATGGCGCACTTTGGCATGCAATTGCTAGGAAAGTTTATCAGAGAGAGAGAGAGAAAACTTTTGCATAATTTCTCTTAATACAGAGATACACAGTTATCATGTGTATCCTAGGAGAGAGAGAGATTGTCGGCTGCCGCATGATGGATCTGAGTTTTCTCAACTTTCAACTCTGAAGACACGTACTCCAGTGCTGGACCAAAAGGACCAATGCAAGTTGATGCGTGTTATGCTTGTGCCTCCCGAAATGCAGCAGCCTGTAGCTGTTGGCTTGGGTACTTATCTCAAAGATTAGCAAACAAATTAAAGACAGTGCATGTATTGAAAGGTGTCAATAGAAATCATGCGTTTCCGGATGATCACGAGCAAGACGTACATGTATTGAAAGGATGTCAAACAACTGTACTTTACATACTTTATTCAGCATCTACGTACAATATGTTACATCCATGGATATTGTACATTACATAGTATAGATTACTGTTACAACATGGAACAGAAAAAAAAAACAAGGATTTTTTTTCAGCTGAAATCTACCCAGCAGCTGGCAGATTTGCACCTACAGTAGTCGTCCCAGCAACCAAAACCATGGGGACTCGACTCAACATCTTCCCTCAACACATTACAATATGTGCATACAGTACACATGCAAAACATAGACACGTACTAGTTTCTAAGTAGTATACATGTGTGCATAAAAAAACATGCATTGCACTGTACACAGCATCCTTTCCTTGCATGCACGGCAAGCAAGCAAAGCAACCCCCATGATCCAAAGTTGTTCCGTTTCCGTGCCGCCCGCACCGGGAGGATCGGAGCCCGTGTGCAGTGGTTGACTGACGATCCAGCAACCATCAACATCGTGAGCTCCATTGTCGTCAGCGATGGATGGATCACGCGGCGCAGTCCTGCGTGTAGGGTAGCATCGCTACGGTGTTCTGGCGGCGGAGCTGCTCGTAGAATCGCCGGATGAACTCCTCCGCCTCGTCGTCCACGGCCGCACCACCGCCGGCGACGCCTTCGTCGTCCTCCGACGAGTAGTTGGACACCCGCACAGAGGCGGCGCCGGCCATCATCAGCGCCGGCGACGCGCAGCATGAGTATTCCTCCTCCTCCGGCGCGGCTGCTGCTGCGGCGTAGTACTCGATCCTGGCGAGGGACGCTGGCGACTCGAGGTGGGAACCGCCGTAGCGATGGTAGTCATCCTCCTCCTCGGCGACGGCGCCGAGGCAGGGGAAGTAGGCGAGGTGGCGCTTGCTGCTGCCTGATGAGGCCGCCGGGTCCGGGCTGTTGGTGCAGGAGAACTCGTACTCGCGGCGGCGCAGCGCGTGGCCGTGGCCGTGGTGGGAGAGGAGGGCGGCGACGGTGCGCGAGACAGCCTGCTTGTTGCGGCGGCGCTTATTCATGAGGAGGTGGACGCCGAGGAGGAGCTTGCGCTTGTTGGAGAGGAAGCCCTTGCGCGCCATGAAGAAGATGGCGCGCAGGTAGCTCCACATCCGCTTCCCCACCGCCGGCGCCGCGTGCACCTCCATTATTATTCCGGCCTGATGATGAGTTGGAGATGATGAGACGGGGACTCGTCGTCGTAGAGCAGCTGTAGCCTACAGGTGGTGGTGGTGGCCGGAGGCTCGATGTCATGTACGAGCTGAGCAGGTGGTGCGTCGGATCGGAGGAGACCTGCTGAGGGTTGCCGATCGAATATGGACGAGTGGTGTTGTGCTGCTTGCCGTGCTGGGTGGAGGTATATATATACACACATACACAAACCCCGGCGGCCACGGCAGATGTGTAGCTCGCTTAGCCTGGAAGGCATGGTGGATCGTCGGTGGTGGCCCGCCGGCTTGTCGGGCGAAACATGCGTTTGGATATAGATCATAGATGGGACGGATATTTGCGTTCAGTTGGGTCCCTCGCGTTATCGGTTACGGTAGGTGTGTGGCGCTCGCCATGCATGCCTTTTTCTCTCTAATTCTAATTCTCCCCAGCTGCTTTGCGTGCGCCGCCGGCCGGATGGCAGGCTCCGACACTTGCTTGCTGCTCCTCCCGCCGGCCACCTGCCAACCGCCACCGTTCGCATCGCGTCGCACGGGGAAAAGCAAAGCACAGTGGGGGCTATGCAATGCCCGTGCCCTGGTCCGTTCGCAGTTATCAGTTTCCGGGCACGATGAGATGAATCAATGCCCACGTTGTACTGCAAGCTGTGCTATCAACTCTCTTCGCGGTCAAGTGCAAAAGGGGAAGAAAAAGAAAGCTCTTCTACATACCGTCTCTGAAGGTTTTGGACGACGTGTGCTGGCGATGTGTAGCCGATCGATCATGCATGCGGAAGGGGTTGCTTTAGGATGGCACCAGCATGCGGATGGATCAATGTTCGTGGCGCGCGGCAACCACGTGTCGCCCGCATCCTGCTTCCTTAATCTGCTCATCTTTGACGTCGATCCCTATATCTATCGACCTCCCAAGTGGTGGCGGGCGACGCCACATTTCATCTCGCTCGCGGCAAAGCACGACGGATCCTTTTCAGACACAAAACAGAGCTCACGACGACGGGCCAGGCCAACAATGTAAAGGCCGCCGTTCATGGATTCTTAGCTTCTTTCAATTCAACCGGACTGAGATCGAGACCTCGAGCTCGTGAATTGGTCTTGTGATGACAAGATCAAACAAGTATTTCATAGTTTCCTTTTAAATCTAGCACCGGGTAAAGGCCGCCGGCGTGTCACCTGCTGCTCGCTCTAGTTTACCAGATTTCAAAGGGCCAACTAATCCAAATGACTACTTTTTTTTGAACGAACAACTAATCCATATACAGCTATACTTATTTGTGTTTACCAATCCTAATAAGACAATTAATAGGGTTTTACCGGAAACCTAAAGTCTCACTAGCTTGCCCCCTCCCATGTCGGTGCAGTTGGTTTGGTTTGGCTTTTCCGATTACATAAACTAAACAAAAGGAGCGATGCTGTGCTGCATGCCTGCATCCAGCTTCTTGGCTGTTGACTTGAAGGGAATAATAAGAAGAAATCTGCCATGAGTAGTAAGCATTATTCTGCATTATTCCTACTAGCTGCAGATTCTGGATCGGAGGTGTCAAGAATGCAATTCTGGGTTCCCATCCTTGCTCCTGCACGGAAGGCACCCAGCAGGGATCCATGTGTACACCAAGCCTCGCAAGAAAAAAAAAAAAAAAGGAGATGGGGGCATGGAGGACAAACATGGACTGAATCATCGACGTCGACTGATACTGTTATCACCAGCACTTCATCTCCTCTTCGGCTCTTCTGCCAGGAAATGGATACCAAAATTTCCTTCAGGTGCCACTGCCTGCACTTTCTGTTCTTCCCTTCACAAACGGGGCGGGAAGTTCAGTTTGCTACCGTTAACAGTTGAAGATACATATGAATGCCACGTTAAACCGCATCCTTTAACAGTAACTACAGCATCTGGGGAGCTGTGGACGACAAGTGTCCTGAAGCCGTTCTCGATCTGAATGTTTTGGGTCATTCAGAATTCAGAGAGAAAAAAGGAGCAGGATGATTCAAGGTCAGAGTAATGTCTTCTTTTCCCCCCTTGTGCTGGCCTGGCGGCAGCCACGTGTCGTCTGCATCTTATTTCCTTAACACGGTGATCTTTTGACAACACTGGATCAACCGCAAAGAGCTACAGCCGTGAGCCGTCTCCACGGATCTCATCCCTCCAGGCAACGTCCTTTTCACAACAACCCCAATGGAAAAAGCAAAGCAAGCATGGAAAACAAACGTGAGGGCCTCTTTTTGGCAACAATAATGCGAACCATGGCAGGCCATGGGTTGGCTGTTCTTCACTTCTTCATTCATCAGATAAGATAACCCTGAGCCACGAACCGAAGGAAACGCTCAAGCCGTCCGTGGACTACTCGACAGTTTGACATGTCACGGATCAGTGGAGCACCCAAAGTCCCAAATAAAAGCCGTGAAAATGACCAGGTTCAAGTCCGACCAATTCATCATATACTTTGTGGTTTGTGCACTGCAGGTAACCATCGCCCTCTAGGCCTCTAATCTATGTTTTGCTAAAGCTAAGAGCTCGCTCTGTGCTTACAGTGCTGGTTCCAGCACTTGGTTACCTTTCACTGTCTGTCTGCGGTTGTCTTGACACCTCGATCGATCTCCACCGTGAGATGGCAAACGCAATCCACTTGCGCTGCCCTTTTCGAGTTTTCTGTTCCGCAAAAGCGCGCGAAAAGAGGGGATCTGAACTCTGAATCCCGGAAAGTCCATGCGTGCCAAGAAAGAAGATGACACCGCGCACACACGCAACGCAAGTATTGTTGTTTTTGCAGGTGGTGCCGTGGGCAATGGCGATGTGGTTTGCCTTTTCATTTTTTTTTTTAATCCCTTTCGCACTTCTCTTTAGCCAGTGCAGAGGCTCAAGTCAAGTCCGCCATGGATTTTTTCCCCGGCGACAGCGCCCGTCAGGCAAATCATGGGTTCAGTTTGTGCAGCATGATGGCATAGTGGAGAATCTTGATCTTGAGTTCCTGACAGTCGATCTTTGCTTCCCATATCCTCTGGTTTCTCTCGAGCTTCGACGCGCTGAGTGCCACAGAGGAAAAAAGAAGAAGAAGAAAGAAACGGGAGTTCAATCAGGCAGGGGAGGGAGACGAAGGCGCACAAAGATTTTTTTTGTCCGAGTACAGAAAAAGAAAAAACTGGGCCAATCGTGGAGACCAAGACAATCATCCAGTGGCCTTGTTTTAGATTGAGCCCAAGATATTCATCCACTAGGTTGAGCCCGTGGGCCTCTTAATCCCATTTGTTATCCTTAAAAAAGAGTATCCGATTTGTTTTTTTCCCGTTCCTGAACTCATTGTCCAATTTGTTTTTTTCTTCTTCTCATTCTCATTCCTAAACTCATCGTCCTTGCTCTTGTTTGATATACGTGGATTGTAGAAGTTAATTTTTTTTGTTTCAATAGTTCTTAATAACAGGAGTAGCTGCTTATTAAGAACTATTGAAACAAAAAAATTAACTTCTTTCAGCAAGGCCTTCTTTCATGACGGTTTAATTTGCCCTTCTTTCATCGTCCTTGCTCTTGTTTGATATACGTGGATATCCTCTAGCAGTAGCTCCACGGGGTCTGCACCCGTGGCCGCCATGATCATCGATTGTCCGGCTCGAGAGAGCTAGCGCTAGGAAAGTATATGTCATGTATTTTTTTTTTGAAATTAAAGTATATGTCATGTACCAGGAGGGTTTTGCGTTCATGGGCTCCACTGAACATTTAATTTAGAAAAAAGTCCAAATTACTACCCTGAATTATAAGCAAAGCCTACATAACTCCTTAAACTATCTTTTGGTTTATTTTACCCTCTAAACTATGTCATTTAGCCTATTTTACCCCCTAACACAATTTGTCTTTTTTATTTCTCTATGTAGAAGTGTCATATTACGTTCAAATTTTGTGAGATGATAGTAGACATCATAATGCATGGTAGAAAAATACAAAATGATTTTTTTGTCATTATTTTGATAGGGTAATATGTTTAATAATTAATTAATCCATAAGATGCAAAATTATACAAAAATAAATAACGAAAAATTCACAATATATTTTTTCATATACACTATGATGTTTACTACAATCAAGAAAAATTTGAAATTAAAATTCAACTTGTGTATGGAGAAATAAAAAAAACAATTTGTATTAGAGGGTAGAATAGACCAAGTTACACAGTTTAAGGGGTAAAATGAACCAAAAGATAGTTTAGGGGGTCATATAGACTCTGCTTATAGTTCAGAGGAGTAATATGACTTTTTCCTTTAATTTGTATTGCCAATAAGTAATTCTTCCCTGATTATACACAATATTAAGGTATTACAAATCAAATTTATGTATTTGGTTGCGATACATATTCAAAGTAAAACTTGCTTAATTAACCATATATAACAGGAGACAGTCCATATGGCATTCTTTTTCCCTAGTTGCGTACACGCGTGTGTGTGATTATTATCCTCTGCAGAGACCACCAAGACGAGACACGAAGAAGTCTACCAAATCCATCTCGTACGGCAGATAATTGATGCGGCCATTATTAGTGTGTAAGCTCGGGTAACAGTCCATGACCTTCTCCAACACCTTCTCGTCGAGGTCGAGGATGAAGACGCCACCGGCCCTGTACAGGACGATCATCGTTCCAGTGTTGAACTCATAGCATGTCTCGAGCTTCTTGGGATCCTCCAGGCTGTGCACCGCCACTGGGATTCGGATCGCCAGGGTGCGGACCCACGCCGCCGCAGGGTCACCACCGTCCTGCTGCTGCTGCAGGGTCCAGATGGTCATGTGCATGGGGTACACGCAGGCGACCGAGAGCTTGCCGTCTCTCATGGAGGCCAATGCAGGGAGGCGGGGGGACGTGGCGTTCGCCGGTGATGGGGTTGAAGACGGCAACGAGGAGGGGGACGGTGTCGTGTCGTGTCCACTGGAGGTTCAAGGTCGAGGGCACGAGCTTCACGAGGACCAACCCGCGGCGCGCCGCCAGGGGCTCGGCGTAGTTGAAGAAGCCGCGGTCGTCGTCGATGAAGGAGGTATCCGTGGGGCCAAGCGGCGACCATGGGCTTGGCCGGAAGGTGGGAGGGGAGACGGAGGTGCGCTGCTCGTTCCGCATCTTGAGGTGGCTGTAAGTGTGCACCAACCTCGTCGGCCGGAAGAAGAAGCCGAGGAGGCGCGCACGACGGTGGCCCTGGTGGCCTGGGCAGAGCCCGGTGAGGAAGGCCGGGTCGGTGAAGAGGCGCAGCCACCGCCGGCTTGTCACGGCGCACAGGAAGAGGGCCTTGACGCGGTCCTTGAGGCTCCCGACGCGGCGGAAGATCTCGTGGAGGAGCTCCACCGGTAAAGCCGCCATGCCGCCGCTGCACGTGTGTGCTCTCTTGGTGACGGCCGCCGCCATGATCGATCGCGCGTCCCGCGAAGCCCTTGCGGATGGCGTGCGGAGGGATGGGGCTAACTTGCATCTAGGGATTTGGGCGGCTGCTGTCGAGACTAGGCTAAATGGCTGGTCCGGCCCAATGGGCCCAAGTACGGAAATATCCGCTTCCAACGTGGGTTACCGGTGGGGTGCAACAAGCCGCTGGTGTTGAGGGCGTTGGTGGAGGACTTGCCCGAGCCGGCGGTGGTGGACGTCAAGATCGAGAAGGTGGAGGATTCTTACATCCAATTGCTGCTCAAGTATCCTATGCGGAGGCCCTCTCCTAAAAGGATGTTAGAATAAAAGCGCGGAAGCGATAACCCAGGATCACAGAACCAAATCGCAAGATCTCACGAAACAAGAACGACTCCGAGGCACGATGTTTTTTAACGAGGTTCGGCCATGTGCCTACATCCTCGGGGCATGACTACGGGCGCTCACCACCGCGGCAACGCCACCGCCCACACCGGCCACCAAGTTGTCTTACGGTTACAACGGTAGTGCCCTCATATTTATGAGCCACGGGATATAAAGTTCGACTATAACTCTATCCTTAATCTACCAAATTACAACTCAAGTCCAATCGTAACCAGACTATACACATATTCGACACATATCTAACGAAGCAATCCCACGGTTCGAGCTTCTTGCCTAGCCACCGATGCGATGACCAACGAGGTGATCGACCTGGATGAGCACATCTTGAAGCAGTACAACGACAAGGGGTACGCGATGGTGCGCGCCGAGTACCTCGACAATGGCCTCGAGAGGTTGTTTCGTCTTCCCGACGGAGCTACTGCCTAGCTTGCTAGTAGTAGGCTGTTTGTTTGTTTTACTGGGGAATAATGTTTATCCTGTTGTGTCGTCTGAGAGTTACTGTATCTGTCTTGAGATGTTTATCATCAGATCATGCTGCTGTGTGCTGTGTCGTCTGATCTGATTTATTATCTGTGTGACTTTACTATAATATTGTGGTGCTAAACGTGGACCCTGTTTTAAGTGGCCATTATATGTTCAGTGTTACATATCGAACCTAGCATCAGTTCCTTATGCGTGGTGCTTTTGTTTCCGCAATGGATTAAAGTTTTTGCTATCTTATTTATTCATGCCGTACGTGCAAGTGCATGCGATTGGTTCGTGGCAACGGACGTGGCGCCTGCTGCCGTACGTCGACCCCCTCCTGCATTGCATCCGGCCGCGCGCGTGTGCACTGTGCTCGGCTGATATCGGCGTCCGTGGCGTGACGCCAGGAGCATGCCGAGATCGTCGTCGTCCGTGACGAGCTTGGTCAGGCCGCAGCCGGGCACGAAGACCCGACGGCGAGCATTCTTATGTTCCGGCCAACTAGCGTCCGTCGTCGGGGTCCGTCTCCGGCCAGAGCCTGCAGCTGCAGGTAGGGCTGGACAAAAAACTCGTAACTCGTAAACTCGCTCGAACTCGCTCGTTATTGGCTCGGCTCGACTCGACTCGTTAGGATTTTCAAACGAGCCGAGCCAAGCCTTTAGCTCGGTCCTATAACGAGCCAGCTCGAGCTGGCTCGCGAGCTGCTGACGAGCTCAAACGAGCTGAGGTGGTTTAGCAGCCCAAACACCAAATGCGAATCAGGCCCAACAAACTATATGGGTCACAAACCCAACACACTGCAAATCCCACAAAGTCACAAATCCTATCTCTCTCCCACCCACCAGTCCACTCCACCACCGCCGCCAGCCCCCCACGCACGCACGGTCACGGAGCCATCGACGCACGCACGCATCCCTCCGTCGATTCCCCTCCCCACGCCGCCAGGCGCCAAGCCGCGCCGCCGCCAGCACTCCAGGCTCCAGTAGGCCGCCGCTCCCTTCGCCTCCGCAGCTCTCAACCTCAGAGCCTCTCACGCACGCCGCCCATGCGCCCAGTACCAGCGGCCTGCGGCCACCAGCGGTTGTGCGCACACATAGAGAAGGAGAGCGACGCCGACGGTCAGGCGCAGGCTATAGCAGCACCAGCAAAGTCGCGAATCGAGGATGAAATCCATGGCAGGGAAGGAGGTGGAGAAGGCCGGGTCATGCTTAGGGCGCGGTGTTTAGTGAACAAACCATAGCCATGATACAAGTACATCGCTTGATTATACACAACTGCCGTACATACTATAATATTAGAAATATAATTCATCAAGGCATTACAGTTAAGTTTTTTATGTATTTGGTAAAATTGTAACAAATATCAACATCACAATGCAAGAGACAATAATGGCATGAGTTATTGTTTTCTTTTAATTTTCCCAGTGCGTGCGTACACATGCATGTATGTGTAACTATATTATCCTCTGCACAAGCCACCAAGACGGGACACAAAGAAGTCTACCAAATCCATCTCGTACGGCATATAGCTGATGCGACCATCACTAGTGGGCAAGCTCGGGTAGCAGTTCATGGCCTTCTCCATCACCTTCTTCTCGAGGTCGAGGATGAAGACGCCGCCACCCCTGTACAGCACGATCAGCGTCCCCTTACCGAACTCATACCACACCTCCTGCTGCCTGAGATCCCCCACCGCCATTGCTGGGACTGGGATCACCTGCGTGCGGAGCCATGCCGCCGCGTCTCCGTCCTGCTGCTGGGTCCAGACCGTCACGTGGAAGGGGTACACGCCGGCGACCATGAGCTGGCCATCTCTCCCGACGCAGAGGAGCGGCGTGCCTTCGACGCGGACGGGGAGCTCCGCCATGGTGACGCTCGCCGTGCCTAGCTCCACGCTGAGCTTGTACATCTTGTCGTAGTCTCGCGTGCTGGCGTTGTAGTTCATGAACAGCCAGTGCGCCGCGCCCTGATGGACCACGGCAGATCCGCCCACGCCGACGCCGCCGCCGCCGCCATCGTCCGGGAGCAAGGTTCTTGTGCTCCAGCTGCACGTGGCGGCGGTGTACGACCGGAGCTGCCACTGTTCCTTGGTGTCTGTTCGACGAGTGATGAGGAGCAGCTGCGAGAACGTTGGTGACGCCTTCCCGTCGAGGTCGCCGTCATCGGCGGTGGTGACGATGGCGCAACCGTGGACCGCGTGGCGTCCAACGCAGGCAGCCGGGGGGACGTGGCGTTCGCCGGTGATAGGGTTGAAGACGGCGACGAGGAGGGGGACGGTGTCGTCTCGTATCCGCTCGAGGTTGAAGGTCGGGGGCACGAGCTGCACGAGGACGAACCCGCGGCGCGCCGCCAGGGGCTCGGCGTAGTTGAAGGCGCCGCCGTCGTCGGCGATGAAGGAGGTGAGGGGGATATCCGTGGGGCCGAGCGGCGACCACGGGCTCGGCCGGAAGGTGGGCGGCGAGACGGAGGTGCGCTGCTCGTTCCGCATCCTGAGCATCCTGTCGCAGTGCACCAACCTCGTCGGCCGGAAGAAGAAGCCGAGGAGGCGCGCGCGGTGGCCCTGGTGGCCTGAGCAGAGCCCGATGAGGAAGGCCGGGTCGGTGAAGAGGCGCAGCCACCGACGGCTTGTCACGGCGAACAGGAAGAGGTCCTTGAGGCTGCCGACGCGGCGGAAGATCTCGTGGAGGAGCTCCACCGGTAAAGCCGCCATGCCGCCGCCGCCGTCGCTGCACGTCGTCCCTGCTCTCTTGGTGGTGACGGCCGCCGCCATGATCATATCGATCGTTCCGGGACGAAGCCCTTGCTGATGACCTGCTGAGGGACGACGGAGGCCAACTTGCATCTAGGGTACGTTTTGGGCGCCTGCTGTCTGCATATATATATTTTTCCCTAAAAAAAAAACTCGAGGAACAAACCGTACCCCGCCTATCATCAAGAAGATCGTGATCGGACTCCGACTCCTAATCACGTGTTTGACTGAATCCGACAAGATTTCGCGGCAGGTGGACATATCCCGAACCAGCTGCTTTATATATATATATAGGGCAGCGCTAAATGGTACCTTAGATAACTATTTGGTACCCGACCCCCTCCCCGACGCACGCCCGCACACGGATCAGCACTCCTCTCCCGTCTGGTTTTTCTCGTCCCACTCGACCCCGCGTGTGGTTTTTCTTTCCTCACCCGCGCACGACCGTGGCTCCCTGGGCCTTGCGCGTCCGTTTTTCCCCCACGCACAGCCTCACGGTTGTCATGCAGGTTTTTGTTCACGGACGTAGCGCACAAGTTTTTTTATTGACGGAATCGTAGCTACTTAGTTGCTTTTTTTTGGGAGACGGTGGAGGTCCTTTTGGTCAATTGACGTCCACGGATGGATAGGAGAATGCATAAATTTTGATGCTTTGATGCACATGGATAAAATTGGCCGTGTGCTCACGGATGTGATTCTTTGCTCTTTGAGGCAAAAAACAAAATTTGAAGGACTAAATAAATAATTTAGACTTTTTATTGTTTGGTTTGAATTTACAAAGACTAGCAAAATTACAAACACATCATCTAATTAAAAGAGCTAACAATGGCAATAAAACAAAAAATGACTAGCATCGAGGAAATCTTAACAAAGTATACATGAAAGAATTTACATAGCTTGAAACAAGAATAATCAGGCCAGTGATTGATTGGCATACAAGTGACTGAGTGTACCATAGCCACCGTCACGCATGAGCATATGATTTCTTTGTGATCATCATAACACCATCAGGACTAGGATGGACCAAATTACAGGCGATTTTTCGACAATTCCTATTTTAACCTTTACCACCATCTGAGGTTGTTTGGATGTCTTCCATGCAAACAAATCCCAAGCTTTGGTTGTTCTGACCAATTTTCTATAGATCAGCCATCGGTCCATGTTCAGAGCAACACATAGTTACTAGCTATCGATTTTTCAGAATAACCGATGTTAAAAAAATTGTGAGCATGCCATGCAATGCAAGAGTATATGTTAAAAAAATTTCAGGATCACTTATTTAATTAATTCTTATATCCCCTGGCGTATGTCAGCTTAAAATGATAACTAGAGCAAGAAGCCAAGATACATGTGATTGAAATGCTGCAATCTGAATGCAACTGGTCAAAACTCAAATGCCAGTAGAAGCTAGCACAACCCAATGTAATGCAATCTAGAAACAGAATTCCACAGTAGGCAAGATCAATGGAAGCATGGGTAAAAAAAATCATTGAATGTAAATTGGATGAATGAAAGCAGAAGCACCTAACAGTAATTTTGAAAAAAAAAGATTGCCCACTTAAACATGGACATGGACAACACAAGAAATCTACATGAAACTAGGCCACTAAAAATTGCAAAGTTCGTAATCTACTATACTCATGAGCAATTGGTTGGATCAATTAATCTCATCATAGGGCTCTTCATTATTACTCATGGAGTAATAATCTTTGCCTGGTTTCCTACATGGTTAGAAGAACGTCAGATTCAACATGGTTTTCTCAGGTTGCATTCGGATATCTTCAAACTTGCAGCTGCAGCGTAGGTGGTGGAACACCAGTAAAGCACCTGCAGCAATTAAATTTTATAGATGGAGAAGCCACCGTGGAATTGTCAATTTCATTAAATCCCAAAAAGTTAACCTTATCAATTGATAACTGAGCCATAAACCGTAATCAGAAAAAAAAAACATTGGAAAAAGAAGACAAAGTGGGGAGATGCCAGATAGGGGGGCGCTCCAGGAGCGGGATCTCAACTCGAACAATATACAGAAGATTTGAACCAATGTTTAGTACAACTTATCTTCAAGTAACTCCACGGCAAATGAGATGCTCTACCTTGGCACTGATTCAGCAATGGAAAAGACACAAATAGATGTTCTTCATCAACCATGGCGGTGTCAAGTGCCGGTGTAAGAGGTGATGCCTACTATGCATGTTGGGGAGCACATTAGGCTCAATCAGATCGAATTAGGACTGCAGGCCAGTTGGACAGGTGCTTTAGAAAATCGAGATCGAAAATCAAACAAATCAATCACAAAATCAACCACTATTTGAAAATGCAATTACTGATCTCTGCACTAACGGAGCAGGAGGCCACCAATCCTATTCGATCCAGTGATATGAAACATGTTGCCCACCTAATAGAAACACGCAGCAGCTTGCTCGATGCCGTCGCCTGATGGTCGTGCATGGCCGGATGGCCACGGATGGGGGAGATGATAGTTGGGACTTGGGAGGGGTAGAGTCAGATTAGTCTCCAGCAGCAGGGGCGTCGCCGGCAGAAATTTCTACCGGAGGGGAAAATTGAACAAATCATTGGGATGAGACGGATATGTAATACAGAAGATAAGACGGTATTACCTTGGCCATCTGGAAGACGTCGCAGCGTCACTCCAGGACGGCGTGAGGTAGGTACGTCGAGGATGCGGCGCGGAGGGCCGTCTGGAGCTCGCCGGGGTGGTACGGAACGGAACACGCGTCAACAGGAATCGCGGGAGGCGCGGGGTTTCGGCGGGGTAGCAGGCGGAGGTACCTTTGAAACGGCGCCGGTCGCGGAGGTCTGCAGGGTGCAGCTCGCCGGGGCGGCACGGGAGCCGGTGGCGGAGGGCCTCGCCGGGGCGGCGTGAGGGGAAACACAGCAGCCCGGTTCGGACGTCTGGAGCTCGCCGGGGCAGCACGGGAGCCGGTGGCGCAGAGCTTCGCTGGGGCGGCGCGAGGGGAAGAACAGCCTGGCTCAGACGTCCGGAGCTCTCCGGGGCGCCAGGGGAAGGGAAATCGGCGCGTCGCCCACTCGCCCAGCAGGTCGCCGTCGGGAGGCCGTGAAAATTGGAAACTGAAACGGCCAGCCCTGCAGCCCATGATCTATTCAGAGCTGGGAAAACAGTACAGCAAAAAAGAACCGCACCCGCACGGAAGAGAACTGCCGCAGAAAAAAACCAGATGGACATTGGGCTAAGGAAAAAAAAACCGGACGGGGGAGGCGCCTGGGGGCCAAAGGAGGGGCTCGGGTACGCAATATTATTTGGTACCCAAAGTAAAATATAGTGTTAATATATATATATATATATATATATATATATATATGTTCGTTTTCGTGCCGATTCACATTAACACGATACGGTTGTACACGCCGGCGACGCAACCCTAATCTCGGTGGCGGATCCGGCGAATTCAACTGCATCCCTCTTTGCAGAATAAGGATCGAGTAGAATTGTCGCCCATGTCGTTGCCGGCCAGCTCCCCAGACGTACCTTCCTATCTCGAGAAACGTCGGGATGCTGACGGTGTCTACTACATCGACACAAGGTTGGAGACTTGGGATGATCCTACTACTAGGGTATCGGACTTAACTATCAAGGAACTTCGTGCGGCTTGGATTAAGGCTGCCAAGGAAGGGTTAGACCTTATTAGGGCTAGGTCAACTAGGCCTACCGAGGAGCAGATTAGGCTGAGAGACGAGCAGGATCGCAAGATCTTGATGATGGCACTGGAAATCTATGCCAAGCAAAACAACATGCAGACTGCTGATCTTCAATTTGTGCAGGTGAAAGAAAGAAACCTTATTGATGAATACGGGAAAGGATATCTGCATTTCAACTTTTTAGTCAGAGGACTCGATGGTAAAGATACAATGTTTTTTTGCTGAAGTGCGTTATAATCCCAGAGATGAAAAGGATGTTTATCTCTGCACGCCTTTGGGAGAGTCTGACACCAAGCCATTGGAAAAACTGGACGCAGCAAACTGTTGTAAAGGATGTATATATCTGGCAAAAAATCTCATACATCCCACTTGTGGTGGCTTCTTAGCTGGACATAAGTTTATTGCTTGGCCGAAGTGGGACGGCGACGATGAAGAATGTGACGAGGAAAGTTTATGAGGAGTATTTAGTTCTGTGAGGAGAGGTATCAATTTACGTGCATGCAAAGAAGAATGCAGCGTAGTTAGTGACATGAATATCTGGAAGACGACATACTTTGTGACGCTGTTTATGTAATCTAATATAGTAGAAAGTTTGTGTACAAATTAATAATCTACCTAGCAAAAGTATGTACAAAAATATATTACTAGAAATACAATTGAAAAAAGTATTTTCCATCCCTTAATTACAGAAAAATGTGCTTTTTATTCCTTATATTTTATTTTGCTGCAAATTAACCCCTTATATAACCAAATAAATTAGTACAACAATCCTCCCACCTCTCCTTGATATGGACAGTGTTTGTTTACATATTGAAACATAAGGATGAAACTTATGCTTCCGTAATATTTGACAGATGGAAAAATACATTTCTTTACGAGGCAATAGAGTCAAAACTCGCCTTGATATGTTTCATATTAGAAGATCAACAAAATAACGACAATTACCCCTCCCGCCTCGCCTTGATATTGATAGTGTTTGTGTTTATACATTGAACTCATTCATGCATGTTCTGAGCTAAGAGTTAGATCATTGGAGGATGATTAATGTAGTCTAACCACGGTGAGATGGAACTAAAACTTGTAACCCAATATGAGGATGATTAATACACACGTACATTTAATTAGGTAAGGGATTGAGTCGCACCAGTTCAAACATAAGGATGAAACTTACACTCGTAATATTCAAACGATGGAAAAATACATTTCTTTTATACAATTTTTTTTATTGAGACAATAGAGTCAAAACTTGTTAAATCATGCATATCCAGGATCGGACGCCTGGAGTGGTCTAGAACAATCTCTTGCAGCCTGGGCGCCGCAATTCTAAGCACCTCGTCTCTGCCGCCCCCATTTTCTCTGAAGCAATACTTGAGCTTGGGTGCGGTCACGTCCAGTACCCGCAGGTCCTCTGCGGAGTAAAGGCTAAGCACTTGGAGCGTCTCGGAGCGAAAGCCTAGCAGGGGCAATCCTTTGGGTGTGTAGATCTCAAGTTTACGCAGGCGAGGACAGCAGGACGACACGAACTCGCCCAAGGTACGCCCGACGCCGAAGAAAGTCGCCATCCAGAGCCTGAGCTCTGTAAGCGCCTCGTACATACTTGGCCCCCGCAGCCACCGGGAGCTGGAACCTGTTGCGGCGTGACAGGTACAGCGTGATGGACATCATCTTCCCACTGTCGGGCAACACGACGGCGGGCTGGTCGTCGTCGACGACCTCGCCGGAGCGTGACCATTCATACGGTGACGGGAGCTGAAGGTAGAAAGATTTGGCGACGTGTTGCGTGGCGTAGCGGAGCCACTCGTTGGCCGACTCCGGCGAGGCCCGGGTGCTGTACCGGACGACATGATGATATCATTCAAGAGATGCCATGCCGGCCTCGCCTCGCCGAGCAAACACCCAGTCAACGAAACCCACGAAGTGGCCGGGCACGGCGCCGCGGCGCTTCAATTTGGAGTCCAGGCGGTCGAGGTGCTGTGCGCTTCAATTAGCCATTCTGATATGGAGTACTATTTATTTTTCTTGCGAGTAAATTGTTTTTAGCGCCTGCGCAACTATAGATGTAAAAAAGCCTGCAGCCCGGTGGCCCGTCCAGAAGCCCGGATTTTTTGCCCGGCCCAAGCCCAGCCCGGCCCGTTACCTGGTGCCGGGCTTGGGCCGCCACCTCGGCCTGTAGGCCAGCCCGGCCCGGCCCGCTAGAAGGAGAACGGGCCGGTCAGGGCCCGGTGTCTCCTCCATACGGGGCTCCTACCCATCTTCAACATTTTAATTGTGCTAACTCAATAACATGAATATGTTCAACATTTGAGACACAAAATGTTGAATCTGCACATATAAGATGTTGAAATAGAAATTAATAAATGTTGAAACTATAAATTTAGAATGTTGAACACTAAAACTTTGGTTTTTTTCTATTTGTGGGCTATGGGCCAGCCCGACCCTTTATTTGTGGCCGGGCTTTCCGGGCTGGCCCGGCCCAAAAACGACCCACAGGCCCGGGCTTGGGCCGTCACCTGAGCCCACAGGCCGGCCCGGTGGGAGGTAGGGTCCGGCCTGGCCCGTCTATTTGTACATCTATACCCACAACTTACTTTGTATTGCAGATCATAAATGGGGAAATCAAATCAATTTGGATTTCTTTTTTTTACAAGGAACATTACTTTTTTACCCTCATCGTCCACATGGCAAATCAAATCAATTTGGGTTTCTTTTGTTCTTTATAATCTTCTTCGATGAACGGTATGGTATATTAACTTCATGAAGAAACATCACAGTTTTCCTTGTGGGTCATCTCTTGAGCAACAGCATTCTTCAAAATCAAAACCGGGGCGACCATTGCTCTTGGAGGTTGATATCCTGAACCTACTCTATGTGTTCGCGCCACTGCAGTGTTCATGCCCCCGTTACAGGGAGTGAAGAGGGGACCAATCATAGCATTCGCCCTCAGGGTCAGAGAGTATCATGTCACGCATGTCCCTGTACGCCTGCGGCAGATACTGGAGCTTGTCGCGCCGGCACACCGGGCACGTCGACGCCTTCTCGAACCACCTACCGATGCACCCGCCGTGGAAGCCACATGCGCGCACCCCGGCAGCCACGTCGTCTCCTCCTCCACTCCCGGCGCCACCTCCTCCAAGCAGATGGCGCACGGCGGCGCGTCCTCAACCCCGACCATGTCGCCGCCGCCGCTGGCCTCGACGGAGCACGCCTGCAGCAGCTCCTCCGGCTCGTAGTAGACAAAGTCGATCTGGATGCGGAAGGAGACCTCGCACCGGCAGTCGAGGTGGCAGCCATCATACAGGGCGGCGGCGAGCTCGGCGACCTGCGCCTCGACGCCCAGGGGCACGGCGTCGTCCCAATCAGTACCCCGTGGGTATCTGGCAGAACACCTGTTCCTTGAGGAGCTCTTGCTTCGTCATCTGGACCATGAGGCGGCGGCACTTCTCGCCGCACTGGAGGAAGTCGACGGCGGCGCACTCGAGGTAGTCGACGGCTGGCAAGAGCCTCCAGGCCTTTCTGCTCAGAGCCTCCAGGCCGCGCGCTCCGGCCTCCGATCCCGAACCACTTGTGGGTCTCCGTCACCTCCAGGTGGAGGACCAGCTCGCTCCCATTGCCGATCTCGACCGCGAGCTCCGTCGTGTCGGCCGTGATTTTGTAGTCGCTTGACCTGGGCGCCGCCGCATCCATTGTTAGCTCCTCCTTGAGCTGAACTGTTTGTACGAGATGCGGCATCACGGCCATATATATCACCAATCAACAAGATCGTGATCGGACTCTGATTCCGAATCGAAACGAATCCGACAAGATTTCGTGGCAGGTGGACATCCGGAACCAGCTTACGTTCCGTGCCGCTGCGATGGATCGGCATGGATGATGGACGGTACGAACCAGCTTACGCAGCTGTTGCAGCTTTTACACAGCACTGGTAGGCCTGAAGAAAAGTGTGCTCCATCATTGACATGCATGGTACTTGTCACGCAAACGACATTTGCAGCGGCAGCAAGTTAAACTTTTGTCCTGTATGTCTACAAAATACAGAGCTTGTACAAACTCGTAGCGATCTCAATAAAAGTCGGCATAGTCTCATGCCTTTTGTTCCAGAAAAAAAAAAGTTCTCGGCACTGAAGTTTTCCTCTTCAGATGCCTTGCGACCGGATTTGTAGAGATCAGATGAATGATCATGTCTTCATCATGCTCGTTGTTCTGGTATCCGACCCGATTTGACGCGGCGGGCATGCTGCCCAATGAATAAAAAAATATTACGAGCTACTTTCTCTATCCAAAAAAGAGTGACATTTTGGGTGTCCGTAGGTTTAACTAGATTTGTAGAAAATACATACTACCTCCGTTTTTAAATATATGACACCATTGACTTTTTTCTTCAACTTTGACCAATAATATTTTATTAGTTACTTTGTTAAATAGCATAAAATGGGTACCACTACATCTATTATTGATAATACTTTGGATTTAACTAGTAGACTTATCTAATTGCATAAATATCTTTAGAAAAGACGAATAGTCAAACGAAGAAAAAAAGTCAATGGTGTCGTATATTAAAAAACGGAGGTAGTAAAATATTTAAATTCTTAAATAATTTTTATATAAAACTAGATCTAAATATCTATCTAATGATATTTATATTATATCATAATTTTTAATATATATTTTTATATAATTGACCGAAGAGTTTTCTCGGGAAGTGAGAAAGACACTTATTTTGGGACGGAGGGAGTAGCTAAGAGCTAGCAAAGAGCCAACCTAGTGTACTGTTTTGGTACTGTTTTGACACTGTTCAACCATTAAACGATTTACGAGCTACCTTATAGCCCCTTGTTGGAAGAGGCCTGGCTAGAGAATAAAGGCTCTTCTTCGAGAAGTCTGTCATGCAATCTGTGTGAGCTCTTTCGTGCTGTCAAAAGTCACGAGCTGCAAAGGCGTGCTGCCTCATTTAGGTAGCTTTACGCCTGTACGGTAGTGAGAAAAATGATTATATAGCTGTAATAGAATAAAAACAAGCCATTGCAACAACCTTAAATCTTATACCATCACAATATCTTACAAAAAAAAAAGAATTTTACTTTTATATTCTGCCTGGTTAGATACAACTATACACATTGTTAATTCAGAGGCAAACCTTGAAATGAGCTATCCAAGTCAATGTTGAGCATAGTATTTTTGTTTTCCCCAATACTTCATGCTTACAATGTTGCTGGAAGCATGGAATCATACCAATTTGAGTTATGAAGACATGGGACTGTATATATAATAGTACTTGACAACTGCTACCATTTTGAATTATGAAGACATGGGACTATATATATAATAGTACTTGACATATGCTACCTTTTTATTTATTGAGTTCATCTTAGCTAGCTCGTAAAAACGTGTGTTGGTTGCTGCAACCATCAAGGGAAGTGTTCATATGTCATTCGGTTATCATGTGACTGCACTCTAGAATCATGAGTTTAACCGTTTGTTTACTCTCCTTGCCGGCGACATGTGCACAAGAGGTGAAGAAGGACTTCAATTGGCACTATGAGTCTAATCACTCATCAATATTATTTGCACTCCTCCACAATGCTCAGAACATAATTAGTGATATTTTCCACATTACAATGAGGGTAGATAGGTGAACCAAATGACTCTGACATGGGTGCCACAAAATTAATCACACTAATCTATTCGACGAAATTAAGTAGCCGACACATGCGAAAGTCTAGTTGAGAAAAAGAAGAAAAAGCAGAAACACTATTGGTGTAGGAAAAGCGAGCTCCATATTTCAAATGCACCCCTGAGTTTTTCCAGTCTAGATAGGTGAACCAAATGACTCCGACATGGGTGCCACCAGCATGGCAGACTGGCGTGGCTTGCTGGTTCGCTAGCGGTAGCTTCCCCAATGACACAACTGTCATTCGTCTCCGAAGCAACCAAGACTCAGTTAGGACGACAGCGGCATCAGCGAATTGGTTGACCGCTTGCTGATTTACCTAAGAATAATGTAGTACACTTAATGCGCAAAATGACATTTTGGTTTCCTCTCATGCTTCAAGTTTACATAAAAGTCTCCTGAGCTCATACAGGAACTGTTCCTAAGGCTGCGCCTATGTATATATAATGGTATGCTAATTGGTAGCTATCTACTTTGCCGAGTTCAGGCTAGCTAGCTAGTAAAAGCATGCATCCGGTGCTGCAAGTCATGCATAGGAGTGCTCGAATATCATTCAGTTATCATGCATGTGAATGCACTTCGGAATCATAGGCTAAGATAGTTGGTGAACAGAACATACCCTGTGATATTTCTCCTAGTCATTCGTGGAATAGATTTAACTAATCCCAACGATCACAAAGAGTTTTGTGTTTCTGCCGCTGCTTAAGTATCTCGGACGTGACGGTTGCGGGATTGGCCAGTTTGGTGGTTTCTCTCTGTCAGCTCTGTGGGCTACAGACACAGCAAAGAGTGTGTGAGTGGTGGGATCAAACTGGCCGGCCGGCCGGCCGGCGGCATCCCACGCGGCCTGCGTGATCGAGTGCGCTTGGATATAATCTACACGAGACGTAGTCTTCCATGCGTATGCAATACCATCCATGGAAGACAAACGACGAAACAGAAGCATCTACACATCCTGTGGAGGAGAATCCAACGCAGTGGGATTGGGATTGCCTCATCATGCATACTCCATGACCGCCCGTCCACCAATGCAATATATACTCGTCGGAGCTGCCACTCCCATGGGAAACGATCCCACCCATATATAGATCCTCTTGGTGGCTCGATCATCGTCTACTAGCTAACAGTGTGACATGGCGGCGAGCGGCCGGAGCAGGGAGGAGCGGTGGAGCCTCGCCGGCAAGACGGCGCTCGTCACCGGAGGAAGCAAGGGGATCGGGTAGGCGAACGCGCCCGCCCTTGCAATGCAATTTGTATTTCTGATGCCGATGCTTCGGTGTTTGATTGATTGATTTGTGGATTATTCCTCCGACACGCCGGCGGCGCATGCAGGCGAGCGATCGTGGAGGAGCTCGCCGGGTTGGGGGTGCGCGTGCACACCTGCGCCCGCGGCGACGGCGAACTACAGGAGTGCCTTCGCCGGTGGGGCGCCGACGACCGCCTAGCGCGCGTCACGGGATCCACCTGCGACGTGGCCGTGCGCGCCGACCGCGAGCGCCTCTTCGCCGCGGCGGCGGAGGAGCTCGGCGGCCGTCTCGACATCCTCGTGAACAACGCCGGGCAGACCATGTTCCGCGCCGCCACGGAGACGACGCCCGAGGACTACGCGCGCCTCATGGCCACCAACCTCGAGTCCTCCTTCCACCTCTCCCAGCTCGCGCACCCTCTCCTCGCCGCCGGCGGCGGAACTGGCGGCGGCGCCGTCGTGAACGTCTCCTCCATCGGCGGCCAAGTCTCGTACCCGTTGCTGTCGGTGTACTCGGCGACCAAGGGCGCCATGAACCAGCTCACACGGAGCCTCGCCGTGGAGTGGGCCAAAGACAACGTGCGCGTCAACTGCGTGGCGCCGGGGGGAGTCCGCACCGACATCGCCAGCAGCAGTGGGCTGAAGCTTGACCCGGAGGTGGCGAGGAAGCTCGGGGAGGCGGAGATGGCGCGCGTCCCCATGCGGCGCATCGGCGAGCCCGAGGAGATCGCGCCGCTCGTCGCCTTCCTCTGCATGCCGGCCGCGTCCTACATCACTGGACAGGTCATCTGCGCTGACGGCGGCCGCACCATTGCCGCCTAGAGCCTTTGCTAGCTTGCTGCGCCGACGGCAATCGAATTAGCTAGCTTAAAATCTTAATAATTCTGCTTGCTCGTGTATCTTCGTTTTCTCCCAGATTAAAAAAAACCATTGCTTTGGCAATCGAATTAACGTCGTTTCGGATTCAGTCAAACCATTTCGATTCGGAATCGATCACGATCTTGTCCATCCATCCATGATATATGGCTGCATCTCATCCAGGCAGCACGGCAGATGAAGCTAGGAGCAATGGACGACGCGGCGTCGCCCAGGCCAAGCGGCCACAACATCTCGACCGAGACGACGAGGCTCGACATGTGGCCCGTGAGCGGCGAGCAGAGCTCGCTGGTGCTGCACCTGGCAGTGACAGAGACACATAAGTGGTTGGGAATAGGAGGCCGGTCCGCGCGGCTCCGGCGTTCCCGCCGCCTGGGCAGAACCGCCCGGATGCAGCTCTCGGCCGGCCTCCAGACCGCCGGCGACGAGCTCCGGCGCCTCATGGTCCGGGCCACGACGCAGGAGCTCCGCATGACCGAGGTGTTCCGCGGCCTGCCCTCCGTGGACTGGGAGGACGCCGTGCCCTGGGGCGTCGAGGCGCGCGTCGCGGAGCTCGCCGCCGCAGCCCTTCCGGCCGGCTGCCTCGCCTTCAGTTGCGAGGCCTCCTTCTCCGTCCGCGTCGAGATCGTCTACGACGAGGCGGACGAGCTTCTACGGGCGTGCGTCGCGGTCGGCGCCGGGATTGGGGAGAGCACAGGCGGCGACGCGCCGCCATCATGCGCCATCTGCTTCGAGGAGATGGCGGCGGCGACGCGCCGCCATCATGCGCCATCTGCTTCGAGGAGATGGCGGCGCCGCCGCGTGCCATCTGCTTCGAGGAGATGGCGCCGGGCGCAGCGGAGAAGACGAAGACGAAGACGACGTGGCTGCCGGGGTGCGCGCACGGCTTCCATGGCGGGTGCATAGGCAGGTGGTTCGAGAAGGCGTCGACGTGCCCGGTGTGCCGCCGCGACAAGCTCCAGTATCTGCCGCCGGCGTACAGGGCCGTGCGTGACAGGATACTCTCTGACACTGAGGGCGAATGCTGACAGGTCCTCTCACTCCATCGATCACCTGACACGACTGACCGGGCAGTGTCAAATTCAGGCCCAGCGAACTGAACTGCAATTCGAATCACTCAAATCTCAAGAACAAGTGAAATCATCACCATGCCTGTACAAGGCTATACTGCATGATCCTAATGGCTAGAGCTTCCAGTAGAGGGCCGGCCGGTGCGGTGGAGGACGCCGGAGACGAGAGCCCAGAGGAGGATCTGCGCCAAGAGGACGGACGTAGAGGGGGAGGCAGGGACGATGTAGCTGCCGGGTTGCGCCCACAGCAGGTGCACAAGGCGTCGACGTGCCCGATGTGCCAGCGCAGCTTCAGTACCTGCCACCAGAGGTACTGGACTGTGCATGACATGATGCACAAGGGCCGTGAGGACTCAGGAGTCAGATGTTCAGGCTAATTGGCTAAAAGTTAATAGACCATATATAAGAAAAAATCCACATGATTACAAGTTTGCGCTTATTGAGGTTTGTCGTTAGACGGCTAACAAGATCGTCACCTGTGATTTCAGACTAAAATAAAAGGAAAGGAAACAAAGTTTTTTGGTTCATGATGCTTGCATTCGCAATAGCCAACACATACGGTTCTCTTTTTTTTTTTATCAAATAATGTTGCTATGATCACTGGATCCCGAACGTATCCAAGTTTGTGTGGCTTCCTTTTAACTAAAAGCAGGCCATAAATCATGTTGATCCTAATGAAGATCATGCTTCACCGACTATTTACTAGTCGCATATCATAATTCAAGAAGCGGTCAAAATCACCAAGTAGAGTAATAGTTTCACATTTGTACATCAAGTGGCCGTGTTATCCATCAGCCTTGGAGCTCTCCTTGATGGTATCCGCATTCTAACTTACTATATAGAAACATCAGGCAGATCGGATACTGCATACATCCCTGTTTAATAAAGAGCAACAGTTGCCAAGCTTAAGTTTACTGCTTCAGTTTGTTGATTTCTTCAAAAAATACCGGAGAAGCGGAGAATGGCATTGCAGAGAACGAAATGATTGCCTGTCAGAAGTATCAAACAGGACCCCAAAAAGAACACTCCTCGCTTTGCACCCGTTAAGCACAAAAACAAGTGATGTGTACGCTCATCGAGATAGCCCACACAGGGCAGAAGACAGAAGTACAAAAAAAATTTAAGCGTTTGATTACAGTTTTGACTCCAGCCAGCGCCAACTCCCCTTCTATTCTGATCTCTTACCATATAAATATGTTTCAATTAGACAGGGTTTCACCAAAACTGCAAACAAACTGCTAGTAAAACTTTCAGCTGAACTATGCAGCTTTGAAGGCCTCAGTGTGCAAGAATACCTTGTTATGGTAAATGTTCGGTTCAGATGAATTCAGTTTGGCAGAGAAAGCTTTGGGGAAAATTTCACTACAAAATCCTCAATTATTGGTGCCATCTGTAGGAACATACAGCCTTGGGATGAGATTATAACCCAAAAACTTCTTGGGAAGGTAAGGTAGCAATAAAGAGGAACCTTCACGTGCATCCTAACAGTCTCTGCGATCCAGATCTTCTTTAAACTTATGCAGCACAGGCCACAGGATCTGATCCTTCGGCAGCTTCAAGTCTGCCAAGCACAAAACATTGGTCACATGCTGATTATATACATAAGGATGCAATGAATATTTCTGAATGAGTTACTCAACTCATGGGCAAATTTGATAACCAAAAACCAAATAAAATCCCTGTTTCGGTAAAAAAAACACTTGGTGCTGAAATAAAAGATAATTTGTATGTAAAGGATAAACATCATTTCAGATGGCGGATATGCTGATGCCAACATGCACCATAGCAAAAGTTTAACAAGAAAAATCACCATGCTACCCACCACAACTACACACCATGCAAAAAAAAAAGGGAGATGGACATCAGACAAATATATTGTACCTCTCAATTCCTTCACCAACTTGCATTCTGATAAAATTACCAATTGTTACTTTAGAACCAGCCTCTTTTGATAAATCATTCAGAACGGTCTGAAGAGAGAGACCACAAACTAAAGTTATTAGAAACAATCAATTCAGAGCAGTACATCATCAAATAGGAAAATGCTTTATTACCTTAACATTTGTGCTATCATTGAGTATATATTTTTGTTCCATGAGCACAACCTCTTCAAAGTACTTCCTTAATCGACCTTCCACCATTTTATCCATAGCCATTTGGGATTTCCCTGAACTTTCAGCCTGCCATGTTACAAGACGTCGTGTCATTTAATTTCTAATGTAACCTGGCATGAAGGTGTATTCAGTATGTGTATAGAAGAACAATTACAGAAAGATATTCTCATTAAACTCATGGGAAAGAAACAGGTCCAACTCTATCTAAAATTCGCTCACATTGTGTTTTCAGATATTAAACCCATTAGGATAATGCAGTGTGCCGTCATAATCTCATATCTGAAATCTGAGTCTTGCTCACAGTAGGAAAATACCCTGTATTAAAAATTTACTAGCATTATAGCAAGTCCACATGTAACAATTCCCTTTCAACCCTACGAGCTTAAGCCATTCCATGTATTTTCTTCTAATTATTATTCGCTACCTCATGTTTCTTTATCAACGAACTATTCTCTCATGATTTTACTTCTCTCCTAAGGCTGATCCAAATATCTATGTTTCTTTTAATCTAATGAACTACGGAGGTGCATTCATTTGCTTCTTACGCTTCTTTTTTCTATGTCTGTGCCACATCCACTCTTAATCATTTTTTATTCCTGTTAAGGTTTAAGCAACACTAATCATATTTTGTGGTGCACAACCATCATAAAATTAGGCAAACAACATGAAGGACATGGTGCTAAGGAAGAATCGTGCCACAGTTTTGGTAGGGAACTTACACTACCTAGAAAAGTAAAATTCTCCTAATTAATGTGGAAAAGTTCTAGCCAAACATGCTGCAGAAGAATTATGGTATTTATCAAAATAAGGTACCTGAGTTCGAAGTATTTCGCGTTCATTTTCTAGAGCTGCAGCAGAAACCAGTTCTTTCGCTAAGAATAATGGCTTTGTTGCAACAATATGCATTGCAATAGATGCCCCAACTGTCTTGAGAGCATCAAGGAGAGCACTGCTATCTTCTGCTTCTAGTGTGACCAATCCAGCAATACGACCCAAACCTGAAAAAGCCAAAAAGAATACTCAGTTAAGTACTCAATGCACCATCCATATTAAAAAATGAAAGTAAAGGGTCTTCTTATGTTAAGGAATAATGCTAACAATAATTTATTAATAACAGAGTCAGTTCAGCAGAGCAAACAGCAACTAGGAGTAATAACATGCTAAATCTTACTGTTGTATTATCATGAGTAAACAAGCAACTGGTTTCCCCTATTAGGTGAAATGCCACTTCTCTTTCCTTTGGTTCCATTTTGGAAATAAAAATAGTGCAGCACTACTGAAGCATTCAAGGGCGTATTTGTGTTGGAATTGTAATCTGACAAGAGTGTGAATCCATGTCCCATGGTGATATTATTACCAACAGTTCTACAGCAGCAAACTAAGAGCTTCCATACTTCCAACAATAAGCAGGAAAAATCTATATTCATCACTAAGAAATAAAAAGAATAATCTAAATCATGAAAAATACAGGAACATATACTGTGATGTCTAGTTGTCTTCAAAATTTTAGATCGGTGAGTGCAATTAGAAAAATCAAGGGGCATAAAGGAAAACATATCAGAACAATGAACATAAAATTGATAGAGCTGAGATTCTATTATCCACACACCTGGCTGAGGACAGGTATGCAAATAAGATGAAACGACACCATGACCAGTTGTTGATAACATGAAGCCTCTTCGAAGTTTTACATTCTCCCCAACCATAGCAGCAACTTCTGTAACAGCATTTTGGACAGTAGTTTCCCCACTGAGCTTGGGATGATCTAGATTGATAGACATGTTCTGCAAGGTTGGAGAAATTATTAGTTTCTTAGATATGACCAAAACTAAAAAAAACAATGCATTAGCTCACACTTGGAACAATAATTGAACTTGTGATTCTCGACATATTCGTTTATGCATAACAATGGACATTAGTTCATATAAACATTACATTAGCTAAAAATAAAAGCACTGTATAAAAGCAAAAAAAATATAAAAAAAGGAATCAACTAAAACCCCTAGAAACACTCCCCCCCCCCCCCTCAGTTCACAAGCTTACATACTTCGAACTCAACACAAATATCTGTACAGCTACATCTAGAATTCTGATCACCAAAACTCCACTGTAACAACCTCCCACAATCTATACTTAGAACAAACAATCAGCATAAATAAATTATATTATGGCAATACTTGCCAGTGTTTTAAACGCTTTCATGTATAACATGATCTCTCAAGATACGATATGTTGTTAGATGCAACCAATTGCAATATTGAATTTATGATGGCAACTATTTTCAATGGCCCCTCTACAATTTATGCTAGAATTGTATATCAAACACAACATATCCAACCAATCATCTGTGCCAGAAGTTACATACACCTGGTGGAAATATTCCTTCTCCTTTTATCTAGTGATTACAAAATTATGGTCCAAAGTAGCTTTAGTGCCTCTATCAACAGTCATCAAACTGGCTCCATAAGAATGGAGAGTCTTAAGTCCCTAATAGGTTTCTGGACAGAAGTTCAATTGAAAGCCATGATTAAATGGAATCTAACTCTTTTCAAGAGTTAAGGTGATGATGAGCCCAAATCACAACTAATATGAGTAGGCGGACCATTTTGTCAACGGCACACTATTATTGTATTCAAGATCAAGCATTTTGTGGACGGTTTGAACATAGGAACCAGACTGCCATGGTCAGGCTACAGTATCATGAGAAGCTATCAACATAAGTGTGCGTGCTTAACTCAGTTACAGCAGGGACAGCCCCATCTGTGACATCTCCAGCTGGTTAGGATGTCTAATTAGTTATTGGAGCTATCCAAACAAGGTGTTCTTCAATAGTTTTAGGATAAATTCAGTTATTAGAAGCCAGCCATATTAAAAGCGCTAAGCGCTCATCAAAATAGAACGAGGATGGGCCCCTCCCTCCCCTTCTCTAATGCTTCAACACAGAGATTCAGGAGCATATCCATCAGATCAACATGACCATAATCTTTGCCACCAAAACTGAGGCCATAACACAGACCAAGATGAAAGATATCTGTACGCCCACGAATATAGATGGCCCATCAAGTAGCATATGGATAATGACTTACCTCCAAATATTCTGGACCAAAAGGCAAAAACAATTCACCAGGACCTTGAGCAGACAAAGCCATCTTTGCAACTGATGAAGCCTGCATGTGAACAAAATCGGATAACATAATTAAACTAAAGCTGAAGATCATTACACGTGTGCGAGCATGGATGATAAATGGAAGTTAAAATACGGTGTTTGCACCAAAAATTGAGAAACAAAAGTATTAGCAACCTAAAATATAGCGTTGCTATGACAGAAGAACCTAAAATATAGCAAAAAGATTTGTAGCTGATTAACACAATTTATCTACACCTCCCAATATGAGATAGATAACGCTCTTGGCATATCCAGCAAAAACAGTATAAAAACTGCAGTGGCATTAGGAAGCCAAAAAAGATTTCAGGATACATAAGACAATATGTTGCAGTAACCATACACAATTCGATGAGAGAACACAAGCAAAATTGAGGTTTCGAACCAACCAGATACTGGAAAACATCATTTCTTGCTACGAAATCAGTTTCACAGTTAAGCTCAATCACAGCAGCCTTTTTCTCATCTTGTGCAATAGCTAGCAAACCTTCAGCAGCAGTCCGTGAGGACTTTTTGGAAGCAAGAACCACCCCTCTCTTTCGCAGGTCCTTCTGTGCAGCATCTGAAAGAAATTAACCAATTCAAATTATTAGAGATGACAATTAAAGTACACAAATGCAGTTAGAAAGAAGATGCTCACCAATATCCCAGTTGCAGCTGACTAAGGAAGCCTTGATATCTTTGATTGGAGCACTTGTTCTTTCTCGGAGCTGTTTAATGAGGTTCATTTGCTCTGAAGAAGACGCTTGAGAGCTGAATCTCCTATGAAACATATCATTTTGGGGAACATGAGTGCCCAGCACACGAGTTTGGAATGCTGAAGAGTATCCCCTAGCAGATTGTTGTTGAGCTTGAGCACGAAGCAGAAGCCCAAATAGGGGGTTTCCTAGCTCCTTGACCCCAAGCCATCTTCAGAATATACTGCACCATGCCATATACAATAATTTTTCAGTGAACCAAACAATAAGTGAACATTGCAACAGTGCAACGGAGGCATTGAAGTACTATACTAAAGGTCCAGGATTTCGAGCGATCCCAGGGGCCTAGGTTCCTGTAGCGTTTTTTTTTTCTTCCTTTGCTGTGGTTTCCGTCGTCAAAAGAAAAAGAAAAGAAGACTCTAGAGGCTCTGTCTTGACTCCTGAGCTAGGTGTCTGCACAGCAGTGGCCCACAGGGCTTTTTTTTTTGTGTGTGTAATGCCCAGTGCCCACAGGGCTGGTTATGAGTACCCCAATGAGCCTTTTTGTTGTACTGCTCTTTGGCAGGAATAATGATGACATGAGCTTGACCAAACTTTTTTATGCATAAAAAAGACAAAAAATACACGAAGGTACATGTGAAATACACTTAGCTTTGGAACTAATATCAGTCAGATATATGTTTAATTGATTTTATGAGACAAAAAATACATTCAAGCCAATTCCATATTTTTCGGTACTCTATTTTATTATATAATTTGATACATTATAGTCCTCTTTTGAAAACAACATAAAAAATATTACTTCATGCTAACGATTTTCCGTACGGGCGCGCATGGCGCGCCTACCAAACTAGTTTACACTAATTCAGCAGAGTACTAGATAGGGTTGAAAATAGCCAGGGTTAATCCCATTCCATCTCGCCACATTTTCTCAACATTTTACCTGCCCATTTTCATATTTTCCGACAAACTCGGATTTGGTGCAAAATACAGGATGCCAGGTATAAAATCGGCACGAACACAGTTTGACTGTGATTCTGATCGTTTTCTCTTTCCCCGCTGTTCTTTCGTCGGGATATCTCGTTTTTGCTGCTTCCATGTTCTCTCCTGCAGATCCAGCCCATCCCTGACCCCGTGAGAATTTACCCCACAGTGATCCCGGGCTCGCACCCCAATTCAGGGACGCGGCCAGGGCGGACCCAGCATTGGACATCTATGCTACCCCCATACGTCAAGGTAGGGACGTATCCCGTATCGGATACGTATCCGATACCGATACGGCATGCATACACGTTGGATACTTATCAGCGAAGTATCTGGAAAAAGGTAATCGAATATAAGTCTATAATTCGGACACTCTTCTGAGATACGTTCAGCCTCCTTCGATACGTCATTCCAATACGGTCCAACCCACCTAAGCAAAACTGGCAGAACAGAGAATAGGAACAGGACTGGAAATGCCTTGCCGCACGTCAGCGGTTGTTGTTTGGAGGCAGTACTAGCTAATTACACTCCCACAGTTTAATTGCATTATTATTTATTTTATTAAAAATAGTAAAACGTACCCGTGTATCGTGTTCTTTGAGAAATTGTCATATCTGTGTATCCGTATCCTTCCGATACCGATACGCGTATGCTGCATAGTTGGACATGGGTGTACATGTGTACACCCAATAATTTTTGCAAACAATTCGAAGTTAGCATATAACTAGGTAAGATACGAATACATGGAGAAGGTTCTTCATTAGGGTTTAGGGTTCTTCATTTCACACAGAAGGAAGGGAAGAGAAAGTTCGGGGATTACCTCGTGGGTGCTCGGGCACGGTGAAGGCGTCGCGGATCGGCCGCTGCAGTGCTGCTCGCTCAGTCTTCGCCGGCGGAGGGAGAGAGAGAGAGAGAGAGAGAGAGAGAGAGAGATGTGAAAGGGGAAGAATCGGAGAGGTAGGCCCTGTCTGCAGCGGATCTGAGCTGTGCCGGCCACGAGTCCCTTGGGCCGGGCGACGGCGCGACAGCAGGAAAAGAGGAGGGAGGGAGGGACGGACGGCGGCGTCGGCGAGGTGGAAGGGAGGGACGGCGTGCGGTGCGGTGGGGGAGGCGGCGCGTCTCGTCTCGTCGGCGCGAGGGAGGCAACGGGAAAGGAGGTAGGGGGATTTCTCCCGCGCCTGATACAGGATGGCCCGAGCAGAGGCCCAGTTTAATTTTTGACCTATCCATACATTGCTTGTATGGGCCGAGTTTAATTTTTTCTGTAAAACTAGGTAATCGGCCACTTCTTCTTTTTTTTGAGAGAGAAACCAAAAAAAAAAAAGGTAATCGGCCTCTTATGATTTTTGAAACTGTATATTTAACCTAAAAAGGGTTTGACTCTACAAGAATCTTGGAATGACTTACAATTTGGGACGGAGGGAGTACATCCGTATTTTTTTTACACAAACTTCCTACTACATTAGATTACACCATGTAGGGTAGAATTCTTAGTAGAAGAAATGCAGATATCCTTTCCCGTATTTATCAATAAGGTTTCTTTCTTTCACCTGCACAAATTTGGGATCACCGTGCTACATGTTATTTTGCTTTAGCATAGATTTTCCAGTGCCATGATCAAGCTCTTGCGATCCTCTGCCTAATCTGCTCCTCACTAGGCCTAGTTGACCTAGCAGCCCTAAGCTGGAACCCTTCCTCGGCAGCCTCAACACACGCCGCACGAAGATCCTTGATTCTCTAGGAGTGGGATCATCTCAAGTCTCTAACCTTATGTCAATGTAGTAGACACTGTCAGCATCCTGACGTTTTTCGAGATAGGAAGGTACCTCTGTGGAGCTGGGCGACGACATGGGCGATGGTAATCCTGCTCCTTATTCTGCGAAGAGGGTTGCGCGGTCCTGCTCCTTATTTCGATTTGGAGTCGGAGTCGGAGTCCGATCACGATGTTCTTGATGATATATATGGCCTTGAAGCCGCATCTCGTAGACTCGCACAGGCAGTGTCCACGGCAGCTCAAGGTCGTTGCTCACAAGTCAGAATGGATGCGGCGGCGGCCAGGCCAAGCGGCTACGAAATCACAGCGGAGACGACAAGGATCGACGTCAAGCCATCGAAGGCGAGCGAGCTGGTCCTCCACCTGGCGGTGACGGAGACCCACACGTGGCTCGGGATCGGAGGCCGGAACGCGCGCCTCCGCCGTCCCCGGCGCCTGGGAAGAGACGTCGAGATGCTCTTGGCGGCTCGCTCTGGCCCCGACTACCTCCAGAAAGCCGACGAGTGCCGCCGCCTCATGGTCCGGGCGACGGCGCAAGAGCTCCGCAAGGACAAGGTGTTCCACCGGCTACCGACGGCGGACATGGACGCCGCCGTGCCCCGGGACATCGAGGTGCTCGTCGCGGAGCGCGCCGCCGCTCTGCCTGACGCCTGCCGGTGCGAGGTCTCCTTCAGCATCCAAGTCGATTTCATCTACAACGAGGCGGCGGCGCTGCTGCGGGCGTGCGGCAACGCCGGCGGCGACATGGCCGGGATGCAGAGGAGCACGGGCAGCGGCGGCGCGGCGCCGCCATGCGCCATCTGCTTGGAGGAGATGGCGCCGGGAACGGAGGAGACAAAGACGACGTGGCTGCCGGGGTGCGCGCACGGCTTCCATGGCGGGTGCATCGGTAGGTGGTTCGACAAGGCCGCGACGTGCCCGGTGTGCCGGCGCGACAAGCTCCAGTATCTGCCGCCGGCGTACAGGGACGTGCGTGACAGGATACTCTCTGACCCTGAGGGCGAATGCTAATTGGTTCCCTCCTCAATCACTGGAACGGGGGCATGGCATGAACACTAACGAACTGCAATTCAAATCTGATGAACAAGTGACATCACCATGTCTGTACATGACAATGCTGCATGATCTCGATGCTAGAGCTTCCAGTAGAGGCCGGCGCGGTGGAGGACGCCGGAGACGAGAGCCCAGAGGAGGATCTGCGCGAACAGGACATAGAGGAGGATGCCGACCCTGGTGGAGTGCCACACCTTCACGAACACATGCTTCCTCACCCAGTAAACCTGCAAGAGTGTGTTGCCCTCATCAACTGAATGAAGAATTCCTTAAAAAAAATAAAGCTGAGCTGGAGAAACCAAACGATCCTAGGCTCGTTGGGATCTCGTTTTACCAGCGTGTTGTTGGTGCCCTCGTAGTACCACCCGTTGAGGAAACCCTCGAAGATGCCCGCCGCGGCCATCACGTACACCAGCATCGCGTTCATGCCGATCCACTGCAGCGGCGCAAACGCGTAGAGCAGGTTCAGGATGTCAACCTGCAAGAGCAATGTTCAGGTTTTGAAGAATATGCTGTTGTTCAAGTGATGATTTTGAATGTGTTTATTTGTTTTGATAAACTTTTTCAGATCCCCTAATGTAAAGAGGTTGTGCGCATGAGATTTTACCAGGAAGTAGAGTAAGGAAAACACGATGCCTGCAGCTCCGGCAGTGACGCAGATGTAACTGAATGTGTAGAGCTGCTTGTTAAGCGGAATTGCTGCAAGGAAATGGGTAGAGCTGCTTGTCAAGCAGAGTTGTGATGTAATTCATATGAAGATGAAAAAATCATGAGCTACTTGTGTGCTTTTACCATGTGAAAAATGGAGAATGATTCCCAGAACAAGGAGAGCTATGCCCATGGAAACCCACTGCTTTAGCCTTTCTGTATGACTCTGGAATTTCAGAAACAAACAAGAAACATGTCATTAAGTGCTTTCTGACACCACTCAAGTGCTGAGAATGAGAGGGAAAATTACCTTCATATGGACAAGTACATGCCCATAGTGCACCCCAATGATCGTACTCAACACCGCTGAAAATGAGCTACAAAATTGATGAAACAATAGTGTTAATCGGTAGATGACAGTTATCTTTCGCGTTCAGTTACAGTTGCTATAGTCATTCTAAGAAGCTTCAGCTTTGAACACGCTACAGCAACAAATAATATATAACATGAATCTGACATAGTAACAGGTACCTTAGTATCCCTTCAGGTTCGAATGGTGCAACACACCATGCTGGGGCGTCGCTCTTAAAAGGCCCCTCATATGGGGAACCATCAGTACAGGCCTGCATGGATCATCGCAGTAATTTATAAACATCGAAGGTAACAGTAGGCAACAGAAAACACATACATACCCTGTGTCTTCTCCATGCTGGTTTCTGGTACATATGATTGATGCCAAGAATTTTGCGGTCAATGTAACCGACAGCATTGCAAGGAGGGTTTAATTTCCCCCTTGTACCACACGTCACCTAAACATTAGTGATGGTTACAGTGAGTTGTGGTATTTCACAAAATACATTTGTAATTAGCTCATTTGTGAAGCGCAAGAAATGCATTCCATCATCGAAGGCTGGGGAAATCCCTTACCGTTAAAACTTTGCCATAGTCTGTGCTGTCAGTATTTTGCACTCTGAATTCCCAGTCAGGAACATAAATCCCATAAACAAGGGACAGGTAGATTACTAGAATGCAGCATGCAACAACCCTTACAAATGCACAGAACACTCAATTAGCATGTAGAAGTGAAACCTGTCAGTGTCAGGACTAAAAAGAAGCCAACCCTTGCATACCATTGGGAAAAGTACATTCTGAAGATAGAGAAGCCTGAACTTGACCGATCCTGAATCTTCACGTCTTTTGTAACAATCTCTAGCACTGCAACGACCAAGTACGCAAGAGCAATCCTCTGGAGGAGCGAGAACCAGATTACTCTCGAGTCACAACACAGTACACAACCTCCTTTCCAATTCAGAGACTAAGAAATTTTACTGGTTTCATACCTGGAGAATTCCACCCCATCTTACGTGCTTCATATCAACTCCATACGTCAGTTTATCCGGAGCATGAGAGTAACCGCCTGAACATATTCATGAATTGCTAATCAGCTTTGTTGCTAGAGCCAAGAGACTTGGGTAGTGTGAGTATTTGAAGAATAACCTTGCAACAGGATACCCCAAAAGAGCAGCTTCAGTGTCCTGATGACTACTCTCCTGACAGCTTGACCACGGTCAGGAATTCTCTGCATGTCAAGGAATATTGAAACAGCATCAGTGAGAAGCAACATTTTCTAAGCACTTCTGTTGATTGGTGTTGAAATGTTGAATTCAAACATGACTGATTGCGTCGTGGCGTAGAAGAAAGAAAGAGAGGAAAGTGACATCAATGGATAGAGACAACAGGGCATGTAAACAACGCGAGAGAAATAGGATGGAACCTTGAGGGAGAGGGGAATGGCCATGCCGACGATGAAGAGGAAGGAGGGCATGACGAAGTCAGCGAGGTTGCAACCGTTCCACGGCGCATGCCCGATGACGGGCCACTCGCCGCCGGCGCCATCCACCAGTATCATCAGCTGCATACAAACGCGTCGCATTTTGACAAGTGACATGACTTTCAGAAACCCAGAACACTGACAACTCGATCATCAGTCTCCAAAGTCTCTAGTAGTACAGTCGTGATACTGACTCCAACACCCAAGCCATCCAGGCTCCAGATTTTCGAATAGGAGCTCTCAATTCTGTCAGTCAGAAATAATAACCAGGGGGGAATTCGAGCATTCGAACACCACCAGTAAATAACAACCAGTTTCTGATTTGCATGTTGCAGGCTTGCAGTTGACTGTAAGTTCAGAAACCTTTGGCGCTACTAATTTGGACATCAACTCAACTGCTGACTCGCAATCGACAGTAAATTCAGAGTATTACTACTAAAAGAGCAAGCCGAGAGAAGGAGAGTCACTTACAGCAACGGTGAGGCCGCGGAACACGTCGAGGGAAGCAACCCGTTGGCTCCGGCGAGGCGCCTTCTCGTCGCCGTCGGCTTCACCCACCAGGCCACGCCGCCGGCCAGGATCCTCCTCGGCGACGACATCGCCATGCGGCCCCTCAACCTTCTTGCCCCCGTCCATGGATCCCAGAACTGCGTCAGCACCCGCCGTGCAAGTAGTAGCCGAAGCAGCCAAAGGCAGGCCGCGTGACGCAGACGGGGCACGGATAAGAGGAGGAGGAGGACTCCGATTTCTTGAAGCAATCGCTCATGACCAGCTGAACCTGAACGTGCTTCCGGTGAGCCAGCGAGTGGCGCCGAGACAACAGCGAATCATTGAATTGAACCAACTGGGCAGTGACTGGCTGACAAGGTGGGGGCACACGCGCGCACGTGCCTCGGACCGAGTGAGGTAAATTTTTGGCGGTTGCGCGGAACACGACGAGCACGGTGAAGACGACGATTTATGCCGTCGTTTTCGGATGGACGCGACAGGTGTTGAGCCCGGTGCCCATCTCAACGTCTCTGCTCTGGTCCATCGGAATGCGCACACCACACACATAGGCCTGACTCCTTTCGGTAGAGGTAGAGTTGTAGACAGTGAAGTGAGCACTGCAAAGTTTTGGGAGAAATCAAGCTGTTTGTGTCTGAACCTGAATGCTTTTGCCCCTGTTCAGCTCACTTGTTACTCAACTCATCAGTGTTGTTCAGTCATGTTTAAACTTGAAACAATGCTTGATGTTGCAGACAACTATATGTTGCCATGAGATAGGCCATGTGAACTGATATAATATTACTTGCAGTAACAGCAATTTGATGATAATCTAAACATAACAAACCATGCGAGATAGCATGTGTAATAAAACAAACGAAGCATTGAGAAGCAGACAAAAAGAACTAGTGACCGTCATGGGCCACGAAAGCGGTTTCTGAACTGAACCAGCCGAGCCGGGCCCAAATTAAACTAGCAACTCATTGGGTTGCTACTGCGGCGAAGCGGCGGCGATCTTGGCGACGGCCTGCGCGGAGATGGGCGGCAGGCTGAGCGAGCAGAAGCTCTCCCAGGACGCGGCGACGGAGGGCGCGCCCTCCTCTTTCTCCTCCTCCTTGTCCCCCCTCGCCGCGGCCTCCTTGGCGAAGGCGCCGTGCACCGACCCCACCACGCTGCGTGCGGCCTCCCTCGCCTCCGGCAGCCGGTCGTTGAGCAGCTCCGCCGCCACCTGAAGGAGCGCCGACATCCCGAACTCCTTAATGGCCTCGATGTCCATTCTCGCGGTGCAGTGGGAGATGGCGACGGCGGCCTTGGCCCTGACCCTGAGGTTGGCGTGGTGGACGTAGGTCTTGAGCTTCTTCAGCAGCGGCAGCGGGGGCATCGACGCCGCCATCGCCCGCATCGCCTTCTCGGCCTCCTCGCACACGAATCGCTTGTCCTGGGACGCCTTCAGCAGGAGCTGGAGAAGCTGCGGGCACATAGGCAAACTCAGCTGACCTGCTGGAAACAGATTGCTGGGGGATGCGAGAGGAGGTACCGTACCAGCTTGTCGAAGGAGGCGTCGGAGACGGAGGAGAGGAGGTTGCCGAAGGAGTTGAAGATGTCGGTGCAGGCCATGATGGATGTCTTGAGCACCGCGCTGCGCGGGTTCTTCATCAACTTCACGATCGCCAGCATCACCTTCTCCCTGCCGGAGATCAGGCACGCACGGATCAAGTCAATACCAGATCTCGCGAATCAAACGAGAATGTGACCCGAATCAAATGAGAAGGTGAATGTGGAGACTTACAGGATCGGGTTGAGGAGCGCGGAGTGGTGGATGGCGAGGCGGCGCGCGTCGTTGAGCGCCTCGCACGCGCGGATCCAGTCCTTGGAGTCCAGCTCGGCGACGAGCCCCGCGGCCTTGGCCTTGGGGTGGGCCGCCGCCTCCAGCTCCTCCGACGGAATGTACTCCACGGCCTGCTCCGCTGCCGCGCCCGTGGCCTTGGGCGACGTGTTCTCGTCGTTCTTCTTCTTCCTATTGCCGCTCCCGGGCGAGGCGGCCCTGACGGCGGCGGGGGCGGCCACCTTGGCGACCTTCTTCGGCCGCTCCTCGACCACGGCGGGCATCGTGTTGTCGAGCGCGCGGAGGGCCATGGGTTGCTGTCGCTGGTCAAGCTTGCCGGAGGCGGCTGCTATGCTCGGAATGGTCAGGAGGATGGATGGAGATTGGAGTGGCGGCGGCGGCGATTGGTGGTGGTGGAGACTGGAGAATGGCCGAACGGAAAGGTGGATGAGGCAGATTGGAAATTTAAAATGCGGAGGGTGGGCGTCCAACGGCTATAAAAAACTCGCGAGTGAACGTTGGGAGCTTGTGAATGATGCTGTATTGCTGTTGCTTTTCTTACCGTTGCCAAAAGACTTGGTAAACGAATTCGAATCATTTCTCGAAGCTCTTTCTCGAAACAGAAGTGAAGGAACGAGATGTATTCTGCCGTCTTATTTTGTACTTCTGTTCAGTAATTTGTGACCATATAAATGGCATATCTGAAGTTCTGAACTGCTTGAAAAGTCAAGGGCGTGAATGGGGCCGACCTGCAGAAAATATTAGCCGAGAGAACCCTGGCATTTGCTAGTGGAGTTCCCAACCCCTTGCCCTCACAAGATATTCAGACTTCGGAGTTGAAAAGTAACTGCGGAATGAGTTCAAAATTTACGCAAGCAGTCATATGGTGTGTTGTTTAGGGCAACTGATCAGCAACACGCGTACCAAAAGTCTCTTAAAACTTGTAATTCTGCGTTGTACATTTGGACCATTTCCATCGTGTAGATGGAAGATGGCATTTACCAAAAAAAAAAAAAAGTATAGACATGCCCAAAACGTAATGGCACTTGATTTGTGAGCCTTTGTATTCTATGGTTCGATGCATCACCCTACCTCCAAATTTAAAAACTCCATGAAGAGAAATTGGGATCTGTCAAAACTGTCTGCAACTTATGTACAATGGTTGGGTGTGGTCTCAGTCAGGCAGTGCTCCATCTGGGCACACCATTGTTGGCTTGAGACCACCACCAGGAGTTCATTGTAGCCGATTCTCGGAGTTCCCTGTAACCTTCCTCTAAAAATTTCCCATTCTTGATCAGGCCACGCACAGCGAACCCCATGAGCTCAGAAGGATCTACATGACGCTGGAACCAGTGTGGAATAGCAACGTCATATGATATCGCTGCACTTGGGGCTGGAGAAACACTTTGTTCCGATTCCAGGTGCGGTTCAGGCTCAGCTTCCTTTGATTGCACCTGGACAACTGAAGGTTCTGACAGTGACATGGAACTCCCTATGCCGAATCCTTCCCAATCAACCTGCTGCCACAGCAGGTACCCGGCATCGTTCACATTGTGCATGTGATGATTTTGGAGCTCAGATTGCTGCTCTTCTGCAAGCCTGTCAACTTCAACCTTCAGTTCCTGCAATCGCTGCCCAATTCTTTGTGTTGCTTTGTCATACAGGATCCCTCTAGAGACATGTTCAGTGTCATCGCTGTCGTCAATGATCAGATCATCGAAGTTGATTGGGTCACCCACAACCACGATCACCTAGAAAAACAGATATACAAATATTATACAATGTAGAGTTACCCAAAGATTTTATGATGATTAATAAACGGGCACCCACCTTTTTGCCTGCTCTTGGGAGACGTTTTCCAACAGGCATTATATCCTGCATCCCAGTATGGACAAAGGGTACTACAACTGGAAGGCTGTCAGCATCCATCACCAATCTGGTAAAACAAGAGGAAATTAAATTGATTAAAACTCAATATCCTCAGGAAGTAAGAAACCTATTGAAAAAAATGTGCTCCCTCCGTCATTGAATATATGTCGTTTAGGACAACCAAATTAGTTCATTTCTGAACTAACTAGCTTGTCCTAAACAACATATATTCAAGGATGGAAGGAGTATATGCATATCCAGGATGCAGATTTTGCTACCAAAATAGAAACAAAACAACGGTGGTACTTTAGAAAAAGAAAGCATTGAAAGAAAACAGTTTTCTAACCTTCCAACACCTCTCTTGGCGGGAGCAATGGTTTTCCCTCCATCCCTTGAACGGCTTCCTTCTGGAAATATATGCACCCATCCACCACTGTTCAGCTTTGAAAGAGCCATATCCATTCCCTGAACAGAGAAAACAATAGAGGCTATGAGCAAAGAGCAAGCCCAGTGATGCATCTGAAACAATACTCCATGAAACGAGATAACTTATGATATTAATGGATGATGCCATTTAAAAATCCATGCAGCGCGGAGCACCAATACACAATTACGGAATTACCCTTAGTGTTCAGTGTAGTACTTATGGAAAGTTAACAACCAGAAACTTTATTTCTCATCTTCTAGTTCCTACTGTCAAACAAACGAAATCTCTATAATAATTTGGAAATCCACATCTGTTAAATTGGTTCATCAACACTAAGAAAAAACTTTAGACCATGAAGTGAATACTTTGATAACCACAAGATGAATACCTTTTGGTATATGCCATCACCACGAGAGACAGGTAACACCTTAACAGACCTGAAGAACGTAGACAAAACTGGATTTGTAAAGCAGCGATCAGTCGCACATAGTGTCCATCTCAGCTTTTGCGCTTCCAACAAAACAGACGGTGGGAGAAGGGAGGCAATTACGAAGGGATCATCCATTGCTGCCACATGATTGCTGACCTGTAAATGAGAATTACAATAAGATAGAAGTTCATGTGACTAGAATAACGTATAGATAAAAAATATACAGTAATAAGTAAAGAAGACATACGGATGTTAAGAAAATCTCAAATGGAGAGTTACTGCATCATCCAAACCAAATAGTGCCAAGTCATCTTAAAGAGAATATATGCCACAATCTAAGAGCCTTAGATTTGTTGAGTATTAGCTAGTAGCTAGACCCCAAATAGATATGTTGCAATTAAGCTGTTCCATACCGTTAAAAGAGGCTTGCCTTTAGGTCTTTCTTGCAGTGCATGATGAAGCTTCTCTGCACCATAAATCTGCACACCATTGTAGTTTAGACTATAGACAAACAAAACAACCACACTAAAGTATTCATGTGTTCTATTTTCAGCTAGGGTACCTGGACGGAGTTGAGGCCATGCATAAAAACATAGCAGGCATTGCCAATTAGAGGAACAGCTAATGCTTGAAGTGAACGGAAAATAACAGAGTCTTCAATACCATCAACTTCTTTGCCCACTGAAACAGAAAAATAAACATCAGTGGGATGTCTTTTTATTTGTGTTATGATGAGATCATACAAACTTAAAGCTAGTGATAACCAGGCTACACGTGGTTGCAGTTCCAAATTTCCAATTGCCTAAAAATGGTATCAAATATTGCTCAAAGCTGAAAACATTTACACACATCAAAGTTGCCAAGTATTTAGAAATGGAGGTTAGTATAACGACAGCGTATCCTATGAGAACTCAATTTCTATGAGAACTTAAATCTGAGCCACATGATCTTGATCCAAAGGGAGCGCGTAGGGAGAGGTGGGAGGGGGCATTTGCAAAAGTATAATTAACTTTTGCAAATCCCTCCTCCCACCTTCCCCTTGGATCACCCTTGGATTAACATCATGTGGCTCAGATTTTAGTTCTCATAGGAATTGAGTTCTCATTGGATACGTTGCCTAGTATAATACTGAAGGCTGAAGCCAATACAGTAGCTTCAAAACTGATAAACCAATAGCTACAATTAATCGATAAACCAATGTCTACAATATCAATCGACTAAACATATAGCTACAGTACAAATCCACGAACCAATAGCTACACTATCAACCGATGAACCAATATGTATATCAATCAAAGAAACTAAAGCTACAGCATACTCACAGGCATCACTGTGACGCATTTGAATCAAACTGGAGAAAAAAAATTGCCATTATCTACCTTTCTTTCGGTAGAATCTCAAAGCACTGGACGAAGGCTTCGCCGCCGCCCCATTCGACGTCTCCGTCGAGGCGGAGCTCTGATCCGCAGCCCGGTCTCTCTGCAGTAGGTCCCGAACGCGATCCGACCAGCGCCGGACCGCCTCGGTGGCGACGCGGCCGTCCGCCCCGCGCCACAGCCAGCGGCGGTCCACGGGCGCCACGCGGAACCTGTTGCGGATCTGCGTTCCCACCACGCGCGCGCCCTCCGCCCACGGAGCCCCGCCGCCGGCCGCCATTTGAGGCTAGGGTTAGGGGTCGGTCCGAACAATGGAGGCTGCCTGGGGGTTTAGCTTGTAGCCTTCCAGAGGCGTCGAGAAGAGATTAATTTAGAGTTTGGAGCTTTGCAATTGCTGCGGCATCAAATCAAACCAGCAGAAATTTACTCGCGGTCTTGGGGTGGGGAGGAAGAAAGCGAAGGGAGGGGAAGGTGGTGGGACCTAGGTGCAGAGGTTGAGAGCCCCCCGGAAAAATATCAGTCGTGGTGGGTCCACTGCGATGCCCCAGCTGGGCCCGGTGACAGTGAGATGAAGCCAAAGCGGTGATTGGATAAGGATATTAACATTTTCTTTAACTGGATAAGGACATATTAATAACTACCCCAGTTCACAAAGGCCTGGGCGAAGTGTCCCATGCTGGCTCCTCATCTGGAAACACCAGATGATCCGAATGCATATAGGATCAAACTGCCAAAGAAATCCATCTAAAAAATACGAAGATGTTTGTCATCATGAACTTCAGATGCCAAGAGTGATATTGTGGAACCCTCAATTATGAACAGCAACTTTAACACACATATGGAGTTATGGACAGCATGGGCACGTTACGAAAGGTAGTGGAAGACAACATCAGACACGCTACAGAATGTGAACTCAATCCATGTAACGCTATGGTGACAAAATTTGGGGATGGAACTACGCTAAATTAATGCAACTTCAGCTCTCAGATTTCCGAAGCGATATCGTCCAAATCAGATCAGAATCTGAAGTCACGGTTACTCTATCGTCATCCACGATGTTAGATGTGCTTATCAATCCACCATATCTCATACTGGTGTTATCTGAAGAGGAAAGTGGGGCATAGCTATTAGATGTTGGCATAAGAACATAGTAGTACAAGAAAGAGGATTATAGGTGATGCTTTTACCTAAATTCCACCGAAGCCCAGTGGTTGTGGTGCTGGTCGACGGTCCGCCCATGGGAATCAAACCACAGTGAGGACCTTCAACCGATTTCTCAATATGGATCTCGTGAGTATGCGTCTTAGGTAGCAAACAGATTGAACAGTCATCTGAGAGGAGGACGATCTTGGTGTTTGTGAAGCGGTATAATACATTGATGTTCCCCATCTCATGATCAAACCTCCCTCCAAGTGCACCAAGAACAAGAATACATAACTGCAGTTAAAGAAATCACAGAAAAATCAGTTAAGCTGATGTTGCACAGTTATAATGGATTTTTTTTATCAATTCAATTGGAGTGATTGGAGTACGTTAGACTTGTCTGGGACAGGGAGATCTCTTGTGATAAATGATACGCATTTGTGCAAGTCAGTTGTGTCCTGATCATGCGATTCATCAACTAAATCTGTGCCCTGCAATGAAACAAATACAGAGTATCAGTTACTAAGTATCAGTTACTTAATGTTGCAGATGTTATAGCAGAGAGAGATCCAAAAAATAAGTACATCAATTTACTAATGACCTCTATGAATTTTCTCAGAAGCTTAATCAGAAGCAAGAGATGTAGGGGATATTGAAGTGTCTAATTCTTTAGCCCATGCCTCATTAGCTTCCCAAGGATATCCCAAAGCTTGTCAAAATCGATGTGCAGAATTGTACAATCAACAACAAAACAACAAAGAATTATTACACTCCATTTCTTACATGCTCGTTTCTCTAGATACAACAAAACACTGTACCCTTACTGCCTGATTAGTAAGTTTGGACAATTTATATGCCTAGCTGTTGTACATAATTTCAACATTTTTCTTTCATTTCACAAACCAGTATACTATTGTAGTTAATGAAGTCAACTCCATCTGATTACAATGAATCAAATGATACCAAATATATGTTCTCAGTCTATATAATTGTTGATATACTTGATGGTCCAAATTAAAAAATTTGGCCAACAAAGATTCTTAAAGAATGTGCATTTGAAATCAGAGGGAGCAGAGATCAAGGTTTGATTTACAGTTTGATCTTGCCAATAGAACCAACCAAAGATGAATTTCAAACACATTCAAGTGGACCCAGAGGCAAAAACATTGACATGTTTATACAGGGCACTGGAAAGTGTCCTTGACAGTTATTGAATGCAGCAAGACTATATGGTGCACATCCCAAGCCCAACATGTCATTTTCAGCCAGGAATGCTAAATATTAAATACAGTTACCAAATTGGAATAATATTCCTTCACGTCTGGCCTTATTGAGTCCATATCCCCTTTAATTACATCAGGCTTGTACCTGCAGGAAGATAAGATAACATTACATGAAAACTGAGCTGAATGTTACCCAACTACCAGCAAATAGACCAACCAACCATGCTTCTTTGCCTGATGGAATATTCCCACAAACAAAATATACTCAGCTGATTAATCATGATTGAATTAACAATTTTCCAATATGAGATGAAATGCATAGAAGTCTCCCAAACATAGAAAACTACCAAAGCCAAAAAAGTTCCCCCATAAATGCTCTGAAAAACATAATTAGCATCAGAAAACAAGCATAATTTCAATAACAATAGAGGTTTCATATAACTGAAAGAGCAATTTGTAGCTAAAGAATTTGCTTGTCTCCTGTCAAAGAAAAGACAAAAGAACAAACAGCCCAGCAATCCTCAACATATAGAAATTACAGCGAAATGGCGAGGGGGTCTTCTATTTTATGAAAAGGCGAAAACGATACTAGCTAAAATGCATTCTAAAAAGTGAGATTGCAGATGCACACGCAATAAACATATTTGGGAATCAACGCAAGTAGAAACCAGATTCTGCAAGGCACTCCTTGGTGCCATGTGCACTTCTCCGTCCCTCTCACGGCGTATCCGCACACAAGCAGACAACTGGAACAGAACTCGTAATTATCTCCGGTTCATTATATATCCAGCACATGACTAGCATTTAGCCAAAACACACCCGCACGAGATATGGCGCACTGATTAACAAAAGGAAGGGGCCCTTTCAGTTTATAAAGGTGAAAATGATGCATAGCTGCTAAGAAACATGGATTCCAAAAAGGGTGACATGGCAGACGCAGCACGCAATAAACATTGTAGGTGATCAACGCAACCAGAAATCGTCCCTCTTACAAGCAGACAACTAGAGAAGAGCTCATTGTTGTCCCTGGTGCATTCCATCGAGCACATGACGAGCATTTAGCCAAGCAAGCACACGCGCACGAGACACGGTACGACGTACGGGGATGAGAAAAACGAAGAAGAGGCAAAGTTGAGATTAATCACATCACCTGGCGCGGACCTCGGCGGGGTCCTCACCCGGCAGCAGCTCCGGCATGCCGTCGAAGACGCGGTTGGCGCCCCCGTCCGCGCACACGCGCAGGCGCGCTGCCTCAAGCAAAAGAAAAACAAAGCGCACGAGTCAGACGCGGCGAGAATCCGATCAGGCAGGCGAACAAGAGGCCAGGCAGCCAGCAATGGCGAGGAGTGAGGGGGAGGGAGAGGGGGCGTCACCGCGGGACCATAGGAGCGGCGCGAAGCGGGGGAGGCGTTGGTTGAGGACGATGAGCGCGTAGGTCGTGGCGGCGGCGTCGCTGGACGCGGGAGCCGAGGGGGGGAGGAGGAAGGCGGAGGAGTGGGTCATCGCCGGCAGCGGCATGGCGGGCGGTGGAGGGAGAGGTGGGGACGGTGGTGGTCGGTGATGGGGCAGAGGAGGTGGAGGAGGAGCTGGGGACAGATGGGAAAAGAGCTGTGGTGAGGTGGGCTTCCCTTCCCTGATCTGAGGAGCAGGATGGTAGAAAAGAGAAGTTGTTCCCTTCCAGAACTCCCAACGTGGTAGGGATGGACGTGAGAGGTCGGAGCTGCCTTTTTTTCCTCCTGCCCCGTCGCGTCTACGCTACGCCGGCCTGCGTTTTCCTTTGTTCTCGTAGGAGAACGACGCAGACGTGTTTATCGACTGGGTAAAGAGTAGTATTTGTCACATTAAATATTATGGTAATTATGAGAAATATCTATGAAGTAATTGTAAAACTAATTAATTTACAAGATGAATCTGTTATGTGTAGTAAATTCATTATTATATATGTTTCTTGTAGAATCAAATCATGGACTAATTAATCTTGATAAATTCGTATTACAATTATTTTTGTAATTAGTCTATATTTTATACTTCTAGTTGCTAAGAAGGCTAGGTAACTAAACATTCGATGTGACAGGAAAATAAGCGAGTATACCAATGCACAGAAGACGAGTGACTCGCGATACACCTCCGAAAAACGGGATCCCCAGAAAAAAAACATCTTGCTTTTCTCCTTTTATGATCTGTTTCTATTGACCTCCAACCAAACTACAGTAATTTCTCACATAAATTTGTTAGTTGTGGGCCTCACCTTTTGATGGAAGAAAGGAAGCTAATCGTTGGAAATGGAGCCGGAGCTTGTTTGCGCGAGTATACTAATGCACAGAAGACCAGTGACTCGCGATACATCTCCGACCAGCTATAGCCTTTGGATATATACAGTATTCTTCGACCAGCTCAATTATCATGCACATACGCTCGTGTTGCACGCAGGGATATAATCGTTGAGCTGTTCCACTCCGATTTCATTCTCTTCTGAATAAAATAAACTGATCGATCGATATATACACGATGTAGACACGCGTTGCTTAGCAGCAGTGTATATGTATATGTAATCTAAAAAAAAGTAGTGTATATGTACATGATCTGACAGCGACGCGCGCGTTCTTCCTTCCTTTCTTAGGCAGCTAGCACGTCTATATATCAGCGTTGCTCGTGTGCCTTCGTAAACATTGTGGCGTGCACTGCCACTCCATGTAGCTCTATATTAATTTATTATATTTAGTAAGTACAACAAAGCTACATTATATTATATATACCATATATTAGCTGACGTATGAGTATGATAACATCTACATATTTGTGTGTACAATTGCCATGCGCCTTCTACCGTACAATTAACTGGGTCAACCTTATGTTTGTTTAGCCTACACGATCGAGTAGACTTTGGTATAACAAAAATAAATCTGCACGCCCTGTGGCCCTTAACACTTGGTATAACAAAATAAATCTGCACGACCTGTGGTCCTTAACTCCTTATTATTGGATACGTGAAGTAACACTAGGAAAACTTACTTATGCCTCGATCTAGCGCCGGCCTCGCACCTTCTGGGTTCGGTTCTCTGTATGGTGGTGTGGGCTTGGGTCCTAATTGAACTGCATGCCTAGGTGTTGCTGTGGAGCCTGGGCTGTGTTCACTTCACAAAAAGTACTTCATATTTCCTATTCATCCTCCTCACAAAACATGCATCTCTAAAAATTTCTTTTACCTTTCCTATTCATCTCCCTCACATAGCACGCATCCCAGAAAAAAAAAGTAATTTTTCTCACCTCCACCTGAACACAGCCCTGTAGTGATGGTGATTTCCTGAATCAATATAGATTGAGAGTTGTTGTTTAGGGGCTATTCTCCTTTTTGACCCGAAAGGGGCTATTCTCTTTGGATCGACGTTGTGGCTTTAATTTGGCATTCGTAGGTTGCTTGGATAATTTGAGATTTATTGCATTGCAACGAGTCAAGATTCTATCAAGGTCTGTGTGTACATAGTTACAGGATTAAGTCTGAGGAGAAAAAAGCTAAATCAGGGCTCGACCTATTAGTCTACAAACGATGATTCAAATCCTTTTGTAAGATGCATGGTATATAAGTCGAAGAAGAAATGTGCATGGTATAAGTTGAAGAGATGTGTGTGCAAGACTACATATCTTTACATTTGTTTTCCTTTGCCAAAGGATACTACACGACCAAAGAAAAACTGGATAAACATCTTGGTTCACCAAATTACATTTTTTGCGAAGTTATTACACTTGTATACAACCATTGATACCCTTTGAGAAAGGGGAAATCATCCACCAAATAGGTACAAATTGCCCTCGGCTTGATGGGAAAAAAAAATCTTAAATGAAACACTCACGCCACAAACTATATATACATTTTATCACTCATGTAAAAATGCTCCTAATAAAAAGATACAACTTACTTGTCGATTGGTCGCCGTCACAAGCAGCGGTTCATCAGGCCACACACGACCACCAAGCCCAGGACGAGAAGATGATCCGCCTCCGGTCCCACTGTCAGCGTCAGAACGTCCTCTCCGAGAACAACCCCGGACGCCGTCTGCTTCCTCGCGATCGCCGCCACGACGCCGCCGTCGGCGCCGCTGATCTTGTAGTCGGACTTGCGTGAGCACCCGTCGACGGTGTACGTCCTCCTCCGGTGGCCATGCATCTTCACGGCGGCGGCACCACCCTTCTTCTTCCAGTAAATCTTCTGCACTCTGAACCACGGCCTCGTCTCCTCTCCGTCGTCCAAGCACCGGCAAGCTTCCCATCTCCTCCTAAACATACAGAATCTCTGCATGTATGACAATGGCGAAACAAGACACGTCTGAAACGACAGTTCTTTGCTAGCCGGGAGAAATATATATATATAGATCATGGCGTTTCGAATTCGATGTGTACCTTTCTTTGGATCCTGATGAGGTTGTTGCCGGAGCGGTCCATGAAGAAGACCTCGCGGCCGCCCCGGCAGCCGTAGTTGTCGACACGGTAGGCGAGGCAGCCGTCGGCGCCGTACACCGTGCAGCCGTTGCCGCTGAACACCAGCGACTTCATCCACACCGTGTACACCGCCGGCTTCTGCTCGCCCTCCTGCGACGACGACGACGACGACGGCGAGGCCGCGGCAGCTTCAGGCGGCAAGGGCTTGACCTTGGCCATTGGAGGGGCCAGAGAGCTGACCGCTCGTCCCGCCACCTCCGCTATTGGCCGCTTGATCGAAGAGGATTGGGGATACCACTTGCTTGGTCTTCCACATGTGCATTTATATGTGATATCTTGTATCTCTTTTTCTTTTTCCACTTTCGGGAGACCCAACTAAAAAAATAGTTGGGTGATTGGGTACATAATTGTACTTACATCATACGCTCCATGCTTATGATACTTTAACTAGTCTATAGTGTAGGAAGATGGTTGTTTATGCTCAATTCAAAGCTTTGTATGAGTCGTAATGGAACATTACGTTTACCCAGTGTGCCTCTGGAGTTTGGATTGACGATAAACTAAGAATTCCAACAGTAGCCAAGAAAAAGAAATTCAGAGACATACTTCTGCATGCAGGCAGGGGCGCGATTCGGCAGCTTGTGTGCATGTGTGTTCATACTTGATAACAAGGGGTACTTGATATTCTAGATAGCTCATATATGCCTGACACTGACAAAAACCTGCTGGTGGTTCATGCAAGCTGTGAATATATGCTTGGATGTTCGGTAGGATCTGTGGAATGAAGCATGTGCTTGTGGGCATGCCTTCTGAAAAGAGTATGGTATATGTGCATCCCTCACAACACAAGTTCAGTTTGGATGCCTGCATAAAAAAATATACAGTTTGACTGAAAATATACATAAACTAACTTCAGACATCAATTGAGATTAAGTGCCCTACAAATAATGGAGTTAAAAGTCTAGTTGTTCATAACTAGGACTGGCCCTAAAAAACTAGGATACTGTCTGATACTGGCAAACTTCTTCCAATGCAGTTAAAGATTATGGATTTACGATCCAACACATAAATCTAAACGTATACGCTTCCTACTTTTTTGAGGCGTGTATTTCCTGCTTTTCAGGAAACACCATTTTCTGGTGATGGAATAATTAAAACAGATATGTGTAATCGCAACAATGAATTTGCTAATCAGCCTCCAGCTCGCCAGGATAAGATAAGATGATCACCAAATTAAACAATGTAAGGGCTGTCGCAGAAAATTCAGAGGCTAGCTTGTACAGATCAGCAACCGTGGTCAGAAGCTCAGAAAGAAGATGAAGCTGTACCTGATTCGCTGCAATATTTGCTCGAATATTTTCTCCTGGGCATGAAACCCATGCTGCCATTAAAATTTGCTAAGGACAGAAGGAACCTTCGGGGAGTTGAATATCAACATGGATATACGGTGTTGAGGTTCAATAATCATTACTCCTGTATAAGACTATAAGTGGCAAAGATGTTGTTGACTGAATCATAGTCTCTCACTGGTAAATAAAAGAAAAGAAAAGTAAAGGGAAGAAAACGACATCTAAACGTTTGAATCTGGCAAATAAATACTAAAATACGTGTAGTTCTCTATGCTCATACTTGGTTGCACGTCTATGATCAAATTCAAGGCCTTCACTCTCCTGCTTCTAACTTCATTGAGCCTTGTTTGGATCAAAATAATTTGTATGCATCTACGGATGTACCAGTTTCTTCTGTAAATCCTCCAATCCAAACTTCTGCTTACCTATTTTAAAAAACAATTCAATAATTTCAGTTATATAGTTTAGGAAGCAGTGAAATAATCCCACCGAAAGATTCAAGTTAATTACATCTACGGTCTTGCTGTTGGCAACTGGTAGCTGAAAATATTTATATGGGATATTTCAATTTCAAGTGATGTTTAGCCTTTTTTTGAAATCAGAAGAAAGCCGGAGGGAAAAAAAAATAAAATTTCAAATAGAATAGTGGGCATGTATGAACTGGCATCTCTTTAAAAGCAGAGCACGCAAAGAAGCAGAGCCATGTGATGCAACAATTCTGCTTTACTAAATTGTATGTAAAGTTATATTTTAAAAGTAATACTTATAGTACGCAAATAAATCAGACTAATGCAAGACTGACCGAAAAAAACAATAAATGGGCAAATGTCAAACAGATGAAAAAGGTAAAGGTATATAGCAGACGAGTACAGTTTTGTTGACTACTGCTCTCTGAAGAGTTAGCTCTACTACAAAGTCGGGTAAAAAAAATTATCGATATTGACACATTGCACTACTGCCAACATGAGAATAGACCTCAACAAATACATGCATAGAAAAGCGAAAAAAAAAGCCTTTTTCTACACAATGTGTGTAATGTATACACCGCATCTCTTTTTCAAAAGGCAAACAAATAAAGAGTATGGTATCTGATCCCTGATTAGCCCGTTAAACAATTTTTGCTTGAATACCTTGTGAACATTGCATGAGTCCACCTGATTTGAAAATTAACTATGGTATATCCAATAAAAGATATTATAGCATGTATGCAATGATCTTTAAGCCATAACCCATGCACATCTTAGTTTGCAGGCATTATGAGGCCAGTCATGGGTGCATCAATAATATCGGCAGGAAATTACAGTGATTCTAGCGTTTATTCCTGTCTTTTTTTTCATGAAACAAGTGCATGCAGCAGATCAATTAATAGGAAACAAACAATTTTACATTCCACAATGTTTGCAACCTAGGATCCAGAAAAAACATCCACCAAAAAGGAAATCATCCTCAAATAGGTGGGGAAAAAAGGACCCAAACTGCTACACGTGGAACAAACTGTTCCTAAAGTCACTATGTAATGTATCCTCCTGATAAAACTCTGCAACTGCAATAACAGGCACTAAAAAAAGAACAAATCCGCTCTTGATGCCTTAGTGATGCAGCATTTCGATGGAGATTTCCTCAGCGGTCCCCGTCACTTCACAAACCACAAGTCACAAGCACCGGTTCATCAGGCCACAGAAGACCACCAAAGCCAAGGCGAGCAGATGATCCGTGCCCGACCCCACTGTCAGTGTCAGGACGTCCTCCCCAAGGACAACACCGGACGCCGTCTGCTTCCTCCCGATCGCCGCCGCGACCGCGCCACCGGCGCCGGTGATCTTGTAGCCCGATTTGCGCGCGCACCCATCGATGGTGTACGTCCTCCCGCTGGCACGCATCGTCACGGCGGCCCCGCTCTTGCCAGCCTTCTGCACGGTGAACCACGGCCTCGTCTCCTCGCCGAATCCCTCGCCGGCGGCGTCGATGCACCGGCGAGCCTCCCATCTCCTGAACACCCCAAAGCTCTTTCTTTGGATCTTGATGAGGTTCTTGCCGGCGCGGTCCATGAGGAAGACCTCGCGGCCACCCCTGCAGCCGTAGTTGTCGACGCGGAAGGCGACGCTGCCGTCGGCGCCGTACACCGTGCAGCCGTTGCCGTTGAACACCAGCGACTTCATCCACACCGTGTACGCCGCCTCCCGCCTGCTTCTGCAGGATTCGAGACGAATCATCCCCCGAGGTTGAGCAGGGGGAGGGAGACGATGCGACCTCAGGTAAAGGCTGGATCTTGGCCATTGAAGAAATCGAAGAGCAGGGCTGATTGCTTGTTCTGATGCTGTCGGTAGCTACCTCTTCCTGCAGACTGCAGTGAGATGATGAGGGTGGCGAACCAGTGCTTGGTCACACATACATATTTATAGGTGCAACTTCTTCAACTTTCGGAGACGTTGATTAAATATTTGAGGGGTTTTGGGTTCTTGTACGCGTCATGCGGCACGATATAATAGTGCTATACCAAAGTTGTTTATGCTCAAGCTTAGCCTTGTACGAGTCAGCAATGAACAGAAGTTTAGCATCACGTTTACCTAGTGTCTTTGGAGTTCAGAAAATTCTTAACATGCCAAGGCCATAGTAGGTAAAGAAACCTTCAGGGAATCAGGGATATACATTACAGGCAGGTTTGGGTTAGCATGCTGTATACCTTCGGGGATATCTTAATCCAATGTTTCTAGGTAGAGTTCATGTTCATGTTAGACATTACTACCTGCTGGCTATTTATGGATGGTGACAAGGTGTGAACGAACGCCAGTTGGATTAGTGGACGCATGCATTCTGTAGTATCAGTACACAAGTCCAATTTAGATTCTTACTCCATAAACAGTGCAAATTATATGTCAAAACCTAACAGTGCACTTAACTTGCATAAGTCGGCAGTATCAGAAAGTTACTAAAAAGCAGAGTAACAGATGGGTTTTCCCATTTCCAAGTTGTCACACTGACAATTGTGCCCCTCTCACAGAAAATACCAACTTGCCACCAACTTTTTTCATCTAAACAAGCCCGATACGATACAGCTTGGACATAAGACAGACTTATCACATCTTCAGAAGCAATTCAGGATTTCGATCTGACCTCAGACCGACCGGGATTTTTTTTAATGAAACAGGAGGTGCAAAGCCCCTACTAGTTATTATATATTAAATAGATAAAGAATACAGAGAAAATAACAAACAGCTAACTAAAAACTAACAGCCAAGCAAGCAAGCTCGACGGGGAATTTCACATGTGCGTGCGATCGATTTCGACATGGATTGAAACTGAACATTAATTGTTCTATTCAGAGTTAAATATAGTACAAAGCAAGCATGCTGAAGTGCCTGGAGGATAAGTACTGACACTGTCACACCTAAGTAGTAGGCTTAATTTTCTGGCAGCTTCTCCTTGAAATGATGTGGCGGCCAATTTATATTGTTGATCATCCTCCTTTCTCTGATGTCATGTACAGGGACAGACAACCACAAGGCCAAAATTAGTTTACAGATCACTTATTCACATACGCCAGAGTATCATAACAATAAACAATCTCTATTATGCTCCTAATCTCCTACCTAGACTCCCAGAGTGCATGCACTTTCTTTTAAGATGAAGTGTCCTACATTTTTGGAAATGGCCAGCATGCATGTGAAATAAATGTGGATACTGAGTTAGCTAACTGATTAACTTCCAAATGGCGAGGACAAGATGGACACAAGATGCATGAGACTAAAGTTTAAACAATGGACAGGTTGCTAGAAAATTGGGAGCCTTGTGCAGATTACCAACTGTGCTAATAATGGGCATAAAGTATTTGCAGAAACAGTTGCACCCGATCGATCGATGTGATGCCGAGATGGAAAACTTCCGAAGATTATTGTCTCCAAGACATGAAACCCGTGTGTACATTGTAGTGTTGTATATACACAAGACAGAAGGAATCTTTAAGGGATTGAAAATTAGTAGATATGATTTGAGAACTGAAATCAAATAATTAGTAACCAAAGAACTTCTTGTGAATTAAAAGAGAAATAAACTGATGCACCAGCACCAGCATTTTGAAATAAAGATACCTCAACGATATGCACGGTTCTCCGTACATATGTGCTTTGCATGTTTTATGATCAAAGTCTTCAAGGTTAGCAGCAATGCATGTCTACCTGGTTTGGACTTATGCAGGAAACTTACTAAAAGGAGTTCTACAGAAATTTTCTAGAACAAAATAGGTTTTATTATTTTTTTCTTGCCAAATATGCTCTTATCTTTAATTATGGAGCTTAATCAATTTATATACGGAGTAGCAGCATAATCCAAAGGAAATGGTACAATTGCTCAAAAATAGACCAGTGTGATAAAAATACTAGAATTCTACTGTACTGAACTCTGAAGCTATGTCGTCTGGAAATAAGTACTCCATATAGGGCTATATCCTCATAAGAACTAGAGATGGGCAAGTGTCAAGCAGTTCAACAAAGCAGGGAGCAGAGCAGCTATTACCGCGTAGAGGGGTTTTTGGATAGTACTTCTTTCCAAAGTCAGAGTTATACACTCCGTTCCATGAACCAGCATATGTGAATATGATAAAATGTTATCCGTCACCTCTATAATTTACATCACATTTTCACCCTGAACAGCGCAAAACGTTGTATTTGATTATATCAGGTCAACGTTTATTGAATGTTACAATCCATCAAATTGCATCACAGTAATTACATGTTAAACTTCTGTTGCTCATCAGTTCATGCTAAACTTATGACAAAATGACGTTCAGAAATTAAAAAAAAAAAGAAGAAGAAGCCAAAGAGAAGTATGCATATTAAAGTGAGTAACAACAAGAAGTGTGTTTCGAGTCTGCCTTTTGTGCGCATAGCGACACATGCCCACCCTTGTAGTAGGCGTTAGATGAAGAAACGATGGTGGATATTAATTCTGGAAGATCCAACGGAGTCTCACGGTGTCAGCATCTTTCTGTCACGGACGACGTGCAGCAGGCCTCGCCATCTCTCCAAGGTCCCACCTGTCCCCTTCTTTCCACAGCTCTTCGTCTTCCTTCTGTCTTTCTCCTCATCCAGTTGAGCGGGTGCGCGCATAAGCCGAATCCTGGCAAGCTGCCGCTGCTGCTCTGTGCCCCCATTGACTGCATCTACGATGCGCCCTCCATCTCCGCCGCACCCTCCGCTGCTGGCCCCGGCCTCGCTGCCGCCGGTGTGGCCACCCTGTTCCGATGGCAGTTGCAGCGGAACGACCCCGGGTGGTTCGTCGGCGAGCAGAGGCACGTCAGCTCCTTGTTGCTGTTGCTAGCCGGACCCACGGTGGCTCTCGGTCCGCTGCCAACGCCAGCGGCAACAGCTGTGGGGGAAGGAGAGCATGGTGCTGAAGGCCTGAAGCCATGTCCGTTGCTGTGTGTGGCTTCTTCTTCCTCCAATCTAAAATCTTGTCAGATTGATTCATCTTTGTTTTCCTCTTCTTGTCAGATTGACTGATGTTCCAATTCCAAATCAAAACGTGAATATTCATGGTCAAATTAGTGAACGTTTTTCACATTGTCTTTTTCGGAACTTGCTGTTCTTTTTGGAACTTACTGCTCCCTTTGTCGGCTTCAAGAAAACCGCGGCCCTCCTCCTCTATTCTGGCTGATTGATTGAAGTAGCCTGGTCAGGTCATGCGAGAGGCATGCGAGCAGCTATCAAGATGCCTGCATCCTGATCCCCTTTCCTTGCTCCTGTCAGAATCTGATTTTCTTCTTTGTGTTTTCTCGTGATTCTGTAAGATTAAGGAATGAGTCGTTTCAAAAACACTATGGATTCATAGTGAAATCTGTGACTAGCTTTGTGATAATACTAAATGCATCGGAGAGACTGTTTCAATTTAAATTATTTTACTACAGTTTATAAATTTCATTGGAGATGTCTTTTTGTCATATTGCTAACTGAAGTTTATCTTTGAGATGTCTTATTGTCATTTTGATTCCTGTTTGACAATCACTACACCTGTTTCGGATTTGGAATAATATTTGTCATGTTGTGTGAATCTGAAATATATTTTTTACTTCATTCTGAATTGTTGTCGTGGATGTTGTGTAAAAAGATAGAAAATGGGATCAGGGAGATGAATGATGCCATGGGACTTGAACCTCCGGTTCCCCCTCTCTCTCACCGTTAACAGATGCTAACGGCCGTTCTGGTGGGCACGTGCCACAGGTGGCAAATTTCTCCGGGGGGGCCGGGATCCGCGGGGATCTGCCCCGTGGGGATGGGGGACGGGGCGCAATTTCCCCCGCGGGGCTGGCAGGGCGGGGCCCCGATAAGTTAACGGAGCGGGGACGGCGAGAGTTTTTGCCCTGCGGGGAACCGTGGGGACCCGGAAATTAAAGAAAAAGATGTACATGGCCCATATAATAACTGGTCCAAGAAGGCCCAACATATCCCACAACCCTAATTATCCCACCCTCCAGCTCCTCTGCGCCTACCGTCGCCCTCCGACTCCTCTGTCCCTCCGACTTCTCTGTCTTCTTCGCGAGACTCCGCCTGCCGCCGCCTTCTGCCCACCCTCCCACTACTCTCCGCCTGCCGCCGCCGCTCGGGAGGAGCACCGAACGCGCCAGCTCATGGCCTCGTGCGGCGGTCGCTCGTCCAGTCGTCCTCGTCTCCACTCCCCTGTTCGTCCTCCCTATCGTCGGTCGCCGGCACGCCGCCATATAGTCCCTGCTCGTCGTTCTCCCCGTCGTCGGGCGCCCTCTTCGACTCGTCGTCCACCTCCACGGCTCCCCTTCATCGATTCGCTGCCCTGGGCGCCGCTGGTCTCTGTTCCCCGCGGGGCTCCCCCAGGGATCGGGGATCCACCGGGGGCGGGGACGGGGACGGGGATGGATTTTCCCCCGATAAGCTTCACGGGGCCGGGGCAGGGACGACGTTTCAGGGAACGGGGCGGGGACGGGGTCGCCTCCCCGGCCCCGCCCCGCCCCGTTGCCACCCTGACATGTGCCGCTATGCTCACCAGATGTTTTTCGTCCATAGATTATAGCCGTACAATTGTACATCCGTATGATCCCGAAAAAAAAACATCCGACAAAAAGGGAAAAGTCTCCTCGAATTGGTGTGAAAAACGACCAGCTATTACCTATGAAACAAACTCCCACCATGTATACTATCCTCCTAATAATCAGTCGAGCTGAAAAAAAAACTCATGAAAGTAACTCCTGGAGAATCCTTGGCCGTCGTCATGAGCCGTCACAAGCAACGGTTCATGAGGCCACAGATGACTACCATTCCCAGGACGAGCAGATGATCCACCTGGGACCCCACTGTCAGCGTCAGGACATCTTCTCCCAACACAACCCCGGATGCCGTCTGCTTCCGCCTGATCGCCGCCACGACCCCGCCGCCGGCGCCGGTGATCTTGTAGTCCGATTTGCGCGAGCACCCGTCAATCGTGTACGCCCTCCCGCCGCCGTGCATCCTCACGGCGGCGGATCCATCTTTTCCGGCCTTCTCCACGGTGAACCACGGCCGGGTCTCCTCGCCGTCGTCGAAGCACCGGCGAGCCTCCCATCTCCTGAACACCCCAAAGCTCTTCCTTTGGATCTTGATGAGCATCTTGCCGGCGCGGTCCATGAAGAAGACCTCGCGGCTGCCCCGGCAGCCGTAGTTGTCGACGCGGAAGGCGACGCCGCCGTCGGCGCCGTACACCGTGCAGCCATTGCCGTTGAACACCAGCGACTTCATCCACACCGTGTACACCTGCTCCCCCTGAAGATGAAGGCTTTGGCACTCATCCGCCGAGGAGGGAGACGGCGAGGCCGCAGGTAAGGGCTGGATCTTGGCCATTAAAGGGGTCAAGACTCTCAACTCTCAAGAGGCTAATTGTTCTCTGCTCTGTTGTGCTTGATGACAAGTTGCTGCGAATGATTTGATGGTGTATGCCAATGCCCTAGTCGCCCATATATACTACGGAAACCTAATTTAAAAAATTAATGGTGGCACTGGGTACTTGTTCTTATACGCGTCATGTAATATGATATAATAGTGCTGTACTAAAGTTGCTTATGCTCATCTAGCTTTTGTACGATCGAGTCAGCTATGAGCTAGCAACTTCATTAGCATCACGTTTACATGGTGTCTGGCTGGGAGTTTTGATTAATCGTTGTATTCTAGTAAAAGGCAACAAAAAACTTCCAGGGTTATATATACTATTACAGGACAGGTATAGTACGCACTAGGAGCTATTAGTAGCCAGTTCTAGAGTTCAGTTAGGACATTTATAAATTATAATTTGCATTTGTGGAAGCATGCTTTTGTGTGTGCACGTGCTTTCTACCGGGCGGCAGCTATGCATATAGAGATAACTCTCAGAACACAAATTCATCTAAATTATTTTCTCAAATCACGAAAAGCACGAGTTCACTACAGTCTCTGTACTCGACATGACAGAGAAGGAATCTTTGGGTATTGAAAATCAGCATAATTTTTCCCGCGGGAATCGAGATTGAACAATAGGCATAAAAAAATGTTGACCGTATCATATAGCAGTATGTTCCTTCCAAAATTCTCGCAAATAAATGGAAAAAGTAAATATCATACCAATGTATTTTCGTAAATAAAGACACATCGACATTTAGATGATAAGTGCAGTGTTGGGTTGCGTGGGGACTTACATTTATGTTTTGCATGATTTTTTTCTTGGAGTCCTACAATAAATTGTATAGAACTAGAACAAAAAGAACTCTTTTATATTATTTTGCCAATCCTCCAGTGTAAGCAGGTTCTTAAAAAAACAGGGGATAATATGGCGGAAAAAGTCTATTTTTGGCCATCCAACTCTTGCCTCAGTTTGGTTTTGACCATCGAACTCCAAAACTAGATATCTTTGGCCATCCAACTATCAAAACCGTTCAAATTTGGCCATCGGGCTGTTTTGATGAGTGGTTTTAACTTTTTTATTTACAATTTAGTCCTTAGATCTTAAAATGATTATTACTTTTTGCTCGTACCTCCGATTTAGGTGATTCTTGGGGTCACGTGTTACTAACGGTGAGCACTATATTTTAAAATGATATTTATACTATTTTATCACTATTTATTATATTATTTTTTGGTCGTTGTGTAGAAAAAATAATATAAGAAAATTAAACAAATAATTATAAAATAATATAATAAATATTTTAAAATGTAAAGCTTATCGTTACGAACGCATGACCATTAGAATCACTTAAAACGGAGATGCAAGAAAAAAATAGTAATCATTTTAACATCCAAGGACTAAAAAGCACTAAATTAGTCCATTTTAATCATTGGATCTTAAAATGATTATTATTTTTTTCTCCTATCTCTGATTTAAGTGATTCTAGTGGTCATGCATTCATAACGATGAACTTTATCTTTTAAAATGTTGATTATATTATTTTATAATTGTTTGTTTTAATTTTCTTATATTGTTATTTGTATGCAATGACAAAAAATTAATATAACGAATAGTGATAGAATAGTATAAAGATCACTTTAAAATATAGTGATCACCGTTAGTAACATGTGACCATAAGAATCACCTAAATCGGAGGTACGAGCAAAAAGTAATAATCATTTTAAGATCTAAGGACTAAATTATAATAAAAAAAAAGTTAAAACCACTCACAAAACAGCCCGATGGCCAAACTTGAACGGTTTTGATAGTTGGATGGTCAAAGATACACGGTTTTAAAGTTCGATGGCCAAAACCAAACTAAGGCAAGAGTTGGATGGTCAAAAATGGACTTTTTCCTAATATGGCAGTGGCCAGTCAACTGGTCAAATTAAAATGTGTGGACTACATTTAAAAACAATGTGGCCTCTTATTCAGGTATAACAGTGTCTTCTTTTCACAAAGTCAGGAAAAAGAAACCATAAGTTTGAAAATAAAAGGAAAACTATGACCAGCATATTTTCAGTGCAAATATACAAAGCCGCACCAGATTCTTTTTTCTCAGCAATTCTCAATATATAGTACAAAATTATAAAGATATATTCTAAGAATAGAAGTGTAGGGGTATAAGAATAACAAAATCACTCATGAAAATTTTAAAGGAAATGGGCAAATGTCAAGCATCTAGACAACAAGGCATAGAGCAGAGCAACTACTGGTTAGCGTTTTTGGATACTCCCTCTGAATTCTGCATATATATGCTCTGCTAAAAATAAATTTAAAAGAAGAGCTAAAGAAATATGCTCTCCTGCTCCTGCTGCAAAATCAGAAAAAATAAAATATATCAGCTGAACAATGCACCTCAAGATGTATATTATAATGAAAAGACCATAAATTTCTCGGTTAGCACATGTGATACCATTCTGTACAAAGTGTATAACATACACACAGCACCACTTTCCAAAAGAAATACAAAAGAGAGACAATAGAGCATCTGATCCCCGACTATTGTGGAAATTTCTGTTATAGCTAACCTGTGGAAATTGCATGCAGAACAGAACCCATCAAATTCTTGGAAATTTTGTATGGCGCATCTAATCCGAGTATTATAGCATGCATGTAGGCCATGCACTTCTGAATTATGGGCATGATGAGGCCGGCCATGCCCTGCTTGTATAAATGCAGCAGGGCACTGCATTGATGTTCATCTCATCAGAAAACATGGCCATCACTAGGATCCAGCCGCTCTCTTCTCACCTGAATACTTTTGCTAGCCCTGCTAATCCCATCCAGGACAAGCAAGTTTACACGGTTTGGATGAAATCCCTAGTGTTCAACGGCCATGGATGCACGATCTATGGCCAGGATGGCAGAGTGGCCTACCTTGCTGACAACTACGCCTGCCACCGGAGGCGTGAGGTGTATGTCATGGACAGTGGCGGCAAGGCGATGATCAAGCTGCTCAAGAAGGTAATAACTGAGGCTAATTCTGCACATCCATGAGATTCCGTTCCATTGCCATCTCTGAAGAAGAAACTGTTGCACTCATGGCATTTGGGGTCCTGTGATTTTTGCTGCAGAATTTTGGGGGTGTTCAAGGCATGGGAGGGCTATTCCTATTGCAATGGCCCCGCTGGTCTGGAACAGGAGGATTCTAAGCCGTAGTTCAGTGTTCAGAAGTCCCATAAAATTCTCAAGAAAGAAGGTGCATACAGTAACTGTGCTATGGTAACAATCTGTATGAGTGGGGAGGTGTACAAGATCGATGCCGTTCCACACAAATCCGAGTACAGAATCAGCGACCCTAATGGCGAGGTTGTTGCCAAAATGCAGAGGAAGCAGACGGCCTCAGGGGTGGTGCTGGGAGAAGACGTCCTGAGCCTGACAGTGAACCCCACAGCGGATCGCCTGGTTGTTGTTGGGCTCGTGGTCGTGTGCGGCCTCCTCAGCCGTTGCATCTGAAATGCACAACGGATGCAATCACCATCTAAATTCTTTGTACGTTATCTGCAGAATTTGGAAAGATTTTCCCAGCTGAAGGATAAAAACATTTTTTTAGAAAGAAAGTTATTTAACCTTCGGCTGTGGATATGTTGACCATATGTATGTGGGTGAGTTTTTCTTTCTTTCTTTCTTTTTTTTTTCGATTCTGGGTCACTAGATCAAATGCTAGTGAACATGTTACTGTCTTGAGAACTGCAAGCTTCCAAGTGTCAATTCCAGGGTAATACACATTGAACAAGGAGAGTTACCATCTGAACAGTCTTTGCTTTCTGCCAACCAATTCTTAAGTACAATATGAGTGTAGGATGATTGCATGTACGCCGCGCGCCTGCCAACAAGTTCAGACAGCTAGTGTTCAGTCGTCTGCTGTTCAAATGGTCAGAAGCTCAATCTGTAATTCTGTATCACCTCTCATAGTCTCATGGCGGAGCTAGCAGCGTCGAGGAGGCGCGCGTTTGGGCCACTGGGTCCAATGGCTATAGAAGGCTGCGTCACGGGGGAGGCAACGCCGCCGCCGCGCTCGCCTGCTGCATCTGCGTGCGCTCCGGCGCGTGGCGAATCGCGCTTCTTGCTGCCGGATGAAAGCAGACGAGTGGAGGGAGATCTCGGGCTAGGCAGGGCCTCATCGATGGATGGGTCTCTGCATCTCTGCCCGGAAGCGAAATGGGGAGGGTGGCGGCGGCGCTGCCGCCGGGGACTGCTGCTGGGACTGGGAGTGGAACCGTTCGAATCAAGGAAATGTTTTGCAAAATACCGATGCAAAAGTTTGCAAAAAGACCCCTAAATAATCGTGATCTAAATAAGGGGTTTTATGAACATGTTTATGCATATTGTTACAAAAGCATCCCTAGAAAGTAGAATGGATCGCGATCCAAATTAGGGGGTTGTTTGGAAATACACTGGGCGGCGGTGGAGCAGCGGACGAGCCCGCGCCGCCGGCGACCTCTGTTCGGTTCGCCCCGTACCGCCGGCCGCCGTGCGTCCCGCGCGAGCCTCCGTCAAGATCCGCTCGCCTACGGGTAGACAACGCGGCCGCAGGCAAAGGCTGGATCTTGGCCATTCGAAGGAAGGGGTCGTCGAAGAGCTAATTGCTTCGTGTTCGATCTCTGCTGTTGCTGTCGGTCGCTAGCTGCAGACTGAGGAGAGATGGTTGTGATGGGGGACCAATGCCTGATCACCCGTACAGACTTATAGTGCCTGTATTTTGTTTGTAATATTTTTAGTGGCTTGATTAAAAAAATCAAGCGAATTACTGGGTACTTGTTCTTATACGCGTCATGCCCTACGATAACTTCGTGTCATAACAGAGTTGTTTATGCTCACTCTGTGTGTTTAGTTTGCAAAAGATTCCTCGAAAAAACACTATTTATCTAATTTTTCTCTATTCATCACATCCCTCTCGCTCAAAGAACACTATTCGTCTACAATGTATTTTTGATGAACAGTGTATTTTCAGGGAATCTTTCCCCAATCTAAACACACCCTTAGCCCTGTACGAGTCAGCAATGTGCAGTTTATGGCAGCACCACGTTTACAAAGTGTCTCTTAACTCTCTCGAGTTCATACTAATCTTTGCATGCTATGGTTGGTAACAACTCATAACAAAATTCTTCAGGGATAGTATACTATTACAGGCAGTAATGCTCTAGAGTGCATCGCAGGCAGTACCCCCTAACTGCCGGTGGTTCATAAATGGTGTGAATAGGTGCGGGATGAACAGTGGGATTTGTGGATGCATGCTTTTGTGTGCACATGCCTCCTTCTGTAATGTTCTGCCTGTCCCTGGATAATAGGAGTGGTAAATACCAGGCTGCCAGTGGTTTACTAAGGGTGTGTTTAGATTAGGAAAAGATTCTTCAAAAATCCACCGTTTACAAAAAAACACTATAGATGAATAGTATTCTATGAGTAGGAGTGATTGATTAACGAGGAAGACACTGCAGAGAGTTACAGACTCCCCATGTTCTTCCACTGCAGTTCAGGATTCTCATTTCTCAAAGCAACGGGGAGAATGTGCAATAATTCTTTCAGCACAAGTATTTACTTTTTTTAGAAATTACTGTTAATGTCATGTACACCACTTTTTTTTTTTTGGCAATGAAGTATTTTTCTGCTTTTTGGGAAACGGCAGTTTCTGACGTACCTTCATTTGCATGTATGATATGAAATGGAGGTGTATGTACACAAATGAACTGGCTACCAATTCGCTTCCAGCTCGACGAGAAGATCACAAGGGGCGGTCAGATTTAACAATTAGCTTCACAGGATGGAGATGCAGTGCAGATTAGCAGTTGCTAATAATATGGCTGTACTGTTGTAATCGATCGATGTAATGTCAAATTTTCAATAGCGTGGAAGATTTTGGAGCATTATTCATCGGAATTATTGTCACCGCGGCGCGGGAAGCACAAGTGTATTGTAAATCTACACGAACAGAAGGAATCTTTGGGGTTACTAAACATTAGCATGGCTTGCTGCCTTGCTGCTTGAGAATTGAGATTGCATAGTATGTAGCGAAGAAAAAAAGGTGACCTAATCATAAGCTTCCATTCCAAACTTCATGAGAATAAAAAAAGAGAGAAAATGACACATCAACCTATGTCCTGAAAACTGAAAGAAAGACATATCAACGTTTGGAAATAACAAAACTGCAGTCTGCAATACTGTTCTCCCTCCGTGCATACATATGAACTTTGTACGCTAGCTCACTAGCACGTTTAGTTAAATTTTTGTTTGGACTGATTCTGGAAATTTTATGGGAACCCCACAATTTTTTATGGAAAAAAGAAATATACAGTTCCTTTTGGCAATCCTCCAGCCCAAACATGCTCTAATATCTGAAAACAGAGGATGATTTTGGCAGCAGTGGAATTTCAAGTAATAAGAACCACCTTTTTGTGCGTTACATGCTTGCCATTGAGTCAACTGGTCAGCTGAAAATATGTATGGAGTATGTGCTACTTTTAAGTAAAATTGTGGCATCTTTTTGCATAATCCGGACATAAAAATGAACGTGAAAATAAAAGCAAATCTATGGCCGGCATCTTTTGAAATTAAACGCACGTAGCTGCCTGAGTCTTGTTGCTCAACGGTTCTGCTCTACTGACTACTCCTGTGTACTACTGATTGGAAAGCTATATTCTCGAAAAAGCAGTGTGGAGATATTGCCCAAGCATAACGAAAACACACACATGCAGGATTGGAAAATGTCGGTTGGGAATACTTCTGAACTCTGGGAGTCTGAACTATAGATGCTCTCCGCTACAAAGCAAAACAAATTAGAAAAGCATACTCAACAAAAGACATGTGGAGAAAAGAGCAGAAAACACTTGAGACATGTGATACAATCCTGTACAAACTACGAAGTGCATTAATGTACATGCAGCATCGCTTTCCAGAAAGAGAGAAACCAAAGAGAGAGATGTAGTACAGTATCTGATCCCACTGACTGCTTAAACTTTTTCCCTCTCTCTAATTGACCCTTGTGAACATTGTTGATCGCCTAATTCTTATAAAATTTAATTAAGACACGTCTAACGCCGAATATTATAACATCTGAAATTCAGGCATGGTGAGGAAGGCCATATGCCTGCATGTATAAATGCAGCAGATGCTTTGCAGTGACGCTCATCTCATCAGAAGTTCAGAAACACATGGCCATGGCCAGGATCCAGCCGCTCTCTGCTCTCCTGCAACTGCAACCTTGTGCTGCTCCGACTGATCCTGCCGAGAAGCAGGTTTACACTGTGTGGATGAAATCCCTGGTATTCAACGGCCACGGCTGCACGATCTACGGCCACGACGGACGCGTCGCCTACCGTGTCGACAACTACGCCTGCAGCCGCAGCCGCGAGGTGTACGTCATGGACAGTGACGGCAAGACGCTCCTCAAGCTCCTCAAGAAGGTGAGCGAAAAAAGAAATGCGCGAGATGTTACTGTATTTCCGTTCTCTGATGAATTAAGTTTCAGCTTAACTGACACTTTGGTCGTCTGATCTTCGCTGCAGAACTTTGGGGTGTTCAAGACATGGAAGGGCTACTCTTACCGCGATGGACCTGCGGGCCTGGAGCAGGAGAACTCCAAGCCATGGTTCAGTGTCAAGAAGGATAACAGAATTCTGAAGATCAAAGGAGGGCAGCACAGTGGCAGAGCTGTAGTGACAGTTTGCATGAGCGGGAAGGTTTACAAGATCGATGGCGTGTCAAGCAAATCCGAGTACAGAATCAGCGACGCAGATGGCGAGGTCGTGGCCGAGATGAAGAGGAAGCAGACGGTCTCAGGGGTTGTGCTGGGAGAAGATGTCCTGAGCCTGACAGTGAGCCCCGCGGCTGATCGCCTGCTTGTTGTCGGCCTTGTGGTCGTCTGTGGCCTCTTCAGCCGCTGCGTCTGATGAGTGGAGAAGGATACAGTTACAATCGTCAGTTTTTTACGCTGCTTGCAGTGTTTACTCCCTGTGGAAAGGGAAGAAGACACTTTCAGAGTTTCCTTTGTGTTACATTACATGGTCTAGAAGCAACATTTTTTCGCAGCCGAAGGGTAGAATATTTTTGAGAAAGAAAGTGCACCTTTCTTTCTTTATTTTTTATTTGTATTTTATCCTTCGGTTGCGGGTCTTTTGACTACATGTATGTGAGTGAGTGACAGTATTTTCAATGTACTTATGTCAATGGAGAACGCTACGATTTTTCTTTGTTTTTCAGCATATAAATATCAGATTGCGCTTTCATGTGCGTGCCTTTCATCGTCGTCTCTTTTCACGTGCTAGCTGTTTCCTCTCGGATTCAGATCAAGGATCAAACCCCTGCCTCCCAATTCCAAATGGTTGTTGAAATAATGGACCCAATCAGTTTATGATGTTCACGTTCTTCAAACCTTTGTGGGACGGAAAGCTGGAGAAGAAACTGAACATTTTTTTTGCGCCGGTCAGGACTAGCATTGTATACACCTGAAGTGTTGCATGCAGTCAGAGATGGTATACTCTGGTTGGTTCTGTGCGTTAAAAATGGGGCTCAACCAAACCAAACACGCAATCAAGATGCACAAAAGAAACGATAAATTAACGAAAACATTGTCCTGAATCCCTAGCCAGTCAATTCTCATAGAGCATTCCAACCTGCAATGTTTTGGCATGGTCAGTCTTAAGCATGGAGACCCTACTTGACCTGAAACTTAGCTCTCGGGCAGGAACAGGCCTGCAGAGGTGACTGATCAACAACCGATCGAACCAGTTGTGCTCGCCGCCCATGTGCAGGATCGTCGTCCTCCCGACCCGAACACGAACAGTCTCCTCGACTTCGTCCTTGAGCGCGGCGACGGCAGATCCCGCCGACGACGAGGTCTTGCTTGTCCATGTCCATGTACCAATAGCCGAGTTCATCGCCGAGAGCGTCCATGGCCTCGGCCTCGCTCCCGACGCTCTCGGCGATCGCGGCAATGGCAGATCCGACGAACCGCCGCAATGGCGAATGGCAGCGCACTCCCGTACACGCCTTTGACGGAGACGAAGGCGACGGGCCCACGGCGAACGGAATGGTTCGTATTTGCTACTACCTTGTTTGCTGTTGAAAGACCTCGATTGGATTCCATGGACGGCCGAAAGAACTGGACAAACAGAGCATAAGACATTCAGAGAAATCTGATTGAGAATTTAACTGCTGCTTGAATGTCCTTTCAGACGAACAGAGATGGTTTGTAGCAATGTGCGTGTTACCTGAGATGGCTGGAGTGAGAACCCCATTTGCCTATCAATCTATCGTCATGCAGATGCAGGTCCCAAGCGGCAAATGCACATAAGCAGCTCCCCATGGAACTTTCGTTGAAGCATCGAGATCATCAGTTCTGTCTTATGGATACGCACGTCACGCCCATTCGTTTGCAGAACTAGAAAACGTACATGTAGGATTACGCCTTCCCACGTCTTTAATAACGTGCAACCATACGATTCTATAGTGCATATAAGTAATATATATGTTATACAACTTAATTTAAAAAAAATCTTAAGACCAAGGGATAGCTAGTTAGTTATCTCTCGGCCTCATCTTTTTCTAGCAAATCTAATAACGCAGAGAGAAACATAATTGCTTGTTTTCAATTGGTACCCAACGGAGGGATGTGACGAGTTTGTTGCTGATGAAGACATGAAGTTGATGGTGGATTGCTTTAGAAGAGTTGGAGCCTTATGCTGATGTCATGTCAATTCGATGGCAGCGACGTATCATTGTCCCCTCGCGGAGAAACTACTGGACAGATGCCAGAGGGAGTGCAGCCGCCTGCCGCTTCAAAAATGGCCGACGAAGCGCAACTAGCGGTGCATGTTGAGAGCGGAGAGGCCAAAGTTAAGCATGGTCGGCGTCGTACGGGTCGCGTAAGCCTGCTCGTCAGCCTCGAGAGCAACGTGATCCGCTTCGGACTCTACAAAGGTTGGGATGGAAATGATTCATGTCTCCCCACAAATTAGGAAAATGTAGAGGGTACTTAGGTAGATTAGATTATGGCGACAAAAGTAAATAGTTTTTGGCAGAAACATTTTCTAGGTTTGACCCTCTCTCTCACCTCCCTTGACCCGGTCCAACATGAGATGTACAATATGTTTAAATGAGATAAGAATTGTTTTCAATTCTAATTATTGTTTGTAGTATAGATAAATAAATAACAAACTATTATTTATTATGATTTAAAAGAATCTTTGCTCAAAATTATTGGATCTCGTAACTTGAAAGATCTCTATTTAGAACGAGATTATAACCGTGAAAAGTTTTTCCAAAAATAAAAAAAGAAAAGGCTATAAATAAATATGGTGGATGATGTCTAGCGAATTAAAATCTAAGTATTTATTAGTAAAAGAAGAAGCTTTAGTTTTTTCGTCAAAACTCGGGGATCACATGAGAAAATCCTTCTTGGCTCTTGGCTTCTCGAAAAAGAAAAAAACTCTTGTTGGTCAGGAAAAGAAAAGGGAAAAAAAGAGAAGAAAATCCCGCCAGCGTGGCATTTAACCGTAGTAGCACATTCCCCGAACGCGAGCGATCGCCTTTTTTCCTCGCCTTTCTTCAATCTCCCGACTCCTTGGCCTTCCCCAACGCTGCCCCGCCTCACCACTCCCTCCCATCCCACCGACACGCGGCTCGCCACACGCGTGCCCTAAAACCCTAGCCCCAGGCCCGCTCGATGGCCGCCCCGCCGCAGCCGCAGCCGCCGGCGGCGGAGCAGGGGGCCGCGCCGGCTGCCCCCTTGCCCGCGGGCGCCCCGCCGGGGCCGCGGCCGTACGAGGTGGCGGTCGCGGCGGCCGAGCTCCGGCCCGTGGACTGCAACCTCGCGGCACTTTGTGACCACGTACAGGCGGAGGGTTTCGGGTCCGGGGCCTTCTCGGACGTCGTCGTTGAGGCCATGGGCGCTACCTACCGCCTCCACCGCCTCATCCTCTCCCGGAGCGCCTACTTCAGGTGAGCTCTCGAATGCGGAGCCCCGGTGCTCTTCCTGCCTTTGATTCCTTGGGTCTGTTGTGATCTGATCGTCTGCAACTGCCTAGAGTACTTAATTGCATTTCTAAGTGACAGTTTTATCTGTTCGGTTGCGTGGTTGGGACGTCTCGATCCCTTCCCTATGAAATTTTCATGTGCTTTGATCCCTGTTGAAATGTTTAATATGAGAATCTGAACTTATCCATTATGCAAATATCATGTCGATTACAGCCTTATATAGAATCTAATAAAGACCTTAAGTTGTGTACTCTGTGTCATAGGGTAGACTGGCATGGCTTGTTGAGCCTTGGATTCAACTGAACCTCGTTGGCTTCTTCTACGACTTTCGAATTGCATATTCTCATTTAAGCTGTGAATCATTACTGAAGCTAAAATTGATTTGGCAGAAATCAGTCACTAGCTAGTGTTTCCCTTGAGATTTTGAGGTCATAACTTGTGGATGGGAGCATGGTCATCAAGTAGGTAAACTAAATTTGAGATCTTAGTTCCCTGCCTTTAGGGCACACATATTTCTCTGATCACTTTTAGGGAAATTTGGAGACCTCTTCCTTCTCTGTATGTACAATTCAACTAGATGTTAGTCTGATGGTTATGACCTCTGCACTTTGGCTTGATGCTGAGTTTATTTCTATATGATGGTATATGCAAAACCAAAATAAGTCCAAAAGGAATGTTCTTACACCTTTTAAATTTTGCCTATTTTCCCCCTTATCCTACTAGCACATAAAATGCTCTTGCAATTAAAAATGAGTAACATACTGACAACTTATTTATAAAAATATCTGTCAGGAATATGCTCCATGGTCCTTGGAGAGAGGCTGGTGCGCCTACAGTGGTCTTGCACATA